>CM042261.1:16443482-17150982 GCA_023566225.1 Romanogobio albipinnatus | reverse complement strand
TCTAACTGTTAGACCTAAATCTTAAAGCACTGTTTACAAGGTTACATGGGTCAAAAACAACAGAAACAACTTTTTGTGCATTTTCAGGGCAAGTAAATATCTGAATGATCTGACTGGGCCAATAGAAAAAATTGAGCCATGATATATTGAAGGGCACCGGTAAATGTGACATTTATTATAATGGGTTTATGTGAATATTGTTTTAAAATCACTTAAATTCAAAGTGGTTTTATTATTTAAAGCCTAATAAATGTTTAAAAAAAATTATAATGCTGAATGCCTATAATTATAAACCTATAATAATAATAATAATAATAATAATAATTGGCTAAAATTGAAAAATGTCAGAGACATCAGTAGCAGTATTGGTACACTCTAAAAAATGCTGGGTTAAAAACAACCCAAGTTGGGTTGAAAATGGACAAACCCAGCGATATTTTAATACTGCTTGATTTTTTTTCTCAATTTTAGCCAATTATTATTATAGGTTTATAATTATAAGTGTATCGGTGATGCCTTCTTTCATAAAAAATATGCCATTAAACAAATATTTAAAATATAGGCTACTGGATTTATGCTGTTTCTACATTAATTTTTAGATTAAATGTGAAATTATTACTAAATAAAAATATATTAAAAACTTCAAAATGTTAGGGTTCATTAATCATAATTAATTAAAGAAAAATGTGATTTAATTAGTAAATTTTTTAATCGATTGACAGCACTATTAATAATATAATTAATTTCAAAAGTTAACATTTAACATGAACTGATAACGAAAAATACTTATAACATTTAGTTAATCTTGGTTAATGTTAATTTCAGCAAATTTACTAATTATTTATTCAAATCAAAAGTTGTATTAATTTTATTTAATATACCTGAGCTAACATGTTACATGATAGTTGTGTATATATAAAATCGCACAACTAAGGAGAATCAAAATAAAGTCCCCGTGAAATCAAAATTGTTTTTTGGCTTTTAGTATGAATATCTTAGCCTTTCTGTTATCTATAAGCTATAGTGTGCTCCAAAACAATGACAAAATTCGCATTTAGAAGATATAAGCATTCAACACTTCCGTCAATACGGATCAATGATTTTGATGACATCACTCTGCAATTTTCTGTCCAATCAAATGCTCTCTAGAATCTGAAGCATCCCGCCCCCTTACATTATAAATAGACGCTGAAGCTGCGGCTAAAATTGGTCACTTGTTCACACATTTACTATTTTCTACATGGTGAATGGCACATAGTGTACTATATAGGGTGTAGGGTACGATTCAGACAGTGTAAATATCCTTTCCATTGCGGCGAATGAAGTCTGGTTTCACGTTAGTGTCGCGCGAACCGCGGCATCATGCACACAGTCTGCTCCGGTCCAAAGACACGATTGCACAGAGCGGATCATATGCGCAAGTCGGTGCAGACCATAAAACGTATCAGATCTGCACAGAATACTATACTGTTCAGCAGTATGGGGGAGATTAGGAGCCGTGATATAAATTAAACGCTATTGGCTATTTTAAAAAAGGAAGGAGCTGTTCGATATGTCCCTGTCTTCCTGTTTCAGTGGAAATTACATCAACACATTGAATAATGCTGCCTTTCAAGGCACTTGAGTGGGCCTTTAATGACAAACACTTAGGAGAATGTGGAGAAATACAACACATCTAACAAACGAAAAATAGACCTCAGAGAACTCAGGGCATCAATACATGGAACAAACAAAGGGAACTAATTAGGAAACAGCTGAACAGAATGACTAATCAAGGAGACTAATGACAACTCAGACAGGCAGTTACCAGAAACAAAGCAAACAAGACTCAAACGGAACATAACAGTTACAAAGTAACGTTAACAAAGATTAATAAACACTGTGGGACGTTTTTGAAAATCGTTACCAAATCTTCTACGGCATTTCTATTAAAGCAGCACTAGGTAACTTTTGCTCTAGGGGTCCCCCTACAGTTGGGAAACAGTATTGTCCTCTACTACTGTCGTAAACTCTGTCATCCTACATCAGGGGATGCATAGCACGTGCATTTGTTGACATGACAACTATGATAGCCCTGAACACTGCAGTTGTTCACATGCAGGTGTTCTGCTTGCGTCGTGTGTGAAATGTCTTCATCCCAGGTACAGTGGCATATGTTTCAGCATGACATATGAATATATTTTCATGGGTTTAATTTTTTTTTTCAAACGCCAAATGATCGCGATGCTCACGTTTACAAGCCAGCGTCATTATAGTAGTCTAGTCTATTGGTTACCGTTTTACAGAATCTATATGATACTTCAATTTAATGTTTGAGTGCTAGATAATAACCATATATCGTCAATATAATATCAAGCTACCATAGATGAATCTTCAAATTTGAAAAGTCGATTTGCATTATAGCTTGAGGCAAGGCAAATAAACAAATATCACAGACATGTTAGGTATTGTAACGAGTAGGAAAATAGTGTGGCCCCTTTAAAGGGTTAGTTCACCCAAAATTGATAATAAAGTCAGTAATTACTCACCCTCATGTTGTTCCAACCATGTATGACCTTCGTTCATCTTCGGAACATAATTTAGTATATTTTTGATGAAATCTGAGAGCTGTCTCACTCCTCCATAGGCTTTCAGAGGGACTGAAACTTGATGGCCCAGAATAGTAAGTAAAAACGTCATTTAAGGAGTCCAAATGACTACAGTGGCTCTGTATTAAGTCTATCATGCGACGAAAATACTTTTTGAGCGGAAAAACAACAAAAATAACGACTTTATCCCACTATTATTGTTGTTCAATTCGAGCCTCTGACGCCACGACGCATGCGCGAAAACTGAGATCAGTAGTAGTAGAAGAAGAACGCCGTTTTCGCTCATGCGTCGTGGCGTCAGAGGCTCAAATTGAACAACAATAATAGTGGGATAAAGTCGTTATTTTTGTTGTTTTTCCGCTCAAAAAGTATTTTCGCCGCATGATAGACTTAATACAGAGCCACTGTAGTCATTTGGACTCCTTAAATGACGTTTTTGAAGTTTCAGTCCCTCTGAAAGCCTATGGAGGAGTGAGACAGCTCTCAGATTTCATCAAAAATATACTAAATTATGTTCCGAAGATGAACGAAGGTCTTACATGGTTGGAACAACATGAGGGTGAGTAATTACTGACTTTATTTTCAATTTTGGGTGAACTAACCCTTTAAGAGCGTTCACCCCCGGTTGGAGCGCCTGCGTTCTGTGTGTGTGTGTGTGTGTGTGTGTGTGTGTGTGAACACTGCGCCTCGTGCTCCCATGTGTGCAGATTATTTTCTGTCTTCTGTTGCAAACATTCATTTATTTTTGTTTTGTTGGGTAATGCTGTGGACGGAAGTGGAGTTTGTGCCGGACTCTTGTGGGGGTTCCACGGGGAATAAAGTGCGGGCTTTATGATGTCAATCGCCTCCGTGTTTGCATCGACTCCAGTTGCGTTAGCTATCCGTATTTTTCACCCGGACACACGCGTTACAGTATCCTAAAATATGATTTTGAATGTCTTATGTATTTACTTGCAAGAATGTAGCCCCTACCAAACTTGTACACGCGTTTAGACATAGGCTTACATAGGCTAACCCTAACCCTCGCACGTCCGAATCTAAGGAAGTGACGTATATGCCGTAAAGCAGTCGAATTTTGTAGTTCTTTTTTTTCTCGGGTTACTACCCGAAACCCGAAGTTTAAAAGTACGATTAAAAACGATACAGACCCCGTCAGGCTATGGCAGACGTCTCATTCAACCTATTGTAAGTCGATGTATCATCACAAGAGTCTTGAAAATATATTATGAAGGTTGAAAAGTAACCTAGTGCTGCTTTAAAATCTCACAAATCTCCCATAGTGTCATTATGAATCCTTGTTTGTGAAACTCTGACCGAGAACACTTTTTGAAAGTCAAATGGACTGTAATTCAAAGGCAAAACCGTGATGTTAGTCAATTTGATTATTGCTACAGCACATAACTTATCAATTCGAACATGCAATCAATTCATCCTTTCACACTCATAGTTGCAGCCTCTTAAAATAATGAGACAACCCAACAACCCTCCAACAACGATTCAAACAAAGCACGGCATATGTTCTCAGTATTGATGTGATATTTTTTCTTGATCATACTGCTGAGAAGGCCACAGGCACTCTTAACACACCTTCAAATTGGCGGCATGCAATGAAAAGCCGTGCTGCAATTACATTTAAAGTAGTCTCTCCACCGCTGACTGATTTACATTGTGATTTACAGTAACATGACTGTCAGAGTTACACAGCTGGAACATTTATTTCTACTCCCATGACTGCAGTATAGAAGTGTTTAAACTCATAAAACGAGGCGATACTTCATTATTTACAACATTAATAAATGTAAATAGACTTGTGTCGACAGCTTTAAATTGACAGGCTGGCAACACATCAGGGATTGTCATAACTGAATGCAGCGTGTTACACGTGTACACATATTATCGTGACTAGAAAGGCTGATGGAATCATACTTGATCTTTTAAACAAATGACTCACTTCAGAAAGGCATCTTTAGGGAGGTTGGATGTTAATGGGAAGCCATTTCTGATCTGGTATGTTTGGTATCGAGCTATGTTGATAACTTCAATCAGCTAGTGAGGACAACCCAACAGCCTAGCTGCATTATTGCTCTGAAAGACATAATCCATTCTTAGCCACTCCCCCTCACTGATACTCAGGGATTTTTAATTAAACCTCTAATTTGCATTCAAAAATCCAGCACATTTAATTCCAAACCAGCACAGGTGGTCCGATTTCCAAAGCTGTGACATGTAAGCGTCCGGTGATTTAAAGCTTATAATGGAAAAGGCCATTATTGCTTAGCAATGGAAGAGAAACTATTCATGGATAGCCTTTTTTAACACAATTTCCAGATGACTGATTTTATAGCTTGGGCTTAACAACACTACCTCTACATTAAACCTAAACCTATCATATTGTTTCATGTATTTTACCATTAAATTGCCACCTAATTATTTTTTAAACAGAAAACACAATAACGTATTTTAGTGGCTTAAGCAATAAAGGGGGGGGGGGGGGGGGGTCACTAATGGGGAAACAGTTGCACCACTTTTGTAGCTTAAAAAGTGTGTTAGTCACTGACCACCTGCTACTAAGTTTAACCATGCAGGTGCATCTGGATTGCGTCATCGTCTTGCTGCATGTTGAGCCAATCAGAACTATTTCAATCATTGTGAAATTCAGGGAAGTCTGGAAAAAAGAAAAACATGCAGTGTCCAGTCTGATAAGACACCCAGTTGTTTGCTGTGAGAGTGCTGGAAAGAATCCAGCATCGCAGAACTCCAGCTTTTGCAAACAGTGGTGCTTTTCAGATGTTAATCACATGCTCTCTAAAGTTGCAGCCCAACCGCCATTCCGCTTACTGAAGGAACTGTTTTCTTTGGCAGCCACTAAAGCTGCTCTACTGAGAAAGCATATTGGCCAGAGGAGTCCCCTCCCCAGTTTCTTCATCCAGCACATCAAGACACTGGATCAACAGGGAGGGAAAAGGAGGAAGGAAAAAGCTTGTTGTTAAAAGAAAAAAAGCATCAGCAAAGGTCACCCCCGTATTTCAAGCAATATGGCTGTATGAGAGGTTATAGGAAACCTAGTAATTTGGTTGCATTCATTTTCGTAGCTTTACCACAGTAATGCAAAGGCTTATTTTGATAGACTCAGGGGACTGAGCTCTCAGAGCAATAGGTTCATTTGGAGAATCCTCCAATGTGGTTTCCTGACCACAGTCTCTTCTAGTCTCTGTCTCCCACAGGTGAATAAGCTATATTTCAGTACCCATAAACAATGATTCAGGATCACAAATCTCTTACTTTAAAGGTCCAAAAATGTGTGTCATTGTTATAACATTCTTAACTCTCTATTGTGTAGAGACAACTGTAAGGCCACGTACACACTGCAGCAAAATTCGGTTGTCAGTTCACCTTTTAGTGCTTAATCCTGTTCTGTACACAGTTCAATAACAACTGCACACTGCAAACACGAATAAGTTGGCAAAAAAAGTTAAGTTAAGAAAGTTTAAGTAAGCAAAACTTGCTGATTTTTATTTTGTACTCATATATTTGAATTGCTCTTAACTTCAACTATCAACTTAAATATTTTTAGTAGTGGAAACTTGGCTAGCTTTAACTAGATAATTCAATAAATGCTACCTTGCTAATTGGTAACATAATGCTTTGATAGCATAGCATAGCACTTGCTGAATGAGTACCGCAGTATAGAACATTTAACACGGTATATCTGTTCTCAAACTAAGCTCATGCTCTACTCGTCACCATGATGAATTTAAGTTAAATTTAAGTTTGTCTAAATCAAAAGAAACAAGTTCATAAAACTCAAAGCAATGAAACAATTCAGATTACTTAAAACCCAAAAGAAAAAGAAAGTTCTAAATTCTCATAAAAAAGTTAATTTGATTGAACTAATTGGTTTAATTTGAGTTGGCTCTACTCAAACCAATTAATTATATTGAGCGTTAGGGTTTACAGTGCATTCTTAAACCAAATTAACTCCTGAAAAATGCAGGTAGTGACAACCGTATTTACACAAATTCTGCGCAGTGTGTATGGAACTGAACCACTAGTTGTTAATGGTGTACAATGAGAGATCCATCTCTGATGCAGAAATCACAAGGATAACGGTACAAGCCTGACTCGTGTTGCCAGATCTTACAAGCAAATCATTGAACAAGATCAAGCCTATAACAAACTAAATACATTTAAATGCTTTATGCTGAAAATAAGATCTACGCACCTGCTCAATTTAATAACTCCACTCCATAAACTCAATCGCTGTATGAGCCAAGCTTAAACAACAACCCCAAAAACGCTTATAATAAGTGGACTGGACATGGTAAAAGAAAGTTTTCTTGTGAAGAAAACAACACCTCTATCAACTTGTGCTTTAGTTAAACTTGCTGAAAACAACGTCTCCTTTATCACTGTAATATTATTACTTTGGTCAAAATAGCGGATACTAAACACGCGAGATGCCAAAACGATGCTATGTTTGCCACGGTGTCAATGTTCACAGTTTTGGGATTTTCCGTACACACATGAAATGATGATTAAGACGACTCATTCGTGCGTTTAAATGCGATTGTCACTCCTGAAACTTTATGTGCGTGGCCTAAGTGAGGCTATTCACTCATACTCTTCCTCTGAACCTCTTAAAATGGACTACAACAGTCATGTTAACTAGAAAAATACTGCAAATGATGCCATTGATTCTTGTGACTGAACATTATCACCATATTTTATTTGAGAATTTAAATTAACAACTTAAATTTACATAATTTTGCTTGACTTCAATGTATGGAAAAAGGGAACGCGGCAAAATTTCAGCCACCGAAAATGCCATAACATTCCATCTATAGAGTTGTGCAATATTTAAAAAAATATTATCAATATTTTAAACGTTGTGTAATGTGTAATATTTTAAAATTAGTTCAGTTATTCCAAACAAAGTAAAAAAAAAATGTTTTATTCTGTTTTGGTTTTTCAGCCCAGTATGTCCAGAACTTTCTTTTCGGAGCATCACCGAAAGACATATGGTCTTGGTTCATCATTTTAAAGGTGAGTAAATAATGCCCACATTTTTTTTTTTGGTCGAAATGTTCTTTTGAAGAGACACACACACACACACACACACACACACACACACACACACACACACACACACACACACACACACACACACACACACACACACACACACACACACACCATCATTCATTTCCTGCTTGCAATTAGTCTAGTGAAGGCTATTTGTCAGGCCTGCAACTTTACAGTCAAACTGCTCTTGTTCAAATAGGTTATTTCCTGCTATAGAAAGAAAAAAAAAAGCTGCTGTAGATTATTGTTGTACACTACTGAAAAGAGGAACCAAAAATGGTTTCCACATTCCAGCATTTCACAATCTTTTAATAAACCTCTCTTTTAGCAAAGCAGCCGGGGGATAGGTCAATAATCATGTTCGGTCAACTAATATACAAGACAGAATGCTTGTGGTGTAATACTGTAAACAAATATGATGAGCTAAGCTATTCGGTATCCAATAACAAACATAAAACAGCTGACATGAGGTGGGAAACGTGTGGCCCCCTCCCCCCCAGACCTGCAGGTCACCAAATAAACTCCACCACACTCTCCACGCTGATTGAAAAGAAACCAAGTGGCTACTTACAAGCTCCAGCCTTGTGACATTAAACTGAGTTTCTGCATCTAGGTCACTGTTATTTGCAATCACGACTTGGCCTGATCTACAACCACATGTATGTACCCGGATCACCTTCCTCACAAAGATTTAGTCTTACACGCTCCATTTTTTTGCTTATGTGTCACCCGCTCCCATTTAGGTAGAACCGTGACTGTTTCAAAGCAATGAATCACAATTTCAGAGTAATCACACCAATATCCACTTCCGAATTTAAAAGAAGCTGCTGAACCAATATCTGATCTTTTCTTTTGTCAAAGAGCTCCTTTCTGTGTTCATCAACTTAAGTGCTTGGTGCTCACATGATTACATACAATACACGCTTGGCCCATGGGATCTAATGGTCTTTTTGTGCGCCCTATATAATCATTTGTCGCAAGGCTCTATATATTGATTCTGACACTTTACACAATAACAGTGAAGCTAATCCTCATGTTACTTTGGCTTGAGGGGTCGATCAACTATCTTGGAGCTAAAAAAAAACAAAACAAAGCACACTATCCAGAACTTTGTCTGTGTTTGTCTAAATGGACCAGCCCTGCCAACAAAAAGGAACCATAATTATTTTGAGATATTTAAACTTGCGGCTGCTTCTTGTCCAAAGTCGTGAGTAATAGACCTCAGAGCTCAACATACACATGCTTTGAGGTTTGTTTTGTCCAAAAGAAACACAGAAAAGAAAATGTATGAGCAAACATGGTTACACGCACTGAGACTGAATCAATTCAAGCACACAAATCTAAAAAATGGTTCGATTTTAGCCAGGATATGGTCATGATGAATTGCTCAGCTTAGAGGTGCATGATACACTACCGTTCAAAAGTTTGGAATCAGTTAGATTCTTTCATGTTTTTGTCTCTGCTCACCAAGGCTGCATTTATGTGATCAAAAATACAGTAAAAACTGTAATATTGTGAAATATTATTGCAATTTTAAATAGATTTTTTATATTTTATTATATTTTCAAATGCATAGGCGTAAATCCCAGGGGGGGTCTAGGGGGTCAGGGGGGGCCTAAAAATAGCATTAAAAAACGACATTGTGTATTGTAAATAATATAATTATATATACTTAAAATAATTGTGTAATTAGTAAAACGATACAAATGCAAACGGGGCAAAAATGCGTTTTAAATTTAGAAACATTTTGAGTCCCCGCTCTCTTGCCCCACATTGGTTTGGTCCACTGCGGAGCGCACCTCACCCAGACACATACAAGTCCGATGGGAGAGAACACAGTTCTTCAGAAGATGTTGAACTCCAATAAGTAGCTGTTAAGGCTATTTTATTCACATTGGATGAAGTGATTCTTTTCTCTTTAAAACAGACAATACTGAGTTATTAATAAATTAGCAATGACAAAATTATGATAACTGGTGTATTATTCTTTAATGCTGCGTTCACACCGAATGCGAATAGAGCGTCTGGCGCGAACAATTTCCATGTTAAGTCAATGGAAAGGCGCGTTGACGCGCGTCTGGAGGTCCTGCGGCGCGAAGGACGTGATTCCGCCTCATTCGCGCGTCCAGTTCGCGCGAATGACGCGAATTGGACATGAATTGAGCGTCTTACCGATATGCGCATTATGCACGAGTGGTGCTTTTTGTGCATTCACGCATTTGAAGCAAATAAGCGTCTGACGCCAAGTTGAAAAATCTGAACTTTGGCGTCAATTCGCGCCGCGTTAACCAATCAGGAGCCTGCTTGCTGCTGTCACGTGGTAAAGTGACATGATGAGAAACCCTGCATAATTTAAAAATACTACTATTCTGTCACAAAATGTAGTTTTAAGACTTTTTCAGGTGGGAATGTAGTTGTTTAAAGCTCAAATCTGTGGTTTATTTATAAAGAGAGCGCCTATTTAAAAAAATATATAGTCTTGCGTTTTTGGAGTTGTGAGATCCAGGCAATCACCAGGCACTCAGCGCTCATTAACCCCGGTGAGAGCAGCCTTTCCTCGGCCAGTCCTTCTGACGTTTGCTGCTGACTCTGATATCCTGTAGTGGTTAGTCTTGTGTGGATCTAACGGGCGATCTTTGCTCTCATGAATCTATCATTTGTTGTCTGACAAATCGTTTTGACTGAGGGCAAAGAGAAGTTTCATAACTTTATTTTTTTAAGGATATTTAAATATACATACATTGAAGATAATGTAGGAGTTGCCTGGGCCACATTTATGTGGCTATTAATGCTTAATATATAATATATAATAATATAAAAATAATATATAATATTAATATATAAAATGAAAATGAAAAGAGGCAGAGTGGTGTTTTATGACATATTTCTCCTGGATACCCTTGAACGCGCGTCTATTTCGCTTCAAAGGCTCAATTTATACACGCGTCCAATTCGCTGTAGACGCGCGAATGGATTCAAAATGTTCAAGCGTCCAACTAGACGCGGTTGACGCGATTTTGATGCTCTATTCGCGTTTGGTGTGAACGCAGCATAAGTCCGATATTTTAGCGATTGTTGTTTTGGTAGCTTGTTGTAAATCACCCACTACAACTAAAACGGCGATAAACCTCTGTGTGAACAGATATTAGCCTTTAGGCTAATATTGTAAATCTACAGCTGTGTTGGGTTTTGCTCAATGCTTTGAGGAAGAAGCAAGATAATTGAATAATTATATTACCACGTGGTGAACCTATGATAACTCATATTTAACAATTATTACTTTATGTTGTTGGCCAGATAAAATGACACAGAAAAGAAAAACAGACATGAGATAATTTTTCAGTGCACCAAAATGCCACAAATATACAGTACTTACAAGTACAATTTTGGCTGTATTATTTGTGTCCCCTTCAAAAATTGCCATTATCCTTCAGAAATCATTCTAATATGCTGATTTTGTGCTCAAGAAACATTTCTTATTATTACTATATGCAATATGTTGAAAACATTGGTTGTTTAATATTTTTGTGGAAACCGTGATGCATTTTTTTCAGGATTCTTTGATGCATGGAAAGTTCAAAAGAACAGCATTTATTTGAAATAGAAATATAATAAAAGTGTTAATTTATTTAATATTCACAGATAACTGGGAAAATGCAATTATTATTATCAATACTGGTAGAATTACAGACAGTTTTAACTGCTAATTTACTACAATAATTATTTTAGGATGGAGATGTAGCAAGAAAAACTACATCATATGTTGTACATGGAGGATTAATCGCAGTTTTCTATAAGCATTAAAAATAATTAGCTTCTTAAATGGATCACCACTCAGGTAATCAATATGACACCCGGAGATATCAGTAGTCAACCTATAGCAAATCAAGCATGCAAGGCCAATTAACGCAGATAGAAATAATAAACATCTTTGTCAGCCATAAAATAACTTTCTCAATGTATCAATGAGACATTTTTTTTTTCCTGAATGGATGATCAATAATTCGTCAACAAATAAGTCTGAGTGTAGTAATAGAGCTATCAGACGGCAGATGCTTCATGTTGTAGTTCAGACAAAGTGTGAGCAGTTACAAATTACATGTGACAAACAAAAGGAAAAAATCTGTTAACTATGTTTATGTAGTTCTACAGCTTTGCTGCATGCTAGAGGTGTCAAAAAGTACAAATGTTGTAAAGCATTCAGACCACAAGATTCACAAACCACAAACAAGCTTGTATCAATATACTGGTGGTCTGACTGACACTGACACTTCACAGTGCTAAATAAATATAACAAGCATATACTTCACTTAATTTAGTGAATATATAACAGTAAATCATCAAATTAAAGGGGTCATGGCATAAAATCAAATTTGCCCTGATCTTTTGAAATGGGATGCCTTTGATCTTTGTACAATTAAAACATCATATTTGCCATTTGCCTACACTGGATGTGAGCATTGCGTCTCTTCAAAAGCAAATAGAAACTTCACTTGTTCACTTGTTACTGGATGAATCAGTGTTTTTGAATGAATCTCTTGAATGAATGATTCAGTGACTCACTTATAAATACTTCACTTGTTTCATTACTGGATGAATCAGTGTTTTTGAATGAATCTCTTGAATGAATGATTCAGTGACTCACTTATAAATACTTCACTTGTTTCATTACTGGATGAATCAGTGTTTTTGAATGAATCTCTTGAATGAATGATTCAATGACTCACTTATAAATACTTCACTTGTTTCATTACTGGATGAATCAGTGTTTTTGAATTAATCTCTTGAATGAATGATTCAATGACATATACATTTGTTTAAAAGTCTTGTCACCACCTGGTGGCGTAACAATGTAATCGATACAATTTGTTTCGCCATGTTACTATGATTTATGATTTACTCTATTTTGATCACTACCATAGACATCAGTGTTTATATCCAAACTATAATATTTTATCCTAGTACTTCTGTGATAATATGAATAGTTGTAACACAGAAAAAAAAAATTCTGTGTGATTAAAATGACTGTTTGTGAAGTACTTATACATGACAACTGCTCTTCTTGTCAAAGGTGAATTGTTGCCCTTTAGGAATGAGATCGCATGGGTGTTTGAATCCAGTTTGCAATTTTTTAATGATTAATGGTGCATTTCTAGTATACAGAAAGTATTCACTTGCATCACACACACAAAAAAAATATGGCTCGTTTTCACCGAGTGGTACAGTTCCATACAGTGCGATTTGGGACTGTAAACCAAGGCTGTAACTATGTCTTTTTTATATTTTTATAAAGAAACAGAACAGTGAATGAAATTCTAGGTCTAATTCTAGTTGGGAAATAATCATTTTGGGACTATTTGCAAATAATATTTGCATTAATTTATTTGCGTCAAATTAATATTGTTAGTCTCAAGATTCTTCCCAGTAGTGAATAAATACATACATCCGCTGTTAACATTTGACCGCTGTTAACATTTGAATTCTTTAGTGGTCTGGTGGTAGAATTTGTGTAAACTGTGTCAAAGGTTCCAGGTCCTAATTCGCCCTCATATAGTTTTGTTTTTCTTCATTAAAGGGGTGGTAAACCACGATTTCACTTTTCTAACTTTAGCTAGTGTGTAATGTTGCTGTTTGAGCATAAACAACATCTTCAAAGTTACAACGTTCAAAGTTTAAAGCAAAGGGAGATATTTGCTTTTAAAGAAATCGATTTCTAAGGACTACAGCAAACGGCCGGTAGGACTACTACACATTCCTCCAGGGTGTGCTGACATCACCAGCCCCAATATTTACATAAACCCCTCCTCCGAGAATATGAAATAAGGGGGGTGAGGACATTTTGTATCGCTGCGGGGAAGCGTTGTTGTGGTATAGTTAGTAGGCTGGAGTGCTGTTGACAATGCCGACGAAACGCTGTTATTTTCATCCGGATTGCAGGTCCACTTTCTTCAGCCTTCCTAGGGACAGGGCAGCGTTGCAGTGCGTTTAACATACAACGTCATATTCATGTGTGTAAGAGACATGAGGGGAACACGATCGTATTTGCATCGGATATATGCTGCCCATCATAAATCAAAGCACGAGACAGACAGGGGTCGGAGGAGAAGATCGGAAAATGTGACATAATGGACTATATTCATCTGTATTTGCAATACATGAGCCTTCAGCTGCACGAGTTCAGCTGCACGAGACAGGCGGGCACGCGCGGCTACCGCGGCACATCTCGCGGAGGAAAGCTTCCACAATCTTTGCGAGTACGGGCTACAACCTGTAAGTGTGATTTATTTTTCGTTGATGTGTTTTCCTGTAATAGTTCGTGCTGTTAATTGTAGCCTACGTTGTAGCAAGGAAGTAAACATGACAGCGCTGTTTGGCTCTGCAAACCAGTTTGTTAAATGCTCATTCATATTAACGTTATCCGACAAACCCCTAACGTTACAAACTGTTTAAAATCTCAACAGCGAACTTGGCATTAGTGTAAATTATTCTTTGATTAGAGCTTTTATGTATTGTTTATCTACAGGCATGCTAAACATGGTTCTGTGTTTGATTTGGCTACTAGCAATGTTTAGTGTCCGTTCTTGCGACAGATATTTGGCAAATCGTTCTAAAAATACAAAAGTAACGGTGCCATTCAGTAGCGATCACTATAGATCCGCAGTCTTTACTCTTGAGGACTGCACAGGTTCTGCTCGATCATCTTCACTAAAATTGTCTGGGTCTGATTCGGGCTCTTGGTATGGTTTTATTGACGCTAGCGTACACAAAGCCTGAGGCTACCTGTAGAGGTAAGGGGCGTGACGCTTTCGAGAAACGTGCACTAGGCGGTTAGCGAATCACAGCACACTGGGCCAGCTAACCAATCTGAGCTCATTGCGTATTTTTGAGGGACTGGCTTCACAGAATCCGGAAACCATCAGACCGTTTTTACAAGGAGGGACAGAGCAGTGTAGAATAAAGGTCAAATATATGAAAAATAATGCATTTTTTTAAAAACGAAGCATGAACACGTTACAGTGCACCCCACAAACACAATCAAAGATGTTCAATGATTGTGTATTAAGAGCATGGAAACGTTGTGTGCACTTTGTTTTGTGATTTCACCGGAAAGAAGAGAGTCCCCGCAATGGCATTAAGCGATAGATTGACGCGCTTGTCTGTGTAAAGACTGTGAACGAGACCGTAAAACCCCGCCTACTTTGATTTGATTGGCCATTTCAATCATTTTGACATTGACAAGTGTCGTCAGACCTGAGGCAGACAAGACTAAAAATTGTACTTTTTGTCATCCTAACATATAGAGCGCTGCGTAATGGAGTGCAAGAATTTCAAATATTGTGGGGGACAATTTGGCCATTTCTAATTATTGGGGGGGGGGGACTTGTCCACCTCAATGTCTATGGTGGTTACAGCCCTGTCGTAAACCCTGATACGGCTTGCGTTTCCACCACCAACAGTACCCCTATGATAGGCGTGGTGTAGCGATGGATGTCATTCTTGCGTATAGAAGTAAGCGACACAGTAATCAACAATGGACGACATACAGCAAATCTTGTTCTTGCTTCTCGGCATGGGGCTGTTTGTCACAAGAAGAAGACGCGCTTTTGTTTGAGCCAAGGCTGCAAGGAAAAACACAGCCGAAAAAGCATGCTCAAGTGACAATTCTCTGTCAACCAATCAACGTTCTGCTGTGAGTCTAGCTCCACCCTTTAGTACTGGACTACTGTGCTAAGTTCCCCAACGGAAGGGTGCCAAAAAAGTGGTACGGTATGGTTCGGAATTAGGGTACCATTCACAACTTCTGACAATGGAAACAGCAAAAATTGCGTACTGTACTGAACTATACTGAACCGTACTGCTCGGTGGAAACAAGCCATTTGTTAACAATGCCATACATAGTTCCTTCAGTTCTCATCAGTGCCTGTAGAGGGTGCTCATCCCGTAGCCTTACCTTGCTTGTGGTACGTCGATGCTGGAAGAGACCACCTTACGTTTCTGTTCCAGCAGAGAAATGGAGCGGGTGTGATCCTTCTCCGGCTCCAGCGCACGGCCCGTTCGTTTATGCTCCAGCACCCGTGGCTCCTCTATGCTCTCCGGACTGAGGGAGGGCGCTTCTACTCTCTGCACTCCCCCATTCTGGCCCTGCGTGAGCCCATCCCGCTGGCCACCGTTACAAGTGCTCTGCAGAGGAAAACACATTCGAGTTTCTCGTCAATGAAGCCCTATTTACACCTACGGGGGATGTTAATGCTAGACCCCTACTGTGAGGCTTGTTTGCTTGCAATCACAGCGCATTAGGCTGTATTTAAACTGTTTGTAATTTATACATCAGTCAATACAAGCACCTGAACAATGTTTTGGACCAAGAAATCATATTAACTGATCTGCAGGCATGTGTTTGTTTTAGAATATCTTCACACTGCTGAAAAAAGAAAAATAAATCCCCCTCACTCAGCTATTTCCCCCTTAGCACAACACAACAAGCCACCATCCGTGACCACACTAATGCAAAGACGAGCAGCTTTTCCTCTTGCACGTCTCATCTGCACAGCAGCCGTAGACAATTCTATTTAATGTGACTAAAGCTGTGGTACACGCTACAGAAAGGACAGACAGGGGCCAAGACAACGCACATCACCGCATGCACCAGCGGAGAGCATGATCTTACAGTGAGTGGCGTGCAGTACAGATCATTATCTTACCGTAACACGATTAGTTTGACTGAAGACAGGGTAAACGACAATCATGCTGAGCTTTGAGCATCTGGAAGTTTACATACATACTCCAATGTAGTTAAAAAATAAAATGGATTGATTACCTGCCTCAATAGCCAATACCAATTCAAGTAACTCAAACTAAAAACAGTATTATAAAACATTAAAACAACATACAAAACGGAGGATTTCACCACTAGTAGTGAAGTGTGGTTATCAATTCACGGTTGAATTAATAAAAAAATGTTCCCCAACTGTCATCATTTGCTCACCCCCATGTCGTTCCAAACCCATTTAGCTTTCTTTTTTCCGTAGAACACAAAGGAAGAAAGTTTGAAGAATGTGCTGACTGCTCTATTCTATGCAAAAACAATGACTTGGGACCGGAGCTTTCAAGCTTCAAAAAAGGATACAAATGCACCACAAACATGAACTATATGGCTTATACACAATATTCCAAATCTTCAAATAATAGCTTTGGGAGAAAAACTAGGGACGGACAATAAGTTATCAGCCAATATTAGAGATTTTATTATTTGTATTATTAAGTATAAAAATAGCTAGGTGATTGTGAATATAATGTCACTTAGTTTTACATTTTGCTGTTATCTATTGCTCACTTAATCTTTAAAAATGCTAATAATTTAATGACAATTCGTTCAATTCAATGATATTCATACTCATAAACAGATATTACAATTCTATTATCAGCCATTGGGGGTGTAACAATATATTGTGTCACAATATATCGCAATACAATATGTATCGTGGATAGTGACAATATATATATATTGTGTATAGTTCAACCAAAGAGTTTTAGCGTCAGCAACTACATAACTACTATATATAATGTTGAATATGTTTAATAATGCAATTTGGGAATATTTGTGGGTCCTGATGATGCCAGATGTCTTATGTTTCCAGTAAAAAGTGGCCTACATTAAATATATCTAGTCAGTGACAGAGTGCAAGCATGTACGTCTAAAATAAATCTGTATTTTTGTCTAAAATAATTCTGTATTTTTAGCTTTAGAACTATGAATATTTTTAAGTCCAAGCCTATTCATTTTCACCCCATTACATTTTTTGTTAACCTTACGTCTTTATCGCAATAATATCGTATTGTGAGTTCAGTATCGTGATATGTATCGAATCGTGACATGAGGGTATCGTTACACCCCTATCAGCCATAGCATGAAAATAATTATCAGCTCATCTCTATCAGCCATCATTTCAATACCGGTGCATCCAAACAGAATGATATTGAATGAATGATGACAATTTGTAACTCTTCCTTTAAACCTGTCATAGGGCAGGAATAATACTACTCCACGTAAAAGATGAATGCCAGGCTTTGGCGTATTTTCAAGAGATGAACAGATTTGTTAAACCGGCATCATGTTGTGCAGGACTTTCAAGCGTCAAATCAAAAATGCACAGTTGACAACTTCAAATTTAAATTTCACACACTATTAAGTTCTGTCTTTCTCTCTCAAAACACACACCCTCGCTTTGTGCATTTTAACAGCCACAGCTTTCTCACCTAATGTGGAGCGCAGACTCCAAACTTATCAAATATGGGTCACAATTCATATGCCAGTCAAACTATTCAAATGAGATCTTGTTTTTGCTAAAGAGTTAGAGGGTTTTAATCAATTTAAACAGATCTTGGCTGATCTAATAAGAGAATTAATTAGATTTGAGAGCAGGATGCACACAGATGAGCACTCAAAATTAATTATCTAACAAATTATTTATTTATTTATATTTGAATATTCACAAGGAAAATAAACGCACACTACGCACGTTCACGTGCGGGACTCAAACTGCACTCAATGTTTGAAATATCCACTGCTAACGGAACAATGATGCTCTTTATAAACCTGCTTTTTATATAACAAACACATCTACTGCTTTTCTGCCTCTGTAAGAGGGTTGCATGCATCCATCATGGTCAAAACCTCAGTGTAAACAAGAAACAAAGCCTTGGTGCATTAAGAGTTAAGACTGGTAGACAGCCTGTGTGGGTTAATTAAATTTTGATATTAAGCAGTGGAAACAACAGGGGAACGAAAACAATCCAGTCCGCCTTTGTCTGGAAATGCCACAGTAACACACTTAACGTGAAGCCCCTCCTTACTATGCAGTCAACAAGTGGCATTCCCCCAAGCCGAATGGCACTCATTTGGGAATCCAGGCGCCTTGCCAAAGCCCCAGATTCAATGAGCATGACCCTCTGTAGAGCTCCGTTTTGCTGCCGTTATGAAGCAGCTGCTCCGGGACCATTAGCCCCCACCCTAGTTTCACATCCCTCACTGCTTGCATTGCTTACATCTTAACCTTTTTCCCCATCATGCATCACCAGAGAAGATATCACCATGTCTTGTATTTAATAGCTTGCGTTACACTGAACAAAATGGGGTGTTGGATTTACATGATTTAATCATGTACATCGGTTCCACATGAATCAATTAAGTTAAACAAACATAATTTGTTCACATAATTCCAACATAATGGAATGAAGTAATTTTTAAGTAACCGAATTGAGTAGTCTCACAATGATTTTAATATGGCTCCCTAACAACCGTGGTGCACACGGGGGCTTGAGACTCTGCCTCTTTAATCAAAACACACAAGTTTATATTTTTATATTTTTGTTGTCACTTGACTGATCTATAACACTGTACTCAGTACAGTAGCTTTCATTGTATTTGCCAGCAATAGCACATCATATACGTGCTAAGTGTTGAATGCTCTTTAATGACATGTGCTGAGTCAGTCCACACTGAGTTACTATGGTAACCCAGTGTAATTTAAATGGTTCTAATAATTCCACCATAATTAAACATTAAACACTATTAAACAATATAAAGTCTCCCCCTTTTCTCATTTTGCCCAAAGACGCATAAAATAACACTTAATTTCAAAGATTTTACTCTAGTCGTCAAGTCCCAAGCAAAGCATGCTGGGAACTACATTTTCAGCAAAAATCATTTTCGAGTACTTAATTGGTTCACATTCACCCCAAATAATTGAATCTAGTAGATTGCACATTTTAGAGAATTACAGTAATCGAAAGCAATGAAATCATGTTTAGAAGAGAAAAACAAATTTGTTGCGTAGATCACAAATAATACGATTAAGTAAATTGGACAACATGTGTTTTCCTGTTTTTTCAGTGTACATTTGAAAAATGGCCCTTAATTATTTCTGATTACAAATGAAACGTCTGTCTGTTTGAGAGTGCAGATGTGCATTACACAAACATTAAGGTGTCGCCATACTTGCCAAAAACAAACACATATAAACCATTAAATGTACAGCGACATCCAAATAATATTTGATCGCAAATATTGCATGAACATTTCAACAGTTATCACGTTAAATGTTATTTATTGTAATTTACTTCAATTATTTTCCATTAATCAAAGTCTTACAGCTCTGATTGTAAGAGAATGAAATAGAACTGATGCCATTCTTGTCATTTTGGACCCTCTTTGTTTTGATATGGCACCTCAGGCTGTATAACTTGACTGCAATTAGGTCATTATAAAAAAAAAACCTTTATATTTTTCAATTACGTGCAAGCAACTCAGCCTAGTGTGCACTCACACCGAGTTTTCATTGAATAAAATTAACTTGCTCTAAAGCAGTAACTAAATATCAAATGACATATAAACAAAAACTCGCTCACTGTAAAAGCAATTAATGTCGAGAACACTAAAGAGCAGGTTGCAGCGGAGAGATGTAGCCTACGCGCGCGCGCACAGATGCTTCTGCTGGCGCGTGAACGCTGCAGAGCGGGTTTGTTTGCCACTGTTATCATCCCACTAAAGTCAGATAAACAGCGGCTTACACAGACCCTACAGGGCTACAGACTGCGACTAAAACGGCCACAAGGGCAACAAAACAACGCTATTTTAGGACAATTGTTTAAAATCTAGTCAGTCGGCAAAACTTTGTGTTCGTGTTTACCATATAGAGTTTCGTCAGATTTCATCTCGCGCTTATGGGATAGTTTTATTACATAATAGTCAGTGTTTCCAGCATCTATTTTGCATCTTTCTGTTGCGTTGTATTTGCTAAACGCCATGAGCACAGCGCGAGATGTCCAGTTCGGGAACAAATGACTCTTATGAACATTTAAATGAATCAATCCAAAAGATTCAAAAGCGTCGAGCTCTCTCGGTTTGAATCATCCAGAGAATCATTTAGAGCCAGAGTCATTGGCTGAATCCGAAATCGCTCCCTAAACCCTCATTCACTATTCCCTACGTTAGCCCACTAATATACTTCACTTGAAGGAGTGAATGAAAACGAGTGCGTGAAGTCGGACAGCCGTTGTGTGTAGGCGCATCGGCTGTAGGCTACACTTGTTATTGCGGTACAATGTGGGATTGCATGAGTGCACTCAATAACGTCCACTATGGTTTCGGACACTACAAATGGCTGTCCCTTCAAATAATGCCCTATTTGAGGGTATGGGGGCGATTTCGGATTCAGATCTTGAGTTCACTACTGTTCGATTGAATAAACCGGTCACGATCAAATATGTTACAAAAATAAGTTAGTTGTCTAATGAGATCCACATGATGGGTTCGTGCTTTGGTTTGACTGTAAGATGAGAGATTTTTTTCTCCAAATATTCTCACAAAATATTTATATTGCCCAAATACAGTCTGGATAACTAGCAGCATAATTTCAAACTACACTATAAAGCTAGAAAATATAGTTAAAATCGTTTTAGCCTGTTTTTATAACTAACAATTGCATAGTTTCATTAAAAATTAAAGAAGCTACGCACTGAAATAATTGCATATTCAATCTAGCCTACTTCACTGTCATTTGCAGCTATTCCCATTCTAACAATGAGGCCAAAAGCGTCCTTATTAAAAAAAAGTTGAATGCAATAGATTAGAGCATGGACACCGGCGCTTCTGAACAATTCTATAATACAAAAAAGTAATTGGCCCCTAAATGTTCCATGTCACTTCCTAGTCATTTTATACGGGGCTTCGTCCTCAGCATGATTACTGCAATATCCACTCTCACACATTCAGATGAGAACTATTTGGACCATCAAATAAACAATCTCTCAATGCACTGTAAACAGCACTGTGTGCGACAAGCAGCAGCAGCACAACAACAACAACAACAAGCCCAGCTGACCACACACACCTTCAAGCTCGACTTCAGCGGTGCTTTCGCAGTCATCTGTGCAATCTCTTCCTCCGAGTATTCTTTCAAGCTCCCGTCTTGCATGAGCACCGTGTACACGTTGCGCCGATGGCCGGTTGAAGCATCTCTGTTGTCTTGTTTGACAGCCTGGATCACTCCCGTGAGCGGAGCCGCGTCTCCCGTTAAACCCGGCGCGTACACGCGGCTCCCAATGACCGAGCGCTTCACCAGCCGCCGCGTATGCATAGCTGATATATCAATGAAATGCGCAAATAGAATGACTTTAATTGGTGCACAACAATGTAGCTTTAAAAACAAGAAATGTCACGTTGACAAAACCCGAACGAACCGACCGTCATCGTGGGCCGAAGATGCGAATAATACGACAACATCACCACAGATCTGGACCGCATCCACATATTTCACCGGCGCATGTTCTGGACACGAAACCAATGATCCGTTACAATATGCAAATGAGCTACGCTTAATAACCTCTCCGTCCGACCGACCCAACAACCGACCGGCAAACGATATCTTTCTTCTGTCGACCTGTTTATTTTGCTTGCCGTTCCCTTAAAGCTGGCGGGTCGTAGTAAAACACGGAGCGGCGCAGCCGTTTTGGATCGACAAACACGATGTATTTTTCACAATACACACCACGGGCATTTATGTCATAAATCACCAAGGCGCGGCCGAACAGAAATCTAATTCATATTATAATATTAATCAACGTCACCAGTGTCGACTGTGCTGTTGAAATAACCCGTTTTTTACACTCAGCAGCGTAAATCCGGTTTCGTGTGAGAGAGACTCCATTCCATAAAATCATCCGGGTTTTCAAAAGCCACTGGCTGTACCGGCGGAATGTCGCCTGTAAACATGTGCGCTCGCGCAGCCAGTGTGCGTTCTCATTGGCTCACGGCACACACGCCTCCACTCGCTCGCGCTCGCTTTCTTCTGCAGTTTCCCTCCAAACAAGCACCGGCCCGGGCGATTAAAACAACGACGCAACTAGGATGGAGAGACGAGAGTCTTTGAGTAGTTATTATTTAGGTAGGTTGGTCAATGTACATAACATCAATAATAGTGATGATTATAACCCGTCAAACTGGGTTATGAGTGTAATGTGAGAGTGTGTGACCCGGCGAGAATGATTGACAGGCGGTAGGGATTCCCGAGGGTCCTCAATGTTGTGACTTGTCATTAGTTGTCAGGAGAATGACTGTTAGTTTATGCGAAATCAATCACACTTGCCACATACCAAAACTTGTACTGACTCTGACCATAATGCACATTTTTTAAGGATTTTGTTATGCTGAGGAAGGAAACGCTGTGGACATATTTCTATTTTGACGTCTTAAAGAGATAGCGCACCCAAAAACGAGGATCTTGTCATCAGTTAATCATTCTCATGTTGTTACAATTCTGTACATAGAACACAAAACGAGATGGCAGAATATAAATAACTGTCAACAACATTCACTTGGTAAATGATAAATGAAGACATTTTCATCTCTGGCTGAACCATCCCATATATACATGAATTAAATAGGCCTAATGACATTTGATAAGTGACACACTACTCTTTTCACATACTGTTTTTCGTGTTAGAGAGCACATTTGGACACAAGGATAGACTTTAACATTCAGACTAACAGGTTTCTCTTTCTCCCTTAAAATATATTATGACAAATAATATCAATGTAATGTATACTATTAGACACAAACTGGAATCGAGATATTTACACCGAAATTAACTGCATATTCCAAACAGGTAGACCTACTATATCACTAGTACCTACAATAAATATAAATATTTGAACTCATTCTGAAATAACTTCCCTTCAGACATGGAAAAACCACTATGCCCAAATTATTTTATTTGCAGTTCAAAATGCTATAATTTTATAGTTAATTTGAATGTTTACGTTTCACTATTATGTCATTTGGCATTTTTATTCAAAGTGACTTACAAAGCATTCAAACTATACATTTTATCAGCACAAATGATTAAATTAGCTGTAATAAAGTTTTTTTTAGATTTTCATGCAGTATACTCTAAAAAATGCTGGGTTAAAAACAACCCAAGTTGAGTTGAAAATGGACTAACCCAGCAACTGGGTCATTTTAACCCAGCGGTTGGGTTAAATGTTTGCTTAAATCAACCCAATTGCTATGCTAGTCCATTTTCAACCCAACTTGGGTTGTTTTTAACCCAGAATTTTTTAGAAACTATATGTATTCTCTTTCAGTTCTGGATAAAGGTGTAGTTTCAGGAATATGTTCCTCTGATTTCTTTAATTAAAATAATAATACAATGCCATCTCAAAGATTCTTACATTATTACAGTTTTAGTTGTGCAATCTGTACCGATAACATTTCCGAAATAATCCACCCTCTTTTGTGCATTGTGACGCCTTAATTGGGCATTTTTTCCTTTGTGTCCCGGTAAACACAAACATGCACATGTATGTTGTATGTGCTTGTCAATGTAAGTTCTGAATTGATGGTAGCATTGATCATTTCTCAATGTATATAATTACTGTGTGCTTGTGGGCATGATTCGTATATAACAAACTCTCTATAGGAATAAGCCCTCAAGGCATGGCTGAAAAGATTTAATCGTTTAAGAAACAATTTATCCTTATGAAGTGAAAATAAAAAAATCTATTCAGTGCCCTTGTTTGCCACCGCTCCCTTATGGAGTATTGCATTGAAAATGAATGTTGCTTAGACCACAGATTCAATCAATAGCAGGTTGTGCAGTGAAATATGTTCTTAAAGTCCCCTAATACCAGTGCATTGACATGATAATAAAACTGCCTTATTGCAGGTTGTTTTTCTACACTTGAGAGTATGTATCGACAGATTAAATATCAACAGATTTTACTGTGTTTTTGTGCACTAAGGCAATATACAGTAAATGCCCTCGTCTTACTTGGATTGCCATGTAAATATAGCACTCTTTAGGAAAAATGTACTGTAGATTATATATATAATAAATCATCGATGTGGATAAACACACGCACACACATTATTAGTCCAGCATGACTATATTGTTTAAGAAGCAAATACCACAATACAAAGATCAAGATGAAATAAACAAATGCAAAATTAATTCTTATTTACAACTAAATACACAGAATTTTGTAGATTTGGTACACAGAAGTTTCACCGTGATATCAACTATAACAAGGTTCTTCTCAATATGGAACCTGTACCAACACAAAGTACCATTACAAGCAAACACAGACAACATTGGGACTCCATCCACAGTCCTTATTTAAAACTTACATTTTAAATAAGAAATCCAAAGCAATACATATTCCTGCTATTAGCCTTTTAAAAACTTTCTTTAAATAAAACTGCATCTAACAGCAGCATGTATTCCGCTGACTTTTAAAGTTTCATTAGTTCCTCAATACAAACACACTATAAAATGTCCTCATGCTGTCATTTGAGAGCCACTTATTACCGAAGCATACTTAAACAGTGATATGATTTAACAGATCAAAATAGTCATTTGAATATTTACAAGTGTCTCTTGGCATGAAGTTGTCCCGTGCGGCGTCTGGACACGCTATGCTTTTTGATTACACTGCTACATGAATGTAAAAGCAGCTAAATGCATACCTGATAATAAAGTACATTAACTAAGCTGCCAGGCAAAGCTGCAGTGTGGCAGTACCATGACGTCTCTTTTCCCCTGTGCTTTTCAGCCTTTTGAAATGTTGCGTACCTATTACATGTAAAAACCGAACAATATCTGAAATATTTATAATGTATCTGATACACTCAATACAGCTGCGTCAATAAAAAAAATCACATATTGATGCAACATAGCTCAATTACATCACAAATGGCAATTAGTGAACAACTGAACGCCAGCAATAGATACTTTTCATTGATACCCTTTTAGTACACTCATGAGTGTGCTTCACTTTGCGTACCTTAAAGATCACTTCCTCACCTGAGCCTGTCATTTGACACATTAATTATATAAGGCTCAGAATGATGGCTACATTTAAATGTTCTTCTTTTATAATTTGATGCGTTGCGTGAACATCACTTACTTACTACTTGTAAAACGAAAATGCTCCAGAAGTTCTGAATGATTAAAATGAGTGTACTTCTTTAATGAACTGAGCTGAGAGGTCTGCTGTTGACTGTATCTGATTGGTTCTCTTTTCGGGGTTATATAAGGACACAACCATGTCAGTTGCTCAACTAGCATCACGTGAAAACGGGCGTGCAGAGTGCAGCATACAGCTGGTGCGCTGTGCAAAAGCGTGGAAAATACTAGTACACTTTATAAATAAAATATTTCTCATAAGACAACAGCCACTGGTGTGACGTTGTTTTGAAAAGCGGTGGGGACATGTGGGAAAGGGGGTTACACATGATGTGCTGTTATGTCACAAAATAATGATATAATTAGGATATGCAAAAATAATTTAACTGCTCTAATAAGTAGTCTATGTAATATACTGATCAAGTGTCAAATCTGAGAAGTCATTACCATTATTAAGTGTCTTAAAATCATTTAAACTGATACATTTGTCCGCACATTGTTGCCAAGTTCTCGATGCAGCAGTCATTCCCGCTGGATATTCCTACATATGAATTCTGAATCTTTGGTCTAGCAAAAATGCTTCCTTTGTATATGAGGGGTTTGGGGTTCTAATCCACACTAATGGAACTCTAGCCGTAATTACAGCTTTACATCAGTGGTGGGAACAATATTGTTAGCAGTTTGTTTTGTGATTGCACTAGAGCGGAACGACCGTGGAAAAGCGATAGATTGGAGCATCTATACTTATATCTGAGCAGGCGTGTGTGCTGGAGAGAACATTGCTATCTTTGCTTTCAGGGACATTATTATAACAACACACAAACGCACTGAAAACTCCCGCTTAGCAAATGGAGATGCCACCTCTGTATTAGATGCATTCCTACTGCAAGCTATTTCAGAAAGTGTTGGGGACGAAACTGGCCATGGCATGCATGTCATTAATTATGCCAATGATCACAGCTGATATAAAAGGGGCGCCTCGGGTTTGTCGTACCCATATATTCACATGAATAGCATAATAAACCCTCTTTTGAGAGACTCATTTCCTATGCTGGGTCACAGGTCTGAATGAACCCTTTCATTAATAATGTTCAAACACAATGGGGTGCATAAATGCTATACTGAGAAACATTCAATCAGGAAAGGTTAAGTGCATTTTTCTTATGATACCACCCCAAATTCCACTTCAAACCCTCAGAGAAGTGAGTTCTCACTGTCCACAGTCCCTAAGATGGGTGGTCAGAGACGGGAGATGTCCCCGTTCAGACCCAGTTCCCCCACGCTCTCGTAGTCAGGTTCCACGATCCCATTGCCCTGATGAGCCTCTTCAGCCGCTTTGGAGACCTTGATGGTCTCGTACGCAGGGTCTGCATTCTCTGTAAGCCCTTCCGGAGACTGGGAGCCAAGAGCCATTGGGTAATCCTCCCCAACTGTGGCATAAAGATCACTGGAAGTCGACTCCGGCACCATTCCCTTGATCTCTCCGATGCTGCTGTAGTCATTCTCTATTTCCTTTACAGTATTCTTCACTACCTTGGAGTACATGTCTGATAACTGAAAATGGAAATGCAACAGAGGATGAGGCATCTTTACTCCACAGGCTTGGTTCAGTGTGATATTAAAATGCAAATATTATTCAGCCTACAAAGACTTGTTGGTCTTTACAAGGCTCTGAGATGTTGATAGACCCTACCTCGCTGTCCGGAGACGCATTGTCCTGAAGCTCCGGAGTCACCGGCGGGGAGTGTAACTGTAGGACAATGATTGAAACGAGACCATTAGTTAAATACATATTTAATCAATTTAAACTTACAGCAGCACAGGAAATAGCTCACTTCAGCTGACACATGCTAGTGTCAAGGACTGATTGATGCAAAACCGAAGCTACTCATTCATTACTTAAGAGTTACTGATTGAAATCAAATGTACAGTTCCTCTCCTTGCAAGAGCGGTTGTATATTTACAAAGAGAATCAATAACTGAGTCATTAATTAACAAAGTAAATCCTACAATGGATCAATAACGGACACCTTGGCTGTTGGAGAAGAATATCAATCCCCGTCTCAGTCACCTCACTGACAGAGAATACAGACGAGTGGAAAAATTAGCTATAACCCATTCAAGATTAATCCCAAGCAATTTTAGTGCCAAAATGTCAAGCCTGTTTTGATGAAGCCACCTCACCTAATGAACTTGAAATATGTTTTGCTTTGATTATGATCATGCAAAATGAACATCAGGAGCTAGCCAGATGTGCTGTGATATTGGTTTAATTAGCAAAGCAATTAATTTAATAGCCCATCCTCGTAGCTCCGCGAAGACACCCCTGACCTCATCACAACTAACAAATGTCTCTTGCAATAGGGCTTATCTGCTAATTCACTCTTGCCTTTGTCTCTGTCCAGCCCTCTATATTAATTAAAGTGGCTCTTCCATTGATTTGTCCATATAAGAAATGAATAATCATCATCAGCGTTTAAATCAGCGTTTTTGTGTATGATGACATAAATATGATATAAATTACCATATTTATCTAGCCTGGATGCCAGACGAACTTAGCCCCGCCCACAAATTTTTTTGCACGGGCAGTTCGGTCTGGACTTGATCCGTAGAGGAGTAATTATGCCCGAACAGAAACTGTTCGGACCAATGAAATTGTCAGGGCGGGCTTTAGACGATGATGGACAGATGATCAACAGTAACGTAATCATCCACGTCATCAAAGGCGCTTGGGTTGAATTTGTTCTAATCCTAAACGGAGAACTTGTTCGTATGCGTTCACCTTTACTATTTCTCTCAGAAATGATGATCGTGTTGGTAAGTACTCTGTGTATCCTTACATTATTTTTTACAACACCGGCAAAGATCGTTTACGCTCATCTTTTTCTTCTAACGTTACTCATTCCAGCGTGCGTGCAGACAGGGTTGCCAAGTTTTACAGCAAAACCCACCCAATCCCGATTGCTACTCAAAACTAGCCAAAAACAAGCCCAATAGCTTTCCGGGTGGGGGGGTTCTCAGGGAAAAATGGCATTTGGGGGGTAAAATATGTGTTATTTTGGCAGGGCTGCTGCTAAATTTCGCATTCCTGGGTCTGTATCACATAATTGGGGTCGCTTCAACCCGTGGACTTGGCAACACAGTGCAGTTGAGTTCTGTTGACATTTGCGTTATGCGTCGCTCCGTTGCTCTGATTGGTTGTGGGTCTATCCAATTGAGGTCTTTCCTGGTTCGGTTTAAACACGCCCCATAATCACAGCCCAACGGAGCAGTATCAGACTCATATTCTGACTAGAATTGAGTATGACGACGTCAGGCTAATATTTATCTATCCATATTTTCATAATCTCACACACATACACACACATATATCCTCAAAGTTGATGTGTTAGAAACAGGAAAAAGGGATAAGTGTAAGGATTTGAGCAAGTTTGACAAGGGCCAAATTGTGATGGCTAGATGACTGGGTCAGAGCATCTCCAAAACTGCAGCTCTTGTGGGGTGTTCCCGGTCTGCAGTGGTCAGTTATCTATCAAAAGTGGTCCAAGGAAGGAACAGTGGTGAACCGACAATAGGGTAATAGGCGGCCAAGGCTCATTGATGCAGACGGGGAGCGAAGGCTGGCCCATGTGGTCCGATCACTATGAGACAGTGTGATGCTTTTGGCAATGTTCTGCTGGGAAACCTCGGGCGCTTTATCCTGCTCAAAGAGGCCACAGCCGCCAGGGAATACCGTTTCCATGAAAGGGTGTACACAGTCTGGTGGTACGTGTCAAAGTAACATCCACATAGATGGCAGTGGAAATGTGGAAACCTTTCATGGAAATGGTATTCCCTGGTGGCTGTCTTCTTTCAGCAGGATAATGCGCCCTGCCACAAAGCAAAAATGGTTCAGGAATGGTTTGAGGAGCATAACAATGAGTTTGAGGTGTTGATTTGGCCTCCAAATTCCCTAGATCTTAGCCTGGATGCCAGACGAACTTAGCCCCGCCCACAAAAAGTTTTGTGCACGGGCAGTTTGGTCTGGACTTGATCCATAGAGAAGTAATTATGCCCGAACAGAAACTGTTCGGACCAATGAAATTGTCAGGGCGGGCTTTAGACGATGATGGACAGATGATCAACAGTAACGTAATCATCCACGTCATCAAAGGCGCTTGGGTTGAATTTGTTCTAATCCTAAACGGAGAACTTGTTCGTATATGCGTTCACCTTTACTATTTATCTCAGAAATGATGATCGTGTTGGTAAGTACTCTGTGTATCCTTAAATTATTTTTTACAACACCGGCAAAGATCGTTCACACTCATCTTCTTCTTCTAACGTGACTTATTCCAGCGCACACAGACAGGGTTGCCAAGTTTTTACAGCAAAACTCACCCAATTGCTACTCAAAACTAGCCAAAAACAAGCCCAATAGCTTTCCGAGCGGGGGGGTTCTCCGGGAAAAATGGCATTTGGGGGGTAAAATATGTGTTATTTGGGCTGGACTGCCTGCTAAAATTCGCATTCCTGGGTCTGTATATCACATAATTGGGGTCTCTTCAACCCGCGGACTTGGCAACACAGTGCAGTTAAGTTCTGTTGACATTTGACAACTAACGTTATGCGTCGCTCCATTGCTCTGATTGGTTGTAGGTCTATCCAATTGAGGTCTTTCCTGGTTCGGTTTAAACACGCCCCATAATCACAGCCCAACGGAGCAGTATCAGACTCAAATTCTGACTAGAATTGAGTATGACGACGTCAGGCTACCTAGATCTCAATCCAATCGAGCATCTGTGGGATGTGTTGAACAAACAAGTCCTATTCATGGAGGCCCCGCCTCACAACTTACAGGAATTAAAGGATCTGCTGCTAACATCTTGGTGCCAGATACCACAGCACACCTTTAGGGTTTAGTGGAGTCCATGCTTCGACTGGTCAGGGATGTTTTGGCAGCAAAAGAGGGACCAACACAATGTAAGGTCATAATGTTATGCCTGATTGGTGTACAATATACAGTTGCAAAAAAAAAAAAAGGTATGCATTAAGAGGCGGGGGGTGAAAACGTATTGAATATGAAGATCAAGGTAAATTGGACTTAATTTGTCTTCGGGGAAACATGCAAGTATCTTCTGTTGCTTCCGTAGGGCAGTACTTAATGAAAAAAACTGAAATTTAAACAAAAGACAAATTTGGACATATTCATCTTGTTCAAAAGTTTTCACCCTGGCTCTTATTGCATCATGTTTCCTTCTGGAGCATCAGTGAATGTTTCAAACTTTTTTAATAGTTGTGTTTGAGTCCCTCAGTTGTCCTCAGTGTGAAAAGATGAATCTCAAAATCAAACAGTCACTGCTGGAGAGGGTTCATATGCAAAAGATGCTGGAAAACTGAAGAATATGCAGGACCTGGAGGATTTTTCTGAAGAACGCTGGGCAGCTTAACTGCTCAGGACAAACAAGGGACTCATAAACAACCATCACAACAACAACAAAAACAGCCGTGAATAATCCAGGGAACGACACAGCACTGAGAATCAGTGGTTCATAAACTTTTGACCGGGGTCATTTGAATAAATTCAACTATTTTTTTGGCTTGTGGACTATATGTAAACATTTTTAATGTAAAATATCTTATTCAGGACAGTACTAAATAAAAAATAACGATCTCTCTTATTTAGTTAAAATTATTCACATTTTCACATTCTGCAAGCAGTTCACAATCATACTATATATATATATATATACAGTGAGGAAAATAATTATTTGAACACCCTGCTATTTTTCAAGTTCTCCCACTCAGAAACCATGGAGGGGTCTGAAATTGTCATCGTAGGTGCATGTCCACTGTGAGAGACATAATCTAAAAAAAAAATCCAGAAATCACAATGTATGATTTTTTAACAATTTATTTGTATGATACAGCTGCAAATAAGTATTTGAACACCTGAGAAAATCAATGTTAATATTTGGTACAGTAGCCTTTGTTTGCAATTACAGAGGTCAAACGTTTCCTGTAGTTTTTCACCAGGTTTGCACACACTGCAGGAGGGATTTTGGCCCACTCCTCCACACAGATCTTCTCTAGATCAGTCAGGTTTCTGGCCTGTCGCTGAGAAATACGGAGTTTGAGCTCCCTCCAAAGATTCTCTATTGGGTTTAGGTCTGGAGACTGGCTAGGCCACGCCAGAACCTTGATATGCTTCTTACAGAGCCACTCCTTGGTTATCCTGGCTGTGTGCTTCGGGTCATTGTCATGTTGGAAGACCCAGCCTCGACCCATCTTCAATGCTCTAACTGAAGGAAGGAGGTTGTTCCCCAAAATCTCGCAATACATAGCCCTGGTCATCCTCTCCTTAATACAGTGCAGTCGCCCTGTCCCATGTGCAGAAAAACACCCCCAAAGCATAATGCTACCACCCCCATGCTTCACAGTAGGAATGGTGTTCTTGGGATGGTACTCATCATTCTTCTTCCTCCAAACACGTTTAGTGGAATTATGACCAAAAAGTTATATTTTGGTCTCATCTGACCACATGACTTTCTCCCATGACTCCTCTGGATCATCCAAATGGTCATTGGCAAACTTAAGACGGGCCTTGACATGTGCTGGTTTAAGCAGGGGAACCTTCCGTGCCATGCATGATTTCAAACCATGATGTCTTAAGGCCAATTTATACTTCTGCGTCGAGTGTACGCCGTAGTGTACGCCGTAGGCTACGCGCGTAGCCGATGCCGTCGTGAGCATTTATACTTCTGCGCTGTTGTCTGCGTCAATGTGCAGTTACACATGCAGACGCTAGTAGGCAGTGTCCTCGGGCATGTTGGTGTAATCAAGAGAACAGCCGAAGAAGAAGCAGCTTCGTGTGGAGAATCTGTACATTCATGTCGGAGTATCAGCAGCAGTGAGAGAGCGGCTTTTCTTGCAGCTTGAGTTGTTGCATCTAAAGCAAATTAAGCATCTCTAGTTGATTAGTAAAGTTAAATAAGGTTGATCTGGCGCTGGAATGTGTTTGTGAAATCATGTGGAGCTCGTGGCCGCTGTTTTCAGCAGCGGTGGCTCGAGCAATCGATTGCTGTTGCGGAGACTTCATTCACGAAATATACCCTAATGTGTCCCTGTTCTTGATATACAATTACTGATTAACATCTTTGGTTTTAATGAGAAAATAAATAAACTATACTCAGCGGATCTATGTATTTATTTACTACCATAAAGAATCGCTGGACAGCAAAATATGTGTTATAGCAGACGTAAGGAACTATCATCCAATTTCTGGACACACACACACACACACACACACTCCTATCATTTATTTATTGACCTGAGGGAGAGGTTCTGGCAGACCAATCACAGCGCTTGCGGTCCGCGTAGAATTGACGCGTTGTTACATTTTTGGAGAGGTGCGCGTCAGGGTACGGCGTATCCAACGCGTCTATGCGTAGGGTACGCCGTACCCTCTGCGTGCACTCGACGCAGAAGTATAAATTGGCCTTTAGTGTATTACCAACAGTAACCTTGGAAACGGTGGTCCCAGCTCTTTTCAGGTCATTGACCAGCTCCTCCCGTGTAGTTCTGGGCTGATTTCTCACCTTTCTTAGGATCATTGAGACCCCACGAGGTGAGATCTTGCATGGAGCCCCAGTCCGAGGGAGATTGACAGTCATGTTTAGCTTCTTCCATTTTCTAATGATTGCTCCAACAGTGGACCTTTTTTCACCAAGCTGCTTGGCAATTTCCCTGTAGCCCTTTCCAGTCTTGTGGAGGTGTACAATTTTGTCTCTAGTGTCTTTGGACAGCTCTTTGGTCTTGGCCATGTTAGTAGTTGAATTCTTACTGATTGTATGGGGTGGACAGGTGCCTTTATGCAGCTAACGACCTCAAACAGGTGCATCTAATTTAGGATAATAAATGGAGTGGAGGTGGACATTTTAAAGGCAGACTTTGAGGGTCAGAATTCTAGCTGATAGACAGGCGTTCAAATACTTATTTGCAGCTGTATCATACAAATAAATAGTTAAAAATCATATATTGTGATTTCCGGATTTTTTTTTTTAATTATGCCTCTACGTGAGGACATGCACCTACGATGACAATTTCAGACCCCTCCATGATTTCCAAGTGGGAGAACTTGCAAAATAGCAGGGTGTTCAAATACTTATTTTCCTCACTGTATATATATAATATACATAAAATGTATATTAATAAATATTTACATTTAATCTACAAAGTATATTTAGTTGCGCTTAGGACTACACATGCACATTTGTTGGACCAAACTGTAATATACACTTTTAAGAGACAACATTATGGGGCAGTTTATGTCAGATTTTGTTGCTGATTTTTTGCCAAGCACTTTCAGTACTTCCCTATTCAGTCAGATCTTGCCCGGAGATGTAGCAAATATGGCCACCTAGCGAACTGGCTTAACTTGAAAAGAACTATACCCACAAACACCAGTGTAGAGGTGGATCAAATCTTAGCCAATTTTTGCATAGTACTGAGGTGGTATGCAATGACTGGTGGGTAACTTTCCTATTGATATTCGTTTGTAGTGCCCTTCAGACTAACCGCATACGTTCCCTTAAATATCCCAATGGCAGAATACTTTGTGAAGTTCACATTGGAAGATACCCTGAGTGTGACAGGATGCTGACAGTACAGCGCGGGCATGAGGTGACGGCCTGTAGTACTGCGCCCAATTGGTGTCAATTAGTATTTGCTTTCACACAAATGTCAGCATGTACCCACACATCCTTTTATAAGGCAACAGCACTAACAATACAAGTCCTTCCCTTCAGCAGGAGACTTCTGAGTGTTGGTGTGCTGAAATCACAGTTTATCAAAGACAGCTGCCCTCAGTCCATCACGCTAGCATAGTGACAGTGGCACCAATGCATAATGACACACATGGCACTCCGCTCAAGCCAGGCTTGCGTGCTTCGTTCAAATAACCAAGAATACAGTCCACACCGTGAACTAATGAGGCAATGTGTCCGATGTGCATACACGTGTTATAGCATGCACTTGTCAGTTTGGGCATCCCAGCTTTAACTGACAGATTTTCTTTTCAAACGCAGACTGATGTACCTGTAAACACATGCTCTGCCGTCTCATTCATCATGAGGGTGAGCTGTCAGGCAGTGGACAGCAGGAACACTCTGATCCCTGTGCGCATATGTTAGCACAAACATGTGACTGATAAGATGAATCACTGCTGCCTCATTACATGTCTACATCAGACCACATTGACTGGGATATGGAATGACAGGCGTCAAGTTTAAACCCACAGTGTAGTAGGAGAAGGGTACAAAAAGAGGATAGTAGAGTAAACCGCTGATTTTACTGAATACTGGGGAGGACAGGTTACCCCAAAGACTTCCAAAGAGATTCACTAAAGCCCCTTGAGTGCCCGGTCCAGTGGAACCATTAAGGCCGGGACACGCCAAGCCTTCGGCCAGCTTAGTTTTAGTTGGTGTGTTCCACACTGTTGGCTCTAGTCGGAAGCCGTCTGGGTTTTTTGGGCCAATTCAGCATGTTGAATCGGTGTCGGGTCGTAGATGAGAGAAAACTCTGGCTGTTCAGCCTAGCAAATGAGTGCACGAGAATAAAGGGGAAAGTGATGAAAGCGAGCAAAGAAGTTAAGACGGAACAGACAGAACACTGTTATAATTTTATATCATTTATAATTTTCATTTGTCTGGCTATCACCAGACCAATCTCAATTTAAGATTGAACATTGGTCTGGGGAGTCTGCTATGTATTTTCTACTACACAAGAGGCGTGATAAACGAGCATAAATTAAATGACTGTATGCAATTGGATAGTCCTTCAACCAATTAGACCACAAGAGGCGTGATCAACAGGCAACGACCCATCGCTTCTCTATTCGTCATCGTGTCAAACCCTCCAATAGCGCGCCAGGTGGATAAGCCAGTCTGTGATTGGTTCCCGCAAAAGTGTAACAGAAGCAGTAGAAATGAATGTACAGGTTTCCAGACTGAGTTGCAGGGCGAAATCAAATCGCCGGCAGATCAGGCTGGGTTTACCCAGTCAGATGGAATGAAGAAAGTGATCAGCGTGATTGATATTTAAAATGGTAAGAAAGTGCTGCTTAGTTTACGGTTTGTAGATCTGCAGTCCTAGTTTTGCTTTTTATACCTGCTGATATAGAAAGATATTTAATTACACGCAGGTGAAGAACGCACATGCTAGTTGACAGTCGCCTTTAGTCCTTTTGGTGTGTTCGAGCACAGATTTTTGGCCGAGACGCAGCTGTCGAGAGGCGACAACACAGTCAGCTTTCATCACCGCTAGTTCTTTGACGTCAACTTGGTGTGTCCCGGCCTTTACACGCATTTTCCACTGAAGAAAGGTTGGGGAAAATTGGCTCTGCCCTGGCCCCTAAAATCTGCTGGTTTCGAATCAGGAACCATTGATGTCAGAAGCCAGAGGGCTGGCAAATCTGATGCAAAGCAAAACTTGATTACTCACTATTAGCAGCATCCAATAGCCACATTGAGGCTAGGTAGCGGGCTAGTGCGTCGTTCGCACTCGGTCATCTTGATATTAAAGGAAGACAATTTAATTTGCCTTTTTTGGTTTATTTAAGCACATAAAAACACGAGTAGACCAGCACAAATACGGTCAACAGAAAGTTGGCCCCGCTACTCGCCCCTTCTAACCATAACATACAATCCCACAAAGGAAATAATAAAAGAAAACGGAAGTGATCACCTGTGCCCACGTGACCGTGAATAACCAATGAGAAATAACAAAGAATTAACGCACTTACACTCATTGGTTTAGTTGGTGAACATCCCATTCCTATATAAGTCATGTCGCATCCGACACTTTATTTCTCAATCCGACTAAAAATGTTATTCATTATAAATTGTGATCGAAGCATTTTTGATGTTAAAGTATGTTCTCAAATCTTGTAAACAAAGACGTCATAAATGTAGGTCAGCTCAAGTCAGTGGAAGCGTCGGCCAGTTTTGGTTAGAGTTTTTCAGATCTCTGGCTGAGCATGAGAACTAGCACCATTTTGGTGGAAAAGACATACAATTGATATTGTACAAGTACAAAGAAAGCAGAAATAAAGGGCAAAAAATGAAATGAGAATAACAAAAGGAGAGTGAGCAAAAGAGAGAGATTGACAGAGCGAGAGTGCACGAGGGAGTGATGAACAAAAGAGGTGCATAGCGTCCTCGGCTGACGGCAGTAATGTGTGGCTGTAGTGGATGCTTACACCGTGCGCAGACATTGACTGCGGGCACAACAGCAGCCTGTCTGCTCTCCTCTACAGATGGCTTCATTTGTATTCTCCAGGCGGATGTACGCATATCACCGTCAACCATAGCACATACCCTTAAAGATTGTAATTAAACTGGAAACACGCTGTTCTCTTGTGGTCTCTAAGTTTAACTCGCACTGAATGTTAGTGCAGTCATTTTTGGTCGGTTTATTCTTCTTTGTTCTCGATTATACGTGTGAAGGGTCGCATCACTCCTAAATGAGATGGAAAAGCTCCTGCTAAAGGAAGTGATTATTGCAGGACAGCAACTGATGCTGTTAACTCACTTTAGTGAACTTTTACAGCAGTCCTGTGGTGGTACCATGGTAATGGTATCAGTACAGTAAAATGTATCATGGTACTACTGAATGATTGCCACATTCATTTATCATGAGATACACATGCTACCCCATGGGTGTCCAATCATGCTCCTGGAAGGCCGTTAGTTTTTACCGTCAACCCTAATTAAACTCCTTTTTAACATTTATGACGGGTAGCAAACAGGGATAAGGTGCAATACCACCAACTACTATGTTGGAGTGTCAAACAGTCGCAAGATTATTTGCGATATTTTCATATGTGTAATATTAACACTATCAATATTAAAATTTTTTAAAATCTTGGTTATCATTAACACCAGTGTATTGTGACTATTCCCAACCATATACTGGTATATAAAGCAGCGTTTCCACCGCAGGAACTTTCCCTAGGAACTAGGAACTTTGGGGTGGAACTTTGGGGTGTTTCGACCGCAGAACCAGGGTCTAAATGAAGTTCCAGGTAAATATTTCCCCCTCCGAAAGTCCCTGCTTGCGAGGTAGTTTTTCAAAATTCAGGAACTTTCGGGGGTGGGACTTGGCGCTGAACATGCTGATTGGTTGAGCTCACGCATCATTTTATTTCAACCGGCATTTTTAAGTCTTTTGCAAGGTTCGTTCTGCATTCAGTAAATATCAGTCTTGCTCTTTCTGTCTGATGGCGCGCGTTCGTCAGAGCCATCTCACGGTCAATGTCCGTAATGGCTTAATAACATACGTTGTCTTATTTTAAATCTAGCTTTACGAGCTTTCAGAATACACTTTAGTATCAGCGCTAGTCTCTTTTCCGCCGTTTTCTTAATTACCTCTTTAGTAAACCAATACATAACCAGCACAGCTTGAATCTCCTCCATACTTGTTATTGTTGCAGACAGTGTCGCACAAAAATTATTACTGTCAGTCGCTGACTGGTCGCGCGCAGTCCTACGTTACCGGACTAATCTTAACGGTACTTTAGACCGCAGTGGAAACGCAGACAGTAGCAGGTCTGGGGGGGAAAAGTTCCTGTAAAAAAAGTTCCTGGTACAAATGGTTCCGGGTAATTTCGGTGGAAATGGGGCTTAAGAAAAAGTGGTACTGTAAATGGTATCCTATGGATTCTTTACTATCCCATGAGGTAATGGGAGAGGATTCGTAGAAGGCGGGGAAGTTGCGTGTCTGAAGTTGTAGTGACATGACAATGTTCAGTAGGGCAGGACGTCGCAAAGTACGTTTTTCATGCAATGTAATACATCCTCTGTCACTACGCAATTTTGGGCGCATACCTTCCCAGGTATGTTGGAGCCAAGCCCAACAGGAAGGTGCCCTTCAAGAGAAGGATTGGACACTTCTAAGGTACCAACTTACAGGTACTTTGGTAAATTGACATTTAAATGTACAAACTGTCATAACATTCTTCCTGAAGTATTGGTAGTACAGAGTTTCAGTTAAATCCAGTACCTGTACAGTTTCTGCCAGGCAAAACAAGCGCAGGTACATTATGTATTGCAGTAATGTGGATGCATGCATTGAACTCGTTGTTACTTTAAAAAAAAAAACATTTATTAACTCTACAGGACAACAATGGTACTTTTATTAGAATTTGGTAGCCCTACCTGTCCATTTGGAATCTGCTGGTTATCATTCTCATCCAGTACTTTATCTGGTATGGGAGGTGGTCTTTCTTCCTCGGGATCCGCAGGATTCACAATGGCGGCAGAGCGCCTGGCCTCCAGGTCAGTGCTGTAGCGGCTCTTCTTGCTGAGGTTGACGGAGGCGTACTCAACACCATTGGGCAGCATTGTGTGGTCTGGTGTAGCAGGGCTTGGGTGGCCATTAAGAAGAGGTGCAGGTGGTTCCTCTGGGCTAAGTGTACCGTTGGGTAGGCCAATGTCCTTGAGCTCTTTCACTGTCTCGTACAGACAGTCCTCGACACTGACATCACGCGAGGCGCAGTCCTTCAACACCTCGTACGTGCCATCTCCTGAGGCAACTTGAGCATCGACCACAGCTGCTTTGAGCGTATCAGTGGGTGGAATGCTGGGTAATTCACGATCCTGGTGATACTTAGAGGATCTGAGCTCTGATTGGCTGGACAGCATGTCTTCTGAAGGCTGGGGACTTGTGTCCATTGTGTCCGTGAGTACTGAGGACAAAGGTAAAGGAGAAGAGAAGTGAATAATTGTTACAAGTTGCACACACTGTCAGTGAGACATTGGTGGTGAACTGTTACCTGTACCACTTGTAAAAGGCCCATTATGGGAGCTGCTGACCGCCAAGTCAGTGCCATGGCTCTCTATTGACTGACTGCATGTTTCCTTTTCTGACACCTGCAGAGAAACAGGATATAAATGTTACCTATGCACTATTTGTGAACCAAACACTATTCATTGATGCAATCACTATTCAGACAGCATGCAAAAGCAGGGTCGTTACAGATGCACATGGGTTTAGAATGTAAAATGTGTTTACATCCGTGTAACGTAATTTGTTGAGACGGAAGCGTACATGGCTTAACTCTGTGACACTGGTAGGGGTGCAAGGATTTTAAAATTGGGTCATGGACCAAAAAAGCTTGAGAACCCCTGCTATAAAGAGACCAGAGACAAAGACACTTGGATCAAGCTCTTTGTTTTCATCTTTTAACCCATAGCAAAAACACCATGCAGTAGCACTATGGGACCACCTAGTGGCAGCCCATTGAAAATGCCTGTTGCCAGGGTAATGAAGTCCTTCAGATACAGAAGGTTAAAGCTGAGAGCCACTCAGATTGTCACAGCAAGACAAAGACCCCATTTAACCTGTCAGGCTGTGACAGACACCGCCATTTAAATGAAGCCTTCCTCAATATATTGACAGACAAGATGTACATTATTGTGCAAAGGTTAGCCTTCGGATATCCATCAAAACTAAAGAGGTTTGCAGTGTTAACAGACAGATAATGTCAGGCAATTGCTTAAGCATTTCACAATCGTTAATACTCACTTTATATTATACAGAGGGTCTCAACCTTGAGGTCACAACCCCATTTTTAATAAAATAAAAATAGTTATTTCTTGACTATATAGCTCCTCTTGAACTTAAAATATAATGTAACAAATATCAGCTACAATGTGACAAAGATGAAATGTTGATTCAAAATAAAAATGTATTTTTTTACAGTTGGTTAAACTATGAACTGCTCACATTTAAATTAAAATAAAAGTTTGTCTGTAAGTTTTATTTGTTTTTTAAAGCAGTCTCTTATGCTTACCAGGGATGCATGTAATTGGTAAAAAATACTTTAAAAACAGAAATACTATGAAATATTATTACAATTTAAAATAACATTTTATATTTCAATATATATTATAAAATGTAATTTATTCCTGTGATGGCAAAGCTGAATTTTCAGGATCATTACTCCAGTCTTCAGTGTCACATGATCCTTCAGAAATCTTTCTAATATGCTGCTTAATATTTTTGTGAAAACTGGGATACTTTTTTCAAGATCATTCAATTAATAGAACATTCAATAGAATATAATTTATTTGAAACTTATGTATCAATGTAAAAGTTTTTACTGTCACTTTTGAGCAATAAAATGTATCATAGATAAATAAAAGTATTCATTTATCTAAAAAAGCTGACCCCAAACGTTTGAATGGTAGTGTATATTGACCGTTTCTAATCCTAGAAACATAGGAGTGTAACAATATATAGCAAAACAAAACTGCAACAATATGTATCGTGGATAGTGACAATCGGTATTGTGTATAGTTACCCAAAATAAAAAATACAGAGTTTTAGTGTCATTAAACTACTATATATATTGTTGAATATAATGTATAATAATGAAATGAGGAAATATTTGTGGGTCATGATAATGCCAAATATCAAGAGTATTCGTCATAATAATTCTGTATTTTTTAGTATCAGAATCATGAATATTTTTATTCTGGTGTCACCATGTCACCATTAAATGAATTTTAGTATTTTAGCATTTAGTATTTTAATAAACAGTACCGTTTTTGTTAACCTTTTACCATATGTCTTGGAGTATCGCAATAATATTGTATCGTGAGTTCAGTATCGTGATATGTATCGAATCGTGACATGAGGGTACTGTTACACCCCTGTTACACCCACAATTTTATAAAGCAGAAAGAAACAGAACAGTGAATGAAATTCTAGGTCTAATTCTAGTTGGGAAATAATCATTTTGGGACTATTTGCATTAAGATTAGATTCTTCACAATAGTGAATAAATACATAGATCTGCTGCTGTCATTTGAATTCACTATTGGTGTGGTGGTAGAATTTTTGTGAACCGTGTAAAAGGTTCCGGGTTCTAATCCGCTCTCATAGTTTTTTTTTCTTCTTTATTAAAATAAATATATTAATCAATGATAATTGTATATTAAGAGCAGGGACACGTTTGTGTGCATTTTGTTTCATTTCACCGGAAAGAATAGAGTCTCTCTCCGCAATGGCATTAAGCGATAGATTGACGCGCTTGTCTGTGTGAAGACAAAAGAGAACGTAAACCCCACCTACTTTGACTTGTTTGACCATCTCAATCATTTTGACATTGACGAGCACTGTTAGACCTGAGGCAAACCAGACTCAAAATGTAACTTTTAAACCTTTTTGTCATCCTAACATACAGAGCGCTGCATAATGAAGTGGAGCAGAGCAGTGCAAGAATTTCAAATATTGGGGGGAGACAATTTGGCCATTTCTAATTTCCATATTTAGAAATGGCCAAATTGTCCCCCCAAATATTTGTGTTTTAGGTGGTGCAATTGTTTGCAATGAGGTATTTGACATGCAAAGTATCTAAAAGACTATAAGCTTTAGTTGATGCAAGTGGTGGTTTATCTCTTTTCCAATGCGTGGCAGGATGCCCATTTAGTTTTATAGTTTACCCACCTCTTTTTCACAACTACATCCCTGCATGTGCTCAAATGATTTGTTAGTTCTTTTCACAGTCAACAACAATTAAACTTACTATGTGTTGTTATTCCTCCTGTAATGGCTTGGGTCAAAAAGACCCCAAAAGCAACTTTGACATCTCTGAAATATATGCTATATACACATTTTTACCCAATCTGTGATGTCTGTGGGCATTTCGACCTCACACAAAAACATTGCTGAAATTTACACAGAACAGTAATTTCAAGTCATCTAATCACGCCTGTGAAATCCAAAATGGGTCACAAACCAAAAAAGGTTGCGAACCCCTGATATACAGTAGTTTCTGTTGTAGTGTCTGCATAACCAATGGCTGTCATTACCATTATTTGCATAAAAGCCGCCACAGAGTTTAGACATTTTATAACTTTCATGGTGCTGTTATTTTAGTGCAAATGTAGCGTAGTTAAAGGGATAGTTCACCCAAAAATGTGAAAACATTTTTGTATAGGTGTATATGATATTCTTCTTTCAGACGATTACAATCTGAGTTATATTAAAAAAACGTCCTCTTTCAAGCTTTTTAATGGCAGTGAATGGCTGTTTCTGTTTTGAAGACCATAAAAGTGCTAGCCTGACATCGTCATACTCAAATTCTAGTCAGAATATGAGTCTGATGCTGCTCCATTGGGCTGTGATTATGGGGGGCATGTTTCAACCAAACCAGGAAAGAAAATGCCTAGCACTCAATTGGATAGACCTACAACCAATCATAGCAACGGAGTAAGTGACATATGTTGAGCGACGCATAGTTGTCAACAGAACTCAACTGCACGCACGCTGGAAGAAGTAGAAGAAGATGAGTGTAAACGATCTTTGCCAGTGTTGTAAAAAGAATTTAAGGATACACAGAGTACTTACCAACACAATCATCATTTTTGAGAGAAATAGAAAAGGTGGATGCATATACGAACAAGTTCTCCATTTAGTAAACAAATTCAACCCAATCGCTCTTTGGTGACATGAATGATTATGTCACTGTTGATCATCTGTCCGTCATCCTATAAAGCCCGCCTTGACAATTTGATTGGTCCAAACAGCTCTGGTTCGAGCATAGTTACTCCACAACGGATCGAGTCCAGACCGAACTTCCAAACCTCAAATGTTGTGGGCGGGGCTAAGTTTGGCTGGCATCCAGGCTATAAAAGTGCATCTATCCATTAGAAAAGTAACCCACACAGATTACTGTCATACGTGCGTTCACGAGAGACTGGCGCTCCAGCGTATGACACAAGCGTAGCGTAAGTTCCGGTGATGAACGCGGAAGCACAGAGGATAGAGCAAAACAAAACTTGGTTCTCGCGAGAACTAGCATATTCACATCAGAGCGTCCCACGTCATACGCCAGAACGCCAGTCTCTCGTGAACACGCACGTACGTACGACAGTTAGCGGAAGTTAGAGATTGCAGTTTGTAAAGTTTTAAATATGGATATTTTTCTTACACAAACGCATCTCTTCACTTCAGAAGGCCTTTATTAACCCCCTGGAGCCGTGTGGAGCACTTTTATGATGGATACATGCACTTTTATGGACTTCAAAACAGAAACAGCCATTATAAAGCTTGGAAGAGCCAGGACATTTTTTTACATTACTCAGATTGTATTTGTCTGAAAGAAGAATGTCATATACACCTAGGATGACTTGAAGGTGAGTAAATCATGCTAATTTTCATTTTTGGGTGAACTATCCTTTTTTAACATTTAAAGTTGAGGTAAACACAACCTGATGAACATTATAATAAGCATAAAATCAAGATCTGGCTGTGATGTGACCCCATGATCCATACGTGCTCCAGAAGCCTTCACAGTCGGTCAAAAAGCCATGAACACATACTGGCAGCCCCACATTTCATGACCCTTACAATGAACAATTCAAACATAACACAATCCCACAGTTTATGTCTATATGCATATGTGTGTGTGTTTTAGCAGTCAATTATGCCCTCAGTAGGTCACACTAATCTCCTGATTGCTAAACATCTCCTGAACTCTTGAACTCTTTCCTCGGATGATAATTTCACACAAGACACCCACTCAGACGCAGCAGACCCAGAGTGAAAGGCGACTCATGCATGAAGTTTCTCATCTCCCTGCGGCCAAACAAAAATGTTAATCTGTCTGCTTCATGCTTTCCTCCCACAAAACCCAGGCCTCACAATGACCGTCCATTCTCCTCTCCGTTCTCCCGACTTTACCATCCCCTCGAGCACAGCGGTCACACATTCTCGTGACTAAAACACTCTAAAGATGGTTCACGTAATCTTGAGACTGTGTAATTGAAATTAAAAAAGAGGACTGGTTCACAGGGACATTGTATGGCTCTGTTTGAGCCACAATGAGGCAGCACAGGCTAAGATGAAAAGCATTGCTTACCCCATTCATCAGGTTTTCATGGTCTCCTGGCGGCCCCCCTTTTTTCTGCCTGTGGAGTCAGAGGGAGGGCATTACAGAGAAATTTTGATTTAGCTGTGTACTCTGAATCTATTGTCTGTTGCTTTGTCATTGTACCGGGAATATTCAAATCATACTCCAAGATTCAAACTAAGCCTTGTTCTAGACAACAAAGCATTTAAAAATCACATTTAATACAGAACGGAATCAAGGATTGAGCTTTATCTGCTACAAAGGAAATCACCATTGGGAGTTTACTGCTGGAAATGCGTTAAAATAAAATAGAAAAATATTTATAAATTTTACGTCTTACTATTATATAAAAATATTTATTAATAATAATTATTATTATTTACAACTGATTTGGTCAAGAAATGCATGGCACGTTAATTAAATCCATGATATATATAGGGCTACTAAATATAAGCGACAGACTTTTGTATGAGCCAGGCCAATTTTTTAATTCACGATTTTATTTTTGATTTTACCATTTTGAGATATAAACTGAAAATCTAAATCCAAAATATTTGTATTTATATTTTATAATGTATATATTATAAAAAATATATTTTAAATATATATATATATTAAATAATATATTTTTAATAATTATTAATATTTTTTTATAGTATTTTTTAAATAGTAACAGTTTGTTGTTCTGGTAACAGTTTGTTATTCTGTAGCCTTTTGGCTTTTGGCTTGCTCAGTTGGGGACACCAAATATTCTACTATATTACTGATCCACTCATTTCAATTATCATAAAGTCATAATTAAGAGATAAAATGTTGAAAATACGATTTTAAATGTCCTCATTATTATATAAAAAGTCAGAAATAGGATTTTAAAAGTTATAATAATGAGATAAAAAAAACTAAAATACAACATGCTAAGTCATAATTATAAGATAAAATGTTGAAAATATGATTTTAAAAGTCATCATTATCAGCTAAAAATATGACATGCTAAGTAATTGTGAGATGAACAGTAAAAATTATGACTTAAAAATCTAAATTATGATTAAAAGTCCTAATTATGAGCTGAAAGCTGAAATTAGATTAAAAAAGTCTAAATTATGACCAAAACACACACTAAGACATTTAAGAGATGAAATCATGCCTGTTATTATTTTTTTGTGCTTACATTTTTTTGATTCACACTTATATAATTAATACACACAATAATAATATTGACATTATTGTTTTCATTTTGTGCAATATATTTTTTTACATGCATTTTTACATTTTGAAATCAGTTTTTACAACATAAATGAATCAATCAAAAACTTACTTTAGCTTTTTCATCTAAAACTAAATTAATTTCCTGTCATCACTGTAAAGCTGCTTTGAAGCAATCTGTGTTGTCAAAAGCGCTATAGAAATAAAGGTGACTTGACTATTCAGAGTGCACCTTTTGTTTTTGAATGATTTAGTACATTTTCAGTAAATATTGTGTAAAAAAAAAAAAAAAAGTCTAAAATAAAAATTTTCATTTGCAGGTCTAAATTTACTTTTTGTTAACATTTTCCGTGCTGATTTGGGGAACAAAATCAGTGGAATCCTGCAGAATGAATTTATGGTCAGATTTGTTCAAATGTGTTCAGTGGAGATGAAAGCTTGACTCTCATATTAGTAGCTGAAAGCATAAAAATTAAAAAAGCGTATAATTCAGTTAGACAAAATATGTAATAAAGAGTGAAGGGGTGAGGGGATGTGTTGAATTTTGTGATTGATGGCATTTCAATTCTTTGGAATTCTCTGAAGGTGCAGATTGAGATTCCATGTGATCCTGCTCATTTATCATGAAACCATATCATTATCAGCTACTGGCAAGCCTGCTATATAGACCCTTTAGGTGTTTTGTGGGTGGAGCCTATACCTGGTGGCAGAAAATTACAGTTCTGCAGTAGCAGTCTATGGAAGCCATGGAATAAAAGAATAAAAAAGGTCATTTCAAATTTATATCTTACAATTCTGATATGTAAAATATCACAGAATTGTGAGATTTAAATTCGATATTCTGCCTTTTTCCCCTCAGAATTTTGAGTTTATATCCTGCAATACTGACTTTTTTTCTCAAAAAAATGCAGAATATCGAGTTTAAATCTCGGGTTCAAATCTAAATTTAAATTCATTTAATCTTACGATTTTTCTGACAATTGCAAGTTAAAAAAGTCAGAATTAGGAGATAAAAATGTAATATGTTCAAATATTATTTAACTGTAACTGTAGGGCTAATAGATTATGCCCACTATGAACTGCATATATGAATATAAGATCTAATGTTTAAACCAAATTCATGCTTTAATAGTAGGGTAATCATCACAGGTTTTGTCTACAACCATAAACGTCTGCGTTAAGCTTCAAATGGTGTCTTCGACGACGGTATTCTGTAAAAATTCTGATTCATTTTTTCACTTATTCTGTGGATCTCGCCCGTTTTCCTCCACTTATTACCACTGTTTTTCTGCCACCACAATGTACGTGCAACTGCAGTAACCAGGGCCATAGCTTGGGTATTCGGCGCCCTGGTGCAGGTTGTTGCTGTGGGCCCCCTCGGTTGAAATCGCAGGGGCCGCCCTAAAGCTGGGGGCCCCTAGAATCGTCACCACCTTTTTACCTGCTAGCGACAGCCCTGGACGTAAGACATCTGCTCCCAAATAGTCTATAGGTTCGGAACAACAATACAATATTCATGATGTTTCAAAAAATATTGGTTTTAATGTTACTCACCCCTGGCAGCTCGCACACAGCAGCAGCAGGACAGAGAGCAGCAGGAAAGCTGTGAGTCCCGTGAGTGTGCCTACAAGTGCCAGCTCCCCTTTAGCCAGCACCGCCGCCCCCGCGACCTCTGACCCCATGGCCCCTGACCCCAACATAGCACTCAGAGCAGGAGCCATTATACATCACAATGATGAGTCGCCTTCATCGACCAAATGCACCTCACTGCAGAGGCTGGACACAAAAATGGATGGAAGAATGGGGGAGGAGAGAAGAATAAAAACGTTTGACAGTTTACCAAAAGACCTTTGAACTTGATAGAATCAGCAGGCCAAATCAGATTAATAAGAACAATATGAAACCTTAGTATAAATCTGAAACCTTTTTGATCCAGACCCTGAGTCAGATTGTTTATATATGTAAGTGAAATAACTGGATAGATAATATCAGATCCAAATGACTTCATGGAAGAAACTTGCAAACATCCCTCACTGAGGTAGAATTCTTTGTCTACATGAGCTTTGCAAATCAACAGCCACAAGGGGGCAGGCTAGTCAGATGCACAATCTTGTCATGCGGTACTGCAGTGAACTCGGCACCTTCAGAACAAATGGCTCTTGGACTTTTCACTCAGTAACCTAAACATGTAGGCTAGTTTTATTTGACGGCAGTCCAAAAAGCCAAGCCAGATTAAACAGAGATCCCTGGTCCAGGATGATGTGTGATGGCGGGCCCCACCTCCACAAGCTGAATAGACAGATAACAATCAAATGGCTGGCATCCCAGTGGAGACTGAAGCCCGGGCAGCGCTTCTGATCTTTTGTGTGAGAGGAGATGGACAGCTCAGCTGCCTCTCCGAGGGGTGAGTCTTTCCTCTCTACTCGCTCAGACTCTCCGATAAGAAACAGAAGAATGGAAAGCCACCCAAATTCATGAAGAGCATAAAGTTGGCATTCTTTCTGAACAGATGCAAAGTTTTCATGTTGGAATTATTCAGTCTTTTGGCTTTAGAAAAAAAAATGCAAATACAAATCATCCCACTCTTAGTTAATGTGTGCCAGAAGAACTACTGTAGGTTTGTATGAGATGAAAAAGCCAATTGTGCAACTCGAGTAACTATGCAAATGTGACGAAGCGTAGGCATTTACATAGTAACTGATTCTTAAACTAATTTGTAAATAATGACTGTTAAACTGTGCACGTCTCCTATGCATTAGTTTCAGTAGTGTAGGTTAAATTTGAATGAAATATGAACATTATTTTATAAAAATGTTAGCTATAACAATTAATATTTCAATAATTGAACAACACATGTTCATGTTCAAGGTTCTCTGATGCTGGCTAATTTCCACATGACATGAAAGTAAACAAATAAAAAGTGTTTTTAATTTTGATTGTGTTTATTTAATTAAATATTAGCTATTAAATATTTTGATCTATACATCCCTGGGGATGATAATAATAATTTCAGAAATAATCAAATACGTGCAGTCTGGGTTTTCTGTATTTGTCTGTGTAAGATTAAAAACATGGGTATCGTAAGAAAACATTCGTAACGTATCTTTTTCAAATATAACTACCACAAAAAACATCACATATGTAAAATACATGTGTAGGGAAAAACACATTTCCCAAAAAGCTGTAAAAAAAACATGAACACGTCATTAAAAAACAGCCTTGCACAGTTCTCAGTACCAAAAAACGAGTCCTACCTGAAGACTTGTTTTGCTCCGGTGATTGTTGCCTGCAGGGAAACAGAGAGATCAGGTGATTAGATTGAGGAAGGGAGCTCTGCACACACTGTAGTACCAGACAACACATTCTGCAGAACATCTTGACATATGCAATCTTGAATTACCAGATACTCATAGCCATAAATCACAATCAGTTACATAAAGCTTCATAATGAAAAAAACAAAGGACAAAGTGACTCTTCTATGCGATGATACATTCTGCATTCAGGGTCTGTGGAAGTCTATGGATCATTGGTTCCCAGTAGCAGAGCACTTATGAGTCTCACAGCATGAGCACATCTCAAACCTCGGCTAAAATGCATGCGAGCACCAGCATGTGACGTTCAGCAGTTCAAGCAAATCTGTACATCTGTCTGAAGAACATGCATCAAGAACCTGATCCTCACAACAAGCCCCAGAGTAACTATAGCAACCATGATCTGAAGATAGTTTGTGCAATGATTTGCTCTAATGAATGTATTTAATGCCATATCAGGGAGTTTAACATGCAGATGAAGATAGATTGAAAACAATAAAACTAGATTTTGTACACAGTACTAAGGGGTGTGTGGTTGTCTTAAAGGGGGGAGGGGGGGGGGGTGAAATGCTGTTTCATGCATACTGAGCTTTTTACACTGTTAAAGACTTGGATTCCCACGCTAAACATGGACAAAGTTTAAAAAAAAAAAGTTGGACGTTTGATGGAGTATTTCTGTGCCAAAAATACTCCTTCCGGTTTCTCATAAGTTTCGGAAAGTTTTTTTTTTCGAGTATGGGTCTTTCTGACATCAGCAAGGGCAGAATGTCCTTGTATAGGCCGTACGGGCTTTTCTCCCGGAAGGGCGCGGGCGCGCGACTAGAGCGAGAGAGCAAACGCTCACCCATTAACACGCTCTGCTCGGCTTTAGGGAAGTCATCGGCTGCGCGCTGCAGTCACAGGACTTCACGAAATCGACAATGTCACCAAAGATGTGTGATTTGGTTGCCAGGGCAAGACAACCCTGCACAGCTTCCCAAAGAACCCAGCGTTAATGGGACAGTGCTGGAGTTTGTTTTTCCAGAGCAGCAATGGAGTTGTGCAAGTGTTTTTTGTTCCCTGAATTTCGGCGACAATGGTTTATGAACAAGGTACAGTTCAACTCCGCATTTGTAGCTCGTCTAATGCTGAAAGATGGAGCAGTCCCAGCGATTAAGGTTCACGGTCGTGACTCGTGTGTTGGAAGCAGGCAGTGAGTAAAACTGCTTCAAATGTCTTTGTGTTGTTAGCTATCGACTCGTTCATTCAAATGCACTACTATTCCATTTTTTTCTATGTAAACACGCACTAGTCTGACGTGCAAAGCCGTTCCGTTTGCTACTGCTAACATTAAATCACATACAATAGTCCATAAACCAAATTATGTCCTCATAAACCACGAGTAAACACACACAAATGTTGTAAAACTCGTGCATGACAAGCTGCTAGGCAAATATATACAGTTACAGTACATACCACATAGAGACGTCCTGCTGTAGTCGTTGTTGCTGTTGCTCCTGTTCAATTTCAGCCTCTAGATCTGATTCTGGATCATATATGTATGGCTAAATCTGATTGATCTCAATGGTTTATTTAGGATAACGTTTTTTCCACGTTTAAGGATGTTATGTCACAGCTTTCAGATGCTCTCAACGCAATAGCTGTGCGTGCTCGTCATTATTTAGCTCCGCCCACATGATACGCCTCCAGCCGCTTGTTTTTTTTCCGGAAAGACTCTGCAAAGTGTATCTTTCTTTTATAAATATAATAAAACTAAAGACTTTTCGGAGATATGAAGGATGCAATACTACTCTATAGGTACTCAAGATTGACTTGAGATTTAAACTGAAACTGAGTGTTTCACCCCCCCTTTAAAGTTGCTTTGCACTTGCTAAGGTGATCTGAGCCGAGTCCTGAAAAGTGAAGCCAAAACGTTTCAATCACCCCCAGGTGATCCTCGATCACTCTCCATGTAATCTAATGGGAAGTGAGACAAACTAAACAGTCAAATTACACTTCAAATAAAAAAAAAATTTAAGGATGGTTTCTGCCGTTTTAGGTCGTTTTTATCACGCTGATGTAAGTTCAAGTTTTTTAGAAGTTTAAAAGTTTTTTGATGCTATAAAAACAGGGGTGTAACGCCATGATTGACAGCTGTGATTGACAGCTTCTCTGAACGAAGTAGTCACTGAGGCACCAACAGACTTTTTTTCTGGATTTTTAGGAGAAGATTGGAGCTTTAATTTTAATTTCTACATTTCCATAACTGTTTCACACCAACATAATGAGTTGTTCTGCAATAAACTGTAACCGATTCTGCGGTAGTGTGGGCAGGGCCTTGATAGCGTGGCTCTACTTCGTGCTCACTACTCTGGCTCCAAGATGTTAGTGCCATATTGGGACATTGGCGGCTTTTCTACAATGGAAGAGAGTGAAGGTGCGTTGTCCATCTTTTTTATAGTCTGGTTCTGAGTGGTTTTTAACACGTTGGTATGTGGTTGCTAAAGGCTGGAATACACTACACCAGGGGTTTTCAAACTTTTTGTGTGTGTGGACCACTAGTTGTAATCAAGAAATTTCACGGACCACCTCATAATACACATAATAAAATATATGTCTACACACAGACCTACCTGAATTAATCCGCACCTCTAAATAGGCTTACTAGCACTTAAACTATAATTGGTCATCACATCAGTACAACAGGCTTGTTAAAAGAAAGTTTACTGTATACAACGGCTGCCACATATTTATTTTATTTATTTACTTAAGTGCATAATCAGGTTCATTTAAACAACGGGCTTATTTTGCAATGGAGTATGAAATCTATACAGTAATAAGAACACTTGGATATAGTCAACATTTCAAAACCTTTGGCAAATTTAGGGGATTATTAGAGTTATTATTTAAAGTTTACAAGTCCTCAAAAAGTGAGGCACTGAACTTGAACGTCACGGCCGAGCGCCACTAGCCTATTTTAGTAATCACACAATAACTTGACAAATTAATTTAAATTTTATATCAATATAGGCCTACATATTCTTTTTACTTTTTATTTTTATGGGAATTTCCTGGTAAAATGAAGGTAAAATTTTTTATTTATTTTGCCTTTCCACTGACACCCTGCAGTACCCTCACGGACCACTAGTGGTCCGCAGACCACAGTTTGGGAATGGCTGCACTACACAACATTTGCCCAGCATTTGCCCAGATTTTCCCCCGATTTACAGTCTGGATAAATTGTCTGCAGATTAGAGTTGACAGATTTCACACAAAATCGCGTATTGTATGATGGTCGCAGTCTGCCATTTTTTAGCTTCAAAGTTTGATTCCATCCAGTCGGAGAACAGAGTCTAAAAGCAACAAAGCGTGAGTTTGTTCTGTTCGTAATGACTTGAAAATCTGGTAGTGTGATCCTCAGTCGTGTGTGATGCCCAGTTTTCCCTCTGTATCTATTTACACAGTGGGCAAGTGTATGATGCCTAGTGTTTTCAAATCTGTTCAAAGATGCTTACTAGCCCAAGTCCAAAGTACCCATCCCAAAGTCTACAATAGTATAAACTGATCATTTTCTTTTTTGGTCCAAACAAAAACAACCAAGAGAACCGAACTACAAGTGTGTGAACACACCCTTAAACCAGCTGAGACCAACAAACCAGCATAGTATAATAGTATAAATAAGCTTTCCAATGATGTATGGTTTGTTAGGATACGACAATATATGGCCGAGATACAACTATTTTAAAATCTGGAATCTGAGGGTCGAAATCGAAATATTGAGAAAATCACCTTTAAAGTTGTCCAAATGAAGTCCTTAGCAATGCATATTGCTACTAATAATACATTTTTGATATATGTAAGGTAGGAAATTTACAAAATATCTTCATGGAACATGATCTTTACTTAACATCCTAATGATTTTTTGCATAAAAGAAAAATCAATAATTTGGACCCATACAATGTATTGTTGCTATTGCCACAAGTATACCCATGCGACTTATGATTTGTGGTCCAGGCTCACATTTGTCTATGGGATTTTGGTACCCATTGTCCATCATAGATCATTCAAATAATAACCCTCTAAATAAAATACCTAAACCAAGCAATACTAATACACAACTATATCTTATGAAATAAGGGGCCCATTCTCACTGAGTTCTTTGCATGGAATGTTAGGATTGTGTGTTTCATGCCATATAAAATAAGGTACTGGAAAAGCCATTTAATGGGGGAATGTGTTTGGAAAGGCTGCAGTCCCAGATCGAGGTGAGCAACTGTGGTCCTTGGCAACACACTTTGGGCAAGCCATTGGTCACTTCTTTGCCAGAATCACTAAGAACCTTCAAGATCCAGATCGCCAGATCATGTTTAAGAACTACCTCCATCTGGAGCCTTTGATATACCATCAAATAAGATCCTGTGTATCTGTGTCCATAAATCCGCAGCATCTGGCTGCCAAGGGTCAGAATAGGACAAAAGTGTGGATACCATATTGTACCTACAGATGTCTGGCATATAGTTACTTTATAGTTACAGACAACCTTACAGCAAAGAACTTTCCTCCCCAGGGGTCACAGAGAGGGCGGGATTATGTGGAAAAGCACAGCTGGATTGCTGCTGAGAACGCATCCGGTAAAAGATTCTCATGCGAACGCCAGTGGCAGCTCTTGAATAAATAATTGCACTGGAGCAGGAGTAATGCAATAAGGAATTTTGTGGATGCTCAGTTATTATAAGTTTTTTTGCTGACAGAAGCTTTGATAATAACTCATCTCCAGCAGAGGAAGGAGCACGCTCTAAAAAAAGAACATTGTAATACTGCGGCATTTGTAACCCCTAATGGAAGTCTGCATTCTGTGTAGCCTAAAATGATGAAATATTTGCAGCAGGAGGGGGTTAGAATAATACAGTTTCCATAGGTGTCAATCAAGAGGCTATTAGCTTATAAAACACCAACGGTTTCACAGCTTCTCTCTGGCCATGTTAGAGGAGAATGACACATTCGACATATGTCGCATTCTGGCTCTCTGCTGGACACGGGGGTGCATGTCGTCTGTCGTTACATTGCACTCACTGTGACAGGAAGTTCAGTCTGCTTCAGGGCACTTTAAGTGATTTAAAGAAAGAGTTCCCCCAAAACCAAGAATTGTGTTTGTGTCATCATTACTCACGTTTGTGTCGTTCCAGACCCATATGGCTTTCTTTGGAACACATAAGGTGATTTTTTTAAATATTCTAGCCTTTATTTCTACACAATGAAGGTGAATGAGGAATGAAAGTGTCAAAATGCTCCAAAATTTGCACTAGATTTCCAGTTTTCCATCTGAAGTCATGTGATAGCGTTATGTAAGGAACAGACCATCGTTCACTGAAAATCTTGACATTTGCTCAGGCTCATGAGTTCATGACAACTTTTCAATGAATTGAGTGATCCTGTTCTAAATGATTCACACTTTTATTCAATACGAATTAATTGGAATTGACATTTTATTCAGCAAGGATGCATTAAATTGTTCAAAAGTGATATTTATGGTACAAATAAATTCTGTTCTTTTGAACTTTCTAGTCAATAAATGTAATTTAAAACATCATTTAAAGACATTTAAAAATATATATGAATTGAAATAATATTTCACAATATTGCTTTTGATCAAATAAATGCAGCCTTGATGAGCATAAGAAACATTTTATCCCTAAACTCTTAACAGTATTTTTATGATCCTTTTGTATCCTTTTTTAAGCTTGAGTCCCCATTCATTATAACTGAACAGAAAAAGAAAAGAAAAAGAAAACAGGTCTGGAATGACAAGAGGGTTATTAAATCATCACACAATGTTACATTTTGGCTTAACGTCTTTAAGACTCAATATACACTCTTATAAATATAGGCTTCAAAGGGATTTTTTTTTTTTTTTTGCAGCGATACCATTAAAGAACCATTTTTGGTTCCCCAAAGAACATTTCATTAAACAGTTCTTAAAAGAACCATTATTTTCTTAATATTCTTTGCATTGTAAAGGGATAGTTCACCCAAAAATGAAAATGTGATGTTTATCTGCTTACCCCCAGGGCATCCAAGATACAAAATCTATGAGGGTAAAAAAAACATGCACAGACAAATGCAAATGAAACCCTGCGGCTCGTTACAGACCTCACTCACCGGAAGTGACCGCGCGCTCAAGGCTGTTGGACATAGTGGTGTATTAGAGGTAAAACATGATATAAATACTATTCGGTTTCTCGCACAAACCGATCGTTTAGTGCCATTCACATGCATTATACAACTGACAGACTGCAACGGTTGGAGTTAAAAATCTTCATTTGTGTTCTACTGAAGAAACAAAGTCACATATATCTTGGATGCCCTGAGGGTAAGCAGATAAAAATCTAATTTTCATTTTTGGGTGAACTATCCCTTTAATAATCTAAAGAACCCTTTTCCACAATAAAAGAACCTTTTGTGCAATGGAAAGGTTTCATGAATGTTAAAAGTTCTTCGTGGAACCATGCCAATAGAGAACCTTTATTTTTAAAGGGCATATTGCAGGTTAGAGCCCCCAGTGAGTCAATGTATAGAAAAATGATTTAGGAACAAGATTTATACTTATAAATACGCGACTAAGGCTTCTGGAGTTGTTTTTGTGAGAGAATTTTACTTCCGCATCTAAAAATGCCAAAAACGGAAGTGACGAAGTGGTCGATTTTAACAATGGGGAAACAATTGATCGCAATGACAGTTCAGACGCTAAGGAAATGGTAAATGTTTATTCATAGTCATATCACGGACCACAGCCATACAATTATGACAGAGAATTAGGGACAGGCCAGGATTAGACAGAACAACGATTAGAGGAAACAAATTGAGTTGTGTGAGGAGAACCAGCGAACGACTCCTTCTCGTGACGTAATATGACGTGATGTTGGAAAAAAAAAAAGTTTTTTACAATGAAACGTTCACTTTATCCACTAAGGGTGCGTTCACACTTGTCATGTTTGATTCGATTAAAACGAACCCTGGTGCAATTACTCGGTTAGTGCGGTTCATTTGAACATATGTGAACGCTGCCATACGAAACCCTGATGCGCACCAAACAAGCGGACCGAGACCGGCAGACCGCTAAAAAGATGGGTCTCGTTCCGCTTCCAAACGAACTCTGGTGCGGTTCAATTGATATATGAACTCAACACGGACCAAACACATGTAAACGAACAAAAAACAGGATGTGATGTCACAAGATGCGACGCTACAAGTCAGCTGATTTGACGACGCGGAAAGATCGGCGTATCCAAAATGAGTAGAGGGCAAATGTGGAGCAACGAGGAGGTAAAGTGCCTCATCAATATATGCAGATCTTCGTTTCTGCATACAACGAAGGAAATCCTGGTGCTGTTTTGAATGTTTTGAACATTTTATGAGCTCTTCCTGAGTTCTCAGCTGGTAAAAATAAAACCATATGTACATGCATAAAATGATTGCGTTTAATCCAGCACACAGCATTGTTTTGAATGTTCAGTAAGCAAGCTCCGTCGCAAAATATACGTCATAAAAGCTGACCAATCAGGTTGTGACCGTATCCCTATGACTTTGGTTCGGTAACTTTAGGTTCGCTGTAAAAAGTGCCAGTGTGAACGCTAAGCGGACCAGGACTATATGTTTTGTTTTTGTTTTTTGGTCCGGACCAAACTAACTGAACTACAAGTGTGAACGCACCCTACATTTTTGCCCTCATGCCTTTTTAAAATATTTTAAATCCTGCATTAACTTTTCATTTAGTATTTTCATACAAGGTTATACTGTATATTCAATTTAACCTGCAATATGCCCTTTAAGAGTGAAGCTCTTTTTTAAACGCAACACTGCAGCTTATGTGCAACAACATTCTGCAACATCCTCAGCTTCACAAAATGACCAATATGACAACAGTCAGGGCACAGTTGTCCGCCCAACCCCCTCCTCATTATCAGACTGAGGCCAATTCATAGTGAGAGAAAGAGAGAACGCTGGCCATCTTGAGTCTGGATGCTACAAGGCCATGTGTCTGGGTGGAAACAGAGGGATGAGCAAAAGAGGACAGCTTGTTTTGAAGAATAAAACTGATCCTCACTGTATTCACATATTCCTACGAGACAGACAGCTAATGAACTGTGAAAGGTTTCATTAAGATCAGTCTTGGGGGCAGATGAACAGGAAGCAATTTCCTTGGGTCAATGGTTTGTCATCTGTGCCTTACAGCAACCGACTACCCAATCAGCGAGCTCGTAGTCGAGCGCGAGCCAGAGGGCCCTTCCAATTAAAATGGCCACATCAACTGACTTGGTGTCTCTATGGCAACCACACTCATCCCATGGGTTAATCAGCTGGCATGGAAATCGATCCCCTGATGGCTTGCATATAAAGAGAACTTGCAACGGCATGTACTAATGCCCCAACTAATAACAATCTGCGAAGGTCAGACGGCCTAGAATTGCTGCATCACCACAGATAGACTATAAAACAGAGGAAGCAACTGTTTGTTGAACACTTCTACATATCACAGATAGGCTGAAAGCATGTGTTTGGATTGACATCCTTCCCTAAAATGTGACAGATGTTTAAAGAAGACGCGTTGCTATCGAAAAGCCCATGAGTTATGAAACCACAGTCTCAGCTTCCCGTGCAGTGTGTTGAAGTGTGTATGCAACAGCTGTGCCTCTCTGTTCTCCCACAGACAGACAGAGTGATGTCCCATTAAGGGCCGTCTCTGGAGACACTGTCGTTTCCTACTGCACGTACCACGAGTCTGCCTTGACCTCCCTCGAACCAACACTCAGTAACCACACACAGAGATGCATCCACACAGGGTATGATGGGAATGGAATAATGATTTATTGAGTTTTATGCACTCATACACTGCCTGCTGAAATAAACATACTAAATGCTGGTTTGTTGGTCTTAGCTGGTTTAAGGGTGTGTTCACACTTGTAGTTCGGTTCTCTTGGTTATTTTGGTTTGGACCAAAAAAAGAAAATGATACATTTAGGGTGTGTTTACACTTGGCCTGTTTGGTTTGCGATTGCTTTGTTAGTGCGCCAGCTGAAGCTTAGTGCACAGCAAACAAGTGCTTATAAAATGTGTGAAGGAGTCAAAACAGCAGCAAGAATCCCTCCGTACTGTGATGGGCAACATCGCGACTATGACAAGAAAAAACAGGCATGCATTCTGTCCTTTGCAGGGTCGCATCATGTGACATCATGTCCTGTTTTTGGTTCGTTTACATGTCTTTGGTTGTGTTCATATATCAGTCGGAACTGCACCAGAGTTCGTTTGAAAGCAGACTGAGACCCATCTTTTCAGGGATCTTGGTCCATTTGTTTGCTCAGACCAGGGTTCAGATGGTAGCATTCACACTTGAACCGCACTAACAGAGCAATCGCACCAGGGTTGTTTTAATTGAACCAAACCTGCCGAGTGTGAAAACAGTCAACACACCCTAAGATATAAACTAGTCTGACCAGCTGAAAAGTGGCCAAAAGATCAGCTAGACCAGAGCAGGGAGACGAGTTTAGGTGCTTTTACATGCTTTTGTTGTTACAAGACCTCATTATTCATTGATTCATGTTTAATTCAGCGAGTGATGTCCGGTTATCGTTTTGGGATTAAAATGTTTTCCCCCCCCCCAAAAAAATACTACGGAAATAATATACTTTTATAAGAATATATGGTAATACTAGATTGTGTACAGTGTAATTATAAGTACTGATTAATATGATTTAACAGCATGTATTTGTATGGTTAGGGTTAGGATTAAGTGTGAACTTAATGCATGTTTTTTACAATGAAATTAAAATGTATTATCATTTAAATTTATATTAAATGCAATTAGTTTAAACAAAACTTTATATGTGATTTAGTATGTTACCAACACATCACAATAAGTACACTTCTTTAAAGCACGACAAGCGATTATTGAAACAATCATTTAAAGTGTACTTGAAGTAAATCTTTATTTGACATTATTACAAAGTTTACGTTTAAAAGGGTATTTAAGTGTGTTAAGAAACAGTCATGAAAGTGTACTCTCTTTAAGTAGACTTAAGTGGCCTTTTATTTCATTAATATTATATTATCTACATAATATACAGTACATATTAAAGTACAGTTTAATAAATTAGATTTTAATCCCACTACAAGTACGCATTCAATAAAATTGAGCACACTTCTTTTTCACAAGGATACAATACAAATGAGGAGGAACGATGTTGCAAACAATTTATCATAAGAGCCACATATTTTCAGTAGACAATACCAAGTGTCAAGTGTAAGCCGTAGTACACCTGAACACATACACTTGCATAACCTAGATTAACATTAACCTATGAATCTTTTTAAATAGAATGAATGCTACACTGTATAGCCTAACTATTAAACCAGGCATGACGTTTATTTTGTAATAAACAACTTAGACTCAGCGTTAATGTTCCACTAGAAGCTGTGAACATTATTTAAACACAAAAACACCCTCAACCGCAGCAAAAACAAGAATAAACCTTTTATAAAAAAAACAGTGCAAATGACACAAGTGTCGGGAATTTGTGAGGGTGAGTGGGGGGTGCATTTGAAAGTTATCCCGTATTTGGGATTTGGTCTATTGGTACAGACCCCTTATTCGCTTTTCCCCCTTTATCTCTCTAATTTAGCCTCTTTTTCCAGTATCCCCTGTTTAGACCAAATTAAACGAGCAAAGCCTTGGTTCACTTGGCTGTCGGTCCACATCAGCTTGTGTAAACCTATTCCACTCACTTTTCCGCTTTCTCTCTCACACTTTAGCAAACACAGGAGAAAAAAAGCAGGCTGTGCCAGTTCAAGTAAATGAATTTGACACTGCTTATTTAGAGGAGAGAGAGAAATCAGCTGAAAGTAAAGCACTCTGGGGCAAATTGTGCTATTTCTGCACAAATTGTCAGTACAAATTGAGTTCAGTGCGGATTTTGTAGGCATGTTTGCACGTTACCCGATTTTCAAATTCCTTTAGTGAACTGGACACTAAAGCATGTGCAAATAAATGACACTATCAGTGGGCGCAATTCATTCTTATTGAATTCCCCCTGTCTGTATTCAGCACAAACAAAGATAAATTTCCCTTCTCAAATTTTCCCTGCCATTGTGGCGGAGATAATGCTCAGGTGCTAATCAAGCAGAGCAAGAATATGATCGCTGCGCTGCAGATAGATGCAGAGATTTGGCAGAGCGACTGCATCATTTTAAAATGCTAAACACATTCAGCACTGACAGATGAACAGTGACATGTTGCCACAGTTACAGGGAACGTCACAGATTATTCTTGACCTTTATCTCATTCCTTAACACATTTAGACCAGAACTGAACCACTGAACTGTGTTGACAACGGGCGACCAACCAATGCTTGCACTCTGCAAAAAGAGGCACATCCTGTAAATGTGTGTGTGTGACTGACAGAACTCAGTCAAGTGTATTTCCCCACAGTTGTAGCAAAATTATAAGTTTTCAAATAAACATGCCTGCAAAATGTCTTGCCAAACTACCACTTTATCAAAACAAGATATTACACAAAAGTAATTTAATACTTTTAGTTTTATAGAAGTAACAGTATTTCTGTCATGAAAACTCTCGGACAGATTGGCATGGTAATGGTAATGGATATGGCAATGCTAGGTCTTGGCGGAGTAGATCTGATACACTATGCGAGTACAGAGATTTCCTACTGCCAATACATTCACAGACATTGCTGTGAGCATATAAGACATGTTGCTGCTGCTGCACCTGTAATACATGCAATAACCCCCATAGCAGATCAATACAGGTGGAGCTGGGGAAGGAGGAGGGTTTCTGAAATCAAGCATAGCATTAGTTCTGGCAGGTCACGTTAGTCAAGCTCGCATCAGCTGACTGTCAGCTAATATACGTCTACCTATAGGAATACGATGTCTATCACAGCATACATATATAAGCTCCTTCAGTATTATCAGCAGCTATCGCATTTCTCCGGAGCTAATTACCCTCTCCATCTTGGCATTCTGATTCCCCGTTAATAAAACTAAATTACCGAATTGCGTTGTACACTAAATATTGACATTAAAGGAACACTCCATGGTCACACACATGGTGACGCTGCCAAGATGGCAATAGCCGGATTTAGGTTTTAAAAAATGCTCTTCAGAAACCTACGGGTGTCCATATTTTTTTACAGTCTATGGTCAGGACCACTATCGTCAAAGATTATTGACAATTAGCATATAGTTTGGATTGGCGGTATGGTTCTGTTCTGGGTAAGAACTCCCTGCGCATCCATGCAGCATTGCATGGATAAGAGCAGGGAGAGTAGCGGTAACCCCCTATAGGGTAATCAGAACAGAACCAACCTCATGTATTGCCGATACCATTAAAGGAACACTAAAGATGAAGGTTAATAAAACTAAATTCCCTAATTATGTTGTACATTAAACATTGACATTAAAGGAACACTCCACTTTTTTTGAAAATTGGCTCGTTTTCCAACTCCCCTGGAGTTAAACAGTTGAGTTTTACCGTTTTCGAATCCATTCAGCCGATCTCCGGTTCTGGCATTTAGCATAGATAATTGAATCTGATTAGACCGTTAGCATCTAATAGGCACTGCGTAATATCATTGTACCTGATGCACCCAAGATATGGCAGCAAAGTTCCTTGATTATTACGCCGGAATGAGAGTATATTTCCTAGCCATATCGGCCTAGAAAATTGCAACTTTTCAGTCTTAGTACACAATGTAACTACAGAAGAGTCAAGTTCTAAACTCTTTGGTCATTTTTTGAGCAAGATGCTAACGGTCTAATCAGACTCAATGATCTATGCTAAGCTATGCTAAAAGTTCTACCGCCAGACCCGGAGAACGGTTAAATGGATTAGAAAACTGTAAAACTCAACTGTTGGAAAATTAGCCTATTTTCAAAAAAAGTGGAGTGTTCCATTAATGTTATCGGCAATAGATTATGTTGGTTCTGTTCTGATTACCCTAAGGGGGGTTATCGCTGCACTCCCCGCTCTTATCCATGCTAGGCTGCATGGATGCGCAGGGAGTTCTTACCCAGAACAGAACCATACCGCCAAATCAAACTATATGCTAATTGTCAATAATCTTTGATGATCCTGACCATAGACTGTAAAAAAAATGGGCATACTGTCTGTGACATCACCCGTAAGTTTCTAAAGAGCATTTTTGAAACCTAAATCCGGCTATTGCCATCTTGGCAGCGCGTCACTATGCGTCACTCCCGGAATAACTAAAAATGGGCCAAGAGGCGGGACATGGGTGGAGCTGAGGTGCCTGGTTTCTGAAACCACGCCCGCCTAGCTCAACCAGTGGCAATCCACCGGTCACTCAAGTGGCCATGCCCTTAATTATGCAGAACTTCAAGGCTTAATAGAATTTAAACAGTTGTTATGAAGGGCAAAATTAGCTGTATAGACCCAAACCACTTTTTGTACCAGGCTGTAAACATGTTTTTTTATTGGGGATTTTAACATGGGGGAGATACAGATTTGACTCCCTTTTTAAAGCCTGTCTCAAGCGGTCAGTCGATGAATTGCAGTTTAAGTCACTTCCATGTTAGCTTCAAGAGAGACCGCGGGAGATTGCCACTTGGTCTTGACAGAAAGTGCTCTGTGCAGACACCCGGTATTTGTTTGAATATTGAGCCGCAGCTCATTGGCCGCTGATACAACAGCAACCAATCAGCTGAGCTATGTAGATAACAATGCGATCGCTACCAAATGAGTTAAGGACCTATCAGTCTGCGCCATCTATACTTTCTTGCCAGAACTTTGTCTATCTATCAATCTATATCTATATTTTGACAAATGGTCATTTTGTGAGGGGTCGAACTGATCCAAAGAGTACATTCAAGGTATATACATTTTAACAATACATGTTCTCCCTAGGAACCCTGATGTTGCAAGCAGTTGAGTTTCAAAAACAGAGAATATATTTTTATATCTACACCATCAGAAAAACAAAGTGAGTGATCTGTCTCTATTACTATATGCCGATTTAGAATACCACAAGTATTGTCAATAACTCTTACTGTATACGTTTGTTAAATATGCAGATTGATCATTTATATTTATTAAAATCAATGTAAAAAATGTATAATTCGAAATTAAAATGTAAAATAAATGACATTAAAGAATTTCTAAATATTATTTTTTATTTTATTTTCTGAAACTATAAAAAATATTTATATTCATGCCAATAAATCACACTAAATTGAAACAGAGAGAGAAAGAGGGAGAAGGGGGAGGAGTAGACAGAGTTGTCTTGGTGAGACAATGTTTATTAGATTAACAGGCAGAACATGTCTCTCAATGAGAGACCATATAAGTTAGATTGATAGATATGCCGATAACTTTGCTGCCTGACATTGGAGCTCCAGTGAGAGGCATCGCTGTGCAAATAAAGGGATTAGCACGCAGTATGAGAATAACTCCTGCCCTGCTCTCCGTCTGCTCTGCAGGGAAGGTACAAGTGTACCACCTTTGAAGGGATTAATCACAATACAGAGCATCAGAGCTTCCTCCCTGTGAATATCCCATCATCATCATCATCATCATCTTAGTCACTTATTAAAACCTTTGAACCGAGCACGACCACACCCAATCACCAGTCCATCTTACACACATCTCAGCCTATCAGAGAAGCTGCTGCAGGGCAATGAGCTTTTAATGCAGCAAATAAGAAACACACTGGACACATGAAATGGGAGTATCATATTTCTCTTCATAAGAGCTCTTAAGTTCAGCAACGGCAAATGGATTTATTAAAAGCTGTCTGTAAACGCCTAAATGAAACCCCACCCCATCCCTTTAACATGCACTTATTCACCACAACTGATGACATGTCTGATTTCATGTAGAGAGCGAGATGTGAAACTGTCCAGCTGACAAGTGGTTTGTTCCACCCTTTAGGAGTAATAACAATTATCTCAGTCATCAAATACTCTACAGATAAATCTCATGATTATATATATATATATATATATATATAAACCTTTGATCTTCATATCTTAATTCTTGCAACACACACGTGTTATGAATAATTGTTTATCTTTTTAGGGAGGTTTTCTTGGCACTGTAATTCAGAGCTAACTAGCTGTATGACAATATATTCGACTTTTGACCTGAGCTGAAAATGAACAATGATAATATTTTTTTGGGGGGGAACTAATAATAATAACTTAAAGACAATGATAACTTAATAGAAAGTAAATATTTTCCAGATAGCATTTGAATATTTAAGATAAAAAAGCCAATTATTTGATTTTCAGAAACAACATTATCTTCATAATATCATTATAAAATATTAGTAATATTATTGTAGGTCTTTATGTTTTAGGAAGGGACCCGTTGCATCATATTTTTAGCGGTCCTTTGTCCAAAATCCTTGTTTTATAACAATGTGTTCATACCTAGAATTCATATTAATGAATAATATTTCATATTTAACTGAAAAAATGCTTTTGTCCCTCCACCCTTCCTTGTGGTTTTCTTGAAATGCGAGCAGAGAGGGTGTCTGCAGAATTGGGCTGCACCTCCATGTGATTTATTTAAAGGTGGGGGAGGGGAAGCTCCTCAGAACAGTATCACCCCCACCCCACCCCCTTCCGTCTGATTTATTTGATTTAGTACACATGGAGTGGGGGTGCTGGTCAAACAAGTGTGTGTCTGTTGCGTGTTTGTGTATGTATGTGTGTGTAGATGGGGTTTAGCACATAGCTCTCCTGGCGATTACACTGACCTTTCCAACACACCATTTATCAGCAAAGCCACCACAGGGTATGAATCCATATTGCTTTTGTTAGGATGTCTCCTTCTCTATACATCTCATCACATCCTCTGCTTCCACAATATGTACAGTATCATCAAGCAATATCAGCCTGTAAAGATGGGAAATATGGAAGCTGTACGACCTCAGCGTGAAATGAAGGGTCATTTGAATGACAATGAAAGCTATAATGGTGGAAATGCACCAATACGGCCTGGTTGGTATCATACTGTATATGCAATATACAAGACTTTATCAAACATGCTGTTTTTTGAGTAACATCTGATTTAAGAAATTGTAGTTTGTATTTAGTAGGTGTCAATTTTTATGCCTGTCATTTCAACACATTCATTTTGTACAATTAACCCAAAAATGAAAATTCCAACATCATTTACTCTTCATGCTGTTCCAACCCTTAATGATTTGCTTTCTTTAGGAACACCAACGACCCCCACCCCCATACAATTATGTTGTTTTTGGACTCCATTTACTTTCATTGTATGGACATTTTAAAAAACTATGTCCTGAAGAACGAAAGTTATGCAGGACTGGAACGACATGACGAGTAAATTATGACAGAATTTTTATTTTTGAGAACTGTGCACTCTTTTAAAAACTGGTTCACTGGGTTTCAATATCAGCCTTTATAGATGGGAAATATGGAAGCTGTACGACCTCAGTGTGAAATGAAGGGTCATTTGAATGACAATGAAGGCTATAATGGTGGAAATGCACCAATACGGCCTGGTTGGTATCATACAGTATATGCAATATACAAGACTTTATCAAACATGCTGTTTTTTGAGTAACATCTCATTTAAGAAATACCAACATTTGGTACAATTAACCCAAAAATGAAAATTACATCATCATTTACTCTTCATGTTGTTCCAAACCTGAATGATTTGCTTTCTTCAGAAACACAAAAGGTCTGGAAACGAGATTAAGAGTAAATTATGAACTGTGCAATCTTGTAAAAAAGGTTCACTCGGTTTCTATATAGAACCCTAGGGTTCTTGACTCAATTTTAAAGAATCGTTTATGCCAGAAAGGTTCTATAAAAGGAGAAATGTCTTGATTTCTTTATGTTTAATGGGTTATTTAAACATGTTCTAGTGATAAAGTAGGCCTATGTGGCTGTTTAATTCATAAAATTTAATCAAAATAAAAATTGTATTCAAATAAAATCCATAAGATGATCCCATTATGGAAGCCCTAATGCTGCGTTCACACCGAACGCGAATAGAGCGTCAACATCGCATCTACCGCATCTAGTTGGACGTAAAACTTGAGTGTTTGAAGCGAAATAGACGCGCGTTCAAGGCGCTCCAGGAGAAATATATGTCATAAAACACCTCCGCCTCTTTTAATTTTCTTTAAAAATATATATTAAACAATAATAGCCACACAAATGTGGTCCAGGAAACTCCTACATTATCTTCACTGCATGCATATTTAAATATCCTTAAAAAAATAAAGTTCTTTTCCCTCAGTCAATACGATTTGGCAAACAAATTATAGATTCATGACACCAAAGATCGCCCGTTAGATCCACACAAGTCGAACCACTACAGGACACCAGAGCCAGCGGCAAACGTCAGAAGGACTAGCCGAGGAAAGACGGCTCTCGTTGAGCGCTCGGTGAATGCCTGAATCTCACAACTCCAAAAACAGAAGATTTTTTTTTAAATGAGCTTTAAACAACTACATTATCACCTGAAAAAGTCTTAAAACTACACTTTGTGACACAATAGTAGTATTTTTGGTAACACTTCATTTTAGGGTTCAATTATCGCTATTAACTAGTTGCTTATTAGCATGCATATTACTAAAATATTAACTGTTTATTAGTACTTATAAAGCATATATTAATGCCTTATTCTGTATGACCGCCCGGGGTGCATAAACAGCGCGCATAACGCTCTCTGCCAACAGAAATCTATAATAAAAAAAAAAGTGCTTCTCACTGCAAAAACGCGTTCTGTCTAATCGGGGTCAAAAATGTCAACCAAAAAAGGCAGTGCGGTGCGCCTCGCGTTTTCAAACCTGAAAAACGCGTTCTGTCTGATCAGGCCCTTCTGAGGGCCCTCTACTGCTATACTGGTCTACCAAAACAATGTATTGTAATAGAGCTTGTGGTGAGCAGCGAGGCCGAGGGACCGTGAGGGCGGGACGAGGCGGCGCTCATCAGAGAGGATGAGCGCCAGCTGTGAGCCAGCGATCTCGGCCCTCGCGGAGGAGTGAGGGACTATAAAGGAGGAGCGACGACAGTGAGGGACGAGAGAGGACCAAGCCTGGATTTTATGTTGAGTTTTATTTACGTTTGTTATGTGTTGCTGCAGTCGTCCGTGAGGGGCTGCAGACTTTTATTTTCATTTTGTGTGTGTGTGTAGGCGGCAGTCGACCGTGAGGGGCTGTCGCCGCCATTTTATTTTGTTTATTTTTTTATTAAAACATTTTGATTGTTCGCCGGTTCCCGCCTCCTTCTTCCCGCACACAAACGAACTTTACTACAGTGGTGCCGAAACCCGGGAGGAAGGAGGGACGCGCTGTCGAAGAGCCCTCGCAGCTGAGGGGGATCGCGGTGCCGCGGAGTTCGGGCAGCGCGGAGGAGAGAAGTCCGCGAGCGGCTGCCCGAAGCGGTGGTGCTGGAGCGGATGAAGGTCGGTGGGACGGAGAGCTCGCTGCCGTGCCCCTGGGTCGAGGTGGGGTGGCTGCCGTCCTAGAGGGAGCGCGGAGGAGTCGCCGGCGTTCGCCGTGGGCCGGAGCCTGTATCCCTCCGCCGTGTAGGGGAGGGGCAGGGAGCGCGCAGGACTCGCTGCCGGCTGCCCTCGACAGGAGGAGCCACCGCCGGCCGCCAGGGGGTGGAGGAGCGTCGAGCCGTCCACCGGCCGTCCAGTACCACCGCATGGCACCGCGAGGAAGAGCCTCTCGGATAGCTGAGGACCGAGCGGCAGTGTGTCTGGGAACCGGACCAGAATTTTTTTTTTTTCTCCTCTCTCCACTCTCTCGTCTCTGTCGCTCCTCATGTTCTCTCACCTCGCTGTTCTTACCCCCAGGTCCCGCGGCCGCCGTGATCGGCCCCCCCGGGGAGGGGGGGGGGGGGGGGGGAGTAGAGTGCAGACGCGGGAGTACCCCCCGGCCTGCGAAGGGCGTTGGGGGTATGTGGTGAGCAGCGAGGCCGAGGGACCGTGAGGGCGGGACGAGGCGGCGCTCATCAGAGAATATGAGCGCCAGCGATCTCGGCCCTCGCGGAGGAGTGAGGGACTATAAAGGAGGAGCGACGACAGTGAGGGACGAGAGAGGACCAGGCCTGGATTTTATGTTGAGTTTTATTTACGTTTGTTATGTGTTGCTGCAGTCGTCCGTGAGGGGCTGCAGCCTTTTATTTTCATTTTGTGTGTGTGTGTGTGTGTGTGTGTAGGCGGCAGTCGACCGTGAGGGGCTGTCGCCGCCATTTTATTTTGTTTATTTTTTTATTAAAACATTTTGATTGTTCGCCAGTTCCCGCCTCCTTCTTCCCGCACACAAACGAACTTTACTACAGAGCTATTTTCATTAAAGCAAATATTAATCAATTACATTAATTTATTAGCATTTTGATTTACAGACTTAGTCATTTCTCCTCTCATAGGGCTCATAATCCAGTATTTTATGACAGTAAATGAATCAAAAAAGGGTTTGAATCCATAATACAGAGCGATTTGGCTGAGCTGAGTCGACTGAGATGTCTGGTAACAGAATAGAAATGAACCAATTAAAGCGACTGCCTGCCCAGAGCTCAGTCTGAGCAGGAGAATACATTAGCAAGCTGTGAAGCTGTATCTGCAGACGTGTTTGACACTTTTAGGTGCTTAGTTGGCTGAAGTCAACACCACAGATTTAAAAGCAGTCGATTATCTTGCAGGGGAGGGTCTTTATCAGTCGCCCCTGCCTATCTTTAGTGCTACAGAGTGTGCATGCTTGTGTTGATTCAGACTGGTACAATCAGCTACAAAAATTCAGGTTCTTCCCTTTAAGGAGTTTGCAGACCCTGATGTACTTGTTAATATATCAATTTCATATATTTTTAGAGATTGATAAAGACATTTCTTCCCATCCTCAAACATGTTTCGTTGTATTTCCTGTCTAGTTATTAATGGTTATTAACATGCATTGCATGTATAAAATATACATACAATGTGTAATTGCATTCTCTTGAGAGCTTCTGCTGCTTTCCCTTCATGTCAGAATTACCATAATTACAGTGTCCAACTTGTAAAACCCATTAAAGTCCCAATTACATTTTATTACCATTTATTGAAAAGCTTTTTCTTCTCTCACTTGACTGTTGTGACGATGTATAAAACAACTAAAATAGCAACAGCTTTAACTATTAGCAACCTCTCTACTGTATATATTTTATTGAAGACATTTTATTACAGCCAGTGTTACCTAGTTTGTTCTTATATTTTTAGCAATAACATATCAAGGTGAATTTATAGTGTTTGCTGTCATCAATAAAAAAAGCTGCACTTCCTCATTGCCATAGAAAAAAATAGTTCAAGGATATGAACAGTAGAATCTCAGTAGAGTTGCCATCTGATAATTACAGTAATTCTGATAACATGAACGTATTCGTGTAGTGTGTCATAAGGTCAATTCCAATTTGAAGCTTGCGACATATAAACACGCACATCGACCCGATCACTTTATTTAGCGTTCATTTAAACAGCATGTTCGGATTCATTAATCGAAATGATTTCATTCAAACAAAAGGCGTCCAATGTAAATGTATAGCTATGATAGAATATTTTGAATTCGAAATTTAACTGACATCGTAATAGGCTACTGAATTCTGAATGTAATCTTAGCTAAAACATCAACTCTCTTCTTTTCCTGCCTTGTCTTGCAAGCACTGGTACTTCTTTTAGGAAATGTGTTGGTACATTAGTAATCAGGCTAGTGTTACTCTATTCCACACCTACGGCTCAAAAGCCCCACAGCTCTTGACATCCTCCTTAGTGTGTGTACTGAAATCTGGCTTGAAAGGTTTTTAAAAACCCCCTTCCATTAGCAACAATTACATCTTAATTGACTGCCTTAATTTCTCCTATCAGAGCATTAATTCCCTAGATACATAAAGCTGAAGAAGTAAAGTTCACACACACATCCATACACACCAACGCCCTCCCTCACCATTCTTCAGCGCTGACATATTGCCCATCATGTCTGCCTGGCTTTCTGCCTGATCACTCTATCAGGATGTAATTTGAGCAGCCGTTCAAAGACCATGTCGTTAGCATGAAATATGATGAAGCACCCGAGTCCCAGCGCACTGTCCGGCAGCTCGCTTTTCATATTTTCCTCAAACCTACAGGGACATTAATAATTCTGTTAAAATGGTTCTTTAATGGCTATCATATTTTTTCCCCTCACAAGCTGGAAAACCTTATACCCACTGCGGGACCCTGACCTCAATCCTGTATAAACAATAACTATCTCAATGCTGGGCTAACGAGAAATCTAGTAAATACTGCATTAGCTTAGACTTCAGGCCAGTTCACACCAAGAACGATAACGGTAAACTATATCTTTATAGTCAGCCGGATTCTGATTGGTCAATATTTTTATCGTTCATCAGCTGGAAAATAAAATAGTTCTGAAATGGATTCCAACAGTATCGTTCCTCTCTGTTGTTATCGCTATAGCTGTGGTGTGGACTCTACTATTCTTTTATATTTAGAATATACCTCACTTACAGGTGGTGTTTAAAATTTGTATAAAAAATATTTTTTATTTATGTTATTTTTATGACGACAAAACAACAAGCAAAAGACAATAATATAATATAATTAATATAATATAATAGAGTAGGAAAAGGGTAGGAAATGTGTAATTTAAGGGATAGTTTACTCCCCTTAAAGGTCCCATGGCATGAAATTTTCATTTTATGAGGTTTTTCAACATTAATATGAGTTCCCCTAGCCTGAATATTGTCCCCAAGTGGATAGAAATGTTGATCGGTGTAAACCCGAGTTCTGGCTGTCTCTCTCTGCCTTTGAGAAAATGACAGGCCAGACGAGCCAATCCTGAAGTCTCCTGGTTTGACGTCCAAGCAGGAACGGTTACCTCCCTTTCCTCCGCCCAGAGAATCTGGCACGCCCATGCAAACACTCGAGAGATCATTCCTTGTGAACGAGTGAATGCTGGCAGTTTCTCAGTGTTTGGATGTACAAATGAAAACAGTCTTTTTTCAGTTCCTTCTGATCTGTGATCAGTAATTTCTGATGTGTAGCTAATTATTTATTATTCGTGCACACAATGCGGCTTCTCTCTCTCCAGACAGAACGGTGTTTTCGTGTTTTCTATCTTGTGAGTCAGTGTTTTTGTACGTCCTCGTCGCGTCTACCGGTTCTAAAATGTGCATACAGTCATGAGTTTCTGCTCAACATCGGCCTCACACACGCCGAAGCTCGGGCTGCACTGGCCGTTGGCCTTCAACATCCCCGACCCCCAGTACTGCATCTGGCCCACAGCGGAGGCACCAAACGCGGCGTGAGATTAAGCAGAAGGGGGGTAAGCGTGAGCATATTCGGGCTAGCCAGCCTAGCCCCACAATAAACTGGATTACATTCGATTACTGCTGTTGTGTCTTTGTTTGCGCTGTGTACTCAACACACGTCACTGACGCTTTTATTTTATTTTAAAAATAATGCTATTATCGACACTTACTTTTAACTCGTTCATCTCGACAGCTGTAATGGTACTTTGCATGTGTTACAAAGTTGGTAATAATGATGAAGACGGACTCGGTGTGACTGGGACTCGTGTTTATTCAGAACTCTCAGATACAAACACAATAAACTCGCGCTGACTGACAGCGCTCTCATAACTCAGTAGGTACTATAAATAACTTTGTTAGCGATCGCTGAGCTCCGTCTCTGGTCCACTAGTGATGTCCGGTTCGCGAACGATCTTTTGAACCGGTTCTTTTTAGTGAACCGAATCAGTTCACCAAATCGGACTGAATCGTTCTAAACGGTTCGCGTCTCCAGTCAGCGCTGATCCATAATTTACTAAAGTTACTAACTTTCTGACATGAGTGACAGTCCCTCCGACTAGAAATAGACTAATAACCTGAAGTATATGCTGTAACTACAACAGTTCAGATATGCTGAGAACTGATGTGAAGTGAACTCAGGTCCATCCGTCTCTCTGGCAGCAGCTCGTGCCTGCTCGTGCCTCGTAGACCAAGTTAAACCACGCCCCCTCCGCTCATTTAAAATACAAAGATGTCAGCCAATCACAACAGTGGGCGTTTTTACTGAAGTCTCACAGCAGACACGCCTCTTGAAGCAGGGCATTCAGCCACAGGGCAAACAGCAGTATTGAAAAAATGCCTTTTATTTCTAAATTATGACATTTTATGATGTAAAAGTCATACTAACAATATAAGTACACCTCAGAAAACACTATAAAATAATAGAAAAATGCCATGCCATGGGACCTTTAAAAAAAAAGATTATATACATATATATATATTAGTAATATAATATAATATTTTGTAATGGGTGGGGAATTTCTGTCATTTTTGAGTACATTTTCCTTTTGAGAGCACATGCAGTAAGAATTATAAAGAGATCGCATTTCTTTCCTACACTGCCTGAAATGCTACAAAGGGAATATTTTGTAATCCTCTGTGAGCAAATGCAGTATTTCTACCTGTGACAGAAGACCTTACGCCATTGCCTGGTGTTCACATACTCCGGACTGTGTTCTCCAAAGTCTCTTTCCATATATCAGGCTGTTTGAGACTCCCGCTGGAGTTGACAAACAGGATGATGGATTAGTTCCTCTCTGAGCCTTTGCAGTAAACAAAGTCCATACAGCCCCTCATAATTAAAGAGAGAGCAAGTCTAGCCCTATATGCCACACCACCAGGAGGTATTTCTAGGGACTCTTTCAAGGCTAGTGCCTTGGCCCTGGGACCCTCAAGGGCCTTAAATAAACTAGACAGAGCACAAGGCAACAGGAAAACATAAATTTAGCAGCATAGAAAGAATCCAGCCTAAAAATACACCAGCATTAGGAATAACGAAGGAATATGGATCGATGTTTTCAATGGCATTAAAGGAGTGTCATGATGAACTGGAGGTTTATGATCTCAGATGTGTGATCTTAACACAAATCTGTAGTGGATTAACATGCTGTTGCGTCTGCTTGAACACAGAACCTAGCAAAATTACACGTGAGGAGAAAAAGTACACACACCTGCTGCTTCCGCTTTCCTTCAAAGGCCTCGCTACACATCTGTGACGAATGATTGTACTTGTACTTGACATTCTGCTTGGGACAATGAATTTTCTAGGTCAATAAGAGATTAGAACAGTGTCTCAGAGCAGGGATGAAGGAGGTCTCAAACGGGTCAAACTCTTAGAGTCATTGTCACCAAAGGAACGAAACATGTGACGTTGAGAACATGAGCTGTAGTTAAAAAGAAAGAACTACAACTTCCCCTTTTCATATGTGGTTTAAAACCGTTTTGTTGTTAATTTGAAAAGTTTCAGTTTCTCATATTGTCCCTTGCAATCATGAGCAAGAACAATGCTTTGGACAAAAAACTGTGTTACACCAAAAAATCTCGGTAAGGTCCTTAGGGAAGTGCGACTTTTCACCATTTTCACTGGAGATTATGAGCCTGTTACAGTAAATAAGGCAAATTCCCCTCATCTATTATGACGAAGCTCTACTGAATGAAGCGAAGTGTCGCAATTCAGAAAAACAGCAGCTGCTCATCAGGTGCTCAGTAGAAATGGTCATATATATATATATTTTACATAGTTACTCTGATTATTTGTCTTCTAGACATTAACGGGAACCAAACAAGCCATTTGGGTGTGCATCAAAAAACAGATGATGAATGCTTAAGTATCGTTTCCAACAGTCAAAGGCTTTAAAAGCAAGTTTTTACTAAAAAAAAAAAAATGCATTAACCTTCTTTTCTTTTAGGACTTTTAACAAAAAGTGACACCCCAAGGGTACACCCCACTGCTTTATGAGCGGACAAATCAAGACCATGTGAGGTTTGTTTTTGACAGAAAATCATTATGCAGTCCTAAAAACCCTACACCTGCCAACCAGCAATAAATGGGTTCTTTGATGTGGGCTCCTTTAAGATGAGAGCCAGTATGTGACAAGAAAGAAGAAAAAGAGAACGAGGAAGGTAGAAAGAGTGAAACTCCCTTCTGCTAAGCAAGAAGTCAGAAGTGGCCTAGCGTTTTTGTTTGAAAATGCTATTTCTCAGAAGTTGCTCTTTCTTTGCCTAAGAGACTAAAAGTCCTTAGGAGAAATAAAAATAGACACAAAAGAGACAGTTGCTAACATACTATAAGAGTGCAGAGATATCTTCTGAAACTCTCTCAGGAGACAGGTGTGAGGGATTTGTTTTCTCAGGAGAAAAATCTGAGAAGCGGGAGGATTGACTGTTTTCCTACAGGGAGTCACACCATGATCTGAGTCTGAAAGATATACACTACTATTCAAAAGTTTGGGGTCAGGAATTTTTTTTTTTTGGAAAGAAATAAATGCTTTTATTAACCAAGAATGCATCAAATTGTCCCATTTATAATGTTACAAAAGCTTTCTATTTCAAATAAATGCTGTTCTTTTGAACTTTCTATTCATCAAAGAATTCTGAAGAAAAGTATCACGGTTTCTACAAAAATATTAACTCTTTCCCTGCCAACCAGAGCCAGCCTTTTCACAAAACTTTCATGACCCCCAGAATATTTCATGAATATCTGAACATGCAATTAGTCAAAAGAAATTGGATTCGATTTAGAACGATGATCAAAACATAGATGGAGTAGATCAAGTCCATAAACACACAGTTGCACAGTCCTATACCTTATCCTGGGTCGACATTTAATTTGGTAACGTTAAAAGTTTTGATTTATATGTTGTTTAATGTTTGATGATTGCATTATTTTACATGTGCACTAGCACTAGCTTCTATCGCTTGTTTCTGCTTCGTCTTTTCCTGTGTTTTGATCCTGAGATTCTATACTCTTTCAGAAGATGCGTAACAGTGCCCCCTTTCCCGCGGAATTGGGCTGTTTTTCATGTCCCGAAGTTGAAGCGACTCCAGTAATGTGATATTTAGCCCCAGGAATGCTAATTTTAACAGGCCAAAAATGTTTTATCCACTGTAGATTTTACCCCCCGGAATGTGATTTTTACTGGGGATCCCTCCTGAAACGAGATTGGGCTTGTTTTGGGCTAGTTTTGAGTAGCAATTGGGCAGGATTTGTTGTGAAAACCTGGCAACCCTGCGTATAACAGTGAAAACACTGATTGCTGAAAAAATTATTTCAATGTCAGGGAAGGGTTTTTGTGTCACAACTAATGGCGGAAGATTTCGTCAATGGTGAGGAAAGACATAAGCAGCACAACTGTTTTAAACATTGATAACAAAAGGAAATGTTTCTTGAGCACCAAATCAGGATATTAGAATGATTTCTGAAGGATCATGTGACACTGAAGACTGGAGTAATGGTGCTGAAATCCAGCTGTGCCATCACAGGAATAAATATACATTAAAATAGAAAACTGTATATTACTGTATAAAACATCTACTAAAAGAAACCATGCACACAATAACTAGTTGGTAACACTTTAGTTTGTGGAACACATATTCACGTTTAACTTGACTTTTGCCTCAATAAACTAATTTACTGCTTATTAATAGCTTATTACTAGCGTTAAGTTTAGGTATTGGGTAGGATTAAGGGATGTAGAATAAGGTCTTGCAGAATAAGGCATTCATATATGCCCTATAAGTACCAATAAACAGTCAATATATAAACTGAACTGAACTGAACCCTAAAATAAAATGTTACCGTATAGTTGACATTAAACCCCACACTAACAGTTGCGAATTTTGAGGCTGTCAACTTGGAGTTTGCATTCCATTCTATTCTATTCTATTCTATTCACATTCTTGAGTCTGAGACTCTATTTTAAAACCTAGCAAGCTGCCTTGCTGTCTTAATGCATTCACAGCTGTCTTCTTAGGAAATATGAATATCCTAACTGAAATGAACCTTTGAAACACCCTCTCTTGAATCAAGATTCCTGACTCACAACTGATTCCCTATAGCATGTTGCTAAGCTAACACAATGTTGCTAAGAAAACACAATGCTTTAATGTGCATACAAATAAACAGCACATAAAAATATTGAGTAAAATCGTCACTTTTTAATTTCATTTGTCTGTTTTTGCCTTCTCTGTAAATGTTGCCTCACTTGGCTAAAACAAGTTATCTCAGAAGCATCATAATTGTTGCTCATTGGAACAGCTTCTTTTTAATGTGATCCTTTCTTTTTATAATCTTGTATTTGTCACAGCTGTTCATATAGTCCATCTCTTTCTCTCTCTGCGAGTGGTTGGTTTGTAAAGATGACAGCACACAAAGGACCTTTAATGGAGTTACGACACAGGGCATCAAAGCTGTGATACTATAATCACTAGTGATGGACTCCGGCTGCCGATGTAATTCTCTCTCCCGTCTGTCCTGTCCTCAGAGAGGACGGACTGTTCCGTATGACAGCCACTTTATCTCTCATATACACTACATGGTAAATTAAGCTTCAAGTAAAACAGTTTGACTGAAACTTGAAAGGATGTTGCAACGCAACATATATTGGTGAATTGGACGAGTGAGAATACACTAAACTGTTCAAATAAACTGTTTTCAACATTGATAATAATAAGAAATGTTTATTGAGCAACAAATCAGCATATTAGAATGGTTTCTGAAGGATCATGTGACACTGAAGACTTGAGTAATGATGCTGAAAATTCAGCTTTGCATCACAAGAATAAATTACATTTGAAAATAGTTATTTTAATTTGTAATCATATTTCACTATGTTACTGTTTTTACTGTAAATGCATCCCAGGTGAGCATAAGAGTATAAACATTAAAAAATCTTACCAACCCCAGAATCTTTGAACATGTGATTACCTTTTTCCAACAATTGTAGTTGGCAAGTACTTTACATATACTGTATGGCCACAGTCCAAGAATCCACATCTGTGTCCAATCACAACATTAGGATTCATACAGACAAACATGTAGCACACCATGTGCGGGCAACTCTGCTAATTTCATATTGTTCTCCCATAATCCTTAGCTTCACATTCATCACAGATGCCAGCATTATCCCTAGTGCTGGCGAAAAGAAAACTTCAGAGAGACCAAATCAACACGTGGCCTGATCGTTCCAGCACACATCATAGTTTCAAATATTTCCCTTTTTTTATGTTAAGGTAAACTTGTCTTCTCATATAAATGCTAAAGCGGATATGGAAACTTCCTCTATAGCCGCACAAAAGAGAAGATCATTTTACAGGGTTTGCCAAATATTCTAAAATATGTAACATTTCCAGCCTACAATAACATAACATTTCAAATGACAGTTTATTTAGAAAAAAATTCCCAAAGTTTCCCTCCCACCTCTGGCTGAAATCCTGAACTTGGGCAATCCAGAAAGGAAGACAAGTACTGTCGGGAATGCTAACTGTGGGATAAAAGGCCAAATGGAGAATCTAAGTGCCCATTTGGCAGACGGCAGGCACCTCTCTGCCCACTCCACTGCTCTGTATTAAAATACAAGAACGCTCGGGTCATGGCACCAAAAAATACTGTATCCTCCCTAAATCCCAACACAGACAGGCTAAGTAATTAGAGAGATCAAGAGAAAAAAACTATAAATAAACAGACAATGGACCAAGCGTGTTAGTGTGAGACATTAGCAGCCAATGAATCACATTAAAATATTCTCAAAGCGAATGTAAAAAAACGTTATAACAATCTGAGTCACCTTGAAGCAACGCATATTTATTTTACCGCCCATTTTGCAAGGTAACAGTATTCACACAGTCCACCCAAGCAAAGGTTTTGGTGTTGAACTCAGCAATATATAGTGAAAATGTACAATAAAACTATTTATCAGCACAATGTTTAGCAATATCAGCCAAGTCGAATCAGCAGCCAATACTGGCGTGCAAATACTGGAGGGAACTGCTGGAAAAATATGTCTGTCAGCATTGATGGAAGTTAAACATGCAGTTACTATTCAGTAAATCTGACTGAATTCAGATGATTTAAGAATTTCACACCTAGCCATGGGGTTTGGGTTTCATTTTAGGTAGATTATTTATCATTTGGGTGTAAATGTGCCTCAGTGTAAATCAGATTTCAGTACTATCAAGTTCGTTATAATTCACCGTGGCCAGCTTTTGATAAACAACTTTATGATTTTCTGGCTGTTATTAAAGGAAATATTCAATATAGTATTGAATACAGAATTCTGTATGAAGATGCAGTTCAGGTACTAAACCAAAACACCATCAGTTTGAAACCACAAGGCGTTCCTGCTATAGTTACGATATAGTTATAGTATAGGTGTTGTGCTTTCATGCTGCTTGAGTATGTGGTGTGAAACGGATTTAGTCTACAATATTTCAGTTGAAAAGATGGAGAACTGTGTGTGAAGTGAAGAGACAAAGCTAGTGTAATGTGAGAGATCTTAGCACCAGTCCAAACCATAAAGGCTCATTCACAGTTTTGGAGGGAACATGAAGCATCTGTTTTGATGGTCTGTGCCTGTTTCTGGCCTCTCGGCTCGCGCTGCAATTCGGTCGCAAAGTCACTCTCCGGAACGTTCTGTAGCAATTATTTCTGCTCAGTGGCGGTTAAACGGCAGGAACAGCTGTGGGGTGGAAGTTTGATTTCTTGGGGGAGTGTGTGTTATCGTATGTATACGTGTGATTTAGGGTCCTGTTAGTTCGCAGTCCCTACCAATGACAAATGAGGGTCAGGATGGAAAAATTACATTTACGACTTTTACAGGTCTCACAGATGTGCCTGTGTTCTTTAAGTACTTTTTCTTCACTTACAAATCACAAGTTCTTATAATACTGGCATCCAGCCTAGAAGGAGCCTGGGCGATGAAAAAGACTTGTCACATATTTGAAGGGATGAGATTGAAAATGAGGGGCAAATGAAAGAGAAAGCAGGAATCTGATGAAATTTGAGGGATGCTTGAAGTCAACATGAAATCAAAATGGACCCTACTTTGGTCTTACTATGCACAATCCTTTAGTGTATGTTCTTCCAAAGAAGGGAAAAAACCCTCTAAAAACGCCCTTCTTGGTAACATTGGAGGCCCACAGGCTGTTTAATGTGACCAGCTATTTATACAGCGAAAATGACTTTATTTTAAAGAGTGATTAATTGAGTTTAAATCTTCTTTTATTGGTTTTCCAGTAAATATATCCAATATCCTTAATTTTCCCCCCATTGGTTCCCCAAAATACGCTTAAAACTTGCAGTAAGATAAAAACTCTTGTATTAAAAGGTACATTCTCTGATCACTGAGATTCTCTGAATCTGGTTTCATCCTGAAACATGATATTATGGAAGGAAAATAGGTTTTGCTTTAAATTGTGGTCAGTCTTATTGAAATCCAAAAACTCAACACTATTCTAAAATCCAAACTCAACACTAATCAGGATGGGCCATTAATCCATTATGCTTAAAAAACACAAATTGACTTGATAAATCCATCAAAAAAAATGTTGAAAACAAGCATCATATGAAACTAACAGTTGAACAATGACTTATATAACATGCCTCTTACTAAATAACCCTCAGGTCTCTCTCAGTCATCTCCTGGTGTGTGATTATCATTGGGATTTCCCCTTCATACATCCTGAATCACCCTTGGTCCGCTCCTTTTTTACTTGCCCTTGATTTCTTCCTGCTACCACCATTTGTTCTCCATTTGCTGCCACATATAAAAAACAAAAACCCTGAGTCACACGTGCCCCCTCCCCTCGTTCTTCCTTTCTCTGCCTCTAAATGTTTCTTTTAAATTACATGTCAAATATCAAATATCAAACTTCACATAATTAAAATAAGGCCAGGAACATCCTGATTTGAAGTTCTCATTAGATGAGGACAAACAAACAGTTCTCAGGTTTTCTTCTGATTTTTCTTCTGTTCTGTTCGAGCGTTTGCTAAAGTGCTCAGTCCTCTACGAGACTCAAAGTGGTGCTTTCATAGGATTCCATTAGTAAAAGGTTTACTGAGTCTGGTGTGGAAGATCTTGACTGGCCTGCATTAAGCCCGGCCAGGTACCTCTAAAATCACAGATTTCAATATGAGCTCAAAGATTTGTTTTCAAAGATCAAATGACATGGCATATGCTATCCACATTCATTTTATACTGCAAAAGAATTGAATAGGAGTGTATTCTTATTGCATTGGCAATTTCTTCACTTGTTGATAAAACGAGTGACAAAATCTCCCAGTGCAGTAAGACAAAATACACTTGTATTAAATACACATTTTCTGAAAGTTAAAAATTATTGTTTTAAGAATTTATAGATATTTTAACTGCAAAAAGACTAGCCAAAGACTAAATAAATATTTGTCATTTTCAGAGTTTTTTAATATTATATTTTATAGTGTACAGAATGTCTAATTTGTGTCCATTTTTAAAATAAATGAGACAAAGTTGATTCACATTTGAAGTTAAATCAAAATGAGAAATCCACAAAGTCTCTAGAGTCATATAAACCATTTGAGCAATAAAATGTTCCTCTAGACACAACTGCTCAACTTTGAGATCAGAAATTTCATCTGAAGGATTCTGTAAAACTGTTCATAAAGGGGTTTTTAATGCTTGTTTTAAGCATTAATCAACAAAATCTAGTGATATTTATTATCCTTTAAAAATTATATGATCAATAAGTTATGACAACATATGTTTGCTTTAACTCATCAAAATAAGTTAAGCAATGTTCAACTTATTTTTATAAGTTATACAAGATTCAACAAATGTTTTAAGTCAGTTTAATGTAATTTAAGTTTAAATAACTTCCAACATCCAAGTTGATTGTACTTAAAAAATGTAAGGCTGCAACTTTTCTTTACAGTGACATAATTTTAATTCTCAAGTAAATGTATTGTTTTGAGGAGTTTTAGATTTTTTTTACTACACTCGAAAAAAAATGGTGCTATATGGCACAAAAAGTGCTCTTAACAGGTTTTGTATGGTAGCGGAGCTATATAGCACCTCGGCCATCCCAAAGAACTGGTGAAGAACCACTGAAGCACCAAGATTTGGTGCTATACAGCACTTAAAGTGGTTCCCCTATGATTACGCGCCATAGCACCCTTTTTTTTTGTAGAAAAAGTGTAGAAAACAAGGCAAAAATACTGAATTTTGAGAAAAAGCTGCTCAAATGTGACCAAACCATAACCATATATCTTAGCTTTGGCTTCTTCAAGCTTTCTCACTTCTAAATGATCATCTCCAAGCTTAAAATAGAGAATTCCAATAGCTGTGCTGTGGAATATGAGAAACCAATTGGATCAAATTCAGTGCTGGAGTTTTCCCTGCTGTGAAACTCTAAAAGTGCATTTTTAGCAGCTCTGACACATTGATTAAAGATAACAGGGAGACAGACCACAGCAACAATCCTTAAACTAGTCTGGTCTACTGAAATATGCAGCATTAATTCAAATCCAGCAACATAAGGGGGGCAACTGCAGCTTTTCAGGCCATATGTGTCTATGGGAGAAGGCTGCTCCATTATAAGGCAATGGCTGACAAACACTGGTATCATTTGGACAGATTATCCTGCCATACAAGCATACGAGAGAGAGAGGGAGAGAGAGGGAGAGAGAGATTAATTGAAGAGCTCATTCACATAATCACATTGGTATGAATTAGCATAATCCTCAGCATTATTCCTTTAGCATGACCGGTAATTATTTTGGTGAGCGGATACTATGAAGGCATCAAAAAACGGTGGCCATTATCATTGTAATAATGTCTGTAGACCAATGGTTGTCATACTAATCAGCGCTCACACACAAGACCCTTATCCCTGGAGAGAATGTCCCCACTCACAAAACATGCACATTCCTAGGAACCCCAAGACTGAAAAGTGGGACTGGGAACATGTTTCTGATAATAATACAACTATTTAAGAAAGCATTCCTTCAGTTCGTACCAAAACCAATGCATGACAGTGCTTTCGGTCCCATGGTCTTTCACAGGGGTCTCTTATAGCAAAGCCTGATTCACAATGGAGCCCCAAGCTATTGTCCGAGACTGAGGGAAAGACATTTCCATATTGTCTTGACCTGGCAAGCCACCAGTTGCTGGTTTTTCCACTGCTTACAAACACTTTCTTTCAATAGACTTAATGTCCTACTTGCTTTGTCAGAAAACAGCCCCAGAGATGGGCACAGTGGCAACAAATAATGGAATAACATGGGTAATGGCCCTAATCGCATCATTTTACCATGCTGTTGTGCTCCCATTACTGATTTGCTGTGACATACACTGCTGAAAGCAAAGATATGAGGGAAATTCAATGATGTGGCCTATTCATATTACAGGGCCATTAGAGCAAATTATGTTATTGTGCCGTCCGGTTTCATCCTGGTAAGGATTCAGGCAACTCACAAGAACTCTTGCTTCACTTACAAGAAGTTTTAGACATCATTTTCATGTTGCCAATCAATAAGCAGCATAATTATACCTCATTTTGTCTAAATTCTAAAGCAGCATTGCATGTATCCTTTGAGGAGAAGACAATCCCATAATGCACTTCAGTGGTGGCCAGATGAAATGTCATTTTTTATTCAATACCATTCAATAAAGGTTTGGGACTGGTAATACAAATACTGCATTTATTTGATCAAAGACACAGTCAAAATTGTGCAGTAATAATGTAAAACATTATTACAATTTTAAATAATTGTTTTCTTTTTGAATACATGTTCAAGTATAATTTATTTATGAATTGTTAGCATCATTACTCCAGTCTTCAGTGTCACATGATCCTTCAGAAATCATTTTAATATGCTGATTTGCTGCTCAAGAGGCATTTCTTATTATTATGAATAGTGCTGAAAACAGTTGTGCTGCTTAATATTTTTGTGGAAACCGTGGCACATTTTTTCTTAGGATTCTTTTATGAAAGTTAAAAAGAACAGCATTCATTTGAAAACATAATGTCTTTACTGTCACGTTTGATCAATTTAATCTGTCTTTACATTTACATTTACATTTATGCATTTGGCAGACGCTTTTATCCAAAGCGACTTACAGTGCCCTTATTACAGGGACAATCCCCCTGGAGCAACATGGAGTAAAGTGCCTTGCTCAAGGACACACTGGTGGTGACCACTGGGATCGAACCAGCAACCTTCTGCGTATCAGTTCCATGGTTTAACCCACTGGACCACCATCTCTTTGTTTTGTTTTTTTCAATCTTACATACCGCAAACTTTTGAACGCTAGTGTGCTTGAAAGAGGCAAGACCAAAGTGACCTAATCAGTTTGTCCCAGTCATATTTCAAATTAGCATTAAAATCTTTCCCCTCTCTTCCATCTCAAATTGTAGAAAAACTGTATCCAATGTGAAAATTATCCAAAAGGCAGAACTTCCATACATACAACTAGAATATTGTGCGTTTTTGTGGTTCATTCTCCCTCAGGTACTTTTAGCATAGCATCATGCTAACACCAAAGTGCTACTGTCATGACATATGACACAGTTAAGGAGCAATGTTTGTAGGATTTCTGGTTCAGAAATTTCCTGTCTGTGTAGAGCTTTCCAAATCAGTCCCATATGAGGTTGTATTTCATTTATGAGGCTGCCTAGGTAGATGCAGTGAGGCACTAGGTTTTTAGAACACAGCTACTGTTTCTGTGTATATGACAAGAGTACAATGAAAAACAGAACAAATCGAGATTTAGACCTTACACTTATGACTATCTGTAATTAACTATGACACTTTCTTGTATCTTTCTATTTTACGTTTTTTTCATTGTGTCCTGATCATCTTACAGCATCACTAACCACTAGAGAATACGTTATGTTTCACTTCTGCAAGTCATTTAAGAAATGCAAAACAACTACTCATTTATGATCAATTCTAGCAATAAGTACTACTGCCAAACTCTCATGCACTTCCTGTTCTCAAAACTACTGTTGATCCAATGCCCAAGCGAAGTGCCCAGTCATAAACACACGCACAGGCACACACACACGCACACACACACACACACACACACAAGTTCTTTGAAGTTGTTTGGACACAGATGTGGCTATGGCAGCTCTCGATTAGCTAGCCATTGTTTTTCAAGGCCTTTTATTAATATGCCCTCAGTTGATAATGGCACATTTCCGAAAGGAAGGAAAAAGGGGAGGGTTAGTTAATAAGAAAAGTCTAGTCTGCATGCAGGTTATTACAATATAACATTTCAGATACAGTCTCCCCCGCCCCCCTCATGCAGGATGGCGGCCACCAGATCAGAGTGATCAGGAAGTTTACGTCCCCTGAGACAAAGGAATGAATTGAACGCAAATCACGCAAATAGGGTAGCCAGCCGTCCAGCATGATACAGAACTGTCCGTATTTAAGGGAACAGAACACAGTTGTCCCATATTTTGAATTTGTTTTTCATACATCTAGTGTTGTCACGATACTGGAATTTCTAACTTCAATCCAATGAAAAATATTTATTGAATATCATTATTTGATACCACAGAGAGAGAAAAAAATGCCACAACAAGGTCATAAAAATTGAACCATGGTCAAAGTATTTTCTTGTCAACTGAAACTCTGCTGCTTAAGATTCCTCAGGCCAGATAGCTCTGAAGGGGATTATTTAATAATAATATTAATAATAATAATAATACTAACAACACAATATATAACTATTGTAATACAACTGTAAAACTTCAGGAAGATCTTTAAATTTGTGACAACAGGTACAAACACGTCTAGGATTGCAACATTTTCAAATAAACTTTCCATGGGAATGAATGGGAATATATGGGAATTGATGAGAATAAACGTGAAATTTGCTTTGAAAATTGCAGGTTAGCCTTACAACAGTGAACTTGCAGCATATTCTTGGTTAAAACAACCAGATGATGCAATTGATGCAAATTCAATAGAATTTCTACCCTGTGCATTTCTTAATCACATGCCCACAGCACACTACTCACTGCAGGGCTATTGAGGATTGATGCAGAAGCCAGGCTTAAGAAGCTTGAGAGAAAATGCTTGCATTTCAAACTTTTTTTGGGAGGGGGGATCATAGGGAATAAGTTTATTTTATTAAACATCCATGTTTTTTGTTGTTGAATGAAAGAATTGATTAAAGTTACTCTAGTTCTACAAATAAATCAAATTCAAAAATGTCATTTTTTACATTTTTATTAGTTTACATGCATGTTTTCTTATGACCAAACAAAATGTTTATATTTGTATATGATACAGTTTGTATAAATTAGGGATGCAACAATACAGTTAGTCCATGGTTCAATACATACCTCGGTTTTTAACCACGGTTTTCGGTTCGGTTCGGTTCTGTTGGCTTGTCACAGCCATCAGTTTTTGCTCTTCAATTTAGGCGACAGGAACAGCAACATTTTTTTTATTGCAATACTCTTTCTTTATTTTACTTAAATGAATTGAAAAACCTTACTTAAACTTAAAACTTTACTTTAAAAAAAAAAAAACATGTACACATTCCTAGTGTATTGTATAATATAAAATAAATAAATATATATATATATATATATATATATATATATATATATATATATATATATATATATATATATATATATATATATATATATATATATATATATATATATATATATATAAAGATTTACACTGGCAGCTCAGAGCTGTACAGCAGCATTTAAGTATGAAATTGAATGAATAAATGTAAAAATAAAACACTACATACAGTAGACTTCACTATAAAATATACATTGATTCTTAGCTACTGTACTTGTATTTCAGTCAAGATCAGTGAGTGATTTTCTCTTTGTCTTTTGTTGTTGTATTAACATTAATGGGATAGATACAATTCTGTCATCAAGAAATTAATACAGGTTTGGAACAATATTAGAGTGAGTAAATAATGACATAAATTTAGAGGTGAACTGTCCCTTTAAGGACAAGCGGCAGCTTGTTAACTAGACTGCGCTGCTGTCAATTTAAGACCTGCGTGCATTTAATATACAGACACAAGCCGATTTTACTGTCACTTTAGACATAACTGACTGTGTTTATGTTAACCTTGTGTGTATTTGACAAAATTAGCGCAGTAAGACGACTACTTAGTCCAGTAATTATGTGTTTGACAGGCGTTAAGTATGCGCGCTCGGAAAAGCGCATGTTAAAACCGTGCATAAGCACGTGAACAAAATGTTTAACCGGCAAGGCTTTAAAACTTTCGTGAATGTGAATAACTGTAGTGTTCCGTGAGTATAACTCTACCACTAACTAACGTGTGATGTGAATGTATGTTGCGTTGTTCAGTATATTGGGATGGAGGCAAATGATATAATGTGTAGAAAAATAATTAATTAAATGCAAAACCGAAAAAAAAACGCAATTCACAAGTGCGTACTGAACTGTGAATGCCGTACCAAATGGTTCAATATATATTTGAGAATTGTGGCATCCCTAATATGAATTAACCCAAATTTTCAATTAAAGGTGTCATGAACTGGCTTTTTAAAAAATTTTATACTGTTGTCTGAAGTCAACTTATGACGTTTGTGTGGTTTTTACATTCAAAAACATCATAATGAATAAGTAATAGGCTATTTTCTGGCTTGGTTTTGAGGCTCTCTGAGAAACACTCGGATTTGATGGGCGTGCCGAACTGAAGACTTGGGAGTAAACGCCCATGGCTAGGATTGGATAATACTTGCATATTTAATTAGCTTCAGCTACCGTCTGTCCCAAAAATCATCTGGGGGAAATACTCAGAGAACTCGCAAAATATCAAACAAACACTAAATCACACTCACTCACTCACTCGCGCGCGCGGACACACACATAACGTTACAAGTCTCTCTTGTGTGACTGGATAGACACGTAGGCCTACACATAATCAATACACAATCGTACACATATCAAACGATCTGTAACAATGCAATCCTATCCCGTATAAAAAAAACATGTTTTACTCACACAAGTGTGCTGCACCATTCCTGTCGGGTCCAATATAGATGGAACAGCATTGTGTTTCAATCTCAATATGTCTGCAAATCCAGTGTCAACCTGTGCCTTGTTTTCAAACGATTCCGCTGTGAAATGAAGCGAACACACGTACACCGTGTTCCCCACGTGAGCTGGAAATTCATTAAAAATGAAGTTCAACCACATATTCCTAATATTAGGATCCGAGGAAGCTTATGCAGCGACTGTGTTCTTCCACAACCAGGAATAGCGCAATATCGTGATATCCTCAGCATGTTTATTGCTGCTGGCTAGCTCAATCTGACCAACTCCATGAGTCGGTGGGCGGGGCTACTGAATTACACGTGCTTATTATTCTGTAGAGGCGGTGTTTCGTCGCGCGATGACGTAAGGATGAAGCACAAGATCAATTTATGGGCCTGGTGTCTATAAAAGCTTTTCTTTGACTAACAAGAAAGTTTTCAGCTCTGAAACTTACAGGATATTCTTATATTACCTCTTATATATCAAAATCTCAAGGGAAAGTTGATTTCTCAATTCATCACCGCTTTAATACCCGTAAATTCTGGTCAAGTCTCCTCCCTGGAAATTTTCTGCAACCCTAAACACGTCTAATTACAAATCTAGTGAAATTATGTAATCATCTATCCACAAAAAACACTGGATCACGAGCTGATCGCATGTAAATGATCACAGTGTCACTCTTGAATGCACAACAGACTATATACTTATGAAATACGTACAGTGTATCAATACTGCGGAAAATGAGTATTAAAACTGTTTCAAATATTCAGAATCAATGTTTTGAAAAAAACTGTATTATTGACAACACTACAATTGAGAGTTCTAAAAATGAGAGTTTCTCTGCTGATCCTGGCAACCCTACTCACAAACCTTGCTCGATAAATGAGCGTAAATGGCTTGTCATTGCAGTTTTCCTTCATTCACGTTCCTGCTATTTCAGCAGCACATCAGGAACCTGACTCACACATTTCTGTTTAACAACACAAACATTGTTTGACTGCGGCCAGTGAGTAAATATGCCTCCACGGGCAGCATGCCAAACTAACCCCGGTCTACAGCCCTTCAGACATCCCCACAGACCCAACATTCAGCTGAAAACTCTCTCAATGAAATCAATCATAAACATGAAGGTAGACACACATCTAAAACCATTCACAGCAGTTGTTGCAAGAACATAATTGAGTGACAATCCATAAACACTAGTACTACATGAGCATTAGTGGGTAGCTCCTTCGCTATATACAAAATTCTGTTAAAAAAAAACTCAGTAGCAAATGTGTATCTTTAACTAAAGGATGTCATACGAACAACTAGTCAGTAATGATACTGAAATAGACCTTATGTACCCCCGCCCCTTTTTAACGCTGCACACTTTGTGTTCTATCTTCCAGTTTGTATTTCCACAGCATAAAGGGAAGATCTTACAAATTTATGAATGAACTGCTCGTTTTAAAGGGGTCATGTACTGCATTGTTTTATTGTTTTATAATGTTTCCTGGGGTGCACGTATAGTGTTAGTATGACTTTTACATCAAAAAATTGTCATAATTTATAAATAAAAGCCATTTTTCCTACCCTGATTTTAGCCCTCTGATTTGAATGCTTTGTTTGAAGGGGTGTGTCTGCTGTGAGACTTCAGTGTAAACGCCCACTGCTGTGAGTGGCTAACATTGTTGCATATGAAATAGTATGTATTGCATGTGGAACTCTCTTGAAAACTTTTAGTTTTTACTATTACAGTTTCAAGGTTAACTAATCGTGAACAGTGTTGATTATGGCATTATATTTAGATCTATGGCATTATATTTAGATTGTGGTATTAAAGGTTGTAGTGATGAGCATGTAGCCTATCAAAGATATGTTGAGCACATGAGTCCAGCGATCTCGATTTCTGCACAATAATGAATGCTTTCATCATAACTAACAGTGCAAACACAATGTAAATAAGAGATTTGTTGATTATAATGGGAGTTTTGGCGAGAGTCCAGAATTCAGTTACTGATGAACTCGCTCTGTTTGATTGACAGCTCCAGCGATTGTAAGGGAGCATTTTTGATCGCTTTCTATATATATTTTAATCACAGTTTAAATAACAGATTATTTTCATCCTACTAAGAGAAACAATGCGAAGTTGACCGTTTAGTCACTGGTTTGATTTACTGATTTTGAGACCATCTGTCTGTACATGAATCATTACATATCAGAAATCACTGGTCACAGATCAGGGAATAGAATTAACACAGTTACTGACATGTTGAGGCATTACTGTCGAGTCCATATAAAAGTCTGTTTGCGCCGAAATTGTGACTGATTTACCAAAGAATCCACAGTGAAATGTAGAGGTCGACCGATTCATTGGTTTTGCCAGCAAAAATCCACACCGATAGTTTTTCTGGGTTGCGTCCGTTGCTGGAGCGGCAGAGATGGGTGCTATCATTACACAGTAAGAGAGCACTGAGAAGGGTCTGCTGGCATCATATAGCACGAGAGCGGCCTCTAGAGGCGAAATAAAAACTGTTGTTTACATTCACACGTAAGGCTGCACCATGGCTGCACAGAGAGCGCTCACACATCAGATGCGCGTTTAAAACACGACAGCGAAACGGTACGAATACAGAACACTACAGTACTTGCTGCCAAATCATTATAAAGTAATTAATTTGTTGACTAGATGCTGCATTAGCAGGTAAAGAACAGCTGTGTGTATGTTTGTCATCGAGGCTGAGATGATGCTAACATTAAAAGTACCTCAAGCAGGTTAAACAATGAGATGAAAACACACGCAAGTCCGACCCGAAGGTTGCATATATAAAATTAGTGACGTGAGAAAGCAAACTGTATCGTCATGCTGCCAAAAGAAAGCAGAAGCGCACTCGTTTTTTATTAGATAACGTTTATCGCCTTGTAAAAAGGCAAACTGTTTGGATTGCGTTTTGGTTATCTGTTAATCTTGGTTAATGCACTATGGACTAACATGTATGATCAAGGTACAATTGTAGTGCTCATATTAATACATGCTGTAAAAATGCATATTGCATAATGCTTATAGTTCATGTAAGCTAATACATCCTTGTTGCATAGGGACTTGCATAGTGTTACCTAGGAAATGTACATGCATGTTTCTAGGTAATAGCTAAAGGACCAAATTTGACCTGTAATATTAAAAACATTTTGGAATGTTAAAAAATTCTGATTTTTTTTTTTTTTTCTGTTAGAACTTCTCGTTTTAATATTCATATTCATAGGTTTTTAATTTAGCACATTTTCATGGATACCGTTTTTTTATTTCTTGTAATAAAGTTCAACACTGTTTTACTTGTTATGTTGTTTGATTGATTTTCTTCAGCAGAGGCGATCTTTCAAATATAGATTGACACATTCCACAGTGAGTTATTCTCTAGGCTTTGTTAGAATAAAAGCTGTTTTTGGATTAACAAGGAAGTTTTCAGTTGTGAAACATACAGGATATTCTTATAGTATGATGAGCTCTTAAATTTGAAAATTTGATTTCTCAGTTTATGACCTCTTTAAAATCTTCCCTGTCTACAGACATGTGTTATGACATCAACTTCAAATATTAAAATGCTAATGATAACTTTCAATAACTCTACAATAAGGAAATCCACTTCACCAGCGATTTACTCTTTGACAGCAAAGCCATACGAAAATACAGAGCTACCGCAAAAACAGAAGTGCAAAGACACAATTCTAAAGATGGCTCCATGTTTGTTTCTTTGGCGCATGAGGTCTATTAGTCTCACAAACCTCAATTACAGAAAATGCTTCATTTCGAGATACAGTATACATCACAGTAAGCAAGTCAAATGTTGACCCCTCTGACTAATTCAAAGAGTTTATTCAGTAAAGGATTTTTTTGGACTCATTCAAACCAGAAACGATGAGCCTTTTCGAATGATACTATAACATAACAAGAGTTTTCAAACCTTTGTTGCACTCTATGCTTTTGTGCAATTCTTTTCAAGTACTGAAGTACTTTTAATGCACTTCAGACTGCTCACATTCACAACATCAGTAAAATAGGATTTATTTAGCCGTAAGCAGCGGCGGCACACATTCGGCACAGCAGGAAACACTGGACTGTGATTAATCTATTCTTTTTTAGCACACAATTGTTCTGTAGTCCTAAAACCCAAAATACAATTAGCAAATCCTGTTTTGTCTCAAACGTAAATTTGAAATCATTGTGTGCCCTAGGCCATACATACTGTCAATTTTATTTTCTACATAAGGACTACAGCTACCACAAAAATACTATACTTTATAAATCGGACAACCATTGTAATTATACTTAGCAACTGTCAGCAACTTGGCTTTGAAACCATGTTCGAGGTATGACTGTGTGTAATTTATGATGCAGAACAAAGTCTCTTCAAGTAATAATAACCACAGATCTTATTTCACTCATAAATCCGAAACCACTGTTCTAAAAACCCATTAGAAATTCCCCAAGGGAACCTATGTCCAAATAAATGTCCAGGTTGGCTTACAAATTGATGCGATTATGATGCCTTTATTATTTCTAGAATATGATGTTGTACAGTTATATACCTCTTGCATGGCTCCTATTTGTTTATACGTACTGTCCCTGTGAAATGTTAATCATAAAACAAAAGAATATAATCCATGATTATCTGTGGCTTTGTAGTAGCTCACTGAAGTCATGATAGGATGTCACATTACTCTAATAGTCCAGTTATCTGCAGCATGACCACCCATAGGGGACAGAAGCAAATGACACACAGGGTGAGCTTGATGTAGCACATTACATACGCTCTCCAGAAGCCTTTGATTTCCCAGCACCACTCTGATAATTTGGTTTAATTAAATTTGCTCTGTTTTTACGTGAAGGAGTCAGACACTTCCTCAGCAGGAAGCAATTCCTATTTGAGCGGCATGGAGCGAGTGAGTGCAGTCAACAAAACAACAATCAAACATACCTCCCTGTTATCCAGAGAAAATTGCAATTGGCCCCTCGTTCGATAACAGAGTGCGACAAGATCAGGCAAGCCCTGTTGTGTCTGAGACCAGCCAAACATGTCTGATGACAGCTAACGCTGTCAGTTTTACGTAAAAAAACAGATCGAAGCGGATAATCGACATTCCAGACTTACATTTTATCGACACAACATGCAAGAGAAATTGTCCACATTCATTTTGTGATTCAGGAGCGAGACAACTGACTGGAGCGGCTTCCCATAATTTAACATTTTGCGTCATTAATGAGTTTTATGTTGGTGCGTCATGCAGATATTGTAGTTCTCATGTCAAATCACAATATATTACACACCTTCAATGGGAATTTTGTACCTTGTAACAAAAACTCGCAATGGCCTTACATTTAAAGAATAAAGCATGATCTACAACTGAAAATAACTTCTAGAAAGTATTTTAATGACAATTACAGGACTTTATCAAAAAGTAACTCAATAACCCATCACTTATCTCACGTGTCTAAGGTCAATTTTTAATGTTCAATACATTGTTCACTATATTAAGCTAGTTAGGTTCACTGTGCAGTTTTCTGCAGTTGGGTGATTCTTTAATTAGAAGCACTTTTGACTTTAAATCTAGAAAAAAAAACTCCCTAAGACACTTAAATCACTTAAAAAATTTCATCATGCAACTTTATTTCCATCATAAATCTACACGATCACAAATTATACAACAACAAATTGAAATAGTGTGGATGTGTGATGAAAATGACATGATCTTAATGGGATAGTTCACCCAAAAATGAAAATGTCCTTCCTCATGTCCTTCCAAGCCTGTAAGTGTGAGTAAGTGATGACAACATTTTCATTTTTGTGTTATACTACAGTTTTTTCTACAGTTTTGCAGAAAAAGCTAACAAGTTAGCTAGCAGTTAGTTAACTTTAAATGTAGATAATTAAAAAGAATTTAAAGTACTAAAATACTAATCCTTTTGTTAATGACATCTAAGAAAGCTACTGATCCTAATGTAAAAATGTATTATATTTCTAATGTTCAAACTGTCACTCTGCTGACCACATCATTTCTCATTAGAACTAAATATGTTTTTCAAGAAACTCAATAGTTCTCTAAAATGTTTGCTGGGATTAGTAAGTGACAGTTTTTGGGATTTAAAAAAGCATTTTAATCCAAATTTTCTGAAGAGACAATGAATTTAGGCTTTTATTCACATATAAACATTCATCAGCGAACGAAAAACAGAAGCTCAACTATACTTTCTTGATGCGCGAGAACAAACCTCATTGGTTCTTGCAGAGGCTCAAACAAGCTGCCTCCTACACGAGAATAAACCTCATTAGTTCTCACACATCAAGCAAGCATCCTTGAGCTTCTATTTACCATAACTGATGTGTGCGTTTATTAATGTTTATATGTGAATAAAGCCTAAATTCAATCTGTTCATCATATAAAGCGATTGAGTTTTTTTTTTAGAAAAGTTGGACTAAACCAATTTAAAAGTTTATGAACTTTTTGAAGCGTCAAAGTAGTAGTTGCGTAAACTGTCAATGGAGGAACAGAAATCTCTGATTTCATTAAAATTATCTTCATTTGTGTTCTGAAGATGAACAAAGGTCTTACAGGTTTGGAACAACATGAGGGTGAGTAAATTCATTTTCATTTTTGGGAGAACCATCCCTTTAAAGTGCACTTTCTTTTTGGAATTTTCAGTGAGGACACACTAATCACACAAATTACTACAAAACGGCAAAGAATGGTGCATAAGTATGTGAATTTGGATGTGCATCATGAATGTTCTACTCTTTATTTAGTGCTTGAACCCTTGTTTCAACATTAAAGGGTTATTTTACCCAAAAATGAAAATAATGTAATTTATTATTCACCCTCATGCCGTTCCACACCCGTAAGACCTCCGCTCATCTTCGGAACACAAATGAAGATATTTTTGTTGAAATCCGATGGCTCAGTGAGGCCTCCATAGAGAGCAAAGCCATTTACACTCTCAAGATCCATTAATGTACTAAAATATATATTTAAATCAGTTCAGGTGAGTACAGTGGTTCAATATTAATATTATAAAACAAGGATAATAATTTTGGTGCGCCAAAAAAAACTAATGATGATGACTCGCTGATTCGATACACTCCGAAGCTTCATGAAGCAGTGTTTTGAAATCGGTTATCACTATACAAGTCGTGATTTCGTTTTTTTTGGCGCACCAAAAATATGATCGTCGTTTAAAGCTACACTGTGTAACTTTTTTTGTTTATTCTTAGCTAAAAACACTTAGTTCTTTCAAAAATATATGTGCTCATTAATGTATATTTACTTATTTCAAGTTATAAAGTATTCTCGTAAGTTTATAATATGAAAATACTATGTAAATATATACATTGAAAATACATACGGGTAAGGGGTTCGAATGGGGGTCGCCATGTTGCCCCTCCATCTTGAAAGTACATTATCCAAAGAGGGACATACCCGTAAATTCAAGGTTCGCCTTTCGCGTTTTAACACTCGATGGCACCATGTCTGGATTGAACTGGAAGCCATGTTAATCTTGGACTAAAACGGCCACCGTGGGAGTTAAAACGAAATCGGAATTGGGAGGAACAGAACCTAATATTTACTGGATGGTCATATACCTTTTCACCGCTAGATGGGGGAAAATATCACACAGTGTAGCTTTAATAATAATAATAATATTGAATTAATTTATAAAAATGTAATTTGTGTTCCTAAGATGAACGGAGGTCTTACGGGTGTGGAACGGCATGAGGGTGAGTAATAAATGACATTATTTTCATTTTTGGGTGAACTAACCCTTTAAGGATATCTTGACTCGAGGAATAATTTCAGCTCTTGTTGGTATGCTGTTCTCAGAAACATTATCATCACCAGGAAGCTGTCTCTACCTATTCATGGATTCCATCATTTGCCTTTATCATTTGCTTAGACATACAGTTTAGTCAAAGTAACATTAGTATTATGTAACATTTCCAATTCATCTGCCATGATGATTTACAGCTTTTCTGTTTAAAATATTTGAGTATATTCAAAAGTCTAACATTACACGTACTGTCCTCAACGACATCTGTTTGACAGCAGACAACTTTAACCAAAAGTTTAAATGTGAATTAATCAACAAAAGGTCAGTCATTTAGAGAGAAATGCTGAAAAGAAAAGCTGAATTCTAGTGCTTCCTGTTTCCTTGACTACACATATACTTGGGTCACTGACTGTACCTGCATGGGTATGTTTTCTACTCCTACTGAATCAAAGCAGCTCCGATTTTTGCACCCTGGTTGTTTGTTCTTTAACGATCATTAGCAGAACATCTGGTTTTATTCTGTTTACTCACATTGAACATCACATCTCATCTCCTGCTGTGTATCTTAGCAACAAGCGCTGAACAACAATAACATTAAGTGCAATGATAATGTCGAGAATATGCATTTATGCATTGAGGATTATATACCATTAGATCACGGCATCCCCATCGTGTCCCATTTGAGAGGATTTAGCACACCCCCTATAGAACAGATTCCAGCCACAGCTGTAGAAACATCCATGGATCCAATCAGACATTCTCAATTGCAAAAACAGCTTCAGACTTTGCGGTTCAAACGAGTTCTGTTCCATTTAAGATTCAAACCCTTTGAGGGAAACTTCACTTTCTTTCACTCCCACCCTTTCTTTTGACATTTATGAGCAAAACTCCATGAAGCACCAGAGCTGTGCGAACCGTCATATCCTGAATTCAAAAGCCTTCTTCCACTGGTGCTCATTTGCATCGGTTTTGAGAAACAGCTCCAAGGCCAGAACAGAGTCCAAAGTTCCAACAATAAAAAACGTTTCTGACAATGCTTTGTTGTGCCAAAAGCATGAAATCTGGATTCTGCCATACAGGAATCAGTCGGGGCAAACTCAAGTGTAAAGGACAGGTGCAGACACAGAGGAAAAACCTGCACTGCTGTAGAGTCGAGAGTGCCAGCAGTGGAACAGAGCCTGAATCTGTGCTCTGCCAACCAGAAAAACACTATCTGCCTAATAAACATGTGAGGCAGGGCTTCTGTCCCGAGTGTTTGACCTCAATCCAACTGTTTTTGTGTCTAGATGCCTCTTAGATGTGGGGAAACCGATGGATTTAAGACAATACTTTGTGATCCTACTTAAAAACCTGCTATGAAGTCTGCGTTCATGGCTGTCAGGGCGCTTTATGTCGCAATAGGCTTTATTTTGTGCTGAGAGGGTACATTTACAGTGAACTGATATTTACACACTGCTGACTTGCAGATAACCATCTGGCAGATCTATGTAATGATGAGTTATGCGTGATATGTGTTTAGCCTGTATTATGCATCTCATGCACTAACTAATGGCATTACCCTTCGCCCTATTCACTACAAAAAATGCTTTTCTTACTAAGTATTCTTGTCTTGTTTTCAGTCCAAATATCTAAAAAAAATCTTACATTAAGAAGCATTTACTAGACAAGCAAAGGTTTTTGTCTTATTTCGGGGGAAAATAACTCAAAATGAAGGGAGTTTTTGCTTAAAATAAGCAAAATAATCTGCCAATGGGGTAAGCAAAATAATCTGGTTTTCTGTTTGAATTAAGATTATTTTGCTTACCCCATTGGCAGATTATTTTGCTTATTTTAAGCAAAAACTCCCTTCATTTTGAGTTATTTTCCCCCGAAATAAGACAAAAACCTTTGCTTGTCTAGTAAATGCTTCTTAATGTAAGATTTTTTAGATATTTGGACTGAAAACAAGACAAAAATACTAAGTAAGAAAAACATTTTTTGCAGTGTTCTGACCAGGAAATATAAAGGTTTGAGATCAGCTGCATAAAATGAGCATGCAGGAAAAAAAAGATCTGTCTATTTGTTTAAGATAAAGTTGTAGAAGACTTGTTCAATACTGTTACAAAGGCATTGTATGTGTTTGACATTTTATTTGCAAGTTACTTATTACATATTACAGTATCAAAGGTCTTCGTTTGCCTTTTGATCAAATCATTAAAGCATAAATGTGATGCTCATTTGTTTCGACCGGATCTAAAATTACGTCAGTAGCCTAATAAAAAATGAACGTGTTCGATTTCTGGAAAAAACAAAACAAAATTTAGCATTTTGTGTGGCTTAAAATAAAACATTTTAAGGTAATGTAACTGTCCAGAGATTGTAAAATAGACTTATTGAAAAGCTAAAATAGTTGGGGTGGGGAAATAAAGAAATGTTAGCATTAAGCAGTTTGGTATAATCATTTATTATTATTTAGAAGTGTATATATTCTGTGTGTGTGTGTGTGTGTGTGTGTGTGTGTGTGTGTGTGTGTGTGTGTGTGTGTGTGTGTGTGTGTGTGTGTGTGTGTGTGTGTGTGTGTGTGTGTGTGTGTGTGTGTGTGTGTGTGTGTACTTGTACAACTATCTTTGTGAGGACCGGTTTGAGTTTTAGACCATCGGAGTGAGGACAAAGAGAGTAAAGTGAGGACATTTTGGTCGGTCCTCGCTTTCTGAGGCCCTTTTATAGGCCTGTTTGAGGGTCAAGACTTGGTTTTAGGGATAAGGTTATAGGTTAAGGGTAGGTTTAGGGTAAGGGTTTGGGTTTGGGTTTGGGTTAGGGTAAGGAGCTAGAGATTGCATTGTGCCAATGAATGTCCTCACAAAGATAGATGTACAAGAGTGTGTGTGTGTGTGTGTGTGTGTGTGTGTGTGTGTGTGTGTGTGTGTGTGTGTAAACAAATAACCTAAAATGGTTTTAAAAGACTGGATGAAATGAAATGGCTCATTTTGTTTTCATCAAAGAGCAACTAAGATGAAGAAAAAAAAAAAAAAAAAAAAAAAAAAAAAAAAATATATATATATATATATATATATATATATATATATATATATATATATATATATATATATATATATATATATATATATATATATATATATATATATATATATATATATATATATATATATATATATATATATATATACTCATTTATTGAAAGTAGACCTACATAAAAAATATGTAGTACTTTTTTTGCTGGATAATTACACCACTGAAAATTTTTAAGATCCGGTAAATCAAAATAATTTTGGAAAGTATTAAGCTCATATCTCATAAATGAACAAATGATTTATTATGCATAGGTAGGCTAAAGGAAGATTAAATCTATGGAAGTGTAGAACTCATTGTCTTCAGGTGATTGTTTACATGTTGGAATCATTCTTGTTTAAGGTAAATCACATGTTAGTTGTATTTACACATCCCATATCTCTTATACAGACAGGAGCAAAACTGGGAAATCAACAGATGACTCTCGTCTCTACACGATAACAGGCTATGCGTAGACTCTCTGACACCTAACCATCCAGACCGACTCACTCCATCTCATTCCGTTACATTCCACTTTCCCCTCAATCGGTATGCAGGGAATTCCGTTGTATAAATAAATAGCTCTGGGATACAGTGTCCGTCTGTCCTCTCTCACGCGCGCCATACAAAAAATATATGAGAGAAGTTCAGTGTATGTAACGTTAGTCACAGTCTTAACGAGCACATTCTAATTACAGACATTTCTCCCTCCGCGCAACTTTTTCAGTCATGTAGTGTTCGGGTGGGCTGATATTAAAGGACCACTTACCCCAGACGACCATCCGTGGATCAGCTGTTTCTCCGGGCTCGAGTTTATAGGATCAGCGCAGGTTCCGCGAGCTCCCAGCAGCACTCAAACAACATGCTGTATTTACAAATGTTCACAGAGGACGAGGACGGTGCCAGTGAGGCTGGAGAGCTGCAGTGCGCACTGAGATGTGTGCCACACGCATACCATACCGGTCCGGGGCTGCTGTGACTCTGTGCCTGCTGCGAATGCGATCCTCCGCTAGTACCGCTACACTTCACAGATGCAGAGGGGTGGAGTGACAGATCCCAGCAGCGCAGTGTGTCACGGGAGGTGTAGTTCTGCTCATATGGCCACAGCAACAAAGCATCGCAAGCGGGTGTGTTCACGGGTCGCTGCTTTCAGTTCGTGGTGTGGATGGTGTGAAAACAACAACAAAAAAATAAATAAGTAATGGCATTTTGTATCGAGAGCTTTTTTTTAGAGCAAGTAGGCTAGGCTATTGTTAAACCTTTTATGCTTTTTCGAATTGAGTTTTGCATTTTAATCAAGGCCTATAATAAAGTGTATAGTTCCATAATCATGTATTTTCATATTTTATCATGATGCTTACATTGCAAAGTCATATACATTTTAGTCAATTAAATATTTTTATTGGTATACAAATCATATCTTTATCTTGTAGGCCTGCATTACATTTTAACGACATAAGTCAGTGTGAGAGAGAGGGACAATGAAACATTTCGCTAAACTTTAGCTATAATTAACTTAAAGGTAGGTTAGGCAATTTCGGAGCGGCTAGCAAGCTAGCTTTGAAAGCATAAGATCCAACCCTGCCTTCAGAGCGCTTTTCAAAACCAGGCCTCCTTCAAAACACACGAACGCACTCAGAAGCAGCACCCTCAAACGCAACCAAAAGCACCCTCAGTTGATACTGTAAGAATATTGGCGAAACAGATTTGAACATTTGTGTCCGAGCTCTTGAGAGCGTCGAATGCATCTACACTCACCTAAAGGATTATTAGGAACGCCTGTTCAATTTCTCATTAATGCAATTATCTAATCAACCAATCACATGGCAGTTGCTTCAATGCATTTAGGGGTGTGGTCCTGGTCAAGACAATCTCCTGAACTCCAAACTGAATGTCAGAATGGGAAAGAAAGGTGATTTAAGCAATTTTGAGCGTGGCATGGATGTTGGTGCCAGACGGGCCGGTCTGAGTATTTCACAATCTGCTCAGTTACTGGGATTTTCACGCACAACCATTTCTAGGGTTTACAAAGAATGGTGTGAAAAGGGAAAAACATCCAGTATGCGGCAGTCCTGTGGGCGAAAATGCCTTGTTGATGCTAGAGGTCAGAGGAGAATGGGCCGACTGATTCAAGCTGATAGAAGAGCAACTTTGACTGAAATAACCACTCGTTCCAACCGAGGTATGCAGCAAAGCATTTGTGAAGCCACAACACGCACAACCTTGAGGCGGATGGGCTACAACAGCAGAAGACCCCACCGGGTACCACACATCTCCAAAGAGGCTACAATTTGCACGAGCTCACCAAAATTGGACATTTGAAGACTGGAAAAATGTTGCCTGGTCTGAGGAGTCTCGATTTCTGTTGAGACATTAAGATGGTAGAGTCAGAATTTGGCGTAAACAGAATGAGAACATGGATCCATCATGCCTTGTTACCACTGTGCAGGCTGGTGGTGGTGTGAGCTTTGAGCACCTGAGCATTGTTTCTGACTATGTCCATCCCTTTATGACCACCATCCTCTGATGGCTACTTCCAGCAGGATAATGCACCATGTCACAAAGCTCAAATCATTTCAAATTGGTTTCTTGAACATGACAATGAGTTCACTGTACTAAAATGGCCCCCATAGTCACCAGATCTCAACCCAATAGAGCATCTTTGGGATGTGGTGGAACGGGAGCTTCGTGCCCTGGATGTGCATCCCACAAATCTCCATCAACTGCAAGATGCTATCCTATCAATATGGGCCAACATTTCTAAAGAATGCTTTCAGCACCTTGTTGAATCAATGCCACGTAGAATTAAAGGGTTAGTTCACCCAAAAATGAAAATTATGTCATTAATTACTCACCCTCATGTCGTTCGACACCCGTAAGACCTTCGTTCATCTTCGGAACACAAATGAAGATATTTTAGTTGAAAGCTGATGGCTGAGAAAGGCCTCCATTGACATTCAGTACATTTACTCTCACAAGACCCATAAAAGGCACTAAAAACGTCGTTACAAAGTCCATCTCACTACAGTGGCTCTACAATAATTTTATGAAGCGATGACAATAGTTTTTGTGCGGAAAAAAAAATCAAAATAACGACTTTATTCCACAAGTTCTTGTCTTCTGTGTAGGCCTCGGCCGTGAACTCACGAAGCACCACGACGCATGCGCGAGAATATGACGCAAAACCGGCGTTCGGACACGTGACCCAGAAGCGAGGAGATTTGTTTACAATGAGCAGGGGAAGACGCGCCGTATCTAAGCTGTTGAATTCTACATTGATCGTGCTTTAGGTCTCGGCGCAGAGCTCAGAATGGGACTAAAGTGTGCATTTCATGGATTCCCGAATGCCGGCGCTACGTCATATTCTCGCGCATGCGTCGTGGTGTTTCGTGAGTTCGCGGCAGAGACAGACAAGGAAGACAAGAACTTGTGGAATAAAGTCGTTATTTAGATTTTTTTTTTCGCTCAAAAACTATTGTCATCGCTTCATAAAATGATTGTAGAGCCACTGTAGTGAGATGGACTTTGTAACAATGTTTTTAGTGCCTTTTATGGGTCTTGTGAGTGTGAATGTACTGAATGCCAATGGAGGCCTATCTGAGGCCTTTCTCAGCCATCAGCTTTCAACAAAAATATCTTCATTTGTGTTCCGAAGATGAACGGAGGTCTTACGGGTGTCGAACGGCATGAGGGTGAGTAATTAATGACATAATTTTCATTTTTGGGTGAACTAACCCTTTAAGGCAGTTCTGAAGGCGAAAGGGGGTCAAACACAGTATTAGTATGGTTTAGGTGAGTGTATTTACAGCGTGTTTTTGCAGGGGTGAGTAATGTAGCCAACAGTCAGAATCTCACCGCTCAAAACGGCAGTTTTTATTCAGTTTTATTTTATTGTTGACATTTTTATAACGTAACTTTGTAAATGTTCAGATTTGTAAATATCAATGTCATAAAATTAATTAAAACTTCTCAACTTTTCTGATACTGGTGTTCCCATCATGCACTGGGGTTTGAATAATTCATTATTTTTTGCCGTTTTCCAGCTGTATTTACACTGTTTTATCTGTTTGTTGTCAGGTTTAATAACTTGCGATTTGTGTGACAGTTGGAATTTGTTTTTTACTCAAAATGACACATTCATACTCAAAAACGATCCATTAAATGTGTACCAAGTATTGAGGTCTCTGTGTTCATATATTACTTCTATTATGTAGATATAGTATCTACACAATGTCTATTGTGTTATATATTTAGATATTTCTAAGTAAAACACACATTTTAAAAGTATGGTTTAATTCAATGTTATATTTTTTGACTAAAATGTATTGAAAAGGATACTTCAACTAAGTAGAAATTCCTCAACCTTTTACTGGGCAACTTAAAATAACTTATTTTCTTTGTTCATTTTACTTAACTTAGTTAAGTATTTTACTTAATTCCATATGTGGAATTTACTTTAAAAAATATGCGTGCAAAAACTTGCCAAAGAAAAATCAAGTAAATCTTACTTATTGTTTTTTTTTTCAGTGTACCGTGACATAACAATAGCATCATGCGTGGAAGAACCTTGATCGTCACTGTGATGGAAAGACATTGTGCACTGTAGTAATTTCAGTATCAGGTCCCATAAAGTACTTCTTCCTAAACACAGTACCAATGCTTGCCACTGACTTACTGGGGAGCATCCAAAATTATAATTAGAACAAGAAGCAATGACAGCAATTCTTAAATAACTTTTAGCATTCATTATAAAGGGCTAACCCCTCCCTTGAGGATTCTACCTTATTGTTTGTGGTTATAGGTTCTTGTAGCTTTTTTTTTTTGTTGGATGAAATTGTGGCAGGAGCATTCACTGTCATTGTTTCAGTAAGGAAAAGAGAAACTTGTTTTTAGAAAGGGCTTGATAGGAAGTTCAGCCTTCAAGAGCGTATCTAAATATAGTTGTAATGTGTGACCAAACTGTGCGTTTAGTTGTTCAGGAAGAAACCCTTTGGCCACCAGAAGCATGAGAGCTGGGCCTTAGTAAAGCACTATATATATATATATATATATATATATATATATATATATATATATATATATATATATATATATATATATATATATATATATATATATATATATATATATATATATATATATATATATATATAAAGTGAGGAAAATAAGTATTTGAACACCCTGCTATTTTGCAAGTTCTCCCACTTAGAAACCATGTAGGGGTCTGAAATTGTCGTCGTAGGTGCATGTCCACTGTGAGAGACATAATCTAAAAAAAAAAATCCAGAAATCACAATGTATGATTTTTTAACGATTTATTTGTATGATACAGCTGCAAATAAGTATTTGAACACCTGAGAAAATCAATGTTAATATTTGGTACAGTAGCCTCTGTTTGCAATTACAGAGGTCAAACGTTTCCTGTAGTTTTTCACCAGGTTTGCACACACTGCAGGAGGGATTTTGGCCCACTCCTCAACACAGATCTTCTCTAGATCAGTCATGTTTCTGGCCTGTCGCTGAGAAACACGGAGTTTGAGCTCCCTCCAAAGATTCTCTATTGGGTTTAGGTCTGGAGACTGGCTAGGCCACGCCAGAACCTTGATATGCTTCTTACAGAGCCACTCCTTGGTTATCCTGGCTGTGTGCTTCGGGTCATTGTCATGTTGGAAGACCCAGCCTTGACCCAACTTATCGACCAAGATGGCGGCGCGAGTAGATCGCGAGGCTCAGCGTCTCTCCAGATTCTGCAATTTTGCGGTATTTTTCTTGCTCATCTCGGGTCTGTTCGTGCAGAACAGTTGTGCCTTTACATCGTACACCCGCGCTGAGCTTTTGGATATTGGTTTGCGAATTTCCGACAGTTTTATGGACAATCTTCGACTCCTTCCTGAGATCGCTAGGACGCCCGAGGCGATGCGCTCATCCCGGCCGGGCGGAAGTGCACGCAGAAGGCGGCGAGATCGTAAACAAAGGCGGGGGAAGCGTGGAGGATTGCGGGCTAAGCTAACGCGTTCTCCTCATCGGCTCTCTTTACCCAGCATTTTCCTTGCTAATGTACGATCGCTAGTGAACAAAATGGAGGAGATTCGACTCAGCATCACACACAGTAAGAAACTTTTGAACTGTAACGTCCTAATCTTCACTGAAACCTGGTTAAACAGCGGAATACCGGACACCGCTATCGAGCTAGCGGGACGCCACACACTCCGGGCAGACAGAACATTAGATGGCTCCGGGAAGACCAGAGGTGGTGGATTGTGCATTTATATTAACAAAGCTTGGTGCACAAACTCTGCTATTGTTGGGAGTCATTGTTCAGCTAACCTGGAGTTTCTCATGGTTAAATGTAGACCGTTTTATCTACCGCGGGAGTTCACTTCCACCATTATAACTGCTGCTTATATTCCACCCGATGCTGATGCCAAGCTTGCTATGAAAGAACTTCACGCAGCCATCAGTAAACAACAGACTGATCACCCTGAAGCTGCGTTTATTGTTGCAGGTGACTTTAATCATTCAAACTTAAAGTCAGTGCTACCCAAGTTTCACCAGCATGTTTCCTGCCACACCAGAGGAAACAAAACCTTAGACCATGTTTACACAAACATGGCGGGAGCTTACGTTGCAACACCCCTCCCCCACCTGGGACAGTCAGACCACATCTCTTTGTTCCTCAGCCCCAAATATGCACCCCTCATCAACCGTGTGAAGCCATCAGTGAAGACAATCAAGGTGTGGCCTGCGGGGGCAGATTCCACACTCCAGGAAAGGTTTCTAAACACAGACTGGAGTATGTTTGCTTCTCAAGCCACCAGTGGCGCTCACACGGACATTAACTCCTACACCTCCTCAGTATTGGATCATATCAATACCACCATTGACAGTGTTACAACCCAGAAACAGATCACCACATACCCAAATCAGAAGCCTTGGATGAACAGGGAAGTGCGACTCCTGCTGAAGTCACGCAATACTGCCTTCAGATCAGGAGATGCACAAGCCTACAGCGCATCCAGAGCAAACCTGAAGAGGGGCATCAAAAAGGCCAAGCACTGCTACAAGCTAAAGATAGAGGGACACTTTTCCAACTCTGACCCTCGACGCATGTGGCATGGCATTCAGGCCATCAGTGATTATAAACCCACCCACTCCACCCCCGCAGCCACTGATGTCAACTTCCTGAACGAGCTAAATTACTTTTATGCTCGTTTTGAAAGAGACAACAGAGAAACTGCCACCAAGCTCAAACCCTCAGCTGACCACCCACCAATCACACTCTCCTCTACAGATGTCTGCAAGGCACTGAGCCGGATCAGCGCGCACAAGGCTGCTGGACCAGACAACATCCCTGGTCGTGTTCTCAGGGCATGTGCGGAGCAGCTCGCTGGGGTTTTTACAGACATTTTCAACCTGTCTCTCGCCCAAGCAGCTGTACCATCATGCTTTAAACGCACTTCCATTGTGCCAGTGCCGAAACACTCCAGCCCGAGGTGCCCTAATGACTACCGCCCTGTAGCACTCACACCCATCATTATGAAGTGCTTTGAGCGGCTGGTCCTGGAACACCTAAAAGACTCTATACCATCCACATTGGACTCACACCAGTTTGCCTATCGCAGCAATAGGAGCACAGAGGATGCAGTTTCCATGGCACTGCACTCTGTGCTCACCCATCTGGACAGTAAAAACACCTATGCACGCATGCTGTTTGTTGACTTCAGCTCAGCATTCAACACTGTCATCCCATCCAAGTTAATTGCCAAACTTGGAGACCTGGGCATCAACACTTCAATGTGTAACTGGATTTTGGACTTCCTAACTGACAGACCACAGATTGTTCGATCAAGATCCACCTGCTCCACGTCCATCACACTCAACACTGGTGTACCACAGGGCTGTGTGCTAAGTCCGTTTCTCTACTCCCTCTTCACCTCCGACTGCAAGCCTGTGTATGGAACTAATTCCATCGTCAAGTTTGCGGACGACACTACGGTGATTGGTCTCATCAGCAACAACGATGAGACTGCCTACAGGGAGGAGATCCAGCACCTGGCCACATGGTGCACTGATAATAACCTGCTCCTCAACACCACCAAAACGAAGGAGCTCATCGTGGACTTCAGGAAGGAGTCAAGAGGCACACACGACACCATCCACATCAATGGAATGGCTGTTGAGCGTGTCTCCAGTTTCAAGTTCCTGGGGATCCACATCTCGGCGGACATGTCGTGGACGACCAACACCTCCAGCCTGGTCAAGAAGGCTCACCAGCGCCTCTTCTTCCTGAGGACACTGAGGAAGAATCAGCTCTCCTCGGCTATCCTGGTGAACTTCTATCGCTGCGCAATAGAAAGCATCCTGACCAACTGTGTCGCAGTATGGTATGGGAGCTGCTCTGTTGCGGAGCGCAAGGCACTGCAGCGGGTGGTGAAAACTGCCCAGCGCATCACAGGGACTCCACTACCTGCCATCGAGCACATCCAGAGGAAACGCTGTCTGCACCGAGCTCGCAGCATCCTCAAGGACTCCTCTCACCCAGCCCACAGACTGTTTTCTCTCCTGCCCTCCGGCAGGCGTTTCAGGATCCTCCGGACCAGGACCAGCAGACTAAAGAACAGTTTTTTCCCCAGAGCTGTCTCTTTACTGAACTCAAACCCCCGTTGATCCACTTCCCTCATAAACTGCAAACTCTCCTACCTCACACCTACATTCACTTTGTTATTTGCACTACCGACTGTTTATTACAGTAACAACTGTTTACTTATGCATTTTGCACCACCATATCTTAACTGGAATATGCTCATTTGCACTGCCGACTGTATTTATAGTAACCATGTTTACATTTGCATTTTGCACCGTACTTCTAACTGTAATATGCAACCACTTTCCACTGCACTTTTACACTTTCTTTCGGATAGCTCTGTCCATAATTTATTGCACTACCTTAATCCACTGCTATATTCCTCATATTAGCCTAACATATTATTGTATACCTCTATCTGTAAAATTCTGTTCAAAGTAATAGCCATCTGTATATTATATTCATAGTACATATTCACCTGTACATTCTGTTTACATTCTGTTTATAGTAATAGCCATCTGTATATTTATATTTATTCACTGTATATATTCATCTGTAAATTCAGTTCTGTTTATAGTAATAACCATCTCTCTACTTATACATATTTATATATATTCAGTACATTTTTATGCCCAGCACTTACGCAACCATTGTATATATCCTGCACTTGCTGCTATTGCACTTCTGGTTAGACCTAAACTGCATTTCGTTGCCTTGTACTTGTACTTGTGTAATGACAATAAAGTTGAATCTAATCTAATCTAATCTAACCTTCAATGCTCTAACTGAGGGAAGGAGGTTGTTCCCCAAAATCTCGCAATACATGGCCCCGGTCATCCTCTCCTTAATACAGTGCAGTCGCCCTGTCCCATGTGCAGACAAACACCCCCAAAGCATGATGCTACCACCCCCATGCTTCACAGTAGGGATGGTGTTCTTGGGATGGTACTCATCATTCTTCTTCCTCCAAACACGTTTAGTGGAATTATGACCAAAAAGTTATATTTTGGCCTCATCTGACCACATGACTTTCTCCCATGACTCCTCTGGATCATCCAAAAGGTCATTGGCAAACTTTAGACGGGCCTTGACATGTGCTGGTTTAAGCAGGGGAACCTTCCGTACCATGCATGATTTCAAACCATGACGTCTTAGTGTATTACCAACAGTAACCTTGGAAACGGTGGTCCCAGCTCTTTTCAGGTCATTGACCAGCTCCTCCCGTGTAGTTCTGGGCTGATTTCTCACCTTTCTTAGGATCATTGAGACCCCACGAGGTGAGATCTTGCATGGAGCCCCAGTCCGAGGGAGATTGACAGTCATGTTTAGCTTCTTCCATTTTCTAATGATTGCTCCAACAGTGGACCTTTTTTCACCAAGCTGCTTGGCCATTTCCCCGTAGCCCTTTCCAGCCTTGTGGAGGTGTACAATTTTGTCTCTAGTGTCTTTGGACAGCTCTTTGGTCTTGGCCATGTTAGTAGTTGGATTCTTACTGATTGTATGGGGTGGACAGGTGCCTTTATGCAGCTAACGACCTCAAACAGGTGCATCTAATTTAGGTTAATAAATGGAGTGGAGGTGGACATTTTAAAGGTAGACTAACAGGTCTTTGAGGGTCAGAATTCTAGCTGATAGACAGGTGTTCAAATACTTATTTGCAGCTGTATCATACAAATAAATAGTTACAAAATCATATATTGTGATTTCTGTTATTTTTTTTTATTTTTAGATTATGTCTCTCACAGTGGACATGCACCTACGATGACAATTTCAGACCCCTCCATGATTTCCAATTGGGAGAACTTGCAAAATAGCAGGGTGTTCAAATACTTATTTTCCTCACTGTACATGTTTAAGGGCATCATGAGAATAGTCAACTTGTTAGTTCCTCAGACAGTATTGATCAGCACACAATGCTGGCGATAATACATTTCTGACTAGTGTGCACATTTAGAAGAGTCACAATAATAAACAGCCCTGTAAGCAGAGGCACAAGTATTGATATTGTTCATGATAATGCTTAGGCTGTATATTTTATATTGGCCTAATACAGAGTTATGTAGGCCTGTACAAGAGTTTGATTAATATATATCAAAATGATTTCTGCTCAAAAAGTTTTATAAATACATCTGCATTGGTTAAAATGTTGCTAATTTACCTGTTAAAATTCAACAAATATCTGAGCATATTAATGATATTCTTGAGAGCTTAAACGTTTTATGTATTTATATACTTCTGAGCACAGTTCAGATGTTCTTCAGCGTGATATAATATCGCTGATATTGTGTGACATTATGTGTTTAAATAATGAGTTGGATGAGTTATATCATATAACTCATCCGACTCATTATTTAAACTATGACTAACTGACACTCTCTCATCTGTGGAATAGCTACAAGAATTTGGATGTGCTTGTTGGTTTAAGTATTCAAACTGTATATCAATTCAAAAGGACAGGGCATACATTCTCCATTTGAACTCTGTTCTTATAACATCTCCAATGTAGGGAGTGAACAAAATGTCACAATGGAGTATGGTCTTTAAAAAGCAGTTATTGATTACACATAGGCCTAATTGCAAAAGACTGTAGAAAGTTATGAAATACTGCATTAGGAGAAAAGTGTTTGGCTGGTTTATTGGCACAATATGACATTACATTTACATTTATGCATTTAGCAGACGCTTTTATCCAAAGCGACGTACAACTTGGGGGCACATGAAGCGATTGGTGATGAAGAGTCGAGATGCGCAATAAGAGCCTGAGATCCTGAGACCGTAGAGAGTAGGGAGGGAAGAAGGAAGAGAAAGAGGAAAGGAAAGTGTTTATTTTTTATGAGGTTAAGTGCTCACGGAAGAGCTGAGTTTTAAGTTGACTTTTGAATGATGTCAATGATTCTGCGTTTCGGATGGTGTTGGGAAGATCGTTCCACCAGCTGGGAACGTTGAATGAAAATCATGATCAACTGATTTCTTCTTGAAAGTGCATTTAAACAAATTAAAGTTGATGGTTGTCCAACATATTATGTATGGGTGTGTGAAGGAAGATATGGCCAGATTAAACTATAACAAAATGAACTCAATGAACCCAACATAAAATGATGTGGAAGGTAAACCGTGGGGTACTAAAGAATACTACACACTATCCACTTGCGCCATCTACTGGATGTGTTTTGTCAATAAAATGCTTTACACTGAAAATGTACAGATAATAACGTTAAATATTTTTGTAAAATGTATATATTTTTTACTAAAACAAACGAGGTAGCGAGCGGGATTTATTTGCAACAGTTTTATTTCAGAACAGTTGCCTATTGACTCACAATAAATCCCAGACTTTCAGTACAGATATAAGATGTTATATTGACGGCAAAATTTGCCTATATTTTAACAATAACATATTTTTTAAATATTAATATAATGTAATAATTTAAATTAATTCATGAATGGATGAATAAGGACATTAATATAAATAAAATAAAATATGAGATACAATACATAACAAATATATATGCATGTATATGAAAGCATATGTTCATAATCTTTTTGAGCTTAAAATAGTTTCGTTTAAAAAACAAAAAACAAACAAACAACAAAAAAAAACAGTTGCTTCCGTGAAAATGTACATAGGCTATATCTTTACTTTAAAAGAATGCTTTCATATTGTTTCATATTTTATATTGCACATTTTATTTATTTATTTGTATTGTATCCTTTAATTGAACATTCCAAATTACAAAATTTAACAAGTTCTCGAGACATTTCATAATTTTCACATTTTGCAAGTACAATTTGAAACAGCAGTAACTAAAATAAAATAAAAATTTACGGGCATCATAAACATATATTAAATTAATTTAACAGAGGCACCGTTCTTTGGGCTTTTTGATTTTTAAAAACTTTATAGATAATCTCATATTTTTCAAAATTACAAAATTCAGCAAGATCGTGAGAAATTTCACAAATTTTTCAATTTTGCCAGTAGAAATTGAAACAGCAATAATTAAATAAAACGAAACAAAAAAAAGGTCGAACCTCAAATGAAAGGGCATCACAAAAAAATCATTAAACAGAGACAGTTATTTTTATTTTTATTTTTTTAAAGCTTCATAGATTCTAAATAATATTTAAAGGCTGTTTGAAAATGAGCAAAATTGGGTTTTGAGTAAGGCTACTCCATTTCGTCTGATGAATATATAATTTCCTAATAACAAATAATATATGCTATATTTCGTTTGGAAATATGATATTAATTTGAATTAAGTAAAACAGATGACATGTTTAAAAGTAGGTTGCAATTTATTATAACACTTAGAAATCGGGATGCTTTGCTTTCATATTTTGTGTTGACGAACCCGGCTTCATACGTCATCATCAGCGGGTGAAAGGTCATGTAGAGAAAGATGGCGGCGTCCAAGGGAGCAGTAGTGTTAAAGTCGGTTAAGAAAATTATTGTACAGTTTTGCCCCTTTGAATCTAATGTCCGCTCCACAAGGTAAGCATATTGTACATACCTCAATTTACTTGAAATGAGCGTGGTTAATGTTAAACAGATCTGTCTGTTAAAGTAAAATCTTGTGTATGATGACTTGATATGAGCAATGCTGTTTTATGTTGTCCCGTAATAGCCGTCATAAGGACTGAATTTATGATGCCAATTATATTTATTTAGATGTCACCGTGTGTTTCTCAGTTTATAGATGTTTGTTTTCAGCGTTGCATTGTTCTCCACACCCGGCATTTCACTTTAGTGGACCAAAGCGCAGAGGTGGACAAAGTACACAACTCTATTACTTGAGTAAAAGTAAAAGTACTACTGGTCAAATATTACTCCGTTACAAGTGAAAGTTCTAAAAACAGATTTTTACTTAAGTAAAAGTACAGAAGTACTTGTTTTTAAAAGTACTTAAGTATCAAAAGTAAATTTCCTTTTTTATGTCAATGCATTATTTTATTATTGTTGCTTTGTTGTATAAATGCACTCTATGCCATCATGGTGGTTTAAGCCAGTGAGTGATGCTCCATCCGACATGCTAGCATACGACTACCTTAAACTAATTTCTTTACATTTGTATAGAGTGTTGTAACTTTTTTTATTTCATGTATTGAAATATTCAATTTCTTATATAAAAGTTACAAAGCTCTTTACAAAGCTGCTGTCACTTTAAGGCTGAATGCATGGACCCTATACTCTGATACGCATCCGATATTCTCCCAACTGTTTACTCTTCTCTTTCTCCCAGACATTTACATTTTTGAACATTTTATGAGACATGCATCAAAGTGTATGCCAACTAAACTAATCTTTAATCTTTTGAGAAAACTGAAACATACTTTTTAAGTATAGCCATGGGTGCACACACTGTGCCAAGGAACCGTCTTCTTCCATTTTGCTATAAACTGATCAGTGTTCAAAAAATGTTGGGAAACTTCACATGACCCTATACAAGAGTGATTACTTACAGGCTGTCTGCAAAAAAAAAAAATTTTAAAGAAGAAAAAAATCATCCACTGACTTTTAAAGCTGCTACAGAAACGACTTTCGACTTTGAGGACCTTGATAGAAATGTAGTGGAGTAAAAAGTACGATATTTGTCTTTCAAATGTAGTGAAGTTAAAGTAAAAGTATCCCTAAAAAATAATACTCCAGTAAAGTACAGATACTCAAAAAGTGTACTTAAGTACAGTACTCAAGTAAATGTACTTAGTTACTGTCCACCTCTGCCAAAGCGCACTAGTATATGGCGATTATGTGCGATAATACGCAAATTTATTGTTAAACGTTACATGAACATACGTAATTAATGTAGATCTTGATGCTTGAGTTGTTTTATGTTAAATGTGGTAATGTTAATTTGAATTGTAATTTTTGTAATTCCAATATTGAGGCAATTGATCATCTTTTCTACATGTGCCCCCTTATCAAAGAATTCTGGTCTGATTTGTCAAAATTCATTGCTTCAAAGTCCAGTTTTGTTATTGATTTAACCATGTGTGATATAATTTGTTGTTTTTCTCATTGTAATCTTAACATAGATTACATAGGAAATGTATATATCTTACTGGCAAAATACTATATTCATAAATGTAAGTTTTCATCATCAATACCCAAATGTTATAATTTCCTTTGTGACTTGAACTACTTAATCAGGACACTAAAAAAAGTTAACAACAAAAAAAGTGTCAAACTTGTTGAATTATACAATGATTTGTTAAACAATTGTGTAATTTGACTCCTTGCCTCTCTTTCTCTCTTATTTTTTTTTATTTTTTTTTAATAATATAATTTACTTCCTTCCCACTGTTCTTCTATTATAACTTTATACTGTCATCCATTTTGATTGTAAAGTTTTGTAAAAAAAGTTTTAATGTTGTTTACATCTGCAAAAAAAAAAAAAAAAAGTTGTTTTATGTTAAAGGGTTAGTTCACCCAAAAATGAAAATGATGTCATTAATTACTCACCCTCATGTCGTTCGACACCCGTAAGACATTCGTTCATCTTCGGAACACAAATGAAGATATTTTTGTTGAAAGCTGATGGCTGAGAAAGGCCTCAGATAGGCCTCCATTGGCATTCAGTACATTCACATTCACAAGACCCATAAAAGGCACTAAAAACATTGTTACAAAGTCCATCTCACTACAGTGGCTCTACAATAATTTTACGAAGCGATGACAATAGTTTTTGTGCGCAAAAAAAAAATCAAAATAACGACTTTATTCAACTTGTTCTTGTCTTCCGTTTTGGCCTCTGCCGTGAACTCACGAAGCACCACGACGCATGCGTGAGATTATGACGTAGCGCCGGCGTTCGGGAATCCATGAAATGCACACTTTAGCCCCATTTTGAGCACTATGCCGAGACCTAAAGCACGATCAATGTAGAATTCAACAGCTTAGATACGGCGCGTCTTCCTCTGCTTGTAAACAAATCTTCTCCTCGCTTCTGGGTCATGTGTCCGAAGATCTCAGAACACCAGATCTGCGTAATAATAGGCTTGTTCGACTTCACCCAGCGATGCGCAGACCGATCGGCGGCTGACTTGAAGCAGTGCATGCCGGTTAGAAATTTTGTCCGACTTGATGCAGCGCCGACGCCACGTGACAGTGACGTATGTCAACAAAGTGCCGCGAGAGCGATTCGAGAGCAGTCGGCTGATACAGCCGGTGCAGTTTCTACAGAGCAGCTGCAGGAGGCTACACGGACTCTGATGACGACACAGCTGTTCCACGATTGGCTGGATTCACCGCATGACAGCGATCACGCGTGTTTCGTGTTTATTCTGAAACCTTCAGCTCCACTAATGCGCACAAATCTGTTTTTTATAACAGTAAAACCTCCTTTCATGTAGTCGCAATGTTATATTATCATGTTTATCAAAATAAAACTGATTAAAAACGTAAACCCCACTTCATTGATAGTGTAGGCTTATATGTTGAACTTTATTCTTGTACAAACACACGCTGCATTAAGCAGTACATAAAGTATTACATGACAATAATGTCTCTGAAACCTCTGTGCATTGCCAAATATTGCATTTATTTCACTTCAGCTGATAAAGTATGGAAACACAGCGCGAGCGTCACTACGGGAAGCAGAAAGTGTCCGACTTCACGTCTCCGTTTGCAGCTCCTCCCCACCTGCACGCGGCTACTCTCGCCGATCAGTTGAATCCAGCCGCAGCCGATGTCGAACACACCTATTCTCGCGCATGCGTCGTGGTGCTTCGTGAGAAGACAAGAACAAGTTGGATAAAGTCGTTATTTTGATTTTATTTTTGCGCACAAACTATTGTCGTTGCTTCGTAAAATTATTGTAGAGCCGCTGTAGTGAGATGGACTTTGTAACTGTTTTTAGTGCCTTTTATGGGTCTTGTGAATGTACTGAATGCCAATGGAGGCTTATCTAAGGCCTTTCTCAGCCATCAGCTTTCAACAAAAATATCTTCATTTGTGTTCTGAAGATGAACGGAGGTCTTACGGTTGTCGAACGACATGAGGGTGAGTAATTAAAGACATAATTTTAATTTTTGGGTGAACTAACCCTTTAACTTTCACATCTCTCTTGGAAATCTCTGGCGCCCCTTTCAGTGTAAATGAAGTCATTGCAGCAGGCTGTCAAACTGTTGAACGTGAACTGCTCGAACAAACTAGTGTTGTCCTACTGTTTCCCCTACTATGGATAGATACTGGCACAGTACGTCAAATTTCTGTATGCATTGTATATTACTTTCCAGCCTCAATTCCAAGTTTCTGTTTCTGTCTTTCATGGCAGTTGATTCTACAGACAAATGTTCTTATGTCTGTTGAATCAACTGCCATGAAATTGTTCTCAAAGTTTGGGAAAAGCTATGCAGAATTAACTACCCTAAAATATTCCATTTTTAATGACAAACTGCCTACTCTCTATAGATGACACATTTATTGTGAGCTGTTTACTTCAAGCGTCACTTGAGGTTTGTTTCCCACAAGCCTCAAGTGTTTGTTGCATAAATTATGTATGCTTTTAATTATAAAATTTAAATTTAATTTAATTCATAAGTCAGCCGCAGCCCCAAAAACACACATCAAATGTCCCTTTCCTTCCTGCAGAGAGTTTCTCATCATGGTCGGGTCCGAAAAAGTCAGATCCACAAATATGAACTGTGAAGTTATCACAGAAGTAAAACACGACCGATCAGAGCCTAAGATTGACATCACATTCTGTGAGTGACCTCAGTTTAAGTCTGAATTACTTCAGTAATGTAAATAGGCATTCAGCACAGTTAACATGGTTGTGGTGTTTTGCAGTGGATGGAGAGAGGCTGGTGATGAAAGGATCCAAACTAACCACTCAAGAAATGCTCTCGGCCTTACAGAGCAGCTGCATAGCTAAAGATCCTCAGGCTAAAGCAGGAGACAAGAAGAAGTAGTGTATTCTATATTATGTATTTATATGTGCATAGATGTGTAATAAAATTGGTATCTATCATGTCTTTGTGAGTTGAAGTCACTTTTTCCTGCACAGTTTTGCTGAGACTTCTGAATTATTTATATATATATATAATTTTCAAGCATACAACTGTCTCTACTCATCTACTATTTCACTATGACAAACATTGTGTGGAAATGTCACATTTTTTGGGTCAGATTCACATCACATCCAGGTAATTCATGCATAACATTTAGTGTTGAAGAATTTCTGGTGTGGTATCATATTCTAAAACCTTTAAAATCCTGAAAGGAGATTTGCAGGTACATACTTACCATTCCTGAATAGTATGCAGTACACAGTGTATTCTGCACGGTAAATAGTATGTCAGTATTTGATTCTGAACATATGCATATGAAGCAGGACTCATCACCATTCATTTGGTAGTGTCTGGTTTTCTCATTCTTTATCTGAATGATTATTTATGTGAAAATGTCAGTGAAATACTTTGCTTTCGTCTGTGAAATAATTATTTTTGAATGCTTAGAAGAAAAAAAACTGATTTTGCCTAGAAAAATATGAGTTGTCTATATTCAATAATGTTGTTACATGGTTATTAGAGTACAATTGTGACATTTTGCATACAATAAGGTCTTATCAGTTAATAACATTAGTTAATGCATTAACTAACAATGTATTAACTGTGATTTAATGATAGTTAGTAAAAATGTTTATAGTCATGTTAGTTTAAGGTGTATTAAAGCTAATTTGAAAAGAGAACAAAATTGAAAATTACCCCGTGATTTACTCATCCTCAAGCAATCCAAGGTGTATATGACATTCTTCTTTCAGCTGAATACAATTGGAGTTATATTAATAAATATCCTGGCTAATCCAAGCATTATAATGGCAGGCCAAAATTTGAAGCCCCAAAAAAGTGCATCCATCCATTATAAAAGTAATCCATACTGCTCCAGGGGGTTAATAAAGGCCTTCTGAAGCGAATAATTGGTTTGTGTAAGAAAATATCCATATTTAACACGCTATAAAATATTTCACAAAAAAAGCGTAAGCGTTTTGAACTGCCAGACATTACACTCTCTTCATAAGTTAAGAATATGAAAGGCGGTGCGCCGGGAGCTAGATATTTTACTTAATAAAGTTTTAAATATAGATTTTTTTTCTTCACATTATAAAGCTTGTATTATCCATGTTATTTTTAAATATAACTCTGATTGTATTCGTCTTAAAGAAGAATATTATAGTGGTTCTCAAACCCCCAGCCCTGCACATTTTGTATTTCTCCTTCATCTATCACACCTGATTCAACTCATGAGTTCATTAGTAGAGACAGCAAGACCTGAAATGGGTGTTTCAGATATAGGGAGACATACAAAATGTGCAGGGCTGGTGGTGCTCCAGGACAGGTTTGAGAACCACTATGCAGGATGGCTTGAGGGTAATAAGAGAGTAAATAATTCATTTTTTTGGGTGAACTATCCCTTTAATATGCATGTTGTGGTTAAGATTAAGATTATAATGTTATAATGTTAACAAATCAAAAACAGTGAGGGACCATCTTTTCAGTCAGTAAAGGTTGTCTTATAGTTTGTAAAACACGTCATTCTAGCCCTATTCAACCTATCCATGTGAATGAACTTTGTGATTGTTATCCTCTGACCCAGTGAATGTTATATGGCCGTTTTTGTGGTCCCAAAAATATGCGAACCCTTCCCTACTTCTGAGTTGCGTTTGCGGGTGGGAGGTTGAGGAACTCCGCTCAGTGACGCTGGGTGGATTTGATTGGCTAGTGTGATCACGCACGTGCTGGAGGAGCTGTTCAAAAACCCTGCAGTCATTCGATCAGATCAGATCAAATCTGAACTTTGAGCTGGCTTTTTTTTTGAGTGACAGGGAACATTATCATTCAGAAAAATGGTTGATAAATTCGTGGGGACATGGAAGATGACCGCCAGTGAAAACTTTGACGAGTACATGAAGGCTCTAGGTATTATTCTTCATCCTTTAATTATTTATTAAGAAATCAAACGCATGTTATTTTGCATTTGCAAAAAGTTAAATACAAATTTGTCAGTGCATTAATTAATTTAGCAATAAGTTAGGATTCTTTTACTGTTGATGGTCATCTGTTATAAAGGTGTCTCATGACTGAAGGTGCTTTTCCTTTTTCAGGTGTCGGTTTCGCTACTCGTCAGGTGGGAAACCGGACCAAACCCAACTTGGTGGTGTGTGTGGATGATCAAGGGCTCATATGCTTGAAGTCGCAGAGCACCTTCAAAACTACAGAGATTAAATTTAAACTGAACGAGTCATTCGAGGAGACCACAGCAGATGATAGAAAGACTACGGTTTGTAATGGAATAGCCGGGAATATTTTCAGTGGTTTGAAGCTATGATATAAAGTTAACGGACTCCTCTCTCTTTATCTGCAGACTGTCGTGACTATTGAGAATGGCAAACTTGTGCAGAAACAGACCTGGGATGGCAAGGAGTCCACGATAGAGAGGGAGGTTACTGATGGGAAATTAGTAGCTGTAAGGATGCTTTCATTTATTATAAACACGTTATAGAACAAATGGGATTACATTATATAATGCTTATAAGATAATTGCCTCCTAACGCACATTCAAAAAGATTATGGATTATACTTTTATTTAAAATGTATGTATATTTTATTTTTATTCAATTTATAATAATTCCATATCCATTTGGTCACATATATTAATATTCAGGTTGTTAAAATGTTTATATTAAATTTATTAATATAAACGTAATGTTTTGATTCAAATTAATTGCAATTTGAAAATAAATCTAAATTAATTATGGATTTCACTTTTATTAAAACAAATATTTTATTTTTATTCAACTTATTATATATCCATATATTAATATTCAGGGTTCCCACAGAAACTGAACTTCTGAACTTGGAGTGGTCTCATTTTTTTCCAGAGCTATATATAACATATTCTTCTGCTACAGTTTGCTCTTTGTGAGTGCAGTCTATATAAAATTATTAAAAATCCTTATCCAGAAACCACAAACAGCTAAATATGTAATAGAAATTCACATAACAATATGGAAAGCCTGACTATTTAACTGAACATGAATATGTTCTTATTTTTTAAGTTATTTTAAAATGTTACCTAATTATTCCCTTCTCAGATGTTCAAGTTTTAAAAATGATAGGGTTGTGCAATATAAATGGAAAATAGCACTGTAAACAAATATATTATTAATAAGTTATGTTTTTACATTGCTTTAACCCATCTAAATAAGTTAAGCAATTTTACAAGATTTAACTCATTTTTTTTAAAGTCAGTTTAATGTAATTTAAGTTGAAATGACTTAAACATCCAAGTTGATTGTACTTACAATTTTGAGGAAGCAACTTTTTTTAAAGTATTACTTTGAGTAAATTGTTTTCTCATTTGCGTTCTCAGTTGAGTCTTTTGAGGTATTTATAACCATATCTTCTTTTGGCAGAAATGCACGATGGGTGATGTGGTGGCTGTAAGGACATATGTGAAGGAGGCATGAAGTTATCCAATCTGGATTTGAAGATGCCAGGCTCAGTTCAATGAGCAAAAAGCCAAAGTGAAACGTTATTTCTCTACTGAAAATCTCATGTTATTTTTGACTCCAAAAGCAAATGCGTGCTGACCCTTTAAAATGCATTTATTATCAGTCTTTATGGTGCTTTGAATAAAGTTGTTTTTATTTGCCTTCAGCTGAGTTGTGGTTTGTTGATCCCTGCTGTTTTAACATAGGCTTAGTCAAAATGCATGTGTCAACGTTTTCGAAACAAATCTAGGCCAGAGATTTAGCGTTGACTCGCAGTGAGGAGTAAACTTCGCATTTGTGCATACCATGAAAGATATTGCATAATACAAGGTGTGAATGATGTCTTCTCATGAGAATCAAGGATTAGGCAATACTTTCTCATGAAGTATATGGTGAAGTTTTTTTAAACTGTCAAATACTACATAATATATTACATACATATATCCAAGCTATCCCTAAATGAACTTCAACTGCTCTATTGTTCTAGTCTTCCATCTTTTGGAACCCTTACATATCTGTAACATCATCATTTTAAAGTGTTTAATGGTTAATTATTCACATAAGATGTGGGCTATGCTGACTCAAATAGACAAAACCCTCCTTAAAGGGATAGTTCACCCAAAAAGGAAAATTCTCATCATCATTTACTCACCCTCAAGTTGTTCCAGATTACCAGTATGAATTTCTTTCTTCTGCTGAACACAAAAGACAATATTTTGAAGAATGTCAGAAACCAAACAGTTGTGGGGCACTATTAACTTCCATAGTATTTGTTCTTCTTCTTCAGTGCTATGCCCCGCAACTGTTTGGTTACCCATATTCTTCAAAATATCTTCTTTTGTAATCAGCAGAACAAAGAAATTCATAGTTTGGAACAACACAATGCCATTTTAAAACATCTTAAAGTTAACACTCTTTTAGATTTACACAGTCGAGTCTTGCTTCATGACGATGTTCATATGATGTTTCTGGCCGTGTATTGAAATCTCTGGAGAGTAATAAACAAAGTAATGATATTTAATGTACTGTACTTCTGAATAAAAAGGGCTAGTGATTAAAAATTTCACCTCATGTATCTTATTCTCCTGTAAAAATGCTCCTGGCTGTCCTTAATTCATAATGTACATTATTACCACATATCAAATCGTTGTGATGAAGTCATTTACCATTTTCTTTCTGAGATATTCTTCACTAAGAATGAGAGTTAACTTCTTGATGGACTGAGCATGTGATTTATCTTCACTGAACTATCCAAAGTGTTCTTACGTAGGTCCAGATGGTTCTTGCATTCCCATGTCTTTTTTGGCCCTTCACCTCAGTTGGATGAAGACAACGAGAGAGTTACTGTTATAGTGGACTGGGCTCAAGGGTACAGAGGATATGTATTTCTTTCCTCCTTTTAGTCGAACATTTCCCTTTTTGAACATAGTTTTAGCATGCGTAACGAAACTGGAACACAGCGAGTCCCCAGAGTCATTCCTTTTGACCTACACAAAGAGCAGAGAATGTTCCACCAGTGGCTACTTTCCCAGGACAGGAAAGTGTAGAGATACACTGATTGTAATTGACTGCAAAAACAGCTGAAACAGGTGGGTTATGAGCCAGCTCTCTCTGTACAGCCTATTCAATAAAAAACAATGCATTTTCCTATTACCCAACCTGTACAAAGTTTAAAAGGTGGAAGGTGGTACTGGAAATGTGTTTTGAATGTATAAGGATTTCATTTTTCACACACATAGGCTATTATTATGTTCTAATTCTAACATAGTGTTTCCTATCTCATTTGATTTGGGTTTGGCCTGCCTGATGCACCTCTTATCGCCATGCTGAGATCAGAAGAGCAGAGCATATGGAATGATTTACTTCATAAAAAGATGTTTGTTGTCATAATAACTGAGCCAAGGCTCATAGAAGTTAGATTACAAGCAATAGGTTTTGTGTTTGTTGTTACACAATTAAGGCAAGTGCTGTTGCCCCAGTTGTATGTAAAAGTTATAATATTAGACATATAACAAGACAATATGCAGTACTGATTTTGAATGGAAAGAAAACACTTTATTTTATAGTGTCCTTGTCACACAAAAGCCTACATGTAGTTACTATAGTAAAAACTATAAATTATGCATACTTACTTGCACCTAACCCTACAACAAACCTAACCCTCATAGTTAAATAATATTACTCAGTACTGAAATGTATAATCACACTGTAACAAGGACACCTTAAAATAAAGTGTAACCAAACCACGATATGGTATCTGAAACGTTTGTTGGAAAATTATTTATAAATGACATTTGCATTTATTTGTTACATGGCTATGTGGAATACTTGATTCTGAGTGGTCAGTTTATCGTGCCGTCCAGTGGTCTGATATTTCCAAATATTTGCTGTCATCATGGCAATTAACGTTAACGCTTTTTATCAGTCCGACTTCGCGTCTTCACACGGCGGACTCGCATCGCACCAGAGATGGATTATTGGTAGATTCGAGGGTCCGTGACTGGAGTGGTGCAGGTATGACATCCCTTTGTAGGCCAAAACGCGGAAATGCCGTAGCATTTTAGCACTTCTGGTTCCATTATCCCAAAGTCAATGTTTTTTTTTACTTGGATTTTGTTTAAATGGCTGAAATAAGGTCTGTGGTGAAGACAAGCTCAAGACACTTTCACGTTTTATTCCAAGACATAAAATATATCTGTATTACCCCATTCGTAATTTTTTAAGTTGTGCATGTCTTGGAAAAAGTGGCTAAATGGGACTACAGAGGCTGTCGGGGAGATTAAACAACGCCATCACAGCGAACCGAACAGGTAAACTCAGTGCGCATTAAAGGTCCCGTTCTTCCTGATCCCACTGTTCAAACTTTAGTTAGTGTGTAATGTTGCTGTTAGAGCATAAATAATACCTGTAAAATTATAAAGCTCAAAGTTCAATGCCAAGCGAGATATTTTATTTAACAGAAGTTCCCTTTCAAAGCCTACAGCGAATGGCTGGCTTGGACTACATCCTGGTACTTCCTTCATTAATTACGTCAGTCAGTAGAACAGTAGAACAGACTAACCTCCGCCCACAAGAATACGTGAAAAAGGGGGCGTGGTCTTGTTGCTGTCCCACGTGGAGAAGAGGACGGTCGCGTGGAGAAAAGGAAGTGGTGTGTTTGAGTGTGTTTGTCGCCATGTTGTCGAGACGCTGTTATTTTCATCCCGGAGTCAAATCACCTTTGTTTGGCTTTCCCAGGGACGCTGTAGAGATCATTAAGCGCATATATCTCCCGTTAAGAGGCGTGACCTTTCCACGTGCGCTAAGCTGCTGTCGAATCACAACACAGGAACCGTGCCACGTGCGCTAAGCTGCGGTCAAATCACAACACGGGAACCGTGGCATGTGCACTAAGCTGCTGTCAAATCAAAACACGGGAACCGCTGGCACAATCAGAACTCGTTACGTATTTCTGAAGGAGGGACTTCATAGAACAAGGAACTCATCAGCCGTTTTTAGGAGAGTGAAAACAGCGGTATAAAGATGAGTAAATTGTGTTAAAAAAACTGTGTCTTTTTACACGCGAAACATGAACACGTTATATTGCACACTGTAAACACAATCAAAGCTTCAAAAAAACACGAAGAACGGGACCTTTAACAACCTCATTATGCTCATAGTTGTGCTCTTATAAACTATTCTAACTCAAACTTTCAGGGAAAATGTTTTTAGATAAAAACGGAAAGAGTTTTTCGAAGCGTAGTGATGATGACGTTGAAGTCGAGCGTCCGTGGTGTAGTCCGTTTATAGCTTTTTACTTCTGGCGACTGCATTTAGGCTTCAAAATTGATAAATGTTGTGTTCATCTGTGATAATTACCTTGATGGACAAAACGTGTAAGTATCATACACTTCAATAGAGCTAAAGCCTATGGGAAAATCCAATTGGGTTTTCAAAGAGGGAACCAGTGTGATGCTAACTGCCGGTTGGCCTACAAACTGACATCATGTCACACCTGACATACCTGTCGCAAAAAGTCAATGACTTCTCTTATAAAACAGCGTTTTTTTGGTGTAAACTCTAAAAACAATGGCAAACATGAGGAAGATTAGCCGATAGGATGTCGATTCATTAAATGATCAGCTGTTTTCCCACAAAAGCAGTTTATTCAGTGTAGTGAAGCCTCTCCTCCACTGACATCCATTCAAAAAAGCGGTGTCTGTCTGGTCTCCCCTACATACCACAACGCTTTTTTTTTTCTAACCTTGCAGGCTTGTCTTCAAGAAGCTTTGCTCGCACGCTATTCTTTTAATTGTTAATGATTGCAGTGGAAATGCTGCTGCAGCTAGGTGACGTAGTGGAAGGCCAAATTTCATGTTAAACATAAATATATAGCCTACTGATACAGCAAAGACAACATCTGCAGTATATATATTGACGGCAAAATAGGCTACAGAATATTTCGTTCTGTATTAACAGGTGCAATATTTGAAAATCGATATTATTATATATTTTTTTAAAGAATTACAATTTTACCTGCATTTATGTCAAACCTAGAGACTTTCAAACATCAAAATGTCATTTATTAATATGTATTCGTGTCAAAATGACATATAAACATATTTTCCTATTCTATTTAGCCTGGAAATGCTTCCAACACGCTTGCGTGTCACGTGAAAAAATAGGCGTCGGTTCTATTTCTAGCATGCACTCGTTTTCCGTAGGCACGCAGGCAGCGTGCAAGCTCTAACCTGTTAACATGGGAGCCAAAATAAAAACGGACACGCCACGCAGCTGAGACGCTCATGCCACGCTTGCAGTGTGTAGTCTTAGCCTAGAAATCTAATATGCAGCCAGGGTAGTCTAGCAACTCTCCGTTGGCTTGGGAGATGAAAAAACCAAACTCTGGTCAGGCCAATCACATCGTGTATAGAGAGTTGTGGCGGTTCCGTGCGCTACTTGTAAACAAAGAAGCTAGCGAATAGCGGTCTTTCGAATTGGCTTTGGCCATGACTCTGGAAGACTTAGACTTAAGCTTTTCTTTGAGAAAAGAACAAAGAACGGCACTGAAGTCGTTCTTAAGAAAGGAAGATGTGTTCAGAGCCCTCATTGAGCCCTGCCAAGGGTGAGTTCCCAGACCCAACATCTTGATGTGGGTCTGGCTTGTCAGGCTACGTTTCACTTGGATATATGTCACAATAGGGAAGAAAAGACTATAGTGGAAGTGATGTGATGTGATGTGATGTGTGCCAAGTAACCCATTCTCAGAATTTGTCCTCTGCATTTAACCCATTAAATACAGGTTTATACAGGTTTTGTGAAATCGCCGACAAATGCCCGAAATCATAGGCAAATCGGTGCTCGTGCACGTGAGTAACAATCACGCAGTGTGAATGATCAAAGACATGATCAGAGAGACTGTGATGTGTTGAGTGATGAGTCGCCGACGCCCGTGGGATATTTGGCATTCTAAATATCTGGACCTGACGCGATTCAAACTCCTGCTGTGTGAAATGTGTTCTGACTGAAAAATACATCTGCGATGACCGACAGACAATGAGAGAGCAAGATACTGGGCAGCAGGAGGATCGTTGAAGAGTTATGGACCAGAATATCAGTATTTTAATAGATATATTTACAATTATATCAAACAGAAACAAAGCACAAACATTTGCTTGACCAGCCGCAACAGCAGCACATTGCAAAATGATTTATTTACCTCAAACTCTCTTTGCAGAACACTATCCTTTCTCCATGTGTCCATGTGAACACAGCAGCAACTGAATGCTGGCACAGATAGTCATACAGTTTGAAAAGAGCAGTGATCCGACAAGTTTGAAAATCGTGCAGTCTGAACTCAGCATTAGTGCACAAACATTGCGAGTAGTGAGTAGTAAACACACACTGAAAACCGTGGACACAAACACGCCCGGAGCAGTGGGCAGCCATTTTTGCTGTGGCACCCGGGGAGCGATTGTTGGTTAGGTGTCTTGCTCAAGGGCACCGGCATTTTCTGCCAGTATATTGAGAATTGAACTTCAGCTCATCAATATTTTTATGCATTGATTCATTTGGTGAATCTCCATGTAACAAGGCATGTTATGTGCAGTTAGGTCATATTAACTGGCTAAAGGGTGTAGATCTTGTGAGCGTCTGTGTATTGCATTATGGGTGTGTGCACAGCTTGCGGGATGTCTCAGTATTGTGTGTCGGATTCACAGGGGTCCTGTCTTAGTGTGTTGACCTGCAGACTGTTTTGCTTGTGCAGATAACACTACAGGAATGAAATCATATCCTTTGAGTAACATCTGGAAAGCTGCACAGCAGGAGAGCGATCGCACCCTTCCGCTCACTTTCCTTACATTGGAACGGACAATCAGATCGGCCAAGGTTACAGTCCCTCACACTGCAATAAAACAGTTTCCTCTGTTATTCACAAATCATTAGAGCTTCTTTTACTCACAGCGAAGGTTAAAAAACCTATAGAGACCTGCAGGCTTATCCAATAATAGTCAGTTAGCATTTCTAGCATGTTTGTAAATGTTCCCTTTTTATCAATGTTAATCTTCCTGAAGCCTACCATGACCTCTGTGTTTTAATTGGTCAATTCATGCCTTCACAACAGTAGCTGATATGTTGTTGCAAAATGCTTTGATTTACAAATCAATCTGTCGACAGAGCTGCTGAAAAGGGTTTTGAGTTCATTTCAGTTGCCTGGTGGGAATCAGGGTTGCTATGTGTCAGTCGAGTCAGGGCTGATATCAGCAGGGGCTTCTGGGAAGCGTGTTGCTATGCAACTAGCCTGTTGGACTCCGAAACCAGCTCGGAACACAAAGAGCTGCAGTGGTCACTGAAGGAGGGACGTCTGTGGCTAAAGATGCCATTTATTAGTACATACCTGCAAGAAAAAGCTGAAAGATTTGAGTGCATGGGGAAATGGCTATACATGTGTAACGGGCCAACAGTAATGTTTAATATCACCCAATCGAAATAGCACTGACTACGCCACCTTGGGAATTGCGCCCAAGGAAATATAGAAGGAACACAGGTTCGGTGGTGCAGTGAAAAGACAGAGTCGCGTCATCCAATAAACAAATTAATAATTTTATTGGACAGGAAAAAGATATTCCACTGGCATCATGTAATCAAGGTATAAATCACTGACAAGTTTATTGTAACAGTACTTAAAATAGCACAATATTAAAAAAACATCCCTCTAAACATGACTGATTCGAATACTGGATCAAATCACACAGACATCACAAATACTGTACTGTTCCCACAAAATAAACAAACAAAAACAATTACTAAACAAAAGAATAAAACAAACTATAAGCCTAAAGCTTACCTCAGGGGTGGCAAACTAGCTGTAAGAAATAGTGTTCTAATCTCAACCCCTTATGTGTGCACAGCAAACAAAATAGGAAGAGGTGCTCCAACCCTGGTGCTCCAAACTCACAGCAAAAAAGGTGTTTCACCCAGGTGACTAGCCTCCCCCTCGGCGCACTTAGCCTTAACTCGAACCAAAAAAAAGAAAAACAAAGGGAACAAGAGAAATTAGTGGGTATGGTACAGATACAAAAATCACCACAGACACAATATGATGGGTGACCAGATCAGCTTGTACACGGATAACCCGTCCTACCTCGTCGGCATAAACGAGCCCAGAATACTCAAAGTGTGACGATGAAATGGTCACCTACTGGATAGTTACACAGCGAAATCACACTGGTCAACCCAACTTCAATACACAAATAACATAACCCAAAAGATAGAAAATGAAGGACAGAAAGAAAACATTAGTTCACGAAACCAAACAATAACCTAATCACGAAAAACAGCAGCACGACCTGAATTAAATCACGTGGTACGCGAGAAACTGCAAAACAAAACAACAATCAGACAAGGATTTGCTCTGATCAAGGAATACAATCATTCACTGAATCATACATACCACGGCGTCAAGATGCACTCGCGAATGTTCCGCTAAAACACACAATAACCCCCATTAAACTCAACTAACCATAGAACGCACAACACATTATGACAGCCGACATACCTTAAAGCTTTCAATGAGCGCTTGACGCAACTCTCAACGCCCGTCACCGAGACGACTACGGCGATCACTTCAAAGACAAAACACATACTCTAAATACTTTAAAACCACACGAAACCATGCGTAACCTCCATCAATTACCTCGACTCTATCGACACCGGTAACCGGAAGAGGGGCGGGTATGACAATCTACATTTGGGATGCACTCGCGAATGTTCCGCTAAAACACACAGTAAACCCCATTAAGCTCAACTAACAGTAAAATGCACAACACATTACAATAGCGACATACCTTAAAACTTTCAATGAGCGCTTGACGCCACTCCCAGGACACGTCACGACGACTACAGCAAACACTCGGCTAGAGTGACACCGGTAACCGGAAGGGGGCGGGTATGACAAAGTCTACGTCCGAGGGCTTCCTGCCTAAACACTTAAATACTCCTCCTAATTACCTCATCCACCCATTCCCATATAAGGATTGCGAACGAAAAAAAAAGGAAATAAAATCCCCTACTACTACATTCCACCCCCCCCTTCTTTTATCGGCGCCGACGATAAGTCAACTCAAATGTGAACATTAAAGGCAGAATTAACGATCCACTAATGCCACCCGACTATTACCAGGGCCTAAACAAAGCCGGAACGGCCTGAGACGCAACCCTGGAAGAGAACACAGTCCCACCAGCGACCCCCTGGGTTGTCTGCGGAAGATGGTACAAATTAGAATGTTGCCCGGCAGTCGAGCGAGCCGTCCGTCGTAACGATGGTCGAGCCTCCTGAGGCAAGGTTGGACCTAGACAGTCAATCAGGGCAGTAGGAGGGGTCAACGGCCTTACCCCCTGGGTATCTGGAATAACCAAAGGAACCCTTGCAGTCTCTGGTACTGGGAAAAGATTACAGGGGCGTCTCGTAGGGCCAGCACTTGTACTGGGACCATCCACACTTGTAGGTACTAACAGCCACAAATCATCGTTAGCATCTTCCTGGGGTGGCACCACTGACACTGATGGTCGCTCCTGAGGGATGTCTTGGGGCTCTGGCTGCACTTGGGCTTTCAGCATTGTCCGATGTACATGTCGCACATTCCCAAGATTGTTCACCGGTGCAATAGAATACACCACCCCCTTCTCTTTGGGTGCTTTTAATACCTGATAAACAACAGAGCTCCAGAGGTCTTGAATTTTGTTACGGCCCCTTACACCAACGTTGCGCAGGTAAACTCGCTGACCCTCAGACAGTGGCATTTCCTTCACCCTCTTATCGTGATGATCCTTGCGACGTGCGGCAGCGCTTGCTAGTCTTTCTCTGGCCCCCTTGAATGCGACCTGCAGTCGGGCCTCATGTTCTCGAACCCAGTCGTGCACCGTACCAGCCTCTGACTCCCGCACTCTACCCAACAAAAAGTCTACCGGCAGCTGGGGATCTTGACCGAACATCAGGAAGTGTGGGGACTCCCCAGTCGACTGATGTGGGGTAGTGTTGTAACAGAAGACTAACTGCGGAAGGCAGGAGGCCCAGTCTCTCTTCCTTGAGGCAGGTAGGGTGCGCAGCAAATTATGCATGGTCCTATTAAAACGCTCACATTGCCCGTTGCCAGCAGGATGGTAAGGTGTAGTACGTGATCGTGTAATTCCATACAGGCAGCAAAGCTGTTGAATCAGGTTGCCCTCGAAACTACGACCCTGATCGGAGTGAAGACGACTAGGCACCCCAAACTTACAGAACCACTCCGTCACTAGAACTTGGGCCACCGTAGAGGCCCTCTGGTCCCGGGTAGGTATAGCCACGGTAAATTTACTAAAAATATCCGTCACAACAAGCACATTCTCCAGGCCATTGTGTGAAGGCTCCAAGACGGTAAAGTCCATAGCCAAAATCTCGTTAGGCCGTGCAGCCAAAAGATGTCCCATGAAACTAGGGGTAGCAGGATTCGTATGCTTCGCCACTTGACACCTCTCGCACTCTTGACACCAGCGCTTCACTTCCGCAGCCATTCCTGGCCAAAAGCAGCGTCGACGGACCAAATCCATAGTCCGTTCTACCCCCTGATGCCCATGGTCATGGTGTAACTGGGTAAGTACGTCTTGCTTCAACACTGCTGGTAGAACCACTTGAAACACCTCCTCACCCCCATTCGGTCGAAAAGTGCGACGGTGTAATACCCCATCCATCTCCACCAGACGATCCCAGTGTCGCAGCAACGCCAATGCCTGGGTGGATAGCGCTTGACGCATTACCAGACTAGGGTACATCTTCTGCTTCCGAAAGGTCCAAATAGCTTGGATATCCGGGTCTGACCACTGCAGAGAACATATATCGGAGGCAGAATGATGGGGTAAAGCAAAGATGGCCGTTTGGGTTACCTGAGGTGGTAGTGCAACTTCGGCCTGCTGCAGGAATTCTGGAACAGAGGTGGTGGTATTCTCTGGTAGATACTGTCGAGATAAAGCGTCAGCGTTCCGATTTACTCTGCCAGACCGGTATCGAATTTCGTAATCGAAACATGACAATTGGGCCACCCATCGCTGCTCAGTCGCCCCCAACTTGGCAGAGGCAAGATGACTCAAAGGATTGTTGTCCGTGTATATTGTGCACTTTCGTCCCAAGAGATACTCGCGGAACTTTTCAGTAACCGCCCATTTCAAGGCCAAGAACTCTAATTTCATTGAACTATAATTAAGCATATTACGTTCAGGGGGCCGGAGGCCACGACTTGCGTAGGCTATCGGCCGGACTTTACCGTCCTGTTCTTGGGACAGCACGGCTCCCAAGCCACTATGGCTAGCGTCCACTTCCAGGATGAAAGGTAGTGCGAAATTGGCATAAGCCAATACTGGAGTGGAGGTGAGTTTAGCCTTCAGTCCTTCAAAGCTCTGCTCACAAGCCTCTGTCCAGGCCGCAGCGAAGTCCTGCCCAGTCTTTTTCCGAGCCTTAGTACCAGCCAACTCCGCTACCAACTTATGTAGGGGTGCAGCCATCTTTGCAAAGCCCTCCACGAAACGACGGTAATAGCTGGTGAAGCCAAGGAATGACCGCAGTTCCGCCACCTGACTTGGACGTCGCCACTGGGCCACCGCCTCGATTTTTCCCGGATCCGTGGAGACGCCAGCGCTGGAGATCACATGTCCCAAATAGCCAACCTCCTGCTTAAAGAAGGTACATTTCTCCAGCTTGGCTTTGAGTCCTTCCTGTCCCAGTCGGCTTAACACTCCCTCTAATCGTTCCAGATGCTGTGAAATGGAAGAAGAAAAAAACCACCACATCATCCAGGTAAAGTAACAGAGATTGACAGTGCTGATCCCCAAACAACCGTTGCATAAGGCGCTGGAAAGTACTTGGGGCATTGCAGAGGCCGAAAGGCATACGGTTGAACTCAAATAATCCAAAAGGGGTACAAAAGGCTGTCTTTGCTTTATCCTTCTCGGCAACAGGGACTTGATTGTAACCGCTAACTAAGTCGAGAGTTGAAAACCAATGGGCCCCGGAAACCTCAATACGTGGTAACGGAAAAGCGTCTTTACGAGTCTTTTGGTTTAATTGCCGGTAGTCCACGCAAAGGCGAAGGCTACCATCTTTCTTCCGCACCAAGACAATGGGGGACGCATAGGGACTGCAGCTTTCCCTAATGACCTGCGCCTCAAGCAGTTGATTAATATGGGCCTTAACGACCTCATATTCCGATGGTGGCAAACGCCTATAGCGTTGTCGAACTGGAACGTCGTCTAACAAGGGGATTTCATGGGATATAAGACTGGTACAGCCCAAATCCCCCTCATGAGCTGAAAACACTGCCTGGTACTCAACCAGCAATGTCCTAACCCGTTGTGCCTCTTCCCTACTAAGATTGGATAAATCAAGGGCATCTATTTGGCTCCTGATTGAACTGGGAGATAAACCAGTGACTTCAATGGCCCTCAACTCAGCTACGCCCTTAGGCAAACTGACCACATCCACCCCACGCAAATAACCTAGCTGGGTGCGAGAGTAAAGCAAAACGTCAGTAGTGCCCACATTTACAACAGGAACGTAAACTGTACCCCTGAACACCTGAACTAACGAAGGAGAGGCTAACAATCCACCAGGTAAGCCTGAGTCCAGAGGCTCAAATAAGGCGGTACTACCAGACAAATGATCTGAACAGGTCGCCCTGACAAACTTGGTCACACCACCTGGAATACGCTGAACCCTCCCCTGACTTAATTTGACGACACTCTTCACATCAGGGGGGGTTTCATCACCTGCCTGATGACATTGTTGCAAGGCTTGAAACACCTGACCAGGTGCTTGAGACACGGTTGGTAACTCAAATAACGCCGGCCCATGCTGAAAAAACAAAAGTTCATAGCATTTGCTAATTACATTCATCCCAAGGACCCCCGGGACATTGACACCACTAGGAAGGTCTTTTACTATGAGTATGCCACAGCCTGGTATAACCCTCCCACACAAGAAAACATCCAATTCTAAATAGCCCAAATACGGGATGGCCAACCCATTAGCAGCCTTAAGCTGAAGCCAACGGCAAGCCTGTAAACTCCCTGTCTTAAAGTGTTGCAAAAAGAAACTCTCAGTAACGGTGGATACCATAGAGCCGGTGTCCAGTAAACAGGATACCTTAATTCCACCCATAAGAATGTCTATATGGGGGCAGGAGGACATTAATTTTGCAGCGGGGTTCACACTATTTACAACACAAGAGCCTGTAAGGGCCCCACCCGAACTGTGGCTCAACGGTTCGGTGGGCATTAGTTTTCCGACCCCTGTTGGAAGGCTAAGGGTCCAGTGCTAGATGGGGAAGGTACAGCTACAGAGTTAGACCGAGAGCGGAAAGGGACCCTTGCCCCATCACACTCCCTTGCAAAGTGCCCAGGACGCTGACATCTCCTACAAATTACAGGGCCATCACGGGGCGGTCTAGCATGCCTTTGATTGTTCTGAAGTAAAGCGATACTTTGGGTCAACTGGTTAAGCTGATCTTGTTGTTGTTTCAAAATAGCTTTAAGATCCCCCAGTTCTGTACCCAAAGAACCATTGCCTAATATAGTAGAGGAACCCCCTTGAACCCCATACTGAAGGCCATAGGCCGATGGAACAGAGTGACTACGACCTCGAGCACCCCCGGCCATGCCCTCCCGTTCCCACCTAATGGCCTCCCCTCTGGCATCCAACAGAGTAGCTGTGGGTTGACTACGCACCATTTGCTTTAGCATGCGGCGGAGGGAACAATCAGAAACATGCTCAATAAATTGGTCACGTAACAGCACCTCAAAGTTTAACATGCCCGCTGGTGCAACACGTTTCACCAGGTCCAGAAGACGCATCAGAGCCAAAGAAAACTCTTGAAGACTCTCCCCCTCTTGCTGTTTCCTGGAAAAAAAAGCCTCCTGCAAGGTAACATATGATTGACAACAGCCATATAATTCTTGCAAGATTTTAATGACAATTTCTGGGTCTCCCCGTTCTGCATCTGAACGATATTTAATTTCATCCCTGGCTTCACCTTCTAAATGATCAACCAAAAAGAACGCTTGGTCGACAGGCGCCAAATGACGGGCTCGCATACAGGCGCGTGCCTCCTCGACCCACTCGTCAATGTTCATACCAGAGTTACCTCGGAACATAGGACACTTCCTATCCTGTGGGATAAGAACAAGTCTCTCCGTAGCAGTTGTAATACCTCCCGCATCCATACTTGTAGATGGCCTGGCTGCAGTGTTGTCACAGAGGGCCGGGACAGAACCGGTGGATCCTGTTGCTACTGGTTCCTGGCGCAGACGTTCGTTTTCGGCTCTCAGTTGTAGCACCATGTCTCTAAGTTGTGTCAACTCATCCTCCATGACTGCAGAAAGGAAAAGAGGAAGAGACGACAAAAAAAACAAACACCAGAAACGACAGGAAAAAAAAAAAAAACCCTGGGGAGTCGTTCGTTCAGATGGGACCTCAATTAGTCCAGGGCTTGAGTATCACCTCAGAATCAGAGTCGGCTGCTGTTTTTCAAAAAAAAAAAAATAACACAAAATAACTTCAAACAAAATGTTGGACAAAATAAAGAACTTTCAGAATACCCGTCTCTGCTTTTACAATGCAACCACCCTGCCGACTACGCCAGTTTGTAACGGGCCAACAGTAATGTTTAATATCACCCAATCGAAATAGCACTGACTACGCCACCTTGGGAATTGCGCCCAAGGAAATATAGAAGGAACACAGGTTCGGTGGTGCAGTGAAAAGACAGAGTCGCGTCATCCAATAAACAAATTAATAATTTTATTGGACAGGAAAAAGATATTCCACTGGCATCATGTAATCAAGGTATAAATCACTGACAAGTTTATTGTAACAGTACTTAAAATAGCACAATATTAAAAAAACATCCCTCTAAACATGACTGATTCGAATACTGGATCAAATCACACAGACATCACAAATACTGTACTGTTCCCACAAAATAAACAAACAAAAACAATTACTAAACAAAAGAATAAAACAAACTATAAGCCTAAAGCTTACCTCAGGGGTGGCAAACTAGCTGTAAGAAATAGTGTTCTAATCTCAACCCCTTATGTGTGCACAGCAAACAAAATAGGAAGAGGTGCTCCAACCCTGGTGCTCCAAACTCACAGCAAAAAAGGTGTTTCACCCAGGTGACTAGCCTCCCCCTCGGCGCACTTAGCCTTAACTCGAACCAAAAAAAAGAAAAACAAAGGGAACAAGAGAAATTAGTGGGTATGGTACAGATACAAAAATCACCACAGACACAATATGATGGGTGACCAGATCAGCTTGTACACGGATAACCCGTCCTACCTCGTCGGCATAAACGAGCCCAGAATACTCAAAGTGTGACGATGAAATGGTCACCTACTGGATAGTTACACAGCGAAATCACACTGGTCAACCCAACTTCAATACACAAATAACATAACCCAAAAGATAGAAAATGAAGGACAGAAAGAAAACATTAGTTCACGAAACCAAACAATAACCTAATCACGAAAAACAGCAGCACGACCTGAATTAAATCACGTGGTACGCGAGAAACTGCAAAACAAAACAACAATCAGACAAGGATTTGCTCTGATCAAGGAATACAATCATTCACTGAATCATACATACCACGGCGTCAAGATGCACTCGCGAATGTTCCGCTAAAACACACAATAACCCCCATTAAACTCAACTAACCATAGAACGCACAACACATTATGACAGCCGACATACCTTAAAGCTTTCAATGAGCGCTTGACGCAACTCTCAACGCCCGTCACCGAGACGACTACGGCGATCACTTCAAAGACAAAACACATACTCTAAATACTTTAAAACCACACGAAACCATGCGTAACCTCCATCACTTACCTCGACTCTATCGACACCGGTAACCGGAAGAGGGGCGGGTATGACAATCTACATTTGGGATGCACTCGCGAATGTTCCGCTAAAACACACAGTAAACCCCATTAAGCTCAACTAACAGTAAAATGCACAACACATTACGATAGCGACATACCTTAAAACTTTCAATGAGCGCTTGACGCCACTCCCAGGACACGTCACGACGACTACAGCAAACACTCGGCTAGAGTGACACCGGTAACCGGAAGGGGGCGGGTATGACAAAGTCTACGTCCGAGGGCTTCCTGCCTAAACACTTAAATACTCCTCCTAATTACCTCATCCACCCATTCCCATATAAGGATTGCGAACGAAAAAAAAGGAAATAAAATCCCCTACTACTACACATGCAAGACATCTTTCTCTATAGTCCAAAAAGGAGACAAAAAGAGCAAAAAGAGTGTGTGGTAATTACGGGACTTATAATCTAAATAAAAATTGTTCAAAGATTTAATTAAAGAGATATAGCGCACTCTTTTTTCCTGTTTGCTACCCGTATATGTTTTTTTTGTTTTGTGTTTGTTTTTGTGCAACACAAAATGAGATATGCTCACTAACTAAATATTTTAATATCTGTTATTCAATATTTTAAATCAAACAGGGGTGTGTTTCCCATTCAACGATGTAACTTGCTGTACGATGCCTCGTTTAAGAAATCAAGTCACGACTGTTTCCCGAAACTGTTGTCATGACAAATCGTGTCCTCCCTCGAAATCAGGGGTTCTTTCTTCGTTACTCGCTTAATACATCTGAGATGATTTGACAGATCCCAGATCTTTTAATCGTGATAACTGATCTCTGGCTAATTTGATTCTTCAAACGAATTTGCGGATTGGATTAAAATATCTGGATTAAATTGTCTTCCCTGAAGAGGGCAGATGCATCTCAAAACCACGATCAGTAATGCAGCGATTGGCTGGCGGCAAGACAGCAACGTAATGACATCATATACTTAAAAAAGACACCTGGCTGTCAGGGTTGGTGAAGGGAAAGGAGCGAGGACTCAATGATGCAGGTGAAAATGGGCTTTTAATGATAATAAAAAATAAAACAAGACAAACCAAAACTACCCCGAGGGGGAAAAAACAGACTTGACTGGAGCAGGAAGCAGGGAAACATGAGGTAAATACGACGACGATTCAGCACTGGACTGCAAACACAAGGAGATTAAATAGGGAACAAACAAAGGAGGGTAACGAGGGAAGACAGGTGGGGCAAATTAACCAATAATCAGGAAACAAGGTGGGCGGGGTTAGACAATAGACACGAGCACATGGCACAAAGAAACACTTAACAAGACATGTGCTCACACCAAACATGACATGAACATGCAACTAATGAGAACTCATCAGCTGCATGTTCACACAAAACATGACAACATGACGTAGCACGTAGCCAGTGAAAATACACCAACCACATGCTACACAACATAAGACAAAACATGAAAGCACACGGCCGATGAAAACATGAACCGTGTGCTACACAGAACACACAGACAGAAGAGCACACGCTCACATGACAAAACAAACACGCGGCGCATGAATGTCCGAATCCCAACACAAAACTGAAACCCAAACTAGACCGAAGTGCTGGGATCCGAACACCACGCCCGCACACAAAACACAAGGACAGAAAAGCACGCAGCTTGAGCATGCTCAAAGCTGCACGCTCACACAAGACAAGACAAACAATACAGGAGTGTCAGGGCTCTGTCACAAAACCATGAATAAACTAGACAGAAGTGACAGAACCCTGACACTAACAAACACGCGGAGCATGAATGTCCGAATCCCAACACAAAACTGAAACCCAAACTAGACCGAAGTGCTGGGATCCGAACACCACGCCCGCACACAAAACACAAGGACAGAAAAGCACGCAGCTTGAGCATGCTCAAAGCTGCACGCTCACACAAGACAAGACAAACAATACAGGAGTGTCAGAGCTCTGTCACAAAACCATGAATAAACTAGACAGAAGTGACAGAACCCTGACACCTGGCAACTTGACAAAAACAAAAACAAAACAAAAAAACACGAATTTCTGGGCATTTATAAGGAAACCAAACCAACATAATGTCACTGTGTGTTTGGGTTTTGTTCATGTTCATGTCTCTCATTTTGTCATGTTCACTGTTATGTATTCCTCCAGGGACCAGTGGATTTCCCTCGCCCCCAGGCATCCATGAACATACTTAATACATCTGAGATGATTTGACAGATCCCAGATCTTTTAATCGTGATAACTGATATCTGGCTAATTTGGTTCTTCAAACGAATTTTCGGATTGGATTAAAATATCTAGATTAAGTTGTCTATGATTACTGCGCGTTCCTGTGTTCCCTGAAGAGGGCAGATGCATCTCGAAACCATGATCAGTAATGCAACGATTGGCTGGCGGCAAGACAGCAACGTAATGACATCATATATTTAAAAACGACACCTGGCAACTTGACAAAAAAAAAAAGGCCTTGAAAAGGCCACAAAGGCCTCCTGAACTGCCTGAGCCGCCATGGCTCCCTGAACTGCCCGAGCTGCCATGGCTCCCTGAACTGCCCGAGCTGCCATGGCTCCCTGAACTGCCAGAGCTGCCATGGCTCCCTGAACTGCCTGAGCCGCTATGGCTCCCTGAACTGCCTGAGCCGCTATGGCTCCCTGAACTGCCTGAGCTGCCATGGCTCCCTGAACTGCCCGAGCTGCCATGGCTCCCTGAACTGCCTGAGCCGCTATGGCTCCTTGAACTGCCTGAGCCGCTATGGCTCCCTGAACTGCCTGAGCCGCTATGGCTCCCTGAACTGCCCGAGCTGCCATGGCTCCCTGAACTGCCCGAGCTGCCATGGCTCCCTGAACTGCCTGAGCCGCTATGGCTCCTTGAACTGCCTGAGCCGCTATGGCTCCCTGAACTGCCTGAGCCGCTATGGCTCCCTGAACTGCCTGAGCCGCTATGACTCCCTGAACTGCCCGAGCTGCCATGGCTCCTTGAACTGCTCCACGGCGCAGGTCCGCCCACGCTCCACGGCCCAGGTCCACCCATGCTCCACGGCCCAGGTCCACCCACGCTCCGCGGCCCAGGTCCAACCACGCTCCACGGCCCAGGTCCGCCCTCGCTCCATGGCCCAGGTCCAGCCCCCAAGGAGCCGGTGTGTTTGGGTTTTGTTTATGTACATGTCTCTTATTTTGTTATGTTCACTGTCATGTTTCCTGGTTTTGTCATGTGCTCCTGTTTGTCATATGATCCTGCCATGTGCTCCATTGTCATGTGATTCCCTAGTCTCTTGTGTCATGTTAGGCTTGTTCGCCTTCACCCAGCGATGAGCAGTCCGATCGGCGGCTGACTTGAAGCAGTGCATGTGCATGTTATTTCACTTCAGCTGATAAAGTATGCAAACACAGCGCGACTACGGGAAGCAGAAAGTGTCCGACTTCACGTCTCCGTTTGCAGCTCCTCCCCGTCTGCATGGCTACTCTCGCCGATCAGTTGAATCCGGCCGCAGCCGATGTCGAACACACCTGTTGTCATTGGTTGATTTAGTCATGTGGGTTCTCAGTTCAGTTTTGTCATTGGTTCATTGTCTTGATTGTTCACAGGTGTGTCTTGTTTAGTCATTAGTCTCTGTGTATTTAGGCCCTCATGTTTGCCTTGTTCTCTTGTCGAGTATTGTTACCTGTAACCACTGTTGGTGAGTTCTGTTTCAAGTCAAGTCTGTTTCAAGTCTGTTTTAGTATCCGTTCATGGTTTGCTCACTTTTGATTTATAATAAACTGCACTTGGGTTCATCAAGATTGCCTCCAGTGGACCATTCATTTCTACACATAAAAGTAAGTTAATAGAAAAATTACATGTGCACTGTTTTTTTTTAATTTATATTCACGAGTTTATAGTATTTGTACACCCTTTAGATTTTTATTTCAATGTTGTAATTGGCAATTAATTTAATTCAATTTGAAGCAGATTTGTTACGTGACAGTATTAAAGTTTCTTAAGGGTCAAGATCAAGTTATCTGCATCTCTTGCGCTGAATCAAGCCACTCCCATAATCTCCATCATCACTCAAATTAATGCACGGCTCAGGTTAACTGTACAATGTGTGTAAACCTCCAATAAAATTATAAAGTAATTATTCCATCACAAATAAATCTCTCAATCAAATGGCTGTATCTATAGTATTATACACAACATTATATTATTTTCAAATACATTTTTATATTATTATTATTGCCCCTGGTTCAGTAAGGAACTCTTGTAATAAAGCAGCATTGGCTGGGACAGATTTTAAGTATCACCTCAAGATGCAATCTAATCCTGTTTACATGAAATAAGCCTACTCCCGAGCAGGTTTGATCTTACGGACCTGTTGCTATGACAGCACACCGCAAAATCCCCAGAGTTAAATGAACTCTACTCTACTGTACATATGGTCCCCCTCTCCATAGAGTTAAAATAACTGTGAATCAGTGTTAAAGTTAATGAGATAATTAAGTGATTAATTAATTGATGATTAAGCATTAGCAATGAACACCTGATGTTAACAAGCAGAATCACTGCAGGAAAGAGAAACACAAGAACTACAGCTGATTTCAGTCACAGCTTAAAGCCGAGTTCAGACTTCATGATTTTCAATCTCGTCAGATCACTGCTCTTTTCACACTGTATGACTATCTGTGCCAGCATTCAGTTGCTGCTGTGTTCACACGGCACGATGGATCTGCGACAGGGGATTTCACACTGCATGACTGTACAAGAGGAAGAATCACCGACAACTCTGTCCCGTCCGCAAACTAAGTTTCACAACAAAACACACATGAGAAGTGGAAAGGAAACAACACAAGATCACACGAGCATCAGACTGGAGTTCTCACGCGAGACTGAAATTGTTATTAAAAATATAGACTGCAGTGCAGAAACTTGCGATCCAAATTGTCTGTGCGCTGATTTGCAGCAAAAAGGAGAAAAAGAGAAGATTATGGCGGAGGAAATGGTTGGGGAGACACAGGGAGAAATGATTGTGTTCTGCAAAGAGAGTTTGAGGTAAATAAATAATTTTGCGATGTGTTACTATTGCAGCTGGTCAAGCAAATGTTTGTGCTTTGTTTCTGTTTGATATAATTGTAAATATATCTATTAAAATACTGATATTCTGGTCTATAACTCCTGCCCATCTGGTTCTCTCATTGGCTGTAACGTTAAGGCGGGCGTACACTGTGTGAGTTCGGACACTCAGGAGGTCGTGAGATATTGCACAGGGTACAAGTCAGTTTACTTGATAGTCGTGTCAAAGCAGCTGGTACACAGCATGACTATGCACGGCGAGCTGAAGGCAATCACGTGAACTTTCAATGTTGCAACTATAGCTTCAGATAAGAAAATGAAAGAAAAAATGATTTGTGTGCAATAGGCCTGTCGCGATTGGTCGATCGAATCGACTGCGTCGACGGTGTTAATTAGTCGACTGGGTAAGTTTGATATGAAATTGTATTAGTACCGGTCATTTAAAAATGACAGCACTCTAATAAGAGCAGCATTTCTTAATTTGCGTCGACGTGTGACAGCAGAAGTGAGGACGTGTGTGTGAGCGAGCTCTGCTTCCACCGTTCACTAAACAATGGAAGCAGAACAGACAAATATATATGAATCCGTTTGAGATTGAATTAATGCTAGATATATTTTTTTTTTGCTAAAAATGATGGACGGTTTCTGAGGATTAATTTAAATTTCTCATTTTGCAGTAAATTACATTTGTATTCTAAATAAAAGATATAGATTGTACTGAATGTCCGCTTACTTATTTTGTTCAAGATAAGGATTTATTAAGTCCACATGTCATAAAAACAAGAAACTATGCTTCTCCACAGGTCAAGAGCTGTTTGCTAATGTTTGTTGGAACTATGGTTTCGGGAAATAGACTCGTTGAACAGGCTATGTTGATAACGATGGAATTTACGATTAATTGCCTAACAATGCTTTTGGGAAACGCACCCTTGATCATTTTATACACCACATTTTTTATATTAGGCTGTACCACATACTCTCATTTTTTACATTTGCCTTTGGACTAAAATAGAGAAAGATTTCTTGCTTTTGCGTCCATTACTCACGACTGCTAGAGCATGAGGGATCAGCTTTGTTTAAGAACACTTCAATCTGTCCAAACTCTCCCTTTAACCTTGATAAGGTGGGATATGGGCTATGAAGAGTGTTTTAACTGATTTCCTTCCTCATCCTTTGGATTCAGTGAGGACATGTGATCTGTAATCCCATACAGAGCACTGCTCAGTATGGAGCCTCTATAGTACAACATCAAAAAAGGGGCCAGTCAAAACAGCCACAGATGTTCATCCTACATAATTGTAGAGGGGTTTCTCAAGGGCGCATGGTAACACAACACAATTGTGCTCTTGAAACTCTTAACTATTGAATGCTGAATCCACAGTCTGTTAAACATTAGGCTTCCCCATCCCAGTTTCTGTCCAGCATGCAAACTTTCACTTGTAAATCAAATCTAGCTGTCTTTAATGCTATATAGAAGCTTGAGGACTACATGTGCTTAATACCCGATTTTCTGGAACACTGTGAATCTTCCCATTTGGGAGCAGATAAAGCACGAAAGGAAGCTCTTTGGAATTCTGTTTAGAATTCCTGTTAGATATAGTTTGAGGAACAGTACGCATCTCAGATAAGAGGATGTGCATGTGGGAGTTAAATCTCATTCCTATAACCAAGGCTGTGAATATGGCATGTTACACAAATATGGCACAGAATAGGCCTTAACATTCATTACAATTATTTAAAAGAAAATTCAACATGGTCAGTGAAAAGAGGGGCTTAACTCAGAAAATGTTGACTGTCTATCTCAGGTAGTCAAACTATCTTTTTATGTTTACTTCTTATTTTCTTCTTTTTTTTCTTCTTCTTCATTTAACCCCTGAAAATTACGTAGAACAAAATATATAATTGTAACACTGTATATTTTCCCATAAATCAAAGAACAATAGTTGTTTGATAATTTCCCCAAAAATTAATGGTTGAGTTTGACAAATGCAGTCAACACTAAAATGTATGTATAGACTGAGAAATGCCTTGAAAGATTTTATGGATTTAACAAAAAAGGAATTAATGTGGGAAAATTATATTGTAACAGGGTTACACACACACATGCACACACCTCTCTCACTCTCTCACGCACGCACGCACTTTATGGGGACATTCCATAGACATAATGATTATACAAACGAAATATTCTATCCCCATACACTAACCCAACCCCTAAACCTACCCATCACAGAAAACTTTCTGCATTTTTACATTTTTAAAAAACAGTTGATTTATTGATCACTTAGTCTGATTTTTAAGCTGTTTTCCTCATGGGGACCAAAAAATGTCCCCACAAGGATTTTGGATTTTTCCATCCTTGTGGGAACATTTTGTCCTCATAAGGGTTTTACCAGGACCACACACACAGCCTATATATATTGTGTTTATATATATTTTTAACAACATAATTTCATGTAAATTAAGCTGGGTCAGGCCCACCTCTCATGGCAATTCATAACTACATTTTGGGCAAACTGATGCCTGATTTGTATGAATTTGTATGATCTTACAATCTGTTACGCCCCACTGGCAGTTAGATTTAGGGGTGGGGTTAGGGCTAGATCTTCATGCTTATGTTTTTCTAAAAATCGTTTGTTTCTGTATGAATCCCATCGTACAAAATCATGCAAAATCACCACCTCATAAAATAGTTTAAAAAAAAATGTCATGTGATCGGGTTGGACAGTCCAAAATCAAAAGGGACTTTAATGTGTTAATAGCAATATTTTTGAAGCCATCTTAATTGAAGTTAGATAACTTATTAATAAAAAATGATGGCACATGAATTGTGCCTCTAATGCTTTGAATTTGTAACCCATTTGTGGGCAGATTATGAGTTGCTTCAGTACCATATAAATTCACTCAGGTCAGGAAAAACCATTATGATCCTGTCAATGAAAGGCCTGTTATGTTCTGAATGAACACAGTTCTCCAAACTCTTTCCATCAACACCATTGTTTTCAGCGGATCAATGTCAAGTAATGGAAGAGTACTTTTTCCTTTTGGAGAGAAGCAAGGGAATTTGACGTTTGAGCATCATATGTTGCCTGTAGTTTATATAAAAAGAGATATATCTATGTGTTTTTATTTTTAAGAGCATGAGAACAATAGCTCTGTGAACACCCTTTAATTACTTTCAAACACGTACTTCCACACGCTGCAGGGGGGAGATAACATGGGTCTGTGATAGCTCAGAGGAAAAGGAAGCTATAAGTCACTCACTGACCTTTCTTCTTACTGCTTGTAAACAAACTACTTACGGTTGTACTTGAATTTCACCCCCGAATCCTCAAGGATTGAGATTTATTTGAAACACCAAACAGGATTTGGTGTAATTTAGGTCAGGTTCACCAATATATCACTACCAAGTCATGCCTTCAGATCAATGCTATTTCAAGAATGACAAATTTAACCCATTACATTGTTGCTCAGTGCTCTAAATGTGGAATACAAAGCAACTTTGAAGTGACGGCTGCTTGTCTTTAGCTTTGTCTGCACACAGCTGCAAGTATAGCAAACAAACATTTTCAAATGTCAGATGTTCTGGAATGCTTTATGTCTTTTCCCACGGCTAACTTTTGATCTAGAAAAGCCGAGGGGGAAGTGGCTCATGTGACCAGACAGACAGGGCCACATATAGGGCTGAGAGGTACTCTGAATGGGTCACAGAAAGGGAGGTGGTGGGAGGTATATGAGCTCTGACCGCAGGACGCCAAGCCCCTCACATTAGTGCTCACTTCTGAAATATGACATAATTAACTTAATGGGTTCTCTGTGTCAAAAAATGGCTACAAATCTTATGAAAAAGGATTTGCGTGCTCTTAGTTCTCAGGTAAAGAACTAAAGTACGTAAGCAGCCGACGTATATGGAAGCAGCAAAGGAACTTGTTTTGTTTTCCTTTTTTTTTTTGATATATGGGTAGATGTCAGGAATATTTTTGAGTCATATTATGTGAGAGACTACATGTCATTTTACATCTTTTAGTATTTTAAACAAGGCAAAACAGAAAAACTAAACAAACAAACAAAACAGAATTTTAGTTTTTTTTTCAACAAAACAAAACGGAACAAAAATTAAAACAAAACAAAAAAAGCTTATATTTGTTTGTACTTTTAAACAAATCAAAACAAACAAAACTGATTTTTTTTAAACAAAAGAACAGAACAGAAAAACAAAACAAATAAACAAAACATAGAATTTGTTTTATTTTCACCAAACAAAAACACAACAAGAAAATAAATAAATACGTATTTATACGTAGAAAATAAAAAAAATTGTATTTTTTTTTTGTACTTTTTAAACAAAACAGAACAAGACAATTTTTTTTAATTAATAAATAATTTGTCACACTGCCAGAATATTTAAAATTAAATAGTAAAGGTTTAAAAGAAGAAACTTATGATAACCTTGATTATTTATGATTCCTTATTTATCATGCAGTTTTAAACAAAAACCTTGTAAACCTAAAGGCTTATGGTCGGATATGTTATGCATCCACTATATCCATTCCCAGATTTAACAATAAAGTGTTTATCAGGGATATAATAGTGCTATTTAGTAAAAAGTTATATAATGATTTTTAAATACAGTAGACATTTCTGAAGCAAGTTACTCACAATATCATGTGTTATGTCTCTGAGGTTAAATCTCGGTGTGAGTGTGCTGACATCACATGATTTCCTGCACTGTCACCATATTTTCTTAACATCAACTCTAAAAAAAGGGCATTTAAACTACAAAAAGTAAGACTTTGCAGAGATATGAGATTATAAGAAACCAAGTCAGCAAAGAAAAGATGTATCACTGCATGAAGGAATTGTATAGCTTCAAATCATTCACGTTTTCAAGGTCATTATGCCATATACAGAAATAACCTTTCATTTAAACCAAAAATAGAACTAGCCTACCTTTTTTTCTATACCATTCAAATGCAAACATTCAGTTATCTGCTGAGTAATACATGTGTACATACAAAAAGGCCTACTACAAAGTTTGTCTTTACCCCAATTATTAATCTGAGGCGGCAGACTGGGAGGTTTTGTGCTGTCCTTGCATGCAGGAAAGTTGATTCTTCAGATTTGGGTGTGTGAGGGAGGACAACAAAGTGCTTTATTTGTATGGGCTGCAGGCTGTGAAAATGAAGGCTCTTTCACAACGATAACTATAACGATAATTAGCCTATATTAGCATCCACACCAACGCACAAAATCTCCCCTCTGCCACACCCCAATCTACCGTCTCCGAGAGAGGTGGTACTTTGGCTGGTGGCCAGGGTGACCTGAGGGCGGTGCCGTGGTATTAAGAACCCCGACGATCAATCCTCGGGCCACGCCCCCCTCTCGCACATCGCTTCCCGCGAGTGCTGGACTGAAGCGGCGGAACCGTCTCTGACGCCCCGTTCGTTTCGTTCACACTCCAGATAGCAGCGAGATGTCGATCGCCGCATCTCAAGGTGGGCTAGAGTCCTTTGGGGATGATGATTAGGCTGTGCTCCGCCTTCAGGTGTGTCAGCGCTGCTGGATCTGACCTAGAGTTGACAGCCATGTTATCTCGGGCAGCCGCGAGCCTCGGGCTGGTGTGGAACTCCGCCCTGTCACGAGCGCTCGTGGTTGCGCGATTGGTTTTTGGGGCTGCACCTGACAGCTGTTGGGCCCCGCCCCAATGCCTTTCGCTCCCGAGATGCATGAGGAGATCACGCGGTCCTGGAAGTCCCCGTGCTTCCCGTGACCGTTCGGTGGCCTCCTCCACCTTCTCTGCCCTTGATGGGGCCGCAGCCAAGGGTACACTGGGGTCCCCCCACTGTTGAACACTCTGTTGCGCACTACGGTGTCCACGGAGGGCTTTGACGTGGCGTGGCTATCCTAAGCACCCCCCCCAAAAGCCTGTGGGCTCGTCTACTTCGGTGGCGTGGTCCTGCAGAGCTACAGGGCAGGCCGCTGCCCCTTTGCACATGCACGAGGGTGGAGCCGACCCAGGGCTCTTCAATGGGTTGCGTGCCGCCACTGATCCCGCCCCCCGGGCGGCGAAGGTGGCCACACGCTCCCTGGGTCGGGCGATGTACACAGCTGTGGTCCGGGAGAAACATCTGGCCTTACCTGGTGATGTGGAGGACGTTGAGCGGGCCCGCCTCCTCAACTCGCCCATATATGGCCTTTTTGGCAGCACGGCTGAGAACTGCGCCTGACGGTTCTCAGCCGCCCGAAAGCAGACTGAGGCTGTAACACGTACTGCCCCGGCGGCCAGCTGCTGCACCCAGCCGCCGACTCAGTCGCCTCAGCCCGCTCAACGCTGTGGGAAAGAACTCATGTCCCTGTCTCTGAGGACCCAGAGACCGGTGATGGCAGTGTGCGCCGCCTCAGGGCCGCGCCGCTCTCGTCCCTCTCTCTTGCCAGCCTCCTCTCAGAGCAGACCCCAGTGGAACGTGCATCCTTCCCTGGTCTCCTCTGTCAGGACGCAGCTGCTGACTGTGCCCCCACACCGGGACGCTACGCCTCCCACGTCTGGGCCAGTCACGCTGCCTCGCTGCCTCCCCGGGGTACGTCTGTGGTTCGAGTGACCCCTGGCAACAGCTTCAGGGACTGTCCGCTGGGTCGTGAAGACCATCAGGCTCGGCTACATGATTCAGTTTGCGCAGGCTCCTCCCCGTTTCTGGGGAGTCCGCGCTCCGTGGTGGGGCCCGATAGAAGGCCCCAGTCATGCGTGCGGAGGTTGCCACCCAACTGGCGAAGGGTGCGATCGAGCCTGTCCCTCTAGCCGAAGTGAAGTCCGGCTTCCTCAGCCCTTACTTCATTGTACCCTAGAAAACCGGAGGGTTATGGCCAATCCTGGATCTGCACATCTTGAACCGATACCTGCACAGGCTTCCGTTCAGGATGTTGACAGCGAAACGCCTTTTCGAATGCGTTTGTCCAGCTGATTGTTTTGCAGCGATCGACCTGAAGGACGCCTACTTCCATGTCTCCATCCTACCTCGACACAGACCATTCCTACGGTTTGCTTTCGAGGGGCGGGCATATCAGTACGCGGTCCTCCCACTCGGGCTAGCTCTGTCCCCTCGCGTCTTCACGAAGATTGTCGAGGCAGCCCTTGCGCCACTCAGGCAGCACGGGGTTCGCATCCTGAACTACTTCGACGACTGGCTCATAATGAGTCACTCTCGAGCGCAGGTTTGTGAACACAGAGACCTAGTGCTCCAGCACTTAGCCCGTCTGGGCCTTCGGGTCAACTGGGAGAAGAGCAAACTTTGCCCCGTGCAGAGGATCTCTTTTCTCGGTATGGATATCGACTCGGTCGCCATGTGCGCACAGCTTACGAGCGAGCGCGCGCAGTCTCTGCTGACTTGCCTCCGTCAAATCGAGAGCAAGAGTGTGGTTGTTTCAGAGCTGTTTCAGAGGCTCCTGGGCCATATGGCATCTGCAGCCACGGTGACGCCGCTCGGATTGCTTCATATGAGACCGCTTCAGCATTGGCTTCGCGATCGAGTCCCGAGATGGGCATGGCGGTCTGGCACGCTTGATCCGATACCTGCACAGGCTTCCGTTCAGGATGTTGACAGCGAAACGCCTTTTCGAATGCGTTTGTCCAGCTGATTGTTTTGCAGCGATCGACCTGAAGGACGCCTACTTCCATGTCTCCATCCTACCTCGACACAGACCATTCCTACGGTTTGCTTTCGAGGGGCGGGCATATCAGTACGCGGTCCTCCCACTCGGGCTAGCTCTGTCCCCTCGCGTCTTCACGAAGATTGTCGAGGCAGCCCTTGCGCCACTCAGGCAGCACGGGGTTCGCATCCTGAACTACTTCGACGACTGGCTCATAATGAGTCACTCTCGAGCGCAGGTTTGCGAACACAGAGACCTAGTGCTCCAGCACTTAGCCCGTCTGGGCCTTCGGGTCAACTGGGAGAAGAGCAAACTTTGCCCCGTGCAGAGGATCTCTTTTCTCGGTATGGATATCGACTCGGTCGCCATGTGCGCACAGCTTACGAGCGAGCGCGCGCAGTCTCTGCTGACTTGCCTCCGTCAAATCGAGAGCAAGAGTGTGGTTGTTTCAGAGCTGTTTCAGAGGCTCCTGGGCCATATGGCATCTGTAGCCACGGTGACGCCGCTCGGATTGCTTCATATGAGACCGCTTCAGCATTGGCTTCGCGATCGAGTCCCGAGATGGGCATGGCGGTCTGGCACGCTCCGGGTCCTATATAACTCGGGCCTGCCTTCTGACGCTCACCCTGTGGTCGAACCTCAGCTTTCTATGGGCTGGTGTGCCCTTAGAACGAGTTTCCAGACATGTTGTTGTGTCAGATGCCTCCGCCACGGGTTGGGGTGTGCAATGGACATGCTGCCGCGGGCTCCTGGACAGGACCCCAGCGCCGCCTGCATGTCAATTGCCTCGAGTTGCTGGCAGTACGGTTCGCCCTGCACCGCTTCCGAGCGTTGCTGAAGGGTCAACATGTACTAGTCCGGTCAGACATCACAGCCACAGTAGCGTACATCAACCACCAGGTCTACACTCCTGCCGTATGTCTCAACTCGCCCGCCATCTCGTTCTATGGAGTCAGAAGCACCTGAGGTCCCTTCGTGCTGTCCATATCCCTGGAGAACTGAACCATGCAGCCGACGAGCTCTCACGGTCTCAGCCACTTCCTGGAGAATGGAGACTCCATCCCCAGTCGGTCCAGCTGATTTGGGAACAGTTCGGCAACGCACAGGTAGATCTGTTTGCTCCCATGACTTCCCATTGCAGCCTGTTTTATTCCCTGACCGAGGGCACGCTCAGCACGGATGCACTGGCGCACAGCTGGCTGCGGGGCCGACGCAAATATGCGCTCCCCCAGTGAGCCTTCTCGCACGAGTCCTGTGCAAGATCAGGGAGGACAAGGAGCAGGTCATGTTGGTCGCCCCGTATTGGCACGGCCAGACCCGGTTCTCAGAACTGCTACTCTTTGCAACAGCCCCTCCCTGGCCTATCCCTCTGAGGAAGGACCTCCTCTCTCAGAGACAGGGAACCCTCTGGCACCTGAGCTGGTCCTGAGCTCTGGAACCTCCACGTGTGGCTCCTGGACGGGATGCGGCAGGTTTGAGTACCCTACCACCTCCGGTGGTGGCTACCATCACTTCCGCTAGGGCAGAGTCCACTCGGCATGCCTATGCGTTGAAGTGGAACCTCTTCGTCACCTGGTGTTCTTCCCTCCGAGAAGACCTCTGGAAATGCCAGTTCGGGTCCGTGCTCTCGTTCCTCCAAGAGGGGTTGGAGCAACGGCTGTCTCCTTCCACCCTTAAAATGTATGTGGCCACAATATCTGCCCACCACAATCTCTTGGGGGACAAAAAGGTAAGTCAGCACGACCTGGTCATCAGGTTCCTCGCTCTCCCCTCTTGGGACCTCTCAGTAGTCTTAGATGCTCTGCAGAGGTCCCCCTTTGAGCCTTTACGGTCAGTTGATCTTAAGTTCTTGTCTATGAAGACAGCTCTCCTGACCGGATTGGCCTCCATCAAGAGGGTAGGGGACCTGCAGGCATTTTCAGTTGACAAAGCGTGCCTGGAGTTCGGGCCGGCTAAGTCTCACGTGATCCTGTGACCCCGGCCCGGATATGTGCCCAAGGTTCCCACCACTCCGTTCAGACACCAGGTGGTGAACCTACAAGCGCTGCCAGTGGAGGGGGCAGACCCAGCCTTGGCATCACTCTGTCCAGTATGTGCTCTCCGCGCTTACGTAGACAGTATGCAGTGTTTCAGGACATCAGACAAGCTCTTTGTCTGTTATGGTGGAGAGCGGAAGGGAAGAGCTCTCTCAAAGCAAGGGCTGCCTCACTGGATAGTGGACACCATTGTTTTGGCTTACCAGCAGCAAGGTCGACCATGTCCCCTTGAGGTCAGGGCCCACTCCACTCGGAGTGTGGCCTCCTCTTGGGCTTTAGCGCATGGCGCCGCGCTTACAGACATCTGCAGAGCTGCAGGCTGGGCGACACCTAACACATTCGCCAGATTCTACAATCTCCGAGTGGAGCCAGTGTCCGACTACGTACTCGCCTCTACTAGTGGCCGGTAATGGACCAGGCTCAGGTGTCTACGCTTGCTCGCCATTCCACTCCACGGACTGGATACGTGCAATATTCTCCTCAGGTGAGCTTTCTGAAAGCCCTGAGTTCATCCAGCACTGTCGATGTCGACATCAGTAAGTCTGCCCCTTCGAGTCCAGACCCTCATGTCCTGCCCCGTGTGCATGGTTCCCCTCTGGCGACCCTCACACGTGTATTTCCACTGTAAGCCTCCTCAGTGAGCAGGTGTCTTTCCCTCGGCAAGTCCCTGCCATCCCTGGGGTTAAAAATCCACCTTCGGCTGGTACCCCAGAGTTCTCCATATGCAGCCCTTAGCGGTCATATGTGTACTCTCTAAGTCCTCCCTATGGGTAGGCATTCTGGCATATCTCCACTGGAATATGCTTCCCAGTGTACCTTGGTAATCCTGTGATAAGTGGGAGTCCTTCGTCCGTACTAGTCTTACGACAGGGTACTCACACTTACGCAGGGCACTGGAAGACAGCCGAGTGGCGTCACTGTATTGGGACCCCCATTCGTTAGTCACTAAAGTTACGTCGTAGTGACTGAACGAAAGGGAACGTCTTGGTTACGTATGTAACCCTCGTTCCCTGAGGAGGGAACGGAGACATAACACCCCTTTGCCACTTCCGCTGTGCTGCTGGAACGCGGAGTTCAGTCTTGGCTCCGCAGCTGTAACATAATGCGAGGTTGCCAGCGTACTTCCTTATATACCCACGATGTGGGGCGCATGCAGTTACTCATGCAAATTCCGCATGCCCATGGCATTGGCACGTCTCCGTTCCCTCCTCAGGGAACGAGGGTTACATACGTAACCAAGACGTTATGTTATTAATTGAGAAGTTTTGTCGTCTGCCGCTTTAAATGCTCAAGCTCTTTAAAGTCTGGTGGTTTCTGATTGGCTGTCATTGTTTTTTATTGTTCATCAACTAGAACAAATCGTTCTGAGAGTGATTCCAGAGATATATTGTCTGTGCTGTTATCTTTATAGTTGTGGTGTGGCCTCTGCAATTCTTTTTCTATATTTAAAATTATTTTTAGAACAATATCTTTACCGTTATCATCCTTGGTGTGAATGGGTAATGGTCTCTTTAAGAAATGCTTTGCATTAACCACGAAATGATGACGGAAAACATGTGTTTCACATTTACATGTTCATTTATTGTGCAAATAATTTGTTAACATGAGGTTTTGAGTCACTTATTGCCTCAGGCATTTCACAGCTCTTGACACAATCACAATAGTAACAAAGTTCAAGTATAACACAATAAATTCCAGTGTAAAAGGTCCTCCTCTGCGTTTATTTTGTGATTTCATTTTGAGTACTTTAACCCCTTGTGATTATTTGCTTCAAGCTGTGCAGGTAGGCCTATGATTGTATCAACAGCAGACAGACACACTCACACACCTCACTCGTAATCCTCCGCCGGTGGCAGGTTCCATGCAGGTCAGCGTTTGCTAGACACAGCTTTTATTTGCCCCTGATTATTTCTATGCAAGTCACCTCACATCCTGTCAGGGGTGATCATCCTCACATGGGTTGATTCTGTTCCGCTTGGGGGGCTCTATTCAGGGCCCAGCACAGTCACTAGGCCAGCCAGACCTTACTCACAGGCCTAGGGCCGCCTAGTCAGCAAATACACCACCAAGAGAGAATGAGAGCAACACACAGACATAAATACATCACAGTCTTTTAACAGCTGGCCACCACAACAAGCGTCCAGGGACAAAACAGTGTTGTTTCCGGCAGACAGTTTTTGAAGCCGTCTACATTTGACCCTTTTGCATTGACATTCTGATGTCTAAATAAGCACAATTAATCTCAGTGAGTCAGTACATCTGAAACTCAATTTAGGACTGCTAACAGGTGGAGTTCACAATTAATCCCCCTCTGTCTTTCTCGCTCACCTTTCTAAAATAGAATAACTTTTTGAATTTTGAGCATCTGTGCCATTACATTTATTTTGGTCTCTATTATGATACAGAACTTAATTTAAATATATTACGAATTGACCAGTTCACTTCCATAACTGCAAAATTGTATGAATGACATTCTCGCCACCTAGTGGTGAGTCTTGACAAGTTTCACTTCTAAATGAGGATTTATTTATTATCAAGAAAATTGACATTTTTATGAATGTAAAAACGAAACTATAATTTTAAGGTTCTGTTTTCTGTTGTCAAAAATTAGATGAAAATAATAATGAAAATAAAAATTATTTAAAAAGTTAGATGAAAAATATGAAGTTTCGCATCAGACCTGTAAATGCACATTTGGGTTTGAATGTGTATCGTCAAGGATAATATGGAAATAATAATTTTATTGTATAATTATAGTCATCGGTTCGATTCCCAAGGACTGCATGAACTGATAAAATGTAGTATGAACTTTAGTGAATGCAATGGAAGTCGCTTTAGATAAGTGTCAGCCAAATGCATAAATATAAAGAATTATTTGACTATAAATACATTAAAAAAAATATTGTAATAATCAGTTCAAAATGATATTTTAAATAACCGAGTTTCAGATGAATCATGACTGTCTGATTAACCATGCCTGCATCTCAATGTGCATACTATCCATCCTAAATAGTATGTGACATTAGAAATATTCAATACTATTTAGGGCGGATAGGTGGATAGTATGCACATTGGGATGCAGGGAATAACTGGCTGTGTTTGAAATGGCATACTATCATACTACTTATTTCTGCAGTATCCAGTATGTATACTTTGTGTAGTATGCAAATTTTCTGTATGGAATATCCAGAGGACCTACTATATTTGCCAGTGTCTACTAAATACACCTCAAGAACACTGAAATCCAGTATGGAAGCTGTGTTCGGAATGGCATACTACTATATTGCAGTATGCAATGTATATACTGTGAATTTTCTGTATTCATGGAATCCTTACATTTGCTGGAATCTGATGTATGTATATGAGGACATTGCATGGGATACTGTTTCCAACAATGCAATGCATATGAAGAGTGCAGCGAGAGTGAACTGGAGGCGGGGAATAATTATAAATGTAACACTTTAATAAGTACACATTACTGTATTAATGTATCATTATAACATTATATACAGTTACAAGAAAAAGTATGTGAACCGCTTGCAGAATCTGTGAAAATTGCTGAATTTATTCAAATTACCCATTCAAAAGTTTAAGAACCATTGATTCTTAATACTGTATGGCGTTCCCTGGATGATCCACGGCTGTTGTTTTGTTTTGTGATGTTTGTTCTTGAGTATTTCTTATTTTGTTTAAATATCAGTTTTTTTTTTTCATTGAATACTGCCCTTCAGAAGCAACAGAAGATACTTACATGTTCCCCGGAAGACAAATTAAGTACAATTTACCTTGATCTTCAAATTCAATACGTTTTCACCCCCCGGCTCTTAATGCATCGTCTTTCCTTCTGGAGCATCAGTGAATGTTTCAACATTTTTTAAATAGTTGTGTTTGAGTCCCTCATTTGTCCCCAGTGTGAAAAGATGAATCTCAAAATCATATAGTCATTGCTAGAGAGGGTTCAAATATGCAAAAGATGCTGGAAAACGTACTCGGTTACTTAACGTAACCTCGGTTCCCTGAGATAAGGGAAGGAGTACTGCGTCTTTAAGACACTGTATGGGTAGGTTCTCCTTCTCTCGAATATACTGAAGTAATTGTAAAATCACGCAGTGCTACTGCCCAGTCAAAACAGTGTCGAGACATCTCGCACGCTATTGGCTGGCCAGTGGGAACTGCATGAACCAATGGCAGAACAGCGTAATCTGAGCGAACCAAAGGGCACAAAGCCCGCGAAGCTGAGCGCAAGAGCCCGCGAAAGGGGCATATAAAATACGCTGTAACTGTCAAAAACGTCAGGTTAAATCGACTGAAGCGACGATCACCCGAGTCAGCGCCATAGCACAGCCGTCTACGCAGTACTCCTTCCCTTATCTCAGGGAACCGAGGTTACGTTAAGTAACCGAGTACGTTCCCTTTCGAACGGTCAGTTCGTACTGCGTCTTTAAGACGCTGTATGGGAACCTGTAAAATCCCGCCGTGCTATGATAAGCGCAGTGACATGTACTCCCTCAAGTTTGAACACTTATTAGAAAGGGCTCAAGACTAGAGTTACTGACACATCATTTATATTAATAATATATATGTACACACGTCTTATACTACTGGGCTCATAGAGGCCGGTAACTATAAGGAATGTGTAAGCATTGAAGCATATGAAGGCCCCAATGCCAACTTATGACGGCGACGGGCTTACAAGGCCGTCTGATATTCGTTAGGCCGTCTTAGTATTTTTATACAGCGAGGACTTGTGCCTGCAGTGCAGGGACATCCAGACTGAAGAATCTGGTTAAAGTAGATGGTGAGGACCAACCTGCCGATCTACAAATGTCACCCATAGAAAAACTCCACTAGACCACGCCCAAGAGGAGGCCATGCCTCTGGTGGAGTGAGCTTTGACACCTATGGGGCATTGGAGGCCCATAGTGTCATATGCTAACGCTATCGCGTCCGCTAGCCATCTGGCTAGGTTTTGTTTGGTGACCGGAAGTTCCTTAGTTCGGTCACCAAAACTTACAAAGAGCTGCTCCGACTGTCTAAAGTGGGAGGACCGCTCAATATATGCTCTAAGCGACCTAACAGGGCCGAGCAGGTGTAACTGTCTCTCATCCTCCGAAGTGGGGAGGGCAGAGAGAGTGATTACCTGTGCTTTGAACGGTGTTGAAAGCACTTTAGGTACATAACCATGCCCTGGTTTGAGGATGACTTTAGAATCGCCTGGGCCAAATCTAAACATGATGCGTTCACAGATAACGCTTGAATGTCACTGACACGCTTAACAGATGCCAGTGCTAGTAGCAGGGCAGTTTTCAGCGAAAGTGGCTTTAATTCAGCCGTCTGCAGCGGCTCGAAGGGAGGTCTTTTTAGTGCTCTTAGGACCAATGAAGGTCCCAGGATGGCACCGTAGGAGGGAGAAGGGGGTTAAGCCTCCTGGCTCCTTTTAAGAATTTTATGACCATGGTGTGTCTGCGTACTGATTGGCCAGCTATAGGCGTATGGGATGCGGCGATAGCTGCCGTGTAGACTTTGAGTGTGGATGGAGTGTGTCCTGCATCCAACATCTCTTATAGAAAAACAAGAATTGTGATATCTCGCATGACACTGGGTTATAGTTCCTGACTGAACACCAGTCAGAGAACACTGACCATTTAAGGGCATAGAGACGTCTAGTAGACGGAGCTCTAGCTTCACTGACGGTGCTCAAGACACTCACTGGGAGGTTCTTGAGCCCCCCTTGAGTTGCCAAACATGTAACGCCCACAATTTTGGGGTGGGGGTGCCGGATTGTCCCGTTCGCCTCAGAAAGGAGATCTTTCCTTAGGGGAACTGGCCATGGGGCTGCTGATAGTAACTGAATCAACTCGGGAAACCTGATGTGGGTTCGCCAGAGTGGAGCCACTAGCAGGACTGTGTGCTCTCATTCCCTGATCCTTTTTAAAATTTGGGGAATGAGCGGTACTGGTGGAAAAGCATAAAGTATGCAGCTGGGCCATTTGTGGGCCAGCGCATCCTTGTTCTTTGAAAAATAGATTGGGCAATGACAGTTGTCTTCGGAGGCGAAGAGGTCGACCTCTGCCCTCCCAAAAACACTCCATATCATTTGAACCATTTAGGAATGGATGGCCCATTCCCCCGGGGACACGAGGCCCCTGGAGAGCATGTCTGCTCCCTGGTTCAGTCTGCCTGGCACATGCACTGCTTTTTAGTGAATGTAATTTGCCTTTTGCCCATAGGAGGAGATGTCTGACCTGTTGGTTGAGCCATCTCGACCTGAGCCCGCCTTGGCGGTTTATGTAGGAGATCACAGTTCGTGTTGTCCGTGCGGACTAGAACATGGTGACCTGAGAGACGTGGTAAAAAAGTCTTGAGGGCTAGCACTACTGCCAGCATTTCTAGGCAGTTTATGTGCAACCGTGACTCCGTGCTCGACCATGAGCCGAAGGCCGGTTCGCCCTCGTACAGAGCGCCCCAAACTGAGTTGGAGGTGTCCGTGGTGACCACCACCCGTCTGGAAACTGTTTCCAAGTGACCACGGGGCCAGGGCTTTGACACAGCCGCGGCCCACTTTGATCCAAAGCTGGCCTGAATGCCACGCTTGGGAAGGAACCCGTGATTTCAGCCAGTACTGCAGGGGGCGCATGTGCTTCATACCCAGCGGAAGTACTGGAGAAGCTTTTGCCATTAGGCCTAGCATTCTCTGAAATTTTTTAGGGGTGTGTTGGTTCCCATTTTGAATGAACATGCAAGCTGCTGTGTAGTCAGAGCGCGTTCGTCCAATAGCCACGCCCTCATTTGGGCTGAGTCTAAAATCGTTCCCAGGAAGGAGGTTCTCTGCCTGGGAAGCAATAAGCTCTTGGCTGTATTTATTCTGAGACCCAGGCCTTCTAGATGGCTGAGTAGCATAGATTTGTGAGATTTTATTTCTTCCTCTGACTGGGCCAGTATGAGCCAGTCGTCGAGGTAGTTCAGAATGCGCATTCCCGCTTGTCTTAAGGGGGAGAGAGCTGCATCCATGCACCTCATGAAAGTGCGGAGGGCCAGGGACAGGCCAAATGGCAGGACTGTGTACTGATAAGCCTTCCCGTCGAACGCGAATCTCAAAAGACTCGCCTTTATGGCGGTAAAATGCAGGGAACACGCATTAAGCAGACTCGTAGTTTACAATCATTGCATGAAAAAACATTCAGAACAGTATGTTTTTCTCCCTGACCGGAACAAAAAACGGGCCGTGAGGAGACTCAGAGTCTTTTGGGAGGCGGACCGGCTTGGGCGGGACTCAAACCTCCTCTCTTCCTGATCAGCCTGTCAGGGCTGCTTTCTGTGTTCAGTTTTGTCAGCATTCTGAAAGCCATTTGATAAGGGCTCTGTTCAGATGTCCGCCGGTTGGTTTGTGTTTGTGACACTGTGCGGACAGCACTTATGTGTAGCGGAGCACACTTGTAGTGGGCGCGCGCTAAAGAGCGAAAATCTGTGAGAACAGTGCTTATGTGCAAGGTGCACGTATTTTAGTAAGGTCGTTGTTAAAACAGCATTGGTGGACAGGCGAGCATGTTTGACAACAGGCTAGTTGACTGCAATATTTACATCTCCAGTCGCCTGAACTGAGGGGATTGAGAGAATGTAAAGGAAGTCTGTGGTGGTAATCCAGCCACAGCAGGACTTTTGAGTGGTTCTATAGCGCTGAATTAACAGTGCATAGGGGTACACCCTATGTAGGGGACACACTGCCTGCAGTCATAACAGAGGAAAAAACTCTTAATTGTTTATTAGGATCGCCGTTAATACAACGTTTTGTGTACAGGCGTGCATGTTTTATAACAGGCTCGTTTACTGTAATGGTGAACCTCTCCATTCACCTGAATAGGTGACTGAGAGAAGTGGTGGAGTGCTTGGCCACCATTCACTAAATTGAGACTCACTGAGAAACCTGTGAGAGCGGGGCTCGAACCGGCAACCCTGTGTGCAAAAGTGCACCGTAACAGCAGAGGGCGTGGCTATGACGTAAGTCGCGCTCTCAACTGTGTTTGGTATGTAGGGTGTGCTTCATAACAGGCTCGTTTACTACACTGTTGAACCTCTTCAGTCGCCTGAATAGGGGACTGAGAGAAGTGGTGGAGTGCTTGGCCGCCATTCACTAAATTGAGACTCAATGAGAAACCTGTGAGAGCGGGGCTCGAACCAGCAACCCTGTGTGCGAAAGTGCACGTAACAGCAGAGGGCGTGGCTATGACGTAAGTCGTGCTCTCGGCGGTGTTTTGGTTTGTAGGGGGGGCGTGCTTCATAACAGGCTTGTTTACTACACTGTTGAACCTCTTCAGTCGCCTGAATAGGGGACTGAGAGAAGTGGTGGAGTGCTTGGCCGCCATTCACTTAATTGAGACTCCATGAGAAACCTGTGAGAGCTGGGCTCGAACCAGCGACCCTGTGTGCGAAAGTGCACGTAACAGCAGAGGGCGTGGCTATGATGTAAGTCGCGCTCTCGATGGTGTTTTGGTTTTGTAGTGTGGGCGTGCTTCATAACAGGCTCGTTTACTACATTGTTGAACCTCTCTAGTCGTCTGAATAGAACTGAGAGAAGTGATAGAGAGTGAAAAAGGCGCAGGGCTTGGCCGCCATTATGCGCTAGACAGCAATGACGTAAGTCACGCTCTCGATAGTGAGCGCGCGCTGAGAGAGAGAGAGGGAGCACGCGCTGCCGCTGTAGAAAGCGGAGTCTGTAACGGCCGCGCTCTCAATATCTCTAGCAGTCTGAGAGCGAGTAATGCGGGAAGCTCCGGCATTAGTTCGCTCGTCCACTCTGGCATTCTCTGTCCCCGGCGCTTCTTAGCGCGGCCCGAGTGAGAGAAGAGGAAGAGCGAGACGTTGGTAATCGTGCGGATTCGTCTTCCTCATTGCCGCAGAATGAGACCAAGCCCTCAGCGTTGAGCGGAGGGAGCAGGTCCGATCGAGGGAAAGTCACAGGGGAAGGTGAGGAATCTCTGAGGTGAGGAATCTCAGAATCACAGAGGAATCTCTGAGGTGAAGACGAGTCACGCGGGCACTGGGCCGACGTGAACTCGCTAGCCTCGGTATACTCAGCCCTCTGGCTCCGCCGCGGCTCGGGCGGAAAGGGGAACGGGAGAGCGCGAGGGCCGGGGTCGCGCTCTGAAAAGAGCGCTATCCGCGAACGGAGGGAGGAAATGGGCATACCCTCGCAGTGAGAGCAGCCGGACCCGGCAAGAGCAGCGTCCGCGTGGGCCTTGCCCAGACAGATCACGCACCCGTCGTGGTTATCCTCCTAGTGCAGGTAAGTACTGCACACAAGTGATATGTTTTTCTCAGTATTGTACAGAAAGGATACACCGTAGTGTTTCACCAAAGAGCGCAGGGGAAAGGCGTGACAGCTCGCGGGATCGCTGGCGATTTGAGCGCGCTGAAAAATACAGCAGGCCGCTGACTCTCGCAGGACGTCCGGGCTGGTTAGTTCGCTATTCCGCTGCAGGCTCGTCAATTCACGGTGAAGGTGGTGTAGTTCGAGTTTATCAGCGAGGACCGTAGATCGTCGCTGAAGGAGATTAATCTGACGTTTTTGACAGTTACAGCGTATTTTATATGCCCCTTTCGCGGGCTCTTGCGCTCAGCTTCGCGGGCTTTGTGCCCTTTGGTTCGCTCAGATTACGCTGTTCTGCCATTGGTTCATGCAGTTCCCACTGGCCAGCCAATAGCGTGCGAGATGTCTCGACACTGTTTTGACTGGGCAGTAGCACTGCGTGATTTTACAATTACTTCAGTATATTCGAGAGTAGGAGAACCTACCCATACAGCGTCTTAAAGACGCAGTACGAACTGACCGTTCGAAAGGGAACTGAAGAATGTGCAGGACCTGGAGGATTTTTTTGAAGAACGTTGGGCAGTTTAACTGCTCAGGACAAACAAGGGACTCATAAACAACCATCACAACAACAACAAAAACAGCCGTGGATTATCCAGGGAATGACATAGTATGAACAGTATTAAGAATCAATGGATCATAAACTTCTAAATGGGGTCATTTTAATAAATTCAGCTATTTTGTTGTCTTGTGCACTATATGTAAAAAAATTGCTATGTAAAATATCTTATTCAGGAAAGTACTAAATAAAAAATAACATGCGTTTTGTATGATCTCTCTTATTTAGTTAAAATTAATCGTGATTAATCTATATAATCTATGTGTGTGTACTGTGTATAATTATTATATAATTTAATTATAGTATAAATTATATTAATATACAGTATATACATGCAAATATTTCTTTAATGAGTTATTCTACACAGTAAAGGTCTGTAACTGAACCCCTAAAATTAGTTAACCTAATGTAGTCAATTTGTCTCAAACATGATAGGCTAATTATTTTCAGTGTACATTTTTTGTTGTTGAGCAAAATAAAATCTAACCAACTGATTTTAATCGAAAAACTATTTCATTCCGCAAAATCAACTTGACTTTATGCCAACAAACTAAAATCTAAAATTGTTATGGGTTAGATCAAGACCGTTGGTGAGGACAGATGTAAGGAAGGACATTTTCACTCAGGTTTTCAAATAAAAAAGAATGGTTAGCACCTGGGCTGTGCTGAATTAATGTTCAAAGTTTGTCATGTGACAAAACTGTAGCATACTACTCTGAAAATGTAGCATGCACCATTTGTAAGCAGGAAGCTAGTATGCCATTTCGAACACAGCCCCTTTCTTTGCTGCCTGCACCACTATTGGATACCACAGGGGTGCTCAAACAGTTGATACAGTTTAATTTTGAGTTACTTGCACAGTTTGTGTCTTTTGTAGCAGACACGTCTTTTAGCTATAATAAATATAATCATAGAAACTATCTTAGGCAGTTGAAGCAAAAAACACCGACTACAAATGTTTTAACATAGTGGTATATTCCGACTTGAATGAGCAGTTGTCATGGCCGCTGCCTGAGCAGATTAGCCTCTTTAGTGAGTGGAAGTCTAAATAAGATTAATAAAAGGATTCAACATGACAGCGGATATTGCGGAAGAAACGGCCAAAAACGGTCAGAAATCCGATAACGGCGACAACATGACAACGACTGAATACTGCGTGCAACTGCAGCAGTGGATGTGGCGTTATTACTGTGGATATGCGAGCTGGCAGAGCTGGGTGTTGATGTCCGCGCCGCTGTTTCCTCCGCCTCAGTTCGGTTGCCAGGCACCCGGCAGCACCACATCTGCATTTGCCGCGACGCCCGCTGACATCGCCGCCTGGTATAACCAGACGAGCCCGCCGTCCAGCCGTCCAGCAGCTACTGCCACAACCAGCACTGCTGACACCGCGGTCAAGTGAGCCGTCATCTGGAAACGCTCGGTCAAGCCAGCCGCAGCCTAGATATTGATGCTCGTCTATTTGTGGAATTACGGTACGGAAACATGGAGGTGCCAAAAAGCTGAGATAGATCTGTATTTCAGCGGTTATTCTCTGAATTGACCGAACATCAAGTGCAACCTATTTAACTATTTTCAGTTTAACTATTTTCGCAGATATTTTACTGTGGAATTAAAGTAAATAAAGGCAAAGTCTGTCAAAATATATTATTACATTGCTCATTTCTTGCATTTTGTATTGCTATTATTAAAATTCCTATAGAGTTGACATGCCATTTTCAATGTTTTCTTTTTCTGGATGACCATCACTCTGTCCTCATCAATTTTCAAAGGGTTTTACTGTGGAATTAAAGAAAATAAAGGCAAAGACTCAAAATACATTATTACATTGCTCATTTCTTGCATTTTGTATTGCTATTATTAAAATTCCTATAGAGTTGACATGCCATTTTCAATGTTTTCTTTTTCTGGATGACCATCACTCTGTCCTCATCAATTTTCAAAGGGTTTTACTGTGGACTTTTACAGAAAAATAAAGGCAAAGTCTGTCAAAATACATTATTACATTGCTCATTTCTTGCATTTTGTACTGCTATTATTAAAATTCCTATAGAGTTGACATGCCATTTTCAATATTTTCTTTTTCTGGATGACCATCACTCTGTCCTCATCCATTTTCAAAGGGTTTTACTGTGGACTTTTACAGAAAAATAAAGGCAAAGACTCAAAATACATTATTACATTGCTCATTTCTTGCATTTTGTATTGCTATTATTAAAATTCCTATAGAGTTGACATGCCATTTTCAATATTTTCTTTTTCTGGATGACCATCACTCTGTCCTCATCAATTTTCAAAGGGTTTTACTGTGGACTTTTACAGAAAAATAAAGGCAAAGAGTCAAAATACATTATTACATTGCTCATTTCTTGCATTTTGTACTGCTATTATTAAAATACCTATAGAGTTGACATGCCATTTTCAATATTTTCTTTTTCTGGATGACCATCACTCTGTCCTCATCAATTTTCAAAGGGTTTTACTGTGGACTTTTACAGAAAAATAAAGGCAAAGTCTGTCAAAATACATTATTACATTGCTCATTTCTTGCATTTTGTACTGCTATTATTAAAATTCCTATAGAGTTGACATGCCATTTTCAATATTTTCTTTTTCTGGATGACCATCACTCTGTCCTCATCAATTTTCAAAGGGTTTTACTGTGGACTTTTACAGAAAAATAAAGGCTAAATCTGTCAAAATACATTATTACATTGCTCATTTCTTGCATTTTGTACTGCTATTATTAAAATTCCTATAGAGTTGACATGCCATTTGCAATATTTTCTTTTTCTGGATGACCATCACTCTGTCCTCATCCATTTTCAAAGGGTTTTACTGTGGACTTTTACAGAAAAATAAAGGCAAAGACTCAAAATACATTATTACATTGCTCATTTCTTGCATTTTGTATTGCTATTATTAAAATACCTATAGAGTTGACATGCCATTTTCAATATTTTCTTTTTCTGGATGACCATCACTCTGTCCTCATCCATTTTCAAAGGGTTTTACTGTGGACTTTTACAGAAAAATAAAGGCAAAGACTCAAAATACATTATTACATTGCTCATTTCTTGCATTTTGTATTGCTATTATTAAAATACCTATAGAGTTGACATGCCATTTTCAATATTTTCTTTTTCTGGATGACCATCACTCTGTCCTCATCAATTTTCAAAGGGTTTTACTGTGGACTTTTACAGAAAAATAAAGGCAAAGACTCAAAATACATTATTACATTGCTCATTTCTTGCATTTTGTACTGCTATTATTAAAATACCTATAGAGTTGACATGCCATTTTCAATATTTTCTTTTTCTGGATGACCATCACTCTGTCCTCATCAATTTTCAAAGGGTTTTACTGTGGACTTTTAGAGAAAAATAAAGGCAAAGTCTGTCAAAATACATTATTACATTGCTCATTTCTTGCATTTTGTACTGCTATTATTAAAATTCCTATAGAGTTGACATGCCATTTTCAATATTTTCTTTTTCTGGATGACCATCACTCTGTCCTCATCAATTTTCAAAGGGTTTTACTGTGGACTTTTACAGAAAAATAAAGGCTAAATCTGTCAAAATACATTATTACATTGCTCATTTCTTGCATTTTGTACTGCTATTATTAAAATTCCTATAGAGTTGACATGCCATTTGCAATATTTTCTTTTTCTGGATGACCATCACTCTGTCCTCATCCATTTTCAAAGGGTTTTACTGTGGACTTTTACAGAAAAATAAAGGCAACGTCTGTCAAAATACATTATTACATTGCTCATTTCTTGCATTTTGTATTGCTATTATTAAAATACCTATAGAGTTGACATGCCATTTTCAATATTTTCTTTTTCTGGATGACCATCACTCTGTCCTCATCAATTTTCAAAGGGTTTTACTGTGGACTTTTAGAGAAAAATAAAGGCAAAGACTGTCAAAATACATTATTACATTGCTCATTTCTTGCATTTTGTACTGCTATTATTAAAATTCCTATAGAGTTGACATGCCATTTTCAATATTTTCTTTTTCTGGATGACCATCACTCTGTCCTCATCCATTTTCAAAGGGTTTTACTGTGGACTTTTACAGAAAAATAAAGGCAAAGTCTGTCAAAATACATTATTACATTGCTCATTTCTTGCATTTTGTACTGCTATTATTAAAATTCCTATAGAGTTGACATGCCATTTTCAATATTTTCTTTTTCTGGATGACCATCACTCTGTCCTCATCCATTTTCAAAGGGTTTTACTGTGGACTTTTACAGAAAAATAAAGGCAAAGTCTGTCAAAATACATTATTACATTGCTCATTTCTTGCATTTTGTACTGCTATTATTAAAATTCCTATAGAGTTGACATGCCATTTTCAATATTTTCTTTTTCTGGATGACCATCACTCTGTCCTCATCCATTTTCAAAGGGTTTTACTGTGGACTTTTACAGAAAAATAAAGGCAACGTCTGTCAAAATACATTATTACATTGCTCATTTCTTGCATTTTGTACTGCTATTATTAAAATACCTATAGAGTTGACATGCCATTTTCAATATTTTCTTTTTCTGGATGACCATCACTCTGTCCTCATCAATTTTCAAAGGGTTTTACTGTGGACTTTTAGAGAAAAATAAAGGCAAAGTCTGTCAAAATGATTTATTATATTGCTCATTTCTTGCATTTTGTACTGCTATTATTAAAATTCCTATAGAGTTGACATGCCATTTTCAATATTTTCTTTTTCTGGATGACCATCACTCTGTCCTCATCAATTTTCAAAGGGTTTTACTGTGGACTTTTACAGAAAAATAAAGGCAAAGAGTCAAAATACATTATTACATTGCTCATTTCTTGCATTTTGTATTGCTATTATTAAAATTCCTATAGAGTTGACATGCCATTTTCAATATTTTCTTTTTCTGGATGACCATCACTCTGTCCTCATCCATTTTCAAAGGGTTTTACTGTGGACTTTTAGAGAAAAATAAAGGCAACGTCTGTCAAAATACATTATTACATTGCTCATTTCTTGCATTTTGTATTGCTATTATTAAAATTCCTATAGAGTTGACATGCCATTTTCAATATTTTCTTTTTCTGGATGACCATCACTCTGTCCTCATCCATTTTCAAAGGGTTTTACTGTGGACTTTTAGAGAAAAATAAAGGCAAAGAGTCAAAATACATTATTACATTGCTCATTTCTTGCATTTTGTACTGCTATTATTAAAATTCCTATAGAGTTGACATGCCATTTTCAATGTTTTCTTTTTCTGGATGACCATCACTCTGTCCTCATCAATTTTCAAAGGGTTTTACTGTGGACTTTTAGAGAAAAATAAAGGCAAAGTCTGTCAAAATACATTATTACATTGCTCATTTCTTGGATTTTGTACTGCTATTATTAAAATTCCTATAGAGTTGACATGCCATTTTCAATATTTTCTTTTTCTGGATGACCATCACTCTGTCCTCATCCATTTTCAAAGGGTTTTACTGTGGACTTTTAGAGAAAAATAAAGGCAAAGAGTCAAAATACATTATTACATTGCTCATTTCTTGGATTTTGTACTGCTATTATTAAAATTCCTATAGAGTTGACATGCCATTTTCAATATTTTCTTTTTCTGGATGACCATCACTCTGTCCTCATCAATTTTCAAAGGGTTTTACTGTGGACTTTTACAGAAAAATAAAGGCAAAGACTCAAAATACATTATTACATTGCTCATTTCTTGCATTTTGTACTGCTATTATTAAAATTCCTATAGAGTTGACATGCCATTTTCAATGTTTTCTTTTTCTGGATGACCATCACTCTGTCCTCATCCATTTTCAAAGGGTTTTACTGTGGACTTTTACAGAAAAATAAAGGCAAAGAGTCAAAATACATTATTACATTGCTCATTTCTTGCATTTTGTACTGCTATTATTAAAATTCCTATAGAGTTGACATGCCATTTTCAATATTTTCTTTTTCTGGATGACCATCACTCTGTCCTCATCAATTTTCAAAGGGTTTTACTGTGGACTTTTACAGAAAAATAAAGGCAAAGAGTCAAAATACATTATTACATTGCTCATTTCTTGCATTTTGTACTGCTATTATTAAAATTCCTATAGAGTTGACATGCCATTTTCAATATTTTCTTTTTCTGGATGACCATCACTCTGTCCTCATCCATTTTCAAAGGGTTTTACTGTGGACTTTTACAGAAAAATAAAGGCAAAGACTGTCAAAATACATTATTACATTGCTCATTTCTTGCATTTTGTACTGCTATTATTAAAATTCCTATAGAGTTGACATGCCATTTTCAATATTTTCTTTTTCTGGATGACCATCACTCTGTCCTCATCCATTTTCAAAGGGTTTTACTGTGGACTTTTACAGAAAAATAAAGGCAAAGAGTCAAAATACATTATTACATTGCTCATTTCTTGCATTTTGTATTGCTATTATTAAAATTCCTATAGAGTTGACATGCCATTTTCAATATTTTCTTTTTCTGGATGACCATCACTCTGTCCTCATCCATTTTCAAAGGGTTTTACTGTGGACTTTTACAGAAAAATAAAGGCAAAGACTCAAAATACATTATTACATTGCTCATTTCTTGCATTTTGTACTGCTATTATTAAAATTCCTATAGAGTTGACATGCCATTTTCAATATTTTCTTTTTCTGGATGACCATCACTCTGTCCTCATCAATTTTCAAAGGGTTTTACTGTGGACTTTTAGAGAAAAATAAAGGCAAAGACTCAAAATACATTATTACATTGCTCATTTCTTGCATTTTGTACTGCTATTATTAAAATTCCTATAGAGTTGACATGCCATTTTCAATGTTTTCTTTTTCTGGATGACCATCACTCTGTCCTCATCAATTTTCAAAGGGTTTTACTGTGGACTTTTAGAGAAAAATAAAGGCAAAGAGTCAAAATACATTATTACATTGCTCATTTCTTGCATTTTGTACTGCTATTATTAAAATTCCTATAGAGTTGACATGCCATTTTCAATATTTTCTTTTTCTGGATGACCATCACTCTGTCCTCATCCATTTTCAAAGGGTTTTACTGTGGACTTTTACAGAAAAATAAAGGCAAAGACTCAAAATACATTATTACATTGCTCATTTCTTGCATTTTGTACTGCTATTATTAAAATTCCTATAGAGTTGACATGCCATTTGCAATATTTTCTTTTTCTGGATGACCATCACTCTGTCCTCATCCATTTTCAAAGGGTTTTACTGTGGACTTTTAGAGAAAAATAAAGGCAAAGTCTGTCAAAATGATTTATTATATTGCTAATTTCTTGCATTTTGTATTGCTATTATTAAAATTCCTATAGAGTTGACATGCCATTTTCAATATTTTCTTTTTCTGGATGACCATCACTCTGTCCTCATCAATTTTCAAAGGGTTTTACTGTGGACTTTTACAGAAAAATAAAGGCAAAGAGTCAAAATACATTATTACATTGCTCATTTCTTGCATTTTGTATTGCTATTATTAAAATACCTATAGAGTTGACATGCCATTTTCAATGTTTTCTTTTTCTGGATGACCATCACTCTGTCCTCATCAATTTTCAAAGGGTTTTACTGTGGACTTTTAGAGAAAAATAAAGGCAAAGTCTGTCAAAATACATTATTACATTGCTCATTTCTTGCATTTTGTACTGCTATTATTAAAATTCCTATAGAGTTGACATGCCATTTTCAATATTTTCTTTTTCCGGATGACCATCACTCTGTCCTCATCAATTTTCAAAGGGTTTTACTGTGGACTTTTACAGAAAAATAAAAAATAAAAACGTATTTTCGGTCCATATCAATATATACTGTAGAGTTTGAGGGAATTACAGAAAGACCATAAAATTAAATACAAAAACAGTCTACAATATTGATATCTACAGGTTGTTACAAGAAAAGTTTAAATGGTTGAGGTTATGGTCAGTGATTGTGATGATGTTCAACGGATTTCATTGTTTAATATAGTTGGACAATTTGCTATAGTCAAAAAAGACAAAAATGAGAAGTGCTTATGAAAGTTTATTAGAAAAAAAAGAAATGAAAAAAAAAAAAAAAACTAATTGTCACACAAACAGCAATCCCAGGATGTGTTTTTTGCTTCTTGTAGTTGTACTGTGTTCATCTGCACACACTGTGCATGGTACCACCTTGTACAGCTGTCACACTGTATCTGGAGAGGGACAAATAGAACAATTAACTTGCAAAATAAAGACTTTAATTGAAAACAGATTTTCAGCACAAAAGCTATTTTCAACTCTCCCAAGTTTACTAATAGTTCACCAACTGTTACACTGTCACACAGTTTTCCATTTATTATTTAGATTACTTGGCAATCTGCAATATAATAGTTCTTAAAATGAGCTTGACAGCTGCCAGGGGGGCAAGTGCAAGGGAAAGAGCAAGGTGTATAGATGCATCATTTTGGCTTTTTGGCTTTTGTGGATGATTTCAAAGACTGCAATGTTCTGTGAAGCACTGATAAAAATCAATTACATTTCTGAACACTAACTCCAATGACAACTCTAGCAAATCAACATGATCCCTGAAATCTCTGAACTATGCTATTATGTTTGTATATGCACATCATTACCAATCTCTCTATACCCTTGTTTCCTAGGTAATGTCCACTTTCTGTTCAAGCCACAATATGCAAATACAAAACAACCAACTATAAACACCTTACCCAGTCAGTCATGGAAGGCCCCGGACTTGGTGCTTTAGACGCCGAACACATGGAGCAGTTTCTCTGTGCATTGAACACTAATGGAAATGAAAATGAAAATTTTAGAATAAGTATTTAAATATGGCAATCGGAACACATATGAAAAAACCTGCTACCTGATGCTTGAAGTATTTGCAGTGCGAAAGCCTTGCGTTCCCGGACCATGTCTTTTTTAGAGGTCCCAAAATCCATGTTTGGCAATTGAGGAAATGCTTCCATGACTGCCTTTGCCATCTAAAAAAAGGGAAAAAAGAAAAAAGGAAATAAAGACTGGATAAATATGTTGGCTAATCATTTAAATACTGTAAATAGCTCTTAACCAAATATGGGGATAGGCTATGCACATACTGACTCCAAATATAAATGCTCATTGATTCATTTCATTGTCAGAATACAAGTATTTCACTAAAATAATTATTGTACCATTAAAATTATTGTACCATTAAGACGATCACACCACAGCTAAATCCATCCTGTTGAAATGGGTGTTTCATAACAGCTCCTTTGAACTGAATATTCACCCAGTCTCTTGTTCGGTGGTGGATCGTCCTGGTTTGAAAGTATTCACTGTGTGACAATAAGATGTAACATTATAAATGTTAATTATACAATTATTCATAAATCTACATTGTATAGTTTTTTAAATACTGCCAACTACCCATACCATTTCTGAACAGGATGTCCATTTCATAAATTGTATGAAAATTATATGGTTCAGATGATCACACAGCATTTTGAAATGGAAAAGTCTGTATGGTCACCAATGGAGCCTGGATATGTTATCTAGTGTAAAGTTTGGTACTGTGCCCAAACAAAAGCTTACTGAAAGCTTATTTGAGATATCAACCTAAAATGTGGATTACAAATTTTCTTGAATAGAATAAAGATTTAAGAAGATTTTTTTTAGCTGGTCCTAAATATTACACAAGGAGTAGAAGAGGGATGCTGAAAGAGTTTATATGCTGTTGGAATGTGATAGGTTGTATTAAATGACTCCTCCTGAACTTTATGTGCAGTCGCTACCACTGCTACCATTATCTATCCAGTGTTTAGGGCTGGTTTTCAATAATTGTAACTCTGTTTTGACCATTGTCTCAATAGTTAAACTTTTACTGCACACTCTGCCCATCTCTGTACAGTCCTTTAATGCCTGCACTGGAATTTAGACAATCATATAGTGCATTCCATCTCAGTTTATGGATAATAGCTGAAATTGAATAAGTACCAGAATTTATGGGCAGCAAGTTCTGAATCCGACTGCTCTGCAGAGTTTGGCATCGGATCAATAAAATAGACACAGCTTTCTGCTGCATTGATGTACTGTAATCACAAGAAAAATTTCATTATTTAACACATACACAACAACAGAAACATTGTGAATGTACATAAATATAAATTGTTAAATAAACAAACCAGAAACTTCCAGTGCAATTCTCCAACATTAACAAAAGATACAACAGCCTTGTAATCATCAAAGTTAACCTGTTGCACATAAAAATTACTTCAATAATATATCACAGAAATGACTTAAATATTCACATTTAAATTATTATGAAACTTCCCCATTTGAACCTCTCCCAAATAGAAACAAGATGTACCTTTGACAAACTTTGTCGTCTTACTTCTGTTCTATCCCCAGTGAGGATCACATTGGCTGTGTAGTGGTTCATCATGTATATGGTCTTATCCAAACCAAGTTCATTAATAGTGTGATGCATGAGACATTCGATGATCTAACATGTTTCAAATTCAATCAGAGAGAAACATCAGAATTCATTACATAAGCCTATTTTAAATTAAACATTTGTTTTCGCTTGGACTGAGAGCTTGAGTCGGGCTGCAAGGACAACCCTTTCATGTTCAAGTTCCTCCAAGGATGGTAAGCAATCATTTCTCCTTTATAAGTCGATCTCTTCTATGTTCAGGGTTAGGTACAAAGACAAGTGACATTATTTTGTAATGGCTCATTCTGGCTTAGACCAATTTTATAATTGTTGGCATTTGCATTAAAACTTTCCCAGTTTACAAATATTTAATGATTTAAATTATTTATATTAGGGCAGCATAAGTCAAGTCAAGTCAAGTTTATTTATATAGCGCTTTTCACAATACAGATTGTATCAAAGCAGCTTCACAGTATTACATTAAAACAATACATCAATGTTTGTTTCTAGTTTGGTAATGCTGATCAATAGTATTGTTGATTGATTAATTAAATATCACAAGCATAACACTTCTATTACATCAACGTGTTAAGTTAATTAGAAATAACTGCAACTTTTTTCAATGGAACTACATGTGTCCATTTGAAGTGTATTTTAATGATAGTGCTGCTGTACTGTTTGGCCTACATACCTCGCCTGTGAGCCATCTGTGAGGTTTAAGTGACCGGAACTCACTGTGGTGGACTATATAGCTGTTCCCTCTTATTTGAGAGGGAATCACAGAAATGACCACTTCCGTGTCCTTTTTTTTCCACAAGGCTTTTATCTGAAGGTCAAGACGACAATACATTTATTTAATCTAGATGTGTGCATGTATCTGACAATTACGGTTACAGAAACAGCTAATGTGCTGGGATGTAATGTTGGATTTACTGTCACACAAACCTCCTATAATGTATTTGATGTAAAAAGTCTCTTCTAAAAGTTTACAGTTTCAATAAACTTATTTAAAAGTTTACAAACTTTTAGAAGCTGACAATGCATTTATTTTAATAAGATCACCTGTGATGGAGCGTCATTGTTGGTACCCTTTGTGTCCTCCTGATGTTCAGTCATAGTGGATGTGGATGTGGATGGAGCATCACATGTGACCATGTCTTGTGAATTCTATTTATAATGGCAAATCATTTTTTTGAAGTGATAAACTTTTAGAGTATTCTACATCACACATCTGAACAATTACTCACTGACCTGACAATACATTTATTTTATTAACATCACCTGTGATGGAGGCTCATTGTTGGTACCCTTTGTGTCCTCCTGATGTTCAGTCATGGTCACATGTGATGATCCATCCACATCCACTATGTCTTGTGAATTCTATTAATAAAAATGGAAGATTAATGTGCCCTTTCTATTGCATATTTTCACATCACAGAAAAATAAATTATAAAATAATGTACTATAGATCTTAAATGCAAAACTTGAATGTAAAATACGGAAGAATGAAACCATTTAAGAGTGTATATAACAATATAATGACTATCTAATTTTACCATAATAAAGCATGCATATAATACTTATATTAATATTATATTTTATTAAAGAGTTTAACTAAAATAACCTGTGTTTGGATTACTTCAGGTTGTTCATGAAGTAATGGAGTGGAGAGTGGCGAGTTCTCTCTTCTTTTCTGTTAAAAAAAAAAGATTTGAGGTGAAATTAACAAAGCATGACTGCAAACAAAATACTTTGTATCTGTTGACGCTATTGTTGTCTGACCGTTACTTCAGTCATTTTATATTCTAAAAAGAATGCAAGACAAAATTACAATGTAGAGGTGCCTAAAATCATAATGTGTTTGTGTCTGTCAGCATCATTACAGCTTTTAATAATTACCTTAAATGACAGGTCCATCACTAATGGTGAAACGTACACCCCTTTACGCTTCCGGCTTTTCTTCCACACCTCCATTTCCACTTTATGTGACTGGGGAAAATATATATTTAGTCAAACACAAACCCACATTTTCATTATATCTGTAATCAAGCATATCATTTTTAAATTGCGATCAGGGTAAACTGCAAAGTTAAGTGCTTTCACTGAACTAATGTTAAGTAGCATACTTTCTTTCTGCATCTTTCCACATCTGCATACTCGAGGAGCAGTGCATCATGCATCTTTTTGTAGATGGTCACAAAGTCATCCAGTCTTTTTAACCTCCTCCTCTGGAAACGGATTTTCTTCAGGTCCCATTGACTCTTCTCCATTATGCCTTGTGTACGGTTGTCTTGGGTGAAGTTCTGAAAATTTAAGGTACACCTTATCTGTTCACAATATAACTCCAAAAATAAAACTATGGCTTTGATACACATTTCAGATGTTTCTTTCAGCAATTTACCTGTTTTTTTGACTGTCTAACTTTGTTGTAGACCTTAGTGAGTTGCTGGTACACAGGGCCTGTCCCGTGACGTCCTAGATCCCCTAAAACAATTTAAACCTTGTAAAGAACTTGACAAAAATGCTATATTGAATAATTAGTTGTCTTAACTCAAAGACTTAAACCAAACCTACCTAGCATCATTCCAGACCAAAGGGTGGCATGTGGCAGAAAATATTTGGCCAAACTGGAAATGAAAGTTGGTGCATAATAAATGTTGCATTTACCATTAAGGTCTAGCAATACACCATTTATTGTTCCCCGGAAATGAGTCATGAGGGGTGTGGTACCGACATCATGCTGAAAAGCAATATTCATATGTCAGAAAAATTTCAAATGTTTATATCAGAATGCATTATTAATAATTGATTCTGTTTAACACCAATCTCACTCAGCTCTGCCTGTCTGACCTGAATTGAGATGAATGATATGTCCTGGAGAGGTCTTGAGTTTAGTTTATCAATAGTTCATACATCAAACTTTAACCCTTTTGTCCACTCTGCTGCAGCCATAAGATTTTTCAGCCAGAAGGTTCACTGCACTAACTAATAATACCAAGCAGGTCTGGTTGGTTTTTATTATACAGTATTCTAAATTATTTACAAATGTGAGGCCATATGCTGATTTATTTCTAATATTAACATTCAATACCTTGTAGTCTTCAGCAATGATGTTTTCCTCATCCAGATCAAATGTCTGCCTTTGCTGCAAAAGCAACTGCAGATGTTTGTAGTGCTTTGCAACATTTGGTCCATTGCAGGGACTGCGAAAGAGGACTGCTGAACTATGAAGCACCTCATCCATCTCTTTCAGCGTTGTACAACACGCAAGAAGGCCAAATATATGCATTGCCAGCTTGTAGTGTTGGGGACTTCTACAAAGAAAGCAATCAAAAACAAAGATTACTATAATCATACATTTAAATTCAAACTGAATATAAAGTAATCATACTAAAAAAAAAATATGTACTGTTTCTTGCAAAGATCCTTGGCATTCTTCATTATGTGACTTAAACATCTATGAAGAATGGGGAGGTCAAATGTGTCTGCAGGATATTGCCCACTGATGAGCAGAAAGTACTTTTGCAACAGATCCTCCAGACCTGTTCTGCAGAATGCAATGGAAATGGACTGCATGAGCACAAGGGAGCCATCACATGTGATCATAGCAGGCCTTTTGTTTGCCCCATTTCCATACATTCTGACAAGATCTGTCTGAAAAGCCTGCAGGAAGTAGGTCACAGATGATGTTGTGTGGTCACATGTGACATAGGTGGCCACAGGTAAAGGTGATGCACCCTTGGAGGGATTTCTTACCACCAGTTCGTACACATAGTGGGGGGGACTTTGTGCTCTTTCTTTTGGAATTATACTCCCTGTGGCGTCCAGGTACACTATGTCCTCCTTGCATCTTTTGTAGAAGACAGAGAGGGTCTTCTTTGACCAGAGCATTATTCCTTTTGGGTGCATCATTACCCTCTGCAACACATCATTGTCTGTCCCATGTTGTTCATCAATAATGTTTTTTAAGCTTGTGAGCTCATCAGAATGACGTCGGTTTTTTTTTCTTTCACTCCACGCAATGTTCTTAAGGACTTCTTTGGATGGAGCATCATCCCTGCAGCCTGAATCAATGACCATTGGTGGAATTTTTTGTATTGACTCCAAATACAAACTCCGAGGTAACTTGGTTGCAAGGACTTCTGCTGCTGACTGTCTTGCACCTGCACGCACTGGTCTTCTGCGCAGCTCCTTGGTGTTATGGTACACATCACCTCCAGAAAAAACCACTACTGCTTTTAGGGTGTTTTCATCTGCAACTTCCACATGTACAGTGACTGGGCAATCTTTGAATCGACAGTAGGCCATACATGTAAAAGCTGGTGCCAGTGTCTGTGACCGCAGGGTTTTCACACTGTGTCTCTTAAAACCAAAGCTGCAGTAGGGATGAACAGACTTGATGCCCTTGGCAATGACGTTAGTCCACTGAAGACCTTGAAAACGTCTGCCTTTCTGGTCTTGTCTTAATTTTTGCCACTCTTTTTGTTCAATAAAAAAGAAACAAGGCTGACATGGCAAAGCACATGTGAAGTACGCATCTTCCTCACTGCTGTTAGTAGAGCTACGAAGTGATCTGTCTGATCCCTCACAAATCTGTAATACAGCAAAATTCATTAAAAAGAGGTTACAAAAGGGTAGATATACTTTTAATATATTAAGCTTACTTCTTCACTAGCTTACAAATATGTCAACCCCATGTGTGGAAATTTATAATCAATTTAGAAAATGAATAAACATTTCACCATGTTAAAAACGCAAAAACCTTCCCCTGGGAATCACCAAATAATTATTTTTCTAAAATACCATTTATCTTTATAATGATTATGACTGTTCTTTAGATATTTATATCATTTAGCAAATTACTTTTAAAGGGACAGGAACATGAAAGTGAATTGTTTATATTTCTCACATTACAATTAATCTGCAATGGATAAATAACTTCGATCTGGCATGTCAAAGTATTTATTTAATTACATTTGTCATTGTATAATGATTTGAATATTAGTTACATTTAATAGGAAAAAGTACCATTAACCTTTTCACTTGTGGTAGCACAATTTGATGCCAAGTCACTGGCTGAAGAACTATCAGCCTTAGTCTCCCACAGGTCCTGAAAAGAGTGAGAGGGATTTATTTCTAAAACAATATCTGTTAGACAAAAAACACAATATGGAAAACAAATTAAAGATAAAAAGTCACCAGTTCAAGAGATGCACATTCAGCCTCTTCAATATGGTATGGAGGCAAATGATGATTTCCAACATCCTGGGCACCCTACACATTTGAACATTTTCCCAAAAAAATAAAACAAAATAAAAATACAAACCCAATACGCAAAATAATATCAATATAACTAAAACAACCTGTGTAGGGTGGACCTCAGGGTGGACCTCAGGGTGGACCTCAGGGTGGACCTCAGGGTGGACCTCAGGGTGGACCTCAGGGTGGACCGCAGGGTGGACCGCAGGGTGGACCGCAGGGTGGACCTCAGGGTGGACCTCAGGGTGGACCTCAGGGTGGACCTCAGGGTGGACCTCAGGGTGGACCTCAGGGTGGACCGAGCTCGCTCTTTTCTGTTTAAGAAAACAAAATAGTGTGAACATTTTTTTCCCTAGGGTGGGGACCGCAGGGTGGACCGCAGGGTGGACCGCAGGGTGGACCGCAGGGTGGACCTCAGGGTGGACCTCAGGGTGGACCGCAGGGTGGACCGCAGGGTGGACCGCAGGGTGGACCGCAGGGTGGACCTCAGGGTGGACCGCAGGGTGGACCGCAGGGTGGACCGCAGGGTGGACCTCAGGGTGGACCGCAGGGTGGACCTCAGGGTGGACCTCAGGGTGGACCTCAGGGTGGACCTCAGGGTGGACCGAGCTCGCTCTTTTCTGTTTAAGAAAACAAAATAGTGTGAACATTTTTTTCCCTAAGAATAACTACAAAATAGACTCCTACAATTATAATACGAGATCAGACAAAAGGAAAGCAAACTAAAGATAAAAAGTCACCAATTCAAGAGATGCACATTCCGTCTCTTTGTTTTGCCTTTGAGACAAATTACTGTCCCCAACATCCTGGGCACCCTACATATTTGGGGGAAAAGGATAAATCAATACATCTATCATTTCCAAAAACTGAAAAATGCACAGGCAATACCATTAACAACTGCAAGGTTAAACAATGCTATTAACCAAAACTCAAGAGGATAAATGAAAATGAATCAACACCAGAGTCTCAGCAAATAAATAAGTATAAGTCAAAAGTTACAATCGGTGTTAGCATGTAAACTTGCATTCTCCCATCTAACATTTTGAATATTAACCATTATTTTCAAAACGAAAATTACTTTTTATATTTAATCTGACATTTCCAAAGTAATCACTTTTCATAAATGTAAAAAAAGTAAAATGTCTTTGAAACGAATGGCTAAATATGAATTTGTTGCGTTGTGATCTGATGGCATTCTATAGAATATATTACTTCTGTTTTAATAACAGTACAATTGTAAACTGTACAACTAAAGACTCATATTTCAACCTGGCATATATGTAGGCCTAAATGTATAATATAAAAAAAAAGAGAAGAGAGAGAAGAAAATGGACATAGAAAAGTGTTCTCGCCAATATGTGACAATAGTGATGCTTCACAAGAACCAATAATAATGCTGAAATGCTCAGCAGGTTGATTCTAGACAACCTAATGACAAATTACCTTAAGCAGGGATGCCTGAATTTTTTTGCGATTTGCAAGTGTATTTGGCACTTGCAAATCTTTGCATACGTTGTCCCAAAAGCCAGCAGCTTTGTGAACACTGTAGTTCTTAATAGTAGTCCCAGGTACTGCAAATTTATCTACGCTTGTTGCAATTTCCTGTAGATTTTTAGAAGTTCTCCTTGCCTTTGAAATCAAAGAAAATAATTATTATATGACACTATGCCTTTAAGCAACAAATGTATGTGTGACAAACAGTTGCATAATACAATGTTTAAGGGAAAATGCACATTTTGTGAGAGTTTACTGTAACACTTGCCTTTCCAAATGTGGTGAAAGTGCAGAATCTGGAATCAAAATGTATGCACATTTAAATAAATTATAAATATACTTTCAGTTAGAAAGTTTGCCTCCATGAGATAAAGTGCAGTTTTACCTTTGTGCTGTCCAAAACTAATAATTGAAATTCACAGTAAACAGCAGAATACGTTAAAGATGTAGGCTAAATAATAATGTGTCACGATTAGGTTAATAATTCTACAATTCTTACATTTTTGAATTGTATCATTCTTTTCTAAACGAAAATTACAGGGAAATTTACAACGAAAATGTTGTAGCCTCTTTTTTTTGTGAAGTGAAGTGAACTCCAAAAAGCCATTACATAAGGAAACAAGGCAGTTTTGTGTCGCTTATTTTAGTTTTAGTCTTAATTAACAGCTTATTTCACCTACTTATTAACTGAGATACTGTAATATATATGAAAGGTTATACAGATTTAAATTATATGTTTATTATTTTACATATTAAATGCAACATGCTCACATCAATACATTTAATTATGAAAGGGACAAACATATTTAGATAAAATCAAATTTCAACGCGAATGTGCATTTTTCATCCGTTGGTTATCACTGTCAGTCTTAAATTTCGTGAGTGATAATTTAGCAGATTTAAAGAACAAACGGAAAAAAAAAAGATTTATGAAAATCATAAATGGATTGCAGGCTACAGAGAAAAACGTTTTCTTTTTAAATCACTGAAGTTGTCAATCATTTAAATACAACCACTTAGGATAGCTACACAATGAAAGTCTTATTTACATAATGTGTCCATAATATTTTGTTGCTTGAGAAAATCTGAGTTTAATGTCGTTCTAATAATCCCCACTTTAAAAAAAAAAAAAAGTAATTCTATCAACTTAATCATTCCGATAATTAAAATTCATTGTGTTATGCATGTCTTATAGATATAAATTGATAAAACGGTTCAAAAAAGTGTCTTTTATACCACACATCAGCCTATCATTGTCCGACTTGTACATTGGTTCATCACAGCATTTTAGATTGTTTGGTTGATTGATTGATTGAATGCTGACCTGTGTGCACTCATCCTTGAAAATCAAGTGAAAACTGGAATGGGCCAATCGAAAACAAATCCTGCAAAACAATGAATGAATAAATCAAGACACTAAAAAAACATTAACTGTGTGGAGTTGTGTATAAATAACCTACACAACTCCACACATTGCTGCATAAATAATTACTTTTTTTCTAATTTTTTCCTCATTTTTTTCTATCAAAAGAACATTCTGGGGTTTTTTTCTAATCCTTAGCTTAAACTGGATTTAAAACATTGTCTGATTATTGTGAAAACACTGCAATTGCACATAATCATGAAAGTAGTTAAAGGAGTTAAACTTTCAATTATGCCTACCAGAGATCCTGAACACAAGCAAACAGTGCTTAAAAAAATAGCCTACATTGTGTGCTATTTATAAAGCCTGTTGGGAATGAACTAATTAAACTGTAATAGAGCATGTAATTGACAACAGCAATGATTACAGCAATCATCAGTAGTCAATGACAGAAGTTTTGCCTCAGCTAATGATGATTGTTTGTCAGCCCCTCCTTATTTGCATGTTGCCCAACTTTAAGTTTTGTCCTTTGCTATATTTGCATTTTCCACAATCATTCATGTTATGTGATATAATACTTTATTAAAATGTCTTTACACATTTATGCATTTCTAGTCTTTGTATTAAGGCAAGGATAAGTATTCACATATTTACTTAAGCTGTTTATTTGTGAATATATTTTTCTATTTTTTTTGTTGTGAAATGTATTGTTTTTTCAAGCGTTATTATAGATGTTTTTGTTTTAGAGCTCTTACACATTAGTATAAAGTTTTTGCCTTTTTCTGTTTTTTTGCCTTATAAAAATAGAAATAGTAGTTTCTATTAAGTTTACCCATCTTCTCCATACAAATCTCAAATTTAATTAATTAACATTTACAATTAAACATCTTTAACATTGACTGACCTCCTTAATTTAAATTTGATTAACACATTGAAGAGAAATGTTGTGAATGTGGCTATATACTAGTTTTTATTTTTTTTAAATTATAATTTATTAACAGACTTTGCCTTTATTTTTCTCTAAAAGTCCACAGTAAAACCCTTTGAAAATTGATGAGGACAGAGTGATGGTCATCCAGAAAAAGAAAATATTGAAAATGGCATGTCAACTCTATAGGTATTTTAATAATTGCAATACAAAATGCAAGAAATGAGCAATGTAATAATGTATTTTGACTCTTTGCCTTTATTTTTCTGTAAAAGTCCACAGTAAAACCCTTTGAAAATTGATGAGGACAGAGTGATGGTCATCCAGAAAAAGAAAACATTGAAAATGGCATGTCAACTCTATAGGAATTTTAATAATAGCAATACAAAATGCAAGAAATGAGCAATGTAATAATGTATTTTGACAGTCTTTGCCTTTATTTTTCTCTAAAAGTCCACAGTAAAACCCTTTGAAAATTGATGAGGACAGAGTGATGGTCATCCAGAAAAAGAAAACATTGAAAATGGCATGTCAACTCTATAGGAATTTTAATAATAGCAGTACAAAATGCAAGAAATGAGCAATGTAATAATGTATTTTGACAGTCTTTGCCTTTATTTTTCTCTAAAAGTCCACAGTAAAACCCTTTGAAAATTGATGAGGACAGAGTGATGGTCATCCAGAAAAAGAAAACATTGAAAATGGCATGTCAACTCTATAGGAATTTTAATAATAGCAATACAAAATGCAAGAAATGAGCAATGTAATAATGTATTTTGACAGACTTTGCCTTTATTTTTCTCTAAAAGTCCACAGTAAAACCCTTTGAAAATTGATGAGGACAGAGTGATGGTCATCCAGAAAAAGAAAACATTGAAAATGGCATGTCAACTCTATAGGAATTTTAATAATAGCAGTACAAAATGCAAGAAATGAGCAATGTAATAATGTATTTTGAGTCTTTGCCTTTATTTTTCTGTAAAAGTCCACAGTAAAACCCTTTGAAAATGGATGAGGACAGAGTGATGGTCATCCAGAAAAAGAAAACATTGAAAATGGCATGTCAACTCTATAGGAATTTTAATAATAGCAGTACAAAATGCAAGAAATGAGCAATATAATAAATCATTTTGACAGATTTAGCCTTTATTTTTCTCTAAAAGTCCACAGTAAAACCCTTTGAAAATGGATGAGGACAGAGTGATGGTCATCCAGAAAAAGAAAATATTGAAAATGGCATGTCAACTCTATAGGAATTTTAATAATAGCAATACAAAATGCAAGAAATGAGCAATGTAATAATGTATTTTGACTCTTTGCCTTTATTTTTCTCTAAAAGTCCACAGTAAAACCCTTTGAAAATGGATGAGGACAGAGTGATGGTCATCCAGAAAAAGAAAATATTGCAAATGGCATGTCAACTCTATAGGTATTTTAATAATAGCAGTACAAAATGCAAGAAATGAGCAATGTAATAATGTATTTTGACAGACTTTGCCTTTATTTTTCTGTAAAAGTCCACAGTAAAACCCTTTGAAAATTGATGAGGACAGAGTGATGGTCATCCAGAAAAAGAAAATATTGAAAATGGCATGTCAACTCTATAGGAATTTTAATAATAGCAGTACAAAATGCAAGAAATGAGCAATGTAATAATGTATTTTGACTCTTTGCCTTTATTTTTCTCTAAAAGTCCACAGTAAAACCCTTTGAAAATTGATGAGGACAGAGTGATGGTCATCCAGAAAAAGAAAATATTGAAAATGGCATGTCAACTCTATAGGAATTTTAATAATAGCAGTACAAAATGCAAGAAATGAGCAATGTAATAATGTATTTTGACTCTTTGCCTTTATTTTTCTCTAAAAGTCCACAGTAAAACCCTTTGAAAATTGATGAGGACAGAGTGATGGTCATCCAGAAAAAGAAAACATTGAAAATGGCATGTCAACTCTATAGGAATTTTAATAATAGCAGTACAAAATGCAAGAAATGAGCAATGTAATAATGTATTTTGACTCTTTGCCTTTATTTTTCTCTAAAAGTCCACAGTAAAACCCTTTGAAAATTGATGAGGACAGAGTGATGGTCATCCAGAAAAAGAAAATATTGAAAATGGCATGTCAACTCTATAGGAATTTTAATAATAGCAATACAAAATGCAAGAAATGAGCAATATAATAAATCATTTTGACAGATTTAGCCTTTATTTTTCTGTAAAAGTCCACAGTAAAACCCTTTGAAAATGGATGAGGACAGAGTGATGGTCATCCAGAAAAAGAAAATATTGAAAATGGCATGTCAACTCTATAGGAATTTTAATAATAGCAGTACAAAATGCAAGAAATGAGCAATGTAATAATGTATTTTGACTCTTTGCCTTTATTTTTCTGTAAAAGTCCACAGTAAAACCCTTTGAAAATTGATGAGGACAGAGTGATGGTCATCCAGAAAAAGAAAATATTGAAAATGGCATGTCAACTCTATAGGAATTTTAATAATAGCAGTACAAAATGCAAGAAATGAGCAATGTAATAATGTATTTTGACTCTTTGCCTTTATTTTTCTCTAAAAGTCCACAGTAAAACCCTTTGAAAATTGATGAGGACAGAGTGATGGTCATCCAGAAAAAGAAAATATTGAAAATGGCATGTCAACTCTATAGGTATTTTAATAATAGCAGTACAAAATGCAAGAAATGAGCAATGTAATAATGTATTTTGACAGACTTTGCCTTTATTTTTCTGTAAAAGTCCACAGTAAAACCCTTTGAAAATTGATGAGGACAGAGTGATGGTCATCCAGAAAAAGAAAATATTGAAAATGGCATGTCAACTCTATAGGAATTTTAATAATAGCAGTACAAAATGCAAGAAATGAGCAATGTAATAATGTATTTTGACTCTTTGCCTTTATTTTTCTCTAAAAGTCCACAGTAAAACCCTTTGAAAATTGATGAGGACAGAGTGATGGTCATCCAGAAAAAGAAAATATTGAAAATGGCATGTCAACTCTATAGGAATTTTAATAATAGCAGTACAAAATGCAAGAAATGAGCAATGTAATAATGTATTTTGACTCTTTGCCTTTATTTTTCTCTAAAAGTCCACAGTAAAACCCTTTGAAAATTGATGAGGACAGAGTGATGGTCATCCAGAAAAAGAAAACATTGAAAATGGCATGTCAACTCTATAGGAATTTTAATAATAGCAGTACAAAATGCAAGAAATGAGCAATGTAATAATGTATTTTGACTCTTTGCCTTTATTTTTCTCTAAAAGTCCACAGTAAAACCCTTTGAAAATTGATGAGGACAGAGTGATGGTCATCCAGAAAAAGAAAATATTGAAAATGGCATGTCAACTCTATAGGAATTTTAATAATAGCAATACAAAATGCAAGAAATGAGCAATATAATAAATCATTTTGACAGATTTAGCCTTTATTTTTCTGTAAAAGTCCACAGTAAAACCCTTTGAAAATGGATGAGGACAGAGTGATGGTCATCCAGAAAAAGAAAATATTGAAAATGGCATGTCAACTCTATAGGAATTTTAATAATAGCAGTACAAAATGCAAGAAATGAGCAATGTAATAATGTATTTTGACTCTTTGCCTTTATTTTTCTCTAAAAGTCCACAGTAAAACCCTTTGAAAATTGATGAGGACAGAGTGATGGTCATCCAGAAAAAGAAAATATTGAAAATGGCATGTCAACTCTATAGGTATTTTAATAATAGCAGTACAAAATGCAAGAAATGAGCAATGTAATAATGTATTTTGACTCTTTGCCTTTATTTTTCTCTAAAAGTCCACAGTAAAACCCTTTGAAAATGGATGAGGACAGAGTGATGGTCATCCAGAAAAAGAAAATATTGAAAATGGCATGTCAACTCTATAGGTATTTTAATAATAGCAGTACAAAATGCAAGAAATGAGCAATGTAATAATGTATTTTGACTCTTTGCCTTTATTTTTCTGTAAAAGTCCACAGTAAAACCCTTTGAAAATTGATGAGGACAGAGTGATGGTCATCCAGAAAAAGAAAACATTGAAAATGGCATGTCAACTCTATAGGAATTTTAATAATAGCAATACAAAATGCAAGAAATGAGCAATGTAATAATATATTTTGACAGACTTTGCCTTTATTTACTTTAATTCCACAGTAAAATATCTGCGAAGATAGTTAAACTGAAAATAGTTAAATAGGTTGCACTTGATGTTCGGTCAATTCAGAGAATAACCGCTGAAATACAGATCTATCTCAGCTTTTTGGCACCTCCATGTTTCCGTACCGTAATTCCACAAATAGACGAGCATCAATATCTAGGCTGCGGCTGGCTTGACCGAGCGTTTCCAGATGACGGCTCACTTGACCGCGGTACTGCTGACAGAGGACCAGCACAGCCTGCAGGTAGCTGTAGCTGTCAAGCCAATGCTCTGAGGAGACGGAGTAATTAGTTGGATCATTAAACACACGCTAACTTGGGTTAATAAAGAAGTGAACTAAATTAATTTTCATTTTATTTACCTTTAGTATATTCATAGTCCACAATCGTGTGTACTTTTAGTATTCTATATCCCATTTCCATATTATTTTAAGTACAATTAAAGGTGTCTTTCTTTACAAGGCTAAGTTAAGATTGCACTGTGCCTACTCAAAATTCAGTGTAAAGACATAATGCAATGTAAAAAAACAGAATAAATTATGCATGCTCTGATCTACCTCAGCCCCTAGTATCAAAGCATGCTGTGAAATGCTTTTGTGTAACCTTTTCACTAAGGTGTATGCCGTGGGGTACAACAGTCTTAGACCACATAAAATGAAACATAAAAGCACAGCACCAGCACCTTAGTGTACATTATGTCCCAAATTATGTTAGTGGAAGAATTAAACAAACTGCCTTGAGAATACACACTGAGGTCTTTCGAATTTCATGTGAAAATAATATTACCGGTATTTGATAAATGTATGCCTGACTATGATGGCACTTTCTGTCCTAACGTTATCTACCTATTTTTTCTTTCAGGTAGAGAGTACACCATCCCCTCCCCTCTACGTAGATTTCTGGCAGAAACTGTGGATTTCTTCCTTCTCTTCTGTGTAAAGGCAACCATAGTGTTGTGGATCATGCATCTCAATGGAATGAAGTGAGTTGAGAAGTTGTTCAAAATGCTGTCAGGATGATTTCCTGCTGGAATAATTCTTACACTGAACAGTTATAGGTGTAGTTGTATTACTAAAATAGTAGTACATCAATATATATATATTTACCTTTAGTATATTCATAATCCACAGCCGTGTGTACTTTTAGTATTCTATATCCTATTTTCATATTATTTTAAGTACAATTAAAGGTGTCTTTCTTTACACGGCTAAGTTAAGACTGCACTGTGCCTACTCAGAATTCAGTGTAAAGACATAATGCAATGTAAAAAAACGGAATAAATTACGCATGCTCTGATCTACGTGTATATATATATATATATATATATATATATATATATATATACACTGCCCAGCCAAAAAAAGTCACTATTCAGGCACCTGCTTAAGAATCTATGATTGGATCATTATTGCATTGCATTATTGACAAAAATTGACATCACAGCATGCAAGATTAAAGCATAAATTCTACTCCAGCACGTCTGGACTTCATGCTCCCTCTCGACCATTCTTTCACAACTTGAGCCTGATGAATCTTGACATTGTTATCCTGGAATATGGCCATGATGTGTCTACATGGTTGAAAAGCTACACACTACATCAGTTAGTGTTAGAAGAACAGTTGCCAAACATATAACATGCTATAAACATAATAATCACTGCAATAATGATCCAATCACTGACTAAATCCAATCAGCAACTTTTTTTATTGTTGGCCAAAATGATTAGAACACCTGACAGATCTGAAGACCTTTTTTGCCTCCAAAACATTATGATTTCATATTATAATGTTCATGAAACATGCAGATGGTTGCTCTGACCATCAAATATCAGATGAAGTGAGTCGTACTGCTTTTATCCACTTTTAACTTTAATATTTGGTATGTCCACCTTTTGCAGCAATTACAGCAGCACATCTCTCTGGCACAGTATCAATGTATTTCCTCTGAGAACTTCAACACTAATGTTATCCCATGCCTTCTGCAACTGAAGCCAAAGGCTTTCCTTTGAATGTACAATAGATCTGTCCAGTTTATTTTCCAACTCGCTCCAAATGTGCTCGATGGGGTTGTGGTCTGGACTTTGAGGAGGCCAGTCCATCATTTTCAATGTTCCAGCAGATTCCTTCTGTCGCAGGTAGTTCAGGCAATAGTTAGAAGAATGTTTCGGGTCATTGTCCTCTTGGTAAATAAATCCAGGCCCAATAAGACGACTCCCAGATGCCAAGTGTTCTAATAATTTTGGCCACCACTGTATAAACGATATATACACGATTTGGTGTTTGGTGTCAGTAAGATTTCTTTAAGAAAAAAATTATACTTTTATTCAGCAAGGATGCATTAAATGGATCAAAAGTGACAGTAAAGACATTTACATTGTTACAGAAAAATGTATTTCAAATAAATAATGTTCTTTGAACTTTCTGTTCATCAAAAAATCCAATAAAAAAGTTGTAAGTTAATTTTTATTAAATTTAAACATTGATTATAATAATACTTGTGAACCAAATCAGCATATTAGAACGATTACAATGAGTAATGCTGCTGAAAATTCAGCTTTGCCATCACAGGAATACATTACATTTACTAATAAAAAGTTTTTTTTAATTGTGATAATATTTCACAGTTTTACTGTATCTTTGAGCAAATAAATGCTGCCTTGGTGAGCATAAGAGACTTCTTTCATAACCGACTTCAAACTTTTAAATGGTAGTGTATATATGTATAATGACAGTTCATATGTCTTTGATCTTCTGAACAGAGATATTTCCAAATTCATGATGCAGTTTATTGTGGAAGAGATTGATGAGACCACATCATTGGAGGACCTGCAGAAGATGATGGTCGTGGCTTTAGCATACAGAGTCCTAGTGTGCATCTATGAAGTGAGTCTCCTCAAGCTTCTGGCATCATTTGTCTCCATTTTACAAGCATTGTTTTTAATTTACATGTTTTACTTCCAGAAAGTTAAATGATTATTAATTACATCCTTATTATATTGTCAGTTAGTAACAATATCTGGTGCAAAGCCTCTGTAGTCTAGAATTGATTTGAATGAGTTTGTGGTTTTGGACAGCTCACACGTTCCTTCAGTCTTTGTTTTGTCTTTATCTGCAGATCATCTGTATTTGGGGAGCTGGAGGTGCCACTCCGGGAAAGTTCCTGTTGGGTCTTCGAGTCGTCACATGTGACACAACAGTCCTAGTGCAGCCGAATCGGGTTTTGGTGGTACCAGCATCCAATGTCAGCTTATCTGCGTGAGTTATGCATTTTATATATATATCCAGTGAGGAAAATAAGTATTTGAACACCCTGCTATTTCGCAAGTTCTCCCACTTAGAAATCATGTAGGGGTCTGAAATTGTCATCGTAGGTGCATGTCCACTGTGAGAGACATAATCTAAAAAACAAAAATCCAGAAATCACAATGTATGATTTTTTAACTATTTATTTGTATGATACAGCTGCAAATAAGTATTTGAACACCTGAGAAAATCAATGTTAATATTTGGTACAGTAGCCTTTGTTTGCAATTACAGAGGTCAAACGTTTCCTGTAGTTTTTCACCAGGTTTGCACACACTGCAGGAGGGATTTTGGCCCACTCCTCCACACAGATCTTCTCTAGATCAGTCAGGTTTCTGGCCTGTCGCTGAGAAACACGGAGTTTGAGCTCCCTCCAAAGATTCTCTATTGGGTTTAGGTCTGGAGACTGGCTAGGCCACACCATAACCTTGATATGCTTCTTACAGAGCCACTCCTTGGTTATCCTGGCTGTGTGCTTCGGGTCATTGTCATGTTGGAAGACCCAGCCTCGACCCATCTTCAATGCTCTAACTGAGGGAAGGAGGTTGTTCCCCAAAATCTCGCAATACATGGCCCCGGTCATCCTCTCCTTAATACAGTGCAGTCGCCCTGTCCCATGTGCAGAAAAACACCCCCAAAGCATGATGCTACCCCCCCATGCTTCACAGTAGGGATTAGGGCTGTCAACGAATATTCTAAATTCGAATATATATTCGAATAGTTTTTAAAAAACGAATTTCGAAGGGGAAAATTAATATTCGAATTTTAAAAAAAAGTGAAAAAAAAAACGCCCGCGATAGTAGAGGCGTGGCTGTCTGCTTTGCGAGTGGGCGCGCTAGCGGCCTGAAGCCTTGTTTTATACTTTCGCCTGGCTCCGCAGCGCGAGCCTTTACTGTCTATGGCGCGAGCCCCCGCTGACTGTGCGCGCTCCTCCCCAAACGGACGAGGCGTTTAGTTTATACTTGACCATTGTGCTATTCTTTGAAGCGACAGAGGGCGACTCGGAGTAATTGTTCTATAAACCATCAGGAAAAAGCGTAGAGAAGAAGTGGGCTAATGTACACAGGTGACGATATTTATTTTAGTACACTTCACCGAAAACCACACTACAAAAGAATCATGTAAAACAGATCAAAGTAAACCTTGATATTACTTGTGACATGAGAACAAAATGTATGTAGAAATGTAACGTTAACTTGTACAACTAAATTTATGATCTCTTAAATGTTTCCTAATTTCACTAAACACTTTCGTGAGTTTTCACTTTGTTTCGTGAGCTTTTCTTTATTAAACGAGCTTGTTTATGCTTTTGTAGGCTCATTTTGTAAATATAAGCAACTAATTTGTATGTGCAAACTGGGCCACCCTTACTTTGCATCGCCCGCCACAAGCTCTTTGTCTGCAACACGACAAGAGGCCGTAACGGAGAAATTAATTTAGTTCATTTGTAAGGACATGAGAGCGATCAGTGTGGTGGATGGGGCAGGCTTCAGGGAGTTCTGTCGAGCAGTGGAGCTGAGGTACCATAACCCTAACATTACTAAAGTGTAGGCTACTGTACTGACTGAAGAGATATTGCATGAATAAAGGATAAATGCACTGCTTCCACTGGTTTGATTATTTACCGTTTCATGACAAGGAAAAGTTCCATGTTTACCACAGCACAGCTCGCTCGGAGCGCTCAATATGCTGTAAAACTTCAATTAATATTTGTTTCAATCACTGAATAAAGCCTGCTATATTTGGGACAAGAGTCGCGACCTTAAATTGCTTGCACAAAACTCTTGATCAGCACTCAAAATGTGTTTGTTCATTTAAACCATTATGCGCAGAGAGCGTGAGGGTGAGGGCGAGAGAGTGTGAGGTCTGCGTCTGCGGTTTTGGCCATTAGTTGATTTACTTGTTTTTGTGTAGGTAATACGTTGTCAAATATGTTTAAACTTAAATAGACTACCTATACAAGTAGTTATGTCTCTTTGTATTCATTTGTCCTGTTATTGACGTAATGCGCGTCATTGACAAAATGCGCAACCAGATGTTCGAATAGTTCGAATATTCGTGTTTTTTTTAGAGGGAATATTCGAACGTCATTTTTGAGCAATTTTGACAGCCCTAGTAGGGATGGTGTTCTTGGGATGGTACTCATCATTCTTCTTCCTCCAAACACGTTTAGTGGAATTATGACCAAAAAGTTATATTTTGGTCTCATCTGACCACATGACTTTCTCCCATGACTCCTCTGGATCATCCAAATGGTCATTGGCAAACTTAAGACGGGCCTTGACATGTGCTGGTTTAAGCAGAGGAACCTTCTGTGCCATGCATGATTTCAAACCATGACGTCTTAGTGTATTACCAACAGTAACCTTGGAAACTGAGAAATCTTCTGGGCTGATTTCTCACCTTTCTTAGGATCATTGAGACCCCACGAGGTGGGATCTTGCATGGAGCCCCAGTCTGAGGGAGATTTCCAGTCATGTTTAGCTTCTTCCATTTTCTAATGATTGCTCCAACAGTGGACCTTTTTTTACCAAGCTGCTTGGCAATTTCCCCGGAGCCCTTTCCAGCCTTGTGGAGGTGTAAAATATATATATATATATATATACACACACACACACACACACTATATTGCCAAAAGTATTGGGACACCCCTCCAACTCATTGAATTCAAGTGTTCCAATCACTTCCATGGCCAAAGGTGTATAAAATCAAGCACCTGGGCATGCAGACTGCCTCTACAAACATTTGTGAAAGAATGGGTCGCTCTCAGGAGCTCAGTGAATTCAAGTGTGGTACCATGGTAGGTTGTCACCTGTGCAATAAGTCCATTTGTGAAATTTCCTCACTAAAAAATATTCTACGGTCAACTGTTAGTGGTATTATAACAAAGTGGAAGGATTTCGGAAAAACAGCAACTCAGCCACGAAGTGGTAGGACACGTAAACTCACAGAGAAGTTTCTGCAGAATCAATAGCTACAGACCTCCAATCTTCGTGTGGCCTTCAGATTAGCTCAAGAACAGTGCGTAGAGCTTCATGGAATGGGTTTTCATGGCCGAGCAGATGCATCCAATCCTTACATCACCAAGTGCAGTACTTGCCTTACTGATTTGTACCAAGTGTAAAGGTTGGTGGAGGGAGGATTATGGTGTGGGGTTGTTTTTCAGGGGTTGGGCTTGGTCCTTTTGTTCCAGTGAAAGGAACTCTTAATGCTTCAGCATACCATTTTGGACAATTTCATGCTTCCAACTTTGTGTGAACAGTTTGGGGATGGACCCTTCCTGTTCCAACACGACTGAGCACCAGTGCACAAAGCAAGGTCCATAAAGACATGGATGAGTTTGGTGTGGAGGAACTTGACTGGCTTGCAAAGAGTCCTGACCTCAACCCGATAGAACACCTTTGGGATGAATTGGAGCGGAGAATGCGAGTCAGGCCTTCTCGCCCAACATCAGTGCCTGCATTAGTATTGCATCCTTCTTATGGGCATTTAATGATTTTTTACTTTTCAGTCTGAGTTAAATCTCTTTTTTGGCTCAATTTATCTGTAAAAGAAAACATGCCTAATAATTCTGCACACCTGAATATAAGGTGTTTTTCATTGTCAGCCTTCATGAACAATTATATATCACTTATACATTATTAAATACTAAATGAATAGTAGTTATTAGGATTACTGTGGTTTGGAATTGGTCAAATGTGCCTGGAAAAAAAATATGATCAGAAAATCAACCTGCCTAATAATTCTGCACACAGTGTGTATGTATATATATATATATATATATATATATATATATATATATATATATATATATATATATATATATATATATACACTGTTTAGGCATAACATTTTGACCACTGACAGGTGAAGTGAATAACACTGATTATCTCTTCATACAGCACCTGTTAGTGGGTTGGATATATTAGGCAGCAAGTGGACATTTTGTCCTCAAAGTTGATGTGTTAGAAGCAGGAAAAATGGGCAAGTGTCATGTGTGTGTCTATATATATATATATATATATATATATATATATATATATATATATATATATATATATATATATATATATATATATATATATATATATATATAATGTATTTATATATAGCATAATAATGTATTAAAAGTATTTTCATTTATTTATTTTTTTCATTTTGCAGGTCCACAGTACGGGCCTTAAACAAAAACTTCTCCATCGCCTTCCTGTTCCCGATCTTTATCACACTACTCTTTTTCCAACACAACAGAACTGTTTATGACGTTGTGGCTGGAACCATCGTGGTTCAGAGGAGAAGAGCCAGATGACCCGTCTGTTTGTGTCAAAGTCATGTGAAAACGACGCTTACAGATGTTCTCAGTATTTTATTTTAATATATAAGCATAGTATGTACTTCAGATTTGCACTAATGATCCCTGTATCAATGTCTGATCACATAGCTATTGTTTACAACACTGAGAAATATCTGCTTTCTTAGAGAAGTTACTGAGCTTGTAACACAGTTTTTCATGTTGAAGAATGATGAGTGATATTAAGCTCAAGACACATGTTTTATGTAGACATGCTTGGAAATTTTATCAGAGTGGAATGTTTCACTCTAAACACCAGGTTTTCATAACTTCTTCCCAGATTCAAGCTTTACGGCCCAGACGAATCTGTTATTAATCTTACCAAAGGCAGGGAATTGAGCTCGCATTCATCACGTATCCTTCTACACATGCTTGCAGCCGTCCGGAATGTTCCATTCCTGTTGTAAATTCAGTCGGTGGCTCATATGCCTCACTACATTTCTCAGGGTTTCTTAAAAACCTTTTTATGTTAAGTTTTATGTTTCATGTGGTTCAGTTATGATCTTTGATATGTAAAGAATGTATTATTTAATTTGATCTGCCCTACAGTATTAGGCATGCCAACCACATCAGCTGTTTTGCTTTTTCACTGTGCATGGTTCATAAAAATATATTAAAATCATTGAAGACAATAATATTCTCTGGGAGACATTATCTTTCTTATGGCATAGTATCACTGAGATACTAATATAGCTTTTATTCTTTTTTTAATTGAAATTTTAGTTAAAGTTTTAGTAATTTTGTTCTGTTTTGTCTTTTATTAGTTGCTGATTTTTTTTTGTTGAAAATATGTATATAGTTTTTATTAATTTTTATTTCAGTTTTAGTTATTTCAGACACAAAGTTGAAATTGAAATATTAAATGAAAATGAGAAATGTTGGGAACTAGCTGAATTAAATAAAATTAAGTTTAAGCTTTTTATATTTTTATTTCAGGTAACGAAAAAGTTTTTTAATGGTTTTAGTTTTAGTTAACCATAATAACTCATACCATATCAATACAAGGTTGAGAATGATGACATTTATTACTGGAGAATTAAAACAAATAATGCTTTTGATAACCACTAGGTGGTAATATTTGCTCATAAACACAGGCTGAAACCCTAATTTGACAATCATAGTGGCGAGTTCTTTGAAATGCAAAGCAAATGTCCTTTGGCTTTGTTCAATTACACGGTCACATTCCATAGATAGTGTCAGTCCACATTCTCACAAGCAGAAAATGTTTCCTTGTGATCGAATGCCAGTCAGACAAAGACAAAAACTGAAATGGCATTGTTCTGGTAAGAATGACTCACCGATGATTTAAATAAGATTTTTGTAATACATATTTCATCCATAACCATAAGGCCTGTTTTGTTTTTTCTTTCTGTTTGCCCTTTCTGGTCTCCCTGGAGGTCTTGGAGTTCCAGGGGCAATTCCTCATAATTGAAACCGTGTGGACCAAATGTAGAAAACAGACAAACACGGGTTGTCTTAGGACAAATGTGCACACCAACATGCACTCACAAACACTTACAATGTCTGATAAAGCAAGGTTGTGAAAAAACATTACAAGACGACAAGAATCTGATAGTGAATTTGTAATCTTTCTTTTTATATGCACGAATGGCACTTAAAAGGTCCTCATTTATTAATTCCTCATCAAAAAGTAGTGATACATGTTTAAAGTACAGTCACATGAGATGTATTCCAGTCATATATCAATAAAAGCTGTTTAATTTTACATGGAGAAGGTCGTCTCATAGAGGCACCCATTTTGAGATCACATGACCAGCTGAATACTGCTCACTTTTTCCTGGAAACCCTCTTATTATTGGACACTTTCACTCACAGTATTAATGAATCAAGGCTAACTGCGTATCACACTTTTCTTCAATAGAATAACTAATCACAAACTTTTGCTGTAATTCGTTTTTACTGCATCCAAACCGCTAGATGTCAGTATACGTCTAAGACTTGGCCATTACAAACCACGAAGACTGAGTCCGAAATAGCATACTCTCTTGAGCAGGTACTTATTTTTAAAGGGGTGATGAATTGAGAAATCAACTTTCCTTTGAGCCTTTGGTATTTAAAAGTTCATTGTGATATAAGAATATCCTGTAAGTTTCAGAGCTGAAAATGTCATTGTTAGTCAAAGAAAAGCTTTTATTGACACTAGGCCCAGTAAACGAGAGATCTCAGAATATGTCGACCACTGATGTAATAGGATGCAGAAGCACTTCCTCGAGGCTCAAACCCGCCCACCGACTCGTGGAGCTAAACGATGCCGGTTCCAGCTTACGTGTAAGACATTGCGCGTTTGTTCGCTTCATTTAACCGCAGAATCGGTTATAAACAAGATAGAGGTCAAGACTGGATTTGCAGACATATTTTCAGGAAGAAAAGCACGTAAACATTTGAACGTTATTTACGGCAGCATTTATTCTTATCATACTAAGCATATGATATTTTATTTACAGTATAGCCAACAATCATGTTATGGACCACGTGAGCAGCGCATTCCCGATCACAAAACTCTCCCCTCCACCGTGAATAAATCACAATCCGAATGCACAAGGTTTTATCACTGAGGTGGCTGCACATTTATTTTTACGGACTTCCATGTGAGAAATAAAGGCGAACAACACATGACATACGTCACAACCAAACGTTAGCGATTGGTTATGGCAGATCCAATAGTTTTACTTCAACAGAGTACCCGCCTTCAAGAAAGTAAACGCTTGTCAAAACATGATATTTCATGACTCTTGCCACAAGATGGCCTTATTGCTCTATATGGAACAAATGAGCTGTTCCACTGGGTCCTAAAGTCAGTTTGCGTCAGAATGCATTCAGATACACATGTAGACATTATAAAATACATTTTTGGTAAAGTTTTAGCATTTTTAGTTTGAATTTTGAGAACTTTTAGGTTTTTCTATGTGTACTAAAGCATTCCTCACATTCCATTGATTACTATGGGGGGTCAAATTTCTAGGGAAAGATTTGTTACTTTTTTAAAATTTCAACCACAAAACTCCTTGAATCCAGTAAAAAAAAAAAAAATGGATTCGTGGTTCAAGTGCGACAAAAGTCATAGGGTCTTGGACCACTCAGACGAACACTCAATAAAAAAAACAAAAAAAAACAAAACAAGACTTTCGGGCCTAAGGGAAGGATGAGGGTTAAATAAGTAATTACTTCACAACCGCTAAACAAGTAATTTCTATATAGTATGAATGTGTGTACTATGAATGTACTCTGGACATACTAAATTCGCCATGTTGTCATTATCATGTGACCTACCAGTGTCAGTTGCGTCACTAAAGTGTTAAAAGTGTATGGACACTTTGGAATCTCGCTGGAAGTAGTGGGTCATCCGGATGCTTACTCTTTTATGTGTACTTTGAATTCGGACATACTTCTTGTCACATACTGTTTTTAACCTACTATAGGGAAGTATGCGATTTCTGATGCAGCCTAAGTGTATCTTTAACATAGAAACTATGGCTAGAAGGCATAAAAAAAAAAGTATGTGACAAAAGAATTATGTCTGAATTCACAGTACTCATAAAAGAGTAGGCAAGTACCCTGGATGACCTATACTTCTTCTTCTTCTTCTGTGCATATGATTGACACTTTACTATCCCACAAGGCCAAGGGAGAAGATTTGTGAATGGCAGTGAAGCGACGGTAGGGCACATGATAATGACAACATGGCGAATGTAGTACGTCCGGATTACATTCATACTATATTGAACATACATTTTTAGCTTTTGTGAAGTAATTACTTTAAGTACCTACTCAAGAGTATGCGATTTCAGGCGTCTCATAGGCACACACAACTTGGTTTTACATACATTTCCAGTTAAAAATAACTTAACATTGTTTTATTCTCCCTTTCAAACTAACTTTTTAACATCATTGAGAGCATAGTATCTATATTTTATTTTAGAGAGTCTCGCTCTCTTTTTGTGTGGTCTGCCAGTTTGCCTCAGAGACAACATAGCTATCTTTACTCACCCATAGCCCCACCAATGTCTGCCCATCATTTCTAATATGAATTTTTCTGGGTTGCACATCTGGTTTGGCTGGCCAGCAATGCTTGACAAGGCCACTGGGTTCACAGCTGCTGGCTCGTCCCACATCCTCTTCATCCGGGATTCTGGTAAAGCCGTCCCCATAGATAAAACTTCACCCTGTTGAGAGGACTAATTGGCAGGCTCAAGACAAATTGATATGGTTGTTTTGTTTGCCACTGAGCCGCAGTGCAGTCCAACCTGGAACTGATGGCTTGTTAAAATTATTAGCTGCATTAGTCTTGATTTCCAATGTGAAAAAAGACATTATATTTGATAATATTGTGCCACAGGAGCATCATCTGAGTGGTTAAAGTGTTGGACTTTAACCAGTGGCATTTCCCATGCAGATTTGAATATTGCTTGTAACATATGGCATGCTAAAAAGCTCATAAGCTAATTTCTCAGTGATAATAATGTTAGATTACACTGTGTGCAGAATTATTAGGCACGTTGATTTTCTGATCATATGTTTTTTCCAGGCACATTTGACCAATTCTAAACCACATTTAACTGAATAAATACTATTCATTTTGTATTAAATCATTTATAAGTGATATATAATTGTTCACGAAGGCTGGAAATGAAAAACACCTTATATTCAGGTGTGCAGAATTATTAGGCATGTTTTCTTTTACAGATAAAATGAGCCAAAAAAGAGATTTAACTCAGACTGAAAAGTCTTTTTATTTTTTAAAAGTCTAAATTATTAAATGCCCATGAGGATACAATACTAAAGCAATACTAGACATTGCAGTTAAGGCATGACCATTGGACAGTGAAATGCTCGTTGGGTCAGCAGAGTCAGACAAAAACAGGTGGTGAGGAAAAGACACCTGTTAACTGCAAAAGAATTAAGAATTAAGGTGAAGAATTAAGTGTGAAACCATCAGGAACCCTTTAGTCTCCAGCGCCACCATTTTCCAGAGCTGCAACCTACCTGGAGTCTCCAGAAGTGCAAGGTGTCAGGATCTCAGAGACTTAAATTAGGTAAAGAATCCTAAAAAATGACCCCCACTAAATAATGAATAGTAGTTATTAGGATTGCTGTGGTTTGGAATTGGTAAAATGTACCTGGAAAAAAAATATGATCAGAAAATCAACGTGCCTAATAATTCTGCACACAGTGTAGAGTCACATCATCATCGGATTCTTATAAAAAGTTTGTTTTTGTGCCATTATCATGAGTGTGTTTTGGTTTTCCATGATTCTTCAGCTGTAATATCCTAATGATAAAAAAAAACAAAAAACAAACAAAAAAACATCACAGGTTCTGGTTAGTTTTTATCATTATTATTATTATTATTATACACTAATATTCAAAAGGTCAAGTTCAGAAATCATTCTAACATGCTGATTACCTGCTCTAGAAACATTTCTTATTATTATCATCAATGTTGAAAACAGTTGTGATGCTTAATATTTTTGTGGAAAACGTGAAACATATTTTTTTCTGGATTCTATATGGAACAGAAAGCTCAAAAGAACAGCACTTGAAATATTATAAATGTTATTACTGTCAATTTTGAACAATTTAATGCATGAATAAAAGTATTTATTTTTGAAAAAATCTTACTGACCCCAAGCTTTGAACACATATTTTTAGATTTTGTTTTGATAATTTGCTTTATAATGATAAGTAGGCCCTGTTAATAACACCAGAAGAAATTACTATTGCATTTAATACATGTGTTATATGCAAAATATGGTTATTTTGTCAATGCCAATGAATTACCTATTAGTCCATATTCTAATAAATATGACATTTTTTGTATTTTTTACACATTTTGTGAGAAAAAGGACAAAGCAGATAGGGAAGATCTCTGAACATGTTGAAAAGAATCATCCAAAATAATTCAGACATAAACCTTTATTATTCAATTAGTTCTGTACTGTTTTAACCCAGTACTTAAGAATCAGTGTTTTTGGATGTTACCCACTACCTGTGAGACAAAATTCACTCTGCACTTTTATCTCTAGTACACCTGAAAACAAGGCCTCATTAAAATGACTCTTTTTGTGCGTTGTGTGCTGCTCACTGTGAGTCAGGAGAGACAAGGTGACTAATTAGGGAACCTCACAGTGAGATGAGCTGGTGAGGATGCTTGTGACAATAACAAGCCCAGTCGACAGGAAGGAACTCTCCTGAGCTGATCCCACAGCAATCCACAGCACTGAAATCAGAGCGGAGTATTAATGTCTCAACTTAATGAGGCCTGTTTGGAGAGTAACACAGAGCAACCACCTCTGTTTACAACAGGTTACATTTGGCTGACCTATTTTTTTTTCTGATGCAAAAAGTACAGGATTGGTTTTAATTTCAATGTTATTGCACACTTGCCAAAACACAGAACAAGGACATTAAAGGTAAAATTTAATTTAATATAGTGTTTTTTGCATAACGATTCTTTTTTTCTATTGCATGGAAGTTTATTGTGATATGTGCATATACATATACACACATATATATATATATACACACTCACCTAAAGGATTATTAGGAACACCTGTTCAATTTCTCATTAATGCAATTATCTAATCAACCAATCACATGGCAGTTGCTTCAAAGCATTTAGGGGTGTGGTCCTGGTCAAGACAATCTCCTGAACTCCAAACTGAATGTCAGAATGGGAAAGAAAGGTGATTTAAGCAATTTTGAGCGTGGCATGGTTGTTGGTGCCTGAGTATTTCACAATCTGCTCAGTTACTGGGATTTTCACGCACAGCCATTTCTAGGGCTTACAAAGAATGGTGTGAAAAGGGAAAAACATCCAGTATGCTGCAGTCCTGTGGGTGAAAATGCCTTGTTGATGCTAGAGGTCAGAGGAGAATGGGCCGACTGATTCAAGCTGATAGAAGAGCAACTTTGACTGAAATAACCACTCGTTCCAACTGAGGTATGCAGCAAAGCATTTGTGAAGCCACAACACGCACAACCTTGAGGCGGATGGGCTACAACAGCAGAAGACCCCACCGGGTACCACTCATCTCCACTACAAATAGGAAAAAGAGGCTACAATTTGCACAAGCTCACCAAAATTGGACATTTGAAGACTGGAAAAATGTTGCCTGGTCTGATGAGCCTCGATTTCTGTTGAGACATTCAGATGGTAGAGTCAGAATTTGGCGTAAACAGAATGAGAACATGGATCCATCATGCCTTGTTACGAGTTTGCCAGTTTGTTGTGTATGGGGCTGCATAGCCAGCAGACCAGTCAGGGTGACCATGCTGACCCCTGTCCACCGCCGAAAACACCAACAGTGGGCACGTGAGCATCAGAACTGGACCACGGAGCAATGGAAGAAGGTGGCCTAGTCTGATGAATCATGCTTTCTTGTACATCACGTGGATGGCCGGGTACGTGTGCATCACTTACCTGGGGAACACATGGCACCAGGATGCACTATGGGAAGAAGGCAAGCCAGCGGAGGCAGTGTGATGCTTTGGGCCATCCATGTGGATGCTACTTTGACATGTACCACCTACCTAAGCATTGCTGAAGACCATGTACACTCTTTCATGGAGATGGTATTCCCTGGTGGCTGTGGCCTCTTTCAGCAGGATAATGCGGCCTTCCACAAAGCAAAAATGGTTCACGAATGGTTTGAGGAGCACAACAAGTTTGAGGTGTTGATATATAAATTATTGATATATAAATAACTAAAGTAGCCTTTCAGTACTGTGTATACAAATAAGGAGTTTTACTCCTTACAATGTTATTTAGACCTTCAAGGTATAAAGCGGTCTACATATTTCAAAAGTCATCATGACCTAGGTCTAAATCTTTTGTCTTTGTCAAGCCAATGAAATTGCAAAGCATAAATTTTACTTTTATTTGGCCACAGATACGTCATAGCAATGATCTTCGGGATTCTTTGATGAATATAAAGTATTCAAAAGAATAGAATTTATTTGAAATAGAAAGAAATGTCTTTGCTGCATAAAAGTACTAATTTTTCTGACCCCAACTTTTGAATGGTTCATACCTAAACATATATTGGGTTCATTGTAATTGTTAGAAATGGTGCATTGAAACAGAACACATTGAAACGCATTTCGAAACAGTACCAAGCAATCTGGTTCATTCTGATTCACCAGCCACTGGTTACTGCCGACCAACCAATGACTGATCAATATACAACAAACACAGTTGCATAAAAAGCTTCCTCTGGTATCAGAACTGTGGCGTAACAGCAAGTCTGATGATTGAACTACACAGCATAGTCATTTTGGGGATAATCCATGGATTTTCCACTTCCTTTTAGAATGGAAAAATGTGTCCCTGTCTTCTCTGCTCTGTGTAGACTAGAGAGTCTTTAAATAGCCTCCATTAATCCTTATGCATTCATAATCACTAGCTCTCTGCCGTTTTTATCACTCTAAGAGCTGAAATCACCAACGAAGCCAAAGCCATATATTACAAGCAGCCCATCTTGCAGATCCCTGTACTCCCCTTTCCGAAACTGAAAGGCAGAGTTGTTAAGATGTGGTCTAATCGGGTTTCCTACAGTGGGACAGAAGGAGAATTAGAGCCTTTCAAACAGGAGTCACGCTGTGCACCAATAACTGCACTGCTGTTGTATGCTGATATTGCTGTGGTAAAGTCTGAACCGATTGACCTTATTTAGTGGGACTCTGGATTTCCGGACAGGCGAAAGTCAGTATTTTCCTCATACATAGGAAAAGCACATGTGGTGCTATAAACAGCTTTACTAAAGTTTGATATTCACTCACATTCTAAGCAAGCATCTTACGCAGGGCATTTGCAGCAGAACTGAAGATGCACCACTCCACGGTGATAGTCATGCACGGGTCAGGCTTGGCTGAGGTCCCGCTGAGATCCAGAGAGTTCTGTGAAGTTTCTGGAGAGGAGGCTCTGCATTTGTTGTCTTTCACACAATAAGATAGGCCTAGATAAAGGTTTTAGCTGTATTTGCATCTCGAGTGGGCCAAATGCAAAGTGAATGGAGAACAGGAGAATGAGAAGTGCAGTGATTGTGTATTCTGTCTGATGTTTAGACATGGAATCTGCTAAGTGAAAATTCCCTGCAGGAATCCATTAAGATTCAGATTCTTACCAACGCCTGTAGTTACATAAGATACTTATTCAACACTATCTGCTCTATAAGGGTCAGTGTTGACACAAAGTTTCCCATGTAATTTGTAGCATGTTTACTGAAAGGTTATATTTTTGTTGTAGCCAATTTATATTATATTATATTATATTATATTATATTATATTATATAACAGCTGGTTCTCGAAAACAGCACTATACCGTTTCACCGTTTGTATCACTCCGCTTGCGGCGACTGGCATGGCGGTCGAGCAAATCCTCCATGAGTTTAAAAAATACTACTGTTGTTGTGTCACGAAATTTAGTTTTAACCGTTTCTTAGTACAATGTAGTTATTTGGACCTCAAATATGTGACGCATATATAAACATTGTGCCTGTTGTACAATTTGCTTAAAAGCTTTCGCAGATGCGAGCTCCAGGCCGTCAGCGGCTGTTCAGCGCTCATGTACCCGCCGGGAATTGCTTCATCTTGGCCAGTCATTTGAGAATTTTCCGCTAGCTTTTATTTTACTGTATGTAGATAGTGGTTAAACATGAGATAATTAATTTGGGGTATACAGGGTTCCTGGGGGTCTTAAAAAGTCTTACATTTCAAAATCAAAATTAATTGGCACTATACCCTAACACTATACCCTGAAGTATAGGCTAAAGTGCGCAGTCTGAAAGTATAGGTTATCGGCTTCTCCGTGATGTTACAAGAACCCTAACATCACTCCAACACAAAGATAAAAGGTTTTCTTGGTTAGGACCAGTTCTTGGTAGGGGCTGCAAGGCTAAGCCAAGCTCATAAGGCCCGAGGAGCTGGGTCTGCAAGAACCTTGTAAAACTTCAGAAATATGTCCTTTTATCTACTAGCCTGCAGTATTCATAATGCTAATCAGCCAATAGAGAACAGATGGTAACTGGAGGTAGATTTGTAGCTCTCAGGCAGCCCTAGCACATTCTGTCTGAAGATAACTAAGGTCAGCTCACTTGACAGATATACAGGGAGCATATTATCTGCTCATAGTATGCATACATGATAGACATTTGTTCACCCTTTTGTTCTGGAAAGAAGCCAAGCATGCCAATCAATACAAAGGCCATACAAAGCAGGCATTTTTTTTTGTCTTTTCATGTCATAACCTTAGAATTCTTTTAATATTTTAAACAGTGAGAACTGATGGTTGCATTTCAAAAGACCAACAGGTGGCGCCATCCAGATGGTTTGGTCCTATAGTATAAATATATTTTACTGCAAACGCATTGAGCCTATAAAGACTTTTTGGTAACACTTTAGTTTGGGATACAACTCTCACCATTAACTAGTTGCTTATTAGCATGTATAGGATATTGGCTGCTTAGTAGCTACTATAAAGCTATAGATATAAAGCACATATGTGACCCTGGACCACAAAAAAGGGTCAATTTTCTGAAATGTTCTGAGATTTATACATCATCTGAAAGCTGAAAAAATAAGCTTTCCATTGATGTATGGTTTGTTAGGACAGAGAAGAGATGTCACTACAATTCAAATCAAATCACATGTATTTGTATAGTGCTTTTCACAATATATATCGTTTCAAAGCAGCTTTACAGAAAATGCATGTTTCTACCATACAATTTAGAGTAATCTGTTATCAGAGGTGACTGTGTCAAAATAATGTCTATTATGTCAGTAATGTAACAACATGGCCAACAACTCTGTGGCCAAAGCTAACATCATGTAGAAAATTATTATAAGTTGTCACTAAATGATTACTAATATATTATATATCATCAAAAAGTTGAATTATTTCACTAATTCCATTCAAAAAGTGAAACTTGTATATTATATTCATTCATTACACACTAACTGATATATTTTAAATGTTTATTTCTTTTAATTTTTATGATTATAACAGACAACTAAGGAAAATCCCAAATTCAGTATCTCATAAAATTAGAATATTACTTAAGACCATTACAAATAAAGGATTTTTAGAAATCTTGGCCAACTGAAAAGTATGAACATAAAAAGTATGAGCATGTACAGCACTAAATACTTAGTTGGGGCTCCTTTTGCCTGAATTACTGCAGCAATGCGGCGTGGCATGGAGTCGATCAGTCTGTGGCACTGCTCAGGTGTTATGAGAGCCCAGGTTGCTCTGATAGTGGCCTTCAGCTCTTCTGCATTGTTGGGTCTGGCATATCGCATCTTCCTCTCCACAATACCCCATAGATTTTCTATGGTGTTAAGGTCAGACGAGTTTGCTGGCCAATTAAGAACCGGGATACCATGGTCCTTAAACCAGGTACTGGTTGCTTTGGCACTGTGTGCAGGTGCCAAGTCCTGTTGGAAATTGAAATCTGCATCTCTATAAAGCTGGTCAGCAGCAGCAGGAAGCATGAAGTGCTCTAAAACATTCTGGTATATGGCTGCGTTGACCTTGGACCTCAGAAAACACAGTGGACCAACACCAGCAGATGACATGGCACCCCAAACCATCACTGACTGTGGAAACTTTAAACTGGACCTCAAGCAATGTGGATTGTGTGCCTCTCTTCTCTTCCTCCAGACTCTGGGACCCTGATTTCCAAAGGAAATGCAACATTTACTTTCATCAGAGAACATAACTTTGGACCACTTTTTTTCCTTTTTGTCTTTAGCACAGGTGAGACGCTTCTGACGCTGTCTGTTGTTCAAGAGTGGCTTGACACAAGGAATGCGACAGCTGAAACCCAGGTCTTGCATACGTCTGTGCGTAGTGGTTCTAGAAGCACTGACTCCAGCTGAAGTCCACTCTTTGTGAATCTCCCCCACATTTTTGAATGGGTTGCTCCAGGGTACGATTATCCCTATTGCTTGTACACTTTTTTTTCTAACATATTTTTTCCTTCCCTTCGCCCCTCTATTAATATGCTTGGACACAGAGCTCTGTGAACAGCCATCCTTTTTTGCAATGACCTTTTGTGTCTTGCCCTCCTTGTGCAAGGTGTCAATTGTCGTCTTTTCGACAACTGTCAAGTCAGCAGTCTTCCCCATGATTGTGTAGCCTACAGAACTAGACTGAGAGACCATTTAAAGGCCTTTGCAGGTGTTTTGAATTAATTAGCTGATTAGAGTGTGGCACCAGGTGTCTTCAATATTGAACCTTTTCACAATATTCTAATTTTCTGAGATACTGAATTTGGGATTTTCCTTAGTTGTCTGTTATAATCATCAAAATTAAAAGAAATAAACTTTTGAAATATATCAGTCTGTGTGTAATGAATGAATATAATATACAAGTTTCACTTTTTGAATGGAATTAGTGAAATAAATCAACTTTTCGATGATATTCTAATTATATGACCAGCACCTGTATATAGGCTGGTTCTAAACTGGGGCATCCCGAGGTAGAAACATAAAAGCAAATGGAAACTAATTAGCATATAGGCTGCTGTTCAAAACATTGCAGGCAATAGATGGTCATGTGCATTTGATCTGATATATCTGGAGTGCAAGGTTATGAGATGTATTATGTGAATGCTTAGCTAAAGCATTGAGAAACGGTCTACATCCTGTAGTGGACTTAGATATTCTAGGTACAACCAAAAGTCTAGTTTTGTGACCTTAAAGAGCATGATGGATTGTAGGGAGATAGAAGATCGATTAAATACTTAGGGGCTAAACCATTTAGGGCCTTTTAAGTTAGTAGCAATACTTTGTTATCGATATGGAACCTAATAAGTAACCATTGTAGAAATTATAAAATTGTGGTTATTTGATCATATTTTCTTGACTTGGTAAGAACTCTAGTAGTCTCTAGTACAACCACCTAATGCATTACAATAATCTATAGAGGTCATGAATGCATGAACCAGCTTTTCTGCATCAGAAACAGATAACATGTTCTGTAACTTGTAAGTGATGTTTCTAAGGTGGAAGAAGGCTGGTTTTGTAACATGAAATATGATTTTCAAAAGAGTTGCTGTCTAATATAACATATTTTTAACTGCAGAGGATGAAGTAACAGTACATCTTTTTAGATGCAAATTGTATTCTACGAGATTCTGTGTGCAGGTTTTGGTCCAATAACCTAAATACAATAGTCTCATCCGAATTGAATAGAAGAAAATGACTTGTCATCCAATATTTCATATCTTACTCAAATTGGATAATTTAGAGATTTCATCTGGTCGTGATGAAATATAGAACTGAGTATCATCATCATCATAACAGTTGAAACTATTTCTATGCTTTCTAATAATATTACAAAGGGGCAGCATGTATATTGAAAATAGTAGAGGGGATAAAACAGATCCTTGCGGCACTCCATAATTTACTAACATTGGATAATTCCCTGATCCATTACAAAATGGTAATGGTCAGATAGGTGTGATCTTGTAAACCACTTTAATGAATACCAGTATAATTATTTCATGATCAATAGTGTCAAACGCAGCACTAAGATCAAGTAAAGCTGGTACCGAGCATAGGCCGTAAAAAAATATGGACAACGCGACTTCATTCTCTTCCGCTGAAAAAAAGTGAAGTCGCCGGGGGTCCGAATATGGAGCTGACATCTTACGCAGATTTGGGAAAGGGTCTGCGGAGTAGTGACCTCGGGACCGGAATCTGCTCAGTAGAGAGCAGGAAGTAGAGCCGCGATATCAAAAGCCCGCCCACACTCTCGCAGATGGAGAACAATTCATTATGTCGGTGTGAAATAAACAGTTATGGAAATGTCGAAATTAAAGCTAAAGCTCCAATCTCCTCACAAAAATCCCGAAAAAAGTCTGTTGGTGGCTCAGTGACAACTTCACTCAGAGAAGCTGTCAATCTCAGCTGTCAATCATGACGTCAACCGTCCCCCCGCCCCCCGTTTTTATAGCATCAAATAACTAAAAGTAAACTTATTTAAAAAACGAACACTTCAAATGAAATCAGCGAGATAAAAACTGCATAAAATTACAGAAACCAACGTTTGGGAAAAATTATATGAAGTGTAATTTGATTGCTTAGTTTGTCTATTAGAATACACAGAGGGGGCGGGTGTTATGACCTATACTGGGACCAACCACCTGGGGGCGATCGAGACGTTTTAGCTTTAGTTTTTAACATGACTGCGGCAGGCTTGGTACCGAGATGCAGTCTTGGTCAGAAGCTAGAGATAAGTCATTTGTCAGACATTTTCACTTACAGACATTTTCAACCTGTCTCTTGCCCAAGCAGCTGTAACAACATGCTTTAAACACACTTCCATTGTGCCAGTGCCAAAACACTCTAGCCCGAGGTGCCCTAATGACTACCGCCTGTAGCACTCACACCCATCGTTATGAAGTGCTTTGAGCGGCTGGTCCTGGAACACCTAAAAGACTCTCTACCATCCACATTGGACTCACACCAGTTTGCCTACCGCAGCAATAGGAGCACAGAGGATGCAGTTTCCATGGCACTGCACTCTTTGCTCACCCATGCTGTTTGTTGACTTCAGCTCAGCATTCAACACTGTCATCCCAACCAAGTTAATAGCCAAACTTGGAGACCTGGGCATCAACACTTCAATGTGTAACTGGATTTTGGACTTCCTAACTGACAGACCACAGAATGTTCGATCAGGATCCACCTGCTCCACGTCCATCACACTCAACACTGGTGTACCACAGGGCTGTGTGCTAAGTCCGTTTCTCTACTCCCTCTTCACCTCCGACTGCAAGCCTGTGTATGGATCTAATTCCATCGTCAAGTTTGCGGACGACACTACGGTGATTGGTCTCATCAGCAACAACGATGAGACTGCCTACAGGGAGGAGATCCAGAACCTGGCCACATGGTGCGCTGATAATAACCTGCTCCTCAACACCACCAAAACGAAGGAGCTCATCGTGGACTTCAGGAAAGAGTCAAGAGGCACACACGACACCATCCACATCAATGGAATGGCACAACAAGCAAGGATGGCACTTAATATTTTGTGAATGTTTCGAAAATGCTGTAGGCCTACGACTAAAATGGCCATAAGTTACCATAGTCTCTGACTGTGTTCACAGAAACTAGAGCTATGTTGTTAGTTACATCTCGAAAACGCTCACCGTCTGCGTAATTCATAAACGCACATTAATTATGCATTGTATAGTCAGGTGAGTTTTTTATGTTCCCACATGAGCACCTATACAACAATTTATAGATTAACATGATGGTACATGCTAGTCGATGAGTTAAATCAACGTAACTCCACAACAACTAATGTTACATAAATGTAGCCACTAACCATTCAGAAACGTCCAGATGCAGTCAAAAAATTGCAACCTCTTCCAGGTCTCTCCATCTGTGACTCAAACATGTAAGGCTGTACTCCACAACTTATTTCTGACATTTTGGCTGTGTAAGATTCGCCTGTTTTGTTGTTGATGGAGTAACCAAAGATTGTGTAAAGGATCCGCCCTCTTCTGGAAGGGGGTTCGGGGAGCAGCAGCTCATTTGCATTTAAAGGGACACAAAAATGGCTAGTTTTTCTCACACCCAAATAGGGGCAGATTTGACAAGCTATTATAAATAATGTTTTTTGTGTTGAAACTTCACAGACACATTCTGGGGACACCAGATATTTATATTACATCTTGTAAAAAGGGGCATAATATGTACAATATGTATTATGTACAATAAAAGTAGTAACATTGAGAAGGTAACAGGTACAGGTAACAACCATAGACTGTAAAAAAAATATGGACCGTGTGTCTGTGACGTCACCCATAGGATTCTGATGAGTCGTTCTGAAGCGCAAAGTAGGGACGAGATGGCCGTTGCCATCTTGGCAGTGCGTCATCGCGCGTCACTCCCGAATAACAGAAAATGGGCAAAAAGGCGGGACGTGGGCGGAGCTGAACTGACGCCATGACTAACAGACAGCAGATAAATGGCTATCCACCTGTCACTCGAAGTGGCCATGCCCTTAATTATGCAGAACTTTAATGCTTTATAATGTAAACGAATGAGTTATACAAAAAATCACCCCCCTCACAGTTGCCATAAAGGACACAATTAGCCGTATAGACCAAAACCACAATTTGTACCAGACTGTAAACATGTTTTAATCTGCTGTAAAGTTGGCCATTTTAACATGGGGCTTAATAAGATACTGTTCCCTTCTGGAGCCTGTCCCTAGCGGCCAGTCGATGAATTGCAGTTTAAGTCACTTCCGTATTGGCTTCAAGAGAAACTGCGGGAGGTTGCCGCTTGGTAACAACTCTTTCAGTAATTGAGTGGGTATGGGATCTAATGAACATGTTGTTGGTTCAGATGCAATGAAAAGTTTATTTAGCTCTTTCTGTCATAGTTGTAAAGCACTGTAATTGTTCATGAGGGTCGATAATTGAGGCTGAATCATAAAACGCTGTCAAAGATTGTTGTATTTCTGATGCTATCAATTTTCTCAGTGAAGAATTTCATAAACTGATGGAATATTCAGTTCAGGTGACGTCTGTTTATTTGTTAATCCAGTCACTTTACTAAATAAAAAGCTTGGAATGTTTTGGTTATTTTCTATGAGTTTGTGGACTAGAGAAGATGGTGTCCACACTGCTAGTCATTTCATCAAGGTTATTTGTGTTTATGGGTACACTAAGCAGCTGAGACAGATCAGGCAGGTTATTTAGTGGTTGGGATAATTGTTCTACCTGGTCGAGAATGCAAAGTGGTATGGAAAATATAGCCGTATGCTATGCATGTTTCAAGGAAGTGATCAGTGAATCATCACTGCAAGAGGGAGGGGAACTTGTTAAAGATTATGCGGGCACATGAATGAAAAAAAAAAAAGATTAAAGTTTCATGGTGACTTTAAATGTCATCTATGAGTGACATTGTGGACAGCAACATTTTATTACATATTAAAGCAGTCAGCATCCTCACACTGGTTGATTCATTCTCTTTGCATACTGATAAAAGTTTTTCACAAGCACCAGATCCAATTTTCCCTTAGCTTAGTGGATGTCTTCCATTGTGTCTAATCCAGAGTCTTTGAAAATGTCTTTGAGAGGAGATGTGAGGCATTAGGGGGCTGGCTGCGGAAGAATAAAGGCTCAGTGGATCTTTGTTGAAACTATTTACTGATGTTTCAGGGTTTGACATAGTCTGAATAAATGAGTAAGCTTATGCCCATAACAACCAGGGCTTCAGCTGTCAGGCCCCATGGCAATAGCCATAAGGTGCCCACTGAAATGGGCCTGAGGGCTGTCTGGCGTTCCTCCATTCCTTCACAAATGTTTTTCGCATGTCTGGGTGAGATTAGTATTAAAAAGACAACGGAACAGCAGGAGAGTCAAAAATGTTTCACGTTGTGTAACGTGTAAAGTGACAGAACAGTCTCCACTAAATCTAAAGAGTTCAGAGAGCTGAATAGGCACCCGACTGTGTGTTTTCAACAGTCTGTAGTGACTGTGTGTCGGCACTGCCCCGTACACCAGATGCCATTGATTTACTACCTTCCTTACGGCACTCTGGAGCAGGAACCTCATTGGCTGTCTGCATCTCCAGTGTCAGAGGCTCCTTCACCAATCGGAGGTCTTCTGGGCCACAAATATCTGAAGTAGTAATAATGTGGAATGTGCTGCCTCAACATGTGCTGTCAGCTGTAAAGTGTAGTACTAAAAGCTCTTGGGCTTGCTGGAGGGAGCATAGAGAGAGGTGGAGACAGAGCGTGGGAGGAAGAGGGCAAAAAAAAAAAGAGTGAGGGGAAGAACTAAACACTTGATGACAGGACTACAGTTTATGTCGTGAGGCTTTAGACTGCTGTGCACTATTTCTCAGTTAATTCTTATTAATAATATCTATCATCTGTGGCCGTCTGTCTGTCTGTCTCTGTATCCATCTGTCCGTCCGTCTATAAACAAACATTATTAATTTGTTTAGTTTAGTTGTTGTGTATACTTGTTTGCTTGTGGTTGTGAGTCAATGGAAAATTCCAGTTGTGTATGCAGTGTAAGTGTCATGTTTTTCACCATCAGTGATATTGATGTAACCCACTAAGGGCACCTGTTGCTCCAGACTGGCTAGATGAGACACATAGATGGTGGACAGAGTCCTGACTCTGAGAGCTGTGTCATGGGTTTAAACGCATATGTGCAGACTGGTATTTCAGTGTGTATTTACATTTGTCTGACCAAGCATGACCTTTTGCTGTTGTTTTATGTATGTGTATAAGCAGTACATGTATGTCTATGTCTTGCATTGAGTATCTGTATGTGTGTGCGGGTGTGTGGTAACTAGTATCATATTACTGGAACAAGCTCTGCTACCGATAATCTTGTTTACACAGTCATTAGAGCCCCTCACTCAAAGCCTCTCTGCTGGCTTGGCTGGCCTCTCCTTAACTCCCTATAAAAGTATGGGCTGCAGCCCAACTTTTTGTGGTTGTGTCTCTCTGCGCAAACACAACGCTCTCTGTGTGGGAAAAGACAAGCGCTGGTGACTCACAGGCCATGTTTCCAGGCACAAAATCCCCTCTGTAAGGCTTTAGTGACCCTGGGAATTACTAAACATCACACAGAGACTGTTCGAAATGTCTCCACCTGTGTAACACTTGCTGAACTGCCCTTTTTGGAAAATCCAACATAAGCTGGTATAATGGTTGGAACAAGGTAGCTGTTTTTTAGCGGTGTGGGTAAATTACGGAAAATAAATATAAATAATAGTAAAATTAAAAATCCAGTAATAATAACTCTTGGAACAGTTAATAACCAGTTTGGGCCAGCTAATGACCAGATACCAACTTAAACTGGATTTTCAAGCAAGGCTATTATAACTATATTCATAAAATACACACATGCTGCTCTGTAAAACATGTTTTAGCTAAGATCAGGCACTTGCTTACCTCTCATGGCCTAGTTCTGCTGCTGACAGGGCCAGACAGGCAGGCGGCGTGAACAAATGCGAATAGTGTAGCATGTGCCCCTGGCGTTCAAGCATGCGACCCAGGTTCAGAGAGATTCTCCTGCAATACCCCAGGACAAGTGCCTACAATGGGGCCTCTGCAGGCGGTGCACCTAGTTCACCCGGACAAGGTATGTACTCTATGCTGAGATTCCTGTGGCTCATACCTCCAAAATAATCACGAGCAGTAGGAGCAGGGGTTAAATAGACACACTTCAGATACACAACATTATTGCAGCTGACCTTCAGTAGGTCTGTCTGGTGGTCACACATTCCTATGTGTAACTCAGTTTGTATGTGTTTTGCATGTTTAGTGTGTGTGTGGTCCAGGTAAACCCTAAGTTATGAAGACAAAATGTGCCCATAAAGATGGCAGTATCCAAAATCCTTGTCCATGGGGAAATGTTTTGGTCCCCATGAGTTTATAAATCAGACTAAATTATGTTTTTTTGAAAAAGTAAAAATGCAGAACATTTTCTGTGATGGGTAGGTTTAGGGGTAGCTTTAAGGTTAGAGGATAGAATATACAGTTTGTACAGTATAAAAATAATAAAACATGAAAACACAATGTGTGTGTGCATGGTCCTGGTAAACCCTATACGTTATGGGGAAATGTCCCCACAAAGATTGCAATATCCAAAATCCTTGTCCTTGTGGAGGACATTTTTTTGGTCCCCATGAGGAAAACATCTTATAAATCATACTATGTAATGTTTTTTGAAAATGTAAAAATGAGAAATGTTTTCTGTGATGGCTATGTATTAGGGAATCAAAAATACACGGTATATGTACAGTATAAAAATCATTATGTCTATAGAATGTCCCCATAAAACATGAAAACCCAACATGTGTACATTGGGGTCCAAAAGCCAAAAGTCTGATACCTCTAGTAAAAATGCTTCTGTCTAGCTTTTTTTTCTATAAAACTGACATAGTGTACATTTTAGATTTTGAATCTCAGATTTTCAGTGTAGTCTCAGACTTTTAATGCCTTTTTAAAGCTGTGGCACAGTGTATGAGTGCATATACCAGCCATCTTTTCTGCATCATTTCTACATGAAACAGCCATGATCAATACCCATATGTTTTGAGCTTGATAGCCCACAGCTTTACGAACTTACTGACGCTGCCCACCGCGCTCCCCACAACACGAACTTGTGTTCCTGCCCCTGGAGCCGTGCAGTACAAGGCGACACTGTATACGTGAAACAAGATATGTTCACAGATGGTAGAAAAACAGCCTAATCTGTGAACCTGCTGACTGGCAGCATGCATTTAAGAATGGGTGCGCGCTGCTAGGGTTTTTAAAAATAGCCCGGCAAAGATGGAGTGAGGGATCACACAAATAATACACTCCAGCAGAGGCCAGCCATCTGTGTGTGGCTGTATGTGTTTGTGTGGGCGTGTTGTCTTGTCTCTATAACCCTGGCTCTGATACGTGCAGCAGAAGTCATTTGAAGGATGCAGTAGTAACTCTGACTCCCAGCTGTAATGAGAGAAACTGCACCTTAATGGTTTTCAGTTACCAATAATAGCACTGCACACAACACAGATTTTTCTTATGGTGATGCTGGGAGTTGATGTTAAAGGGATCTTTCACCAGGAAAAGATGAGTTATTTCACTAAATGTTGTAGTACCTGACAGCCTGTTCTAACATATAGGAAACAGACCCAACACATATCTTATTTTCCTCTTTATAAAATATAATAATAAATGTATAATTTATTATAGTAATAAATTATATTATGTTACTGTAATACATTACTTGGCCCTGTTATTATCATACAATATGTACACACACACACACCTGAGCTAACGAACTAACAATGACCAATTGTATTTTTTATTAAATAAACGCTAACAAAGATGAATAAATACTGTAACTAATATTGCTCATTGTTAGTAAATGTTAGTTCGTGTTTTCTATCTGTTTGTATAGTTTATATATTTATTCATGTGATGGCAAAGCTGAATTGTCATCAGTCATTACAGTCTTCAGTCTTATTTTCTCTATATCATGTTTTAAACAGCTTTTGTCTTTTTATGAACTATCCCTTTAAATGTGGTATCAAGCTGAGATGTATATCTAGAAGCACTAGATTTCATACTCTAGCTCACCAGAGGTGATTACACACCACTAAAAATAGTCAAGGCAGTGTTGTCTAACGCGAGCTCCAAAGCTCATTCAGGGTAATGACAAATGCTACGGCTTACAGTCAGCATATTTAGATTAATGTAGCTTTGAAATCATTTAGAGTCACGTCTGTGGAGATATAATCGCTGAAACTGTCACGCCAGAGTTGTAGATGTTTGTGCAGGTCTAGAACTAGAACTACATTACAAGAAAACATTTAAAACACACTGAACTGAAACACACACCACAGAGCCACAGGAGGGCTTGTTGGACCATAGCCTTTACTTTGTCTTAAAGCCCGGCGACAGGAACGATAGCAGCTTGGTTTGCTTAATGAGGGCTGTTTTTCCTCACAGAGCATTATTCAGCAGACGCTGTTATTCGCCTCGAGAGCGAAGGGTGAGATGAGGGAGGGGTTTTTGAGAGAGTGTGTAAGGTGAGTGTGAGGTGAATGACTGACTGGGCGCAAGTACACAGCAGAATGTCAGAAGTCACCGGGGAAGAATGGAAAACAACTGGTGAGAACAGACCTGATGGGGAATTGAAAGAATCTATAGTTGTTCAGATGGCATTCACACACAAAATAACTTTACTTCTCAGGGGAGCAGTAGTGATGTGTGTGTGTGTGTGTGTGTGTGTGTGTGTGTGTGTGTGTGTGTGTGTGTGTGTGTGTGTGTGTGTAAGCGAGCACGCCTGTGTGTGACCTCTGAGAGGACTGTATCAGTCCACATCCCTTCATTGCGCTCATTGTAGGTTCCAGTCTCTCACAGATGCTACTCACAGTCTCAGTCTCACAGATGCTACATTCTCATGTGATAGCCTCCAAAAACTCAATGAGAACATGTGGTTCATTCTGAATAGAAAGTTTGAGTCCATAATATACATGTGTAAAAAATTATTGCAACAATGAAGAGCTAATGCCAATTTTTACTGTGTTATTGTTTTTTTTTTTTACACAACTTTGTCAGGACAAAAATCAGTAACTTTAATTTATGCTATTTACATTTTTTGCCATTGTTCATTGTCATAATAGTCTGTACAATTTAGATTTATAAACCAAATATATGGAAAGTTTGGGTTGTGAAATACTATTACAATTTAAAATAACTGTTTTCTATTGTGTTAAAAAATAATTTATTCCTATGATGGCAGCCATTACAGTCTTCAGTGTCACATGATCCTTCAAAAATCATTCTAATATGCAGTTAAAAATGGTTGTGCTGCTTAATATTTTTGTTGAAACCGTGATATACACCGATCAGGCATAAACATTATGACCTAATATTTTGTTGGCTCCCCTTTTGCTGCCAAAACAGCCCTGACCCGTTGAGGCATGGACTCCACTAGACCCCTGGTGTGCTGTGGTATCTGGCACCAAGATGTTAGCAGCAGATCCTTTAAGTCCTGTAAGTTGTGAGGTGGGGCCTCCATGGATTGGACTTGTTTGTTCAGCACATCCCACAGATGCTCGATTGGATTGAGAATTTGGAGGCCAAGTCAACACCTCAAACTCGTTGTTGTGCTCCTCAAACCATTCCTGAACCATTTTTCTTTGTGGCAGGGCGCATTATCCTGCTGAAAGAAGACACAGCCACCATGGAATACCATTTCCATGAAAGGGTGTACATGGTCTGCAACAATGCTTACATTGCCCAAAGCATCACACTGCCTCTTCCAGCTTGCCTTCTTCCCATAGTGCATCCTGGTGCCATGTGTTCCCCAGGTAAGCGTCGCACATGCACCCGTACCCGCACCCGGCCATCCACGTGATGTAAAAGAAAACGTGATTCATCAGACCAGGCCACCTTCTTCCATTGCTCCGTGGTCCAGTTCTGATGCTCACGTAACCACTGTTGGCACTTTTGGTGGTGGACCGGGGTCAGCATGGGCACCCTGTCTGGTTTGCGGTTATGCAGCCCCATACAAAACAAACTGCAAATCACTGTGTCTTCTGACACCTTTTTATCAGAACCAGCATTAAAGGGATAGTTCACCCAAAAATGAAAATTAGCCCATGATTTACTCACCCTCAAGTCATCCTAGGTGTATATGACTTTCTTCTTTCAGACGAATATAATCAGAGTTGTATTAAAAAAGTCCAGGCTAATCCAAGCATTATAATTGCAGTAATAGTTGTTCTGTTTTTGAAGTCCATAAAAAAATGCACCTGTCCATCGAATAACTTGCTCCACGCGGCTCTGGGGGTTAATAAAGGCCTTCTGAAGCGAATCGATGCGTTTGTGTAAGAAAAATATCCATATTTAAAACTTTATCAAGTAAAGTTCCAGCCGATCGCCTTCTGTGGAAAAGTGTTGAATGTTGAAAGTGAAACTCAAGATGCATACGTGACATCATGACGAGCGCACCTGGTCGTGTTAGTCTTTAGATCGTCAGGAGAACCTTCCAACACTTTTTCCATAAATTGAACACGGAAGGCGGTCGGCCGAAACTTTACTTTATAAAGTTTTAAATATGGATATTTTTCTTACACAAACGCGTCCATTCGCTTCAGAAGGTCTTTATTAACACCCCAGAGCCGTGTGGCGCACGTTATTTGACAGACAGATGCTTTTGTTATAGACATCAAAAACAGTGCAACTATTACTGCTATTATAATGCTTGGATTAGCCAGGACAAATTTTATTTGTCTGAAAGAAAAATGTCATATACACCTAGGATGACTTGAGGGTGAGTAAATCATGGGCTAATTTTCATTTTTGGGTGAACTAACCCTTTAATTTCTTGAGCAATGTGAGCTGCGGTAGCTTGTCTGTTTGATCAGACCACACGGGCCAGCTTTCGCTCCCCACGTGCATCAATGAGCCTGGGCCACCCATGACCCTGTCGCTGGTTCACCACTGTTCCTTCCTTAGACCACTTTTGATAGATACTGCCCACTGCAGACCGGGAACACCCCATAAAAGCTGCAGTTTTGGAGATGCTCTGACCCAGTCGTCTAGCCATCACAATTTGGCCCTTGTCAAACTCACTCAAATCCTTACGCGTGCCCATTTTTCCTGCTTCTAACACATCAACTTTGAGGACAAAATGTCCACTTGCTGCCTAATATATCCCACCCATTATCAGGTGCCGTGATGAAGAGATAATCAGTGTTATTCACTTCATAATGTTATGCCTGATCTGTGTGTGTGTGTGTGTGTATATACTGTGTATGTGTATGTGTATATATATTAGGGCCGGGACTCGATTAAAAAAATAATCTAATTAATTAGAGGATTTGTAATTAATTAATCGAAATTAATCGCATTTTAATTGCATATAAATATTTGACCTGAGAACAGTGAGAAGTAATTTTTTTCACATGGATTTTTAGTATACCATTGAATAATGACCGAATACATAAGCTTAATCAACAAAATATTGTTTATTTATTTCAGTCCAGCAGACCAGTGCAATGTTTGCCATTAAGTGTAGCAATAGCATATTTACATGTAACTTGTAATTTAGATATTTACTTGTAACTTTACTCGGAGTCGGGTCACGCTAACTCCTATGTGTTTTGCGTTGAGGTGATATTTGAGGCTCGATGTGCTGCGGTGATACGCAAATTCCTTTATTACATAGCTTGCACACAACCATGCTCTTGTCGACGCTTCCATCCTTTCGTTTTTTAAAACAAAATTTCCCATCCACGGGGTCAAGCAAAGCGGTCTCGTCAGCTTCTTCGTTCATGTTCACTGTGGTTTGTTGTTGTCAAGAACGCTAGTTGGTGCTCCAGTATAATCAGTCCGTCGAAACTAATTCATTGAAAAACGTTCCGCGGTGCAAAAATAAGTGTGGTTAAAATTGTTATTTATTTTTTGCGTAATTAATCTTAATTAACGCATTAAAGTCCCGTAATTAATTAATCTTAATTAATGCGTTAAAGTAATAATAATAATAATAATAATTACATACACAGTGAGGAAAATAAGTATTAGAACACCCTGCTATTTTGCAAGTTCTCCCACTTAGAAATCATGGAGGGGTCTGAAATTGTCATCGTAGGTGCATGTCCACTGTGAGAGACATAATCTAAAAAACTAAAATCCAGAAATCACAATGTATGATTTTTTAACTATTTATTTGTATGATACAGCTGCAAATAAGTATTTGAACACCTGAGAAAATCAATGTTAATATTTGGTACAGTAGTCTTTGTTTGCAATTACAGAGGTCAAACGTTTCCTGTAGTTTTTCACCAGGTTTGCACACACTGCAGGAGGGATTTTGGCCCACTCCTCTACACAGATCTTCTCTAGATCAGTCAGGTTTCTGGCCTGTCGCTGAGAAACACAGAGTTTGAGCTCCCTCCAAAGATTCTCTATTGGGTTTAGGTCTGGAGACTGGCTAGGCCACGCCAGAACCTTGATATGCTTCTTACAGAGCCACTCCTTGGTTATCCTGGCTGTGTGCTTCGGGTCATTGTCATGCTGGAAGACCCAGCCTTGACCCATCTTCAATGCTCTAACTGAGGGAAGGAGGTTGTTCCCCAAAATCTCGCAATACATGGCCCCGGTCATCCTCTCCTTAATACAGTGCAGTCGCCCTGTCCCATGTGCAGAAAAACACCCCCAAAGCATGATGCTACCACCCCCATGCTTCACAGTAGGGATGGTGTTCTTGGGATGGTACTCATCATTCTTCTTCCTCCAAACACGTTTAGTGGAATTATGACCAAAAAGTTCTATTTTGGTCTCATCTGACCACATAACTTTCTCCCATGACTCCTCTGGATCATCCAAATGGTCATTGGCAAACTTAAGACGGGCCTTGACATGTGCTGGTTTAAGCAGGGGAACCTTCCGTGCCATGCCTGATTTCAAACCATGATGTCTAAGTGTATTACCAACAGTAACCTTGGAAACGGTGGTCCCAGCTCTTTTCAGGTCATTGACCAGCTCCTCCCGTGTAGTTCTGGGCTGATTTCTCACCTTTCTTAGGATCATTGAGAACCCATGAGGTGAGATCTTGCATGGGGCCCCAGTCCGAGGGAGATTGACAGTCATGTTTAGCTTCTTCCATTTTCTTATGATTGCTCCAACAGTGGACCTTTTTTCACCAAGCTGCTTGGCAATTTCCCTGTAGCCCTTTCCAGCCTTGTGGAGGTGTACAATTTTGTCTCTAGTGTCTTTGGACAGCTCTTTGGTCTTGGCCATGTTAGTAGTTGTATTCTTACTGATTGTATGGGGTGGACAGGTGTCTTTATGCAGCTAACGACCTCAAACAGGTGCATCTAATTTAGGATAATAAATGGAGTGGAGGTGGACATTTTAAAGGCAGACTAACAGGTCTTTGAAGGTCAGAATTCTAGCTGATAGACAGGTGTTCAAATACTTATTTGCAGCTGTATCATACAAATAAATAGTTAAACAAATCATATTTTGTGATTTCTGGATTTTTTTTTTTTTTAGATTATGTCTCCCACAGTGGACATGCACCTACGATGACAATTTCAGACCCCTCCATGATTTCCAAGTGGGAGAACTTGCAAAATAGCAGGGTGTTCAAATACTTATTTTCCTCACTGTATATATATATATATATATATATATATATATATATATATATATACATATATATATATATATATATATATATATATACATATATATATATATATATATATATATACATATATATATATATATATGTGTGTGTGTGTGTGTGTGTGTGTGTGTGTGTGTGTGCACACTCACCACTGTACTTATACTGTGTTTGACCCCCTTTCGCATTCAGAACTGCCTTAATTCTACGTGGCATTGATTCAACAAGGTGCTGAAAGCATTCTTTAGAAATGTTGGCCCATATTGATAGGATAGCATCTTGCAGTTGATAGAGATTTTCTGAGATGCACATCCAGGGCACGAAGCTCCCGTTCCACCACATCCCAAAGATGCTCTATTGGGTTGAGATCTGGTGACTGTGGGGGCTATTTTAGTACAGTGAACTCATTGTCATGTTCAAGAAACCAATTTGAAATGATTCGAGCTTTGTGACATGGTGCATTATCCTGCTGGAAGTAGCCATCAGAGGATGGGTACATGGTGGTCATAAAGGGATGGACATGGTCAGAAACAATGCTCAGGTAGGCCGTGGCATTTAAACGATGCCCAATTGGCACTAAGGGGCCTAAAGTGTGCCAAGAAAACATCCCCCACACCATTACACCACCACCACCAGCCTGCACAGTGGTAACAAGGCATAATGGATCCATGTTCTCATTCTGTTTACGCCAAATTCTGACTCTACCATCTGAATGTCTCAACAGAAATCGAGACTCATCAGACCAGGCAACATTTTTCCAGTCTTCAACTGTCCAATTTTGGTGAGCTTGTGCAAATTGTAGCCTCTTTTTCCTATTTGTAGTGTAGATGAGTGGTACCCGGTGGGGTCTTCAGCTGTTGTAGCCCATCCGCCTCAAGGTTGTGCGTGTTGTGGCTTCACAAATGCTTTGCTGCATACCTCGGTTGTAACGAGTGGTTATTTCAGTCAAAGTTGCTCTTCTATCAGCTTGAATCAGTCGGCCCATTCTCTTCTGACCTCTAGCATCAACAAGGCATTTTGTCCCACAGGACTGCCGCATACTGGATGTTTTTCCCTTTTCACACCATTCTTTGTAAACCCTAGAAATGGTTGTGCATGAAAATCCCAGTATCTGAGCAGATTGTGAAATACTCAGACCGGCCCGTCTGGCACCAACAACCATGCCACGCTCAAAATTGCTTAAATCACCTTTCTTTCCCATTCTGACATTCAGTTTGGAGTTCAGGAGATTGTCTTGACCAGGACCACACCCCTAAATGCATTGAATCAACTGTCATGTGATTGGTTGATTAGATAATTGCATTAATGAGAAATTGAACAGGTGTTCCTAATAATCCTTTAGGTGAGTGTGTATACAGTATATATGATTTTGGTGACGAAATTTGCATCAAGCGCACTGTATACGAGGAAAAAAACTGAAGTATACTTTGGGCTTAACACTTAAACACGTTTGATTATTAAACAAGCTTTATTTGTTTGTTTTAAAATCCTACTTCCAGAATCAACCATCCCAGGTAATCTCACTACATTCAATCTGCCTCTTGTTTATTTACCTATTGCGCAACAAACATCTGACATAAGCACTTACAAACTCTCTGAAGAGAATCCAGCCCGTAGGTTAAACCAGTTACTCAACCAGACTGCGAGCAGTCACATTATGTAACTCGCCAGAGGGCAGGGAGAAAGACAATCGTTTTAAATACACACTAACACACACGCACATGCGCGCACACACACGCAGACAAACACACACACACACACACGCAGACAAACGCACGCACACACACGCACGCACGCGCGCACGCACGTGCACACACACACACACACACACACACACACACACATATTCTTTATCTATTAGCTGTTGCAAGTAATAAAGTGTGTGCACTATGTGTCAAGTTCAGGTTGCTAGGGCAGGGCTGCAGAAACTCAGAGGAGGCTTGATTTATTGTGCTGATTTATGGGAGACTGGGCTACAACTGGCAGTCTGCCATAGGGGGAGCCCTTGACCTAGAAACTAGGGAACAAAAAAATAAGTTAAAGAAAAGTGAACACAGTGACAGCCACAAAAAAATGCTCCATAACCCGTCAGAAGCACCAATGCTCTGGGAGACAGTACTGTTTATCAGACGCTGCTCTTACAGTACGTTACGCGGTGTTACACAATGTTGATTCACATGCCCTTTGCTTCCTTTAAAATATGTTGTTCAGTGTAGTACACAGGTCTGAATTAAAGACCTACTGAGAACACAGACATTCACTCAAGTTTGTTTCCCCCCCACATATTAAAGCTCACACAGTGAGCATCACACATTGACTGTGGCTAATATGATTCAGGAACTTTAATAACATTTATATAATTATATAATTTTAATAACATTAGCCCTTATCTCCTCATCCTCTCTACAAATTAAACAAATGTATGCGCGTGTGTGCATGTGCGTGAGTTATTATCCATAATAAAATAAGCCATAATAAAATAAAAATATATAAATAATTATATTATAAATAAATAACTACATTATAAATTAATAAAATCTAAATATACAGTATAATTATATTATATACAATTAATTAAAACGATAAATAATAATAAATAGCCACTCCATCTTGAACAGTTTTTTTCTCACAAGTTAATTTAATAACTTTTCTTAGTTATATGCCATAACATTTTGTAATCTTGGTCCTATCTGTATTAGGATTTCCAAGGATTATTGGATAAACCTGGGCTCTTCTACAGTGGAGTAAAAACATGTATCTTAAAGGTGCACTGTGTAAATTTTAGCGACACCTAGTGGTGAGGTTACGAATTGCAACCGCCCACCCCTCCCTTTCGAACTACATAGAGAAGCTACAGTGGCCGACACAGGCTAAAGATGTCGTCTGAGACAGCAGAGAATAGCTAGTGCTCTGTAGAGCAGTTTGTCCATTCATGGCTACTGTAGAAACATTCCAATGCAAAATGGTGACTTCACTGCAAGGGGACCCGCGGTGTATATAGATAGAAATGGCTCATTCTAAGGTAATAAAAACATAACAGTTCTTTATGTAAGGCCTTCTGAAAACATAGTTATGTATATTATATTGCATTTCTGTCAATATGTCCTCATAAATACTATACACTGCACCTTAAAGCTACACTGTGTAACTTTTTTAGTTTATTCTTAGCTAAAAACACTTAGTTCTTTAAAAAATATATGTGCTCATTAATGTATATTTACTTCTTTCAAGTAATAAAGTATTCTCGTAAGTTTATAATATGCCATTGAAAATACATACGGGTAAGGGGTTCGAATGGGGGTCGCCATGTTGCCCCTCCATCTTGAAAGTACATTAGCCAAAGAGGGACATACCCGTAAATTCAAGCTTCGCCTTTCGCGTTTTAACACTCTGTAACAAGTAGGAAAATAGTGTGGCCCCTTTAAGAGCGTTCGTCCCAGTTGGAGCGCCTGCGTTCTCTCTCTGTGTGTGTGTGTGTGTGTGTGTGTGTCTTCTGTTGCTAACATTCATTTATTTTTTTATTACCCCATTATAATGGTCACTTGCATAAATTTACACTAACTTGTAGGTCCAACGACAAATATTTTAGCAATATGTATATTTTAGTCAGAATTATTGCGCTCTTATTTGATTGTGCTCCGTCTCTTTGGCGCGCATGCGCATGGCGACGCTCGTTCATGGAAGCCTGAATTTTAGCGGAGATTCACTTGCAGATTAAGGCCCGTCCTCTCCTGATCTATCTATCTATCTATCTATCTATCTATCTATCTATCTATCTATCTATCTATCTATCTATCTATCTATCTATCTATCTATCTATCTATCTATCTATCTATCTATCTATCTATCTATCTATCTATCTATCTATCTATCTATCTATCTATCTATCTATCTATCTATCTATCTATCTATCTATCTATCTATCTATCTATCAGAGCATCTGCTGATTTAAACGTGTTAACTATCTTACCAGATATTTTTAAGCCCTTAAAAAAATTATGCGTCATGTTTAGGACAAATTGGATTATGCACTTTGCATTCGTACTACTGTAGGCTATATCGATATAAACGGTATTGCCTCTATCCATATTGCTTCTAAATAAAATCTATCAATATCGTACAAACTCGATATACCGCCCAGCCCTACTCACCTATTGAGGCAAAAAATCCCACCATCTCCGCATGGCTTTTACAACATTTCAAATCCCTTAGTTCTCACCATTGCCGAAAAGCCAAGCTAATGTTTGTTCTCGCTTTGTAACGAGCTTTGTCACATTCTCTATTTGCCAGTAGACTCTCTGTTCTGTGCTTTTTTTTTTTTTGCAGGGTTATTCCCTGGAGGTTGAAGATTTAGCGGCTCCATGACAACCTTTCTTGCTCATTGTGACAACTAACCTATGCCACTCCCACACCATAGTCACGGATACGCATGGGCGAGTGAGGTATGTTGCAATTTCCAGCAAAAACATCCTGTCAGGTCTAAAATAGAAACAATTATAATTGGCTTACCATAGTGAATCATGGTAAGACAAAAACATGTTTTGAAAGAAGGATTGATGATGTTTTGTCTCATTATGTAAATTTTGTTCATTTTCAACAAAAAAAGTTACATAGTGTACCTTTTAATGGATATAAAATGAGTCGTTCAAGTCATTAAAAATGAGAAAAAAGTGCCAAATGTGTCTCTTCTGAGACGGGTATCTGTTTACACAGCGTCATTATGAATCTGCTTCTTTTTGACAGAGAACTCTACGGTCACAAGGGAGTCACACACTCACACCTGTACACGCTTCAGTGATGCTAACATCAAAGGATGGATTGAAGTCATCAGGTCCATGTGCCATTCCATCACTAATAGGAATGAAAGATTAAGGTGAAAAAATGTGATGCTGCGATAGATAAACTCTCGCGTTTTCACAGTGTACGTTCTCTGAGTCAGTTAGTCATCTCTTTGCAGATCTGCTGCTAATTAGCAATCAGCTCGTGAAAAAAAGAGAAATCTAAAAAAGAAAGAAGATGCTGAGTTTCTGATGATGCTGTGTTTGTCTGTCCTTGTTCTAGCAATGACTAAGCTCTTCCTTGACATGTGAAATCAATGTGACTGGCATTTATTTTGTGCAGTTACACACCAGGGACACCGTCTGTCCACAGTGATGTTTAGTATACGACTGGTGATAGAACACTTGTACTTTGTATTATAAGGATAGTTCATATTAGGGATAACATCTTTTTATGTACTCACCTTGTTGTTCCAAACCTGCATTTTTCTTCTTCCGCTGAACACAGGGGTCAAGTGTGGTTTTGAACCCCACTGACTTATTTAAAGGGTCCATACTGTGTAATGCTTTGTAATATTTTCCCCTTTGTGTGTAATGTATCTGTTTGTACATGTATAAGATCTGCAAAGTTAGAAAGCTCATAGTCTCTCACAAAGCAATTTGTTCTATCTAACAGACACACTGGGTCACTCCGGGCTTTTAGGAAGGAAGGGCTTTGAAGAAATCAGCGCATTTGAGACATTTGAGACTTGGAATAGAGGTACCTATTGCAATAATGTTCAGTAGCTATGTGGAAAATAACTTTTGCACATTAAAGCATGTTAACCTATTCTATTACACCCAATAAACAAACAAAAAATATCTTTTAAAATAGCATCATATGACCCCTTGATGTTAGAGTGTGACCCCCCATCATATGACTCCTCGATGTTAGAGTGGGTAATAATAGTAATACTGCAGTGATTCTCAAACATTTATGACTCCATTGTGATAAATATTTGTCCATTTATGACTCCACAAACACTTTGACACTCCATTGTCAGACAATATTTTGAACCCCAAGATATTCCTGATACTCCTGCTATAAATTTTGTATTTACAGAAACTAGCAGTGCCAATATATATAAATTATTAAATAAAATAATTATAAATAATTAAAATAATTAAATTCCATAATCCCAATAACTGAATGTTCTTCATGCATTACAATTTTTAATTACCAATTTTAATTTTAATTTTAATTTTCTACATTTCTACCTGATAATAAAAATAAACTTTTTCATGCTTCATATTTTGAAGAATGTCGGTAACCAAACATTTAATGATCCCCATGTATCTCCTTGTATTTTTTTTTTCCCATACTATGGAAGTCAAGGGGGCCCTTAAACTATTAGATTTTACCCATATTCTTTAAAATATATATATTTTTTTGTATTCATTAGAACAAAGAAACTCAGGTTTGGAACAACTTGAGGGTGAGTAAATGTCAGAATTGTCATTTTCGGGGGAACTAAAATAAGAAATATGATTTCAACTTACACCTTGATTTTTAGCTGTTTTAGATTATTTTAAAGGGGGGATGAATTGAGAAATCAACTTTCCCTTGAGCCTTTGATATATAAAAGTTAATTGTGATTAGGCATGATGTGCCGGTATCAAATTTTCATGTTGCAATTAGTTGCTGAAGCTTTTATCGCGGTATACGGTATTATCACGATATTGAAATAAGTTGCAAAAAAGTGTAGTCATACTATAACAGGTTTAATAACTTTCTTATAACAAAAGAACCAAACATTTAAATACAAATAAGCTATACACAAAAATGTATAAATTGAACAAATATTTAAAACAGATCAAGTGCAAAAGAATTATAAAGAACAAAAGGTAACACTTTACAATAATGTCTCACTAGTTAATGCATTAACATTAACAAAGAATGAATAGCTACATTTTTACAGAAGTTATACTTCTTTGATAATGTTAGTTTAAAAAAGCAACTGTTAATTAGTGTAAGCTCAGGTCCATTAAATAATACAGTTACAACTTTTGATTTTAATAATGTGTTATGCTTTAGAAGTATTTTTCATTGTCAGTTTGTTAATAAATGAACTAATGTTAAATAATGGAGCCTTATTGTAAAGTGTGTGACTGAACAACAGTCAGAACATATTCAAACAATATCTAGGGCATGTAATTTAGTCCAGATTAAAATATAAAATGTTTAAGTTTGAAAATGAATAGCCTTAATTCTTTAAGTATTAGGTTATTATATGTGCGTATTGTTTTGTTTATGAGGGTTACCGGGGAAACGGCTGCATTTCTGAATGTGCACTTCAGCGTGCGTTCCGCCATGTGCTTGGCTCATGCACGGTCTGTTTACATCAGTGCGTTCCTCTTTGACGTGTTGTTCATTTTAAACGGTTGATGGGTAAAGTATTCTTAAAATGCATTCTAAAAATCTGAAAAATTCATAATAAATAATTCTTCACGGTATTTTGAAGTGCCCACGATAACAATATTGTGCATGTTCATTATTGCGGTATATCGTATTACCGTTTACCGGCACATGTCTATTTGTGATATAAGAATATCCTGTAAGTTTCAGAGCTGAAAACATCCTTGTTAGTCAAAGAAAAGCTTTTATTGACACCAGGCCCAGAAAACGAGATATCTCAGAATATGTCGACCACTGACATAATAGGATGCAGAAGCACCGCCTCAAGCCCGCCCACCGGCTCGTGGAGCTAAACGGATCGCGCTACCGAGCAATAAACATGCCAGTTCCAGCTCACGTGCGTAAGACATTGCGCATTTGTTCGCTTCATTTCACCGCAGAATCGATTGTAAACAAGATACAGGTCGAGACTGGATTTGCAAACATATTGAGATTAAAACACAATGCTGTGCCTTCTATATTGGATCCGACAGGAACAGTGCAACACACATGTTTTTTTTTATATGTGTTAGTATTGCATTGTTACAGATCGTTTGATATCTATTGATGGCATACCTTAGCACGCTGTCAGGCTGGATAATCCTTTATTTGAGGTGTTATTGGTTCATTCGTGATCAGACTTGGAATTGTAACGCCAGTGCTTGCAAAGGCCAACGTCCCGGGCTATGTGTTTTTCAGACGGGCTACCAAAACATATCACCGGCCTGCCCGACGGGCTATCTTAAATAGTGAAATAACATTCCTTCGTGCGCGAGTCCCAGCCCCTTGGTTGAAAACCTCTGATCTACAGACACATTAACTCTGAATTTATAACTGATTCCAGGATATCAGTAATTTGTGCCATGTGATGCATGTATGCATCTTGCTTATCCCTTGAAATTCCCACCAGTACACATGAGTTCAGCTTATAGACCCCATTGACTCGCTCCACCTCTGGTCCACCGCAGTTTACAGCAGCCGCTGCGAAAGTTGATTCCCATTTTGTTCGCCGCCTGCTGCTGTTTCTCTCATCCATAATTCAGCCACCCCTAGATCGACCCCTCTTTTACAGGAACACACTCTGCATGGTGTAGCGTGCTGATGTCACTGCGTGTATGCATGTGTGTGTGTGTGAGCGAGTAAGTGACAGGGGGTTAATGCATCTTCAGGGCTGCTCTCTCCATATGTCAATATTTAACCAATGGCTTTCCCTCTCACTCCCTCAGCTTTTTACTCACTTTTTCTGGCTTTTTCTCATGTTCCGAGCACAAGCGTATAACTGAGCCGTCTGAGATTAAAGTTAGCATACAGTCAGAACTGATCCCTGGTAATACAGTGCATGATTTATCAGTGCAAAATGTAGTAACATCCTCTGCCTCTAGAATGATTTTCTTTTACAGTTGATGTCACCAAGCCCTATTATCCAAATAGATCATTTTAGCCGATATTTTTGGATTCCTGTGCAAATTAAGGGTAAGTTTACATGACAACAATGTACTAATTTTTTTTTACATTTTTCCTTTGCATTTCTTGCGTACTGATGACACCATTGTCAAAATGATATGCAAAAATGACAAAAAATCCTGTATTATGCATCCATGAATGCAATTGGCTAGCATCTGCAGTAGGGTATTTATGTAGGTGATCTGATTGGCTGACGCCTGCTTTGGCATTTGAAAAGTTGAAAATTGTTAAACTTCCGCAGCAAGCAACACCAGTGATGTGACGCAACAGAACCCAGTTCAGCAACACATGACGTCAGCCATTTAAAGTAAATGAGAAGCATTACTGCTGACGCCCCGTGTGAATGCACTTTCAGATCATCTACCCAATCAGCACGAGAGGAGGCTTATATATATAGAGCCGACTTACTTCTGTTCTGTTTTCTTGCATGCCTCCTACACCCAACCCAACTCCTCACTATCGATTATTCCTATCCCAGCCAGGGATTGCGGGGAGTGCTCTGGGTTCAGTACAAATTCCAAGCTCAGAGTCCTCTCCTTAGGCAACTCGCCAAATATGCAGATATTATATACTATATCAGATTTTATATATCTTTTTTTTTTACATTTTGGGAAAGGAAGTGTTCTTCCATTTGTCGTTAAGGCATAAAAAAAAAAAAAAAAAAAAAAAAAAAAAAAAAATTATATATATATATATATATATATATATATATATATATATATATATATATATATATATATATATATATATATATATATATATATATATATATATATATATATATATATATATATATATATATATATATATATATATATATATATATATATATTAGGAACACCATACTAATACTGTGTTTGACCCCCTTTCGCCTTCAGAACTGCCTTAATTCTACGTGGCATTGATTCAACAAGGTGCTGAAAGCATTCTTTAGAAATGTTGGATCTTGCAGTTGATGTAGATTTATGAGATGCACATCCAGGGCACGAAGCTCCCGTTCCACCACATCCCAAAGATGGGTTGAGATTCTCCACTCCAAACACTTCAAAAATGTATTTTTTTTTATTAAAATTGAATTAAAATTTTTAATTTCAAATTTAATTTCTAAATTCAGTTCATATTTCCAACAAACCAAATTCCGAGCCAAAATAACGAAGTGGTAAAAAAAATTGCAAAAATGAAAAATATTAAAGAATTTGCGGGCGCTTTCATCGGCATGAGTAAGATAGGCTATAAGACCCGCAATATGTCTCTCAGCTGACATTTTTATTTATTTACATTAGTAAGCTACAGGACAGTCTTTCAAAACATGACCTGCGAAAGAGAGAAAAAAAATAATGCATCATGTACCCAGCACTTCTGAAAATGCACTTCTGAAAATGCACTTCTGAATGCGTCTCTGTCCCCAGCACATTTCAAACCAAACTGACGCCCATGCTTTTATGGCTCATGATATAGAATATGGGGCTCACACTAAAGGAGTAAAAAACTCATTTCAGACTATTCAGAGGGCCAAATTGAGTAAAAATATTCAGTTTAGTGCAGATGTTGTTATTTATATGGCCAAAAGTAAGATAAAATTCTGATAAAAATGCTTATATAAAATATCAGTTGTCACACTATATCTCACAATAAAATGTCTTGGTAAGATTTAAATGCTTATAGTTTTATGATCAAAGCTCTGTCATTTTTACTGTGAGCGGCAAAACATAATGCAATGCAATATATTGATTATGATTGAGATACAAATAAACATTCCTATATTCCATGTTTAATGCTTCAGTCCAGTAAGTGTTCATCTTGAAATGTTACTAACAATAGAAAATATATTCTTGTGTTTACTTTATAGAAATCAGTAAAGATTCAGCAAAAATCAGCAAAAAGACACATGTACCACAACCTGAAGGAGGACTAAAAGGCCTTTTACTTTCTAAAAAAAAAAAAGTATGAACTATCAATCCGAGAGCAAAGAGGCATACAACAGGTTCTTCAAAGTTTTGATCATGTTGATCATTTAGAGGCCTTAGAATTTTGTGTATCAAATATGATACGCTTTATATGGGTTGAACTAAAATTGCAACTGCATTGTACTGGATACAAATCAACATAATGAGAAATGGTACAATTGAACTTCAAGCTCTAACTAATTATTACTAAATCAGAAGTACACTTCACTTCTGCTTCAGGAACTATAGATCCTGGAGATACATCAGTGTTATCTCTCTAATGACCCATTGATTTGAGCACTGTTGGAATGGCAAGGTTCCTCAGCCAGCCTCATCTCCATGTGCATTTGCTTTTGGGGGCATTTACCATCCATCTGAAGAGTCTCAGAGGAGAGAGAAAGCTCCAAAGGGGGTTTATAGTCTGAAGCTCCTGGGTTTCTCTCTGTTATTCCCTCCTTATGTTGCTGAATGTGGTATGATAAGTGGAAGATGAGTTACCTTTGATCTGTTTGGTTATGCATTATTCAGATGTTGTTGCTGGCTTGCTCTATTTGGCTCTGTGACTGAGAGGGGCAAGATTTCTCCCTGACTCGGCATGATCTCATGGATTTTCCAACCACTAATTAAGGCTACATTTCTGAAGATCACATTAGGCATACAAAGATTAGCATTAATCGTTCTCTATCAAACATGTTGATTAAATTGTGTGGTTAATAGCATGATAATAGCACTCTTCATGTCTAATCTGGGAACTATTTCTTGTAGCTGCTTCAGAACCATGTGCAGCTTCAAATTCATGGCATGCAAAAGCCCCAGATAACTGAACGTATGTTCCATGACAAAGCGTACAACTCTACGCCACATGGAATGCTGAGAATGAAAGGGATGTTAAATGCTAATGTGAAACAGCATACCATGCTGAGGTTTACACTACACTGTCATCTGATAAATATCCGCTGGAGAATTCCCGGCTTTGTCTGTGCCTGCCTGCCTGCTCTTGTCACACGTGACTGAATACCTCATATATCAGTTGTAGTAGGCAGTGATTCCCAACCATCAATTTTGCTTTGTTAATTATGACTTTAAAATAAACACGGATGTAAAAAACATGCGCATGTTCAGTAAAAACACTAAGGAATGTTTCATACTGATATTGAATGATTTCTGAAGGATCATGTGTGGCACAGTGTGTCACGGTTTGTTTCGTGTTCTTATTTTGTCATGTTCACTGTTGTCATGTGATTCTCATGCCTTTATGTGATCTTGTGTCATGTTGTCATTGGTTCAGTTAGGCCCTGTCCCAAATGGCACACTTCAAATGGCACACTTCTTGTGGACTTACAATGGCCGCTGTGTGCACGTGTCCGTTAAGTTCCAGAGACCGCAGGGTGTCTCATTTGTCATTTTAGGTCTCAGAAGGGTGCTCGCGAGCACCCCCTTTGAGGTCGATATGCGCCCTTGATGCGCACTTCTGCCGAGCCTGCACTGGTGCGGATTACGCAGTGGACTTCTTCCCGGCAGTCAAAGTGGCATTACGTTGTGAAAGTGCGGACTCAGAGCGTCTAGCAACTCTCCGTTGGTAGGAAAAACCAAACTCTAGTCAGGCCAATCACACTGTTTATAGAGTTGGTGGGCAGGCTTAACATAATGACGGCAGAGTTGTGGCGATTCCGCATGCTACTTGTAAACAAAGAAGCTGGCGAACAGCAGTCTTTCGAATCGGCTTTGGCTGTGACTCTGGAAAAGGAAGGTGTGTTCTGAATTTTACCAACCGGATACGGCAAAAGTTTAATCTATCAACTAGCTCCGCTTCACCTTCTTCGTTGCTCTGGTTGGTTGTAGCCCTATCCTATTGCGTGCAGAGGGAATTTGAAAGACAACCGTTTATCCCGCCCCTCGGACTGAGCCCTGCTAATGGTGAGTTCCCAGACCCAACATCTTGATGTGGGTCTGGCTTGTCAGGCTATTAAGTCATCGCAACCAATGCAAATATCTGTTGGAACCCCTAGCACAACTAAAAACATTATACACACACAAAAAAAGTTTAGGAGTATGTAATGACAGAACTTAGGCTATGTATTTAAATTTTTTTTTACAGTGCATCTGGAAAGTATTCAAATCGCTTCACTTTTTCCACATTTTGTTGTGTTACAGCCTTATTCCAAAATGGATTCAATTAATTAGTTTCAGCCTTTGCCATGACTCTTAAAATTGAGCTCAGGTGCATCCTGTTTCCACTGATCATCCTTGTGATGTTTCTACAACTTGACTGGAGTCCACCTGTGGTAAATTCAGTTGATTAGACATTATTGGGAAGGCACACGTCTGTCTGTATAAGGTCATACAGTTAACAGTGCATGTCACAGCACAAACCAAGCCATGAAATCCAAGGAATTGTCTGTAGTCCTCCGAGACAGGATTGTATCGAGGCACAGATCTGGGGAAGGGTACAGAAACATTTCTGCAGCATTGAAGGTCCCAATGAGCACATTGGCCTCCATCATTCATAAATGGAAGAAGTTCCAACTCTTCCTAGAGCTGGCCGCCCGGCCGAGATGTATCCTAGTCAGGAAAGTGACCAAGAACCCGATGGTCAGAGATCCAGCGTTTCTCTGTGGAGAGAGGAGAACCTTCCAGTAGAAAAACTATCTCTGCAGCAAACAGGCATGTGTGGTAGAGTGGCCAGACGGAAGCCACTCCTCAGTAAAAAGCACATGACAGACCGCCTGGAGTTTGCCAAAAGGCACCTGAAGGACTCTCAGGCCACAATAAACAAAATGATCTGGTCTGATGAAACAAAGATTGAACTCTTTGCAAGCGTCTTGTCTGGAGGAAACCAGGCACAGCTCATCACCTGGCCAATACCATCCCTACAGGGGAAGCATGGTGGTGGCAGTATCATGCTGTGGGTTGTTTTTCAGAGGCAGGAACTGGGAGATTAGTCAGGATTGAGGGAAAGATTAATGCAGCAATGTACAGAGACATCCTTGATAAAAACCTGCTCCAGAGCGCTCTGGACCTCAGACTGGGAGGTGAAGCTTCATCTTCCAACAGGACAATGACCCTAAGCACACAGCCAAGATAACAAAGGAGTGGCTACGGGACAACTCTGTGAATGTCCTTGAGTGCCCCAGCCAGAGCCCAGACTTGAACCCGATTGAACATCTCTGGAGAGATCTGAAAATGGCTGTGCACTGACGCTTCCCATCCAACCTGATGGAGCTTGAGAGGTCCTGCAAAGGAGAAACTGCCCAAAAATAGGTGTGTCAAGTTTATAGCATCATACGCAATAAGACTTGAGGCTGTAATTAGTGGCAAATGTGCTTCAACAAAGTATTGAGCAAAGGCTGTGAATACGTAAAAATGTGATTTTTTAAAATAATTTTGCAGAGATTAAAACAAATTTCTTTCACGTTATCATTATGGGGTATTGTTAGTAGAATTTTGAGGAAAATAATGACTTGGAAAATAATGGCTGTAAGATAATGAAATGTGGAAAAAGTGAAGCGCTGTAAATACTTTCCGGATGCACTGTATGTATAAAGTGTTACGATTTTTTTTTCCTTCTCCATCCTCAGCCAAACATGACTTCTTTACAGTCGCGGGCGTCTAGTTGCAGTCTTGTAATTTAACTTGATTGATTAATGAATTTGTGGTGACTTTAAAGAGGCTTAATAACAACACACTGGTCCAGCTGACCAATCAGAGCACTTTTCAGCAGGAGGGGCTTCATAGAGACGGTAAATAAAAAGACAAGGAAGAGAGGTGCTACAATAATGTAAAATAAAAAACAAATGTAAAGTAATATGGTCTCTTTTAAAAAAAAAAGCTTTTGAAACATTCTACGTATAGGTCTATGAAAGGAAACCCCCCAAAAACATATAAAGACATTAAACAGATGATTCTGTAACAGTTCTCTTCTCCCTCACACTTCTGAACAAAAGTAGGCCTACATCCCTCTCTTATTTTTATCCTGTCAAATGTGTCAAATTCAGTTATAACAGATTCTATATTTATCAAACTGCTGGGAAACACTGCTTGATAACATCTGCATGTGTAGACCACCCTATAAGGCATAAATATGAACATATAAAAATGTATTACAAACAAACGGATGTCATAATACAGTGTCAAGATGGCTATAAACACACAACTAAATCTGCACAATAAAATATAAATTGAACTCTTAAGCTGTTTTTTTTAAGTATGATTTAAATAACAGTTGTTTATATAGGCGGACCAAGCATTTATACTAAAGGTCAGAGGAGAGAGTGTTCTGGCTGTAGATGTAAGAATATTGCTCTAGATAAATCCCTTAGCACTCTTTATTTGTTGAGTTCATTTAAGTGTAAAATAAACTTAGAGACGAGTGTGCAATAGCAAACACCCACACATGCATTTGTTCTCATGTCTAAATGCTTATGTTGAACAAGTACAGAGATCATCCACACAGATGTTCTCTCCAGTCCAGCACATATTGAAGCATGTATGCACAGAGGTTGGATTTAGTGATGCATTATCCACTATCACAACAAGGCAATCTCACATTCAATAAATTATTATTACGGTGGAAACTCATAAGAAGCTCAGAGAGAGATAGAGAGTGAGGGCTGATAAGGGAACATTTTCCCTGTCAAGTTTGTACAACATATGAATCTAATTTAGAGAGACTTGTGTGGGCAGTTTCTGTTTGCTAAAAGCTCAAGCTGAACGTCTTCTAATATAAAGTTATTTCAACATACAGCAGAAAAATGAGTTTCAGCCAAGTCAATCAATCACTGTTTTTATGTTATATTATTATTATGAGTAATAACTGATGTTTGCTAAGCAAGCGTTGTTTGCCAAAGTATGAGAAAAAGCTTTTTTCATACTTTGGGATAGTAAAAAAGAAAAACCCCTAATCCTAAGCATTGAACTTGGTATTAAAGTCATACTGTACCATTTTTTTGTTTGTTTGTTACAGACATGTTTAATGTGTGCCGTTACTTTTGGGTCAATATCGTTTTGTCCAAAACTATTATTTTTATATATATATATTTTTTTTAACGTAAAAATGTAATTCATACATGAACTGTCTTGAATACACCTATTCTATAATGAGACTGTTTTTGCTTTAAAGGTCCCGTTCTTCGTGATCCCATTGTTCAAACTTTAGTTAGTGTGTAATGTTGCTGTTAGAGCATAAATAATACCTGTAAAATTATAAAGCTCAAAGTTCAATGCCAAGCGAGATATTTTATTTAACAGAAGTTCCCTTTCAAAGCATACAGCGAATGGCTGGCTTGGACTACATCCTGGTACTTCCTTCATAAATTACGTCAGTAGAACAGTAGAACAGACTAACCTCCGCCCACAAGAATACGCGGAAAAAGGGGGCGTGGTCTTGTTGCTGTCCCACGTGGAGAAGAGGACGTGTCGCGTGGAGAAAAGGAATTGTTGCCTTTGAGTGTGTCTGTCGCCATGTCGTCGAGACGCTGTTATTTTCATCCCGGAGTCAAATCACCTTTGTTTGGCTTTCCCAGGGAGGCTGTAGAGATCATTAAGCGCATACATCTCCCGTTAAGAGGCGTGACCTTTCCACGTGCGCTAAGCTGCTGTCGAATCACAACACAGGAACCGTGACACGTTTGCTAAGCTGCGGTCAAATCACAACACGGGAACCGCTGGCACAATCAGAACTCGTTGCGTATTTCTGAAGGAGGGACTTCATAGAATAAAGGAAGTCATCAGCCGTTTTTAGGACAGTGAAAACAGCGGTGTACAGATAAGTAAATTGTGTTAAAAATACAGTTTTTTTTTACACGCGAAACATGAACACACACTCTAAAAAAAAAAGGTTCTATATGGCACCAAAAATGGTTCTTGGCTCGTAATCATAGGGGAACCTTTTTAAGTGCTATATAGCACCAATTTTGGTGCTTCAGTGGTGCTTCAGCGGTTTATTCAGCGGTTCTTCACTGGTTCTTTGACTAAGGTGCTATATAGCACCGCTAACTAAGGTGCTATATAGCACCGCTACCATATACAGAACATGTTAAGATATGGTGCTATATAGCACCAAAAGTGGTTCCTCTATGATTACGATGAAGAACCATTTTTGGTGCCATATAGAACCTTTTTTTTTTTAGAGTGCATGTTATATTGCACACTGTAAACACAATCAAAGCTTCAAAAAAACACGAAGAACGGGACCTTTAAAAATTAATATTTATTGTGATGTTTTTTGTGGAATATTTTAAAATAACAAGGTGATACAACTGATAACTTAACAAACAAAAAAAAGCCTCATTAAAATAATTATATTCTTTTGGTCTCAGACGTGAAAATATTTATATATAAATAGGCCTACTTGAAAAAAGTTATGTGCATGGTGCAACTCCTCAAAAACTAATATTTATGAATGAATAGTTCATGAAAAAACTTTAAAAAAATATTTAAAAGTAAAAAAAAAAAAGTATTATGTATTCAAGGCTTAAGGCAAATAAGTTATAATGTTATAATTCAAAACCATTGGAAATTAGCATGAATACAAATCTCTACAAAAAATATTTAAGATATTATTTCTTTGCTGTAACAATTTTATTTCTCATTGACCCACCCCTCACATTTCGCAATATATATATATTTTTAAATGCTACATTTAGAAAATCACTTATTTCATAGACCTTGCTTGACAAAATAGCTCTTTCTGTGACCAGTAGAGGGCAGACGTCTTGCTGAAACCCATTTAGAAACAACCCTTTTCCATTTCCCATAGTCTGCACACATTTTCCCTCTGACAAACCAAACTCTATTCAACTTCAAGACAGCTCTGGCTGCGACAATAGAGCAGAAATATGGTATGGGAATCAACACGTCCTTCCATCATAGTGAATACAACTTGACAAGATGCCTACCGAGCGTGACTGTGCTTGCAGGCGGAGAGCGGACTGGCATAAAATGCGTGGCTGATATACAGATGAACATCTGACATGCCAGGGGAAGGAGGAGTGCTGTGCATGTTGTGTTGTGGATTTGACAGGCAGATAGTCTCAGTGTTTGGGTGTGGTGCGAAAACAGGTACAGACAACTCAGTCTGTCGGTATTCAGAGAAAGTGAAATGTTAAAATGCCACTGCTACTCCATCATTTTCATATTAAATAAGGCTGCATGTTTTTTTTGGCAGGCGATGTATGATTGTGTGATCTAGTATGTGGATGTGGGTTGGAGAAGTAGTGGCTGATCATTAGGGCACTAAGTGTAAACAGCAGCAGGCCCACAGGGAAAGGCCTAAATGTGCCTTCCTCACAGAAGATCAATAGCCCATCCACAGAGAGCGGCCTTGCCACTCACTCATGCACACATAAACATATACGCTCAGCAACAGTCTTTGGCCCTGTCCCAAATGGAACACTTCATATGCACTTACGGTCTTGGACTTTCATTGGCCACCGCGTGCACATGTCTGAGATTTTGAAGCCCAAAAAAGTGCATCTATCCATCATAAAAGTAATCCATACAGCTCCAGGGGATTACTAAAGGCCTTCTGAAGCGAAGTGATGCATTTGTGTAAGAAAAATATCCATATTTATAACTTTATAAACTGTAATCATTAGCTACCGGTTCATGAGAGAGTCAAGTTCCGGCGTATGGTGTAGGCTCTCGCGGTTCAAACAAATAGAGCTGGACAACAAACTCAAGTTCCTCCGACATTTCTCTTTAAAAATTCTCGGTTTAGACTTCTAATTCGTGACTGGATTCGTGATTCGTTAATATATCATGTGCCGGGTCAGAGTTCACTCTTCGGCCGGAACTAGACTCGTGTATGAAAGCCAGTGATTCTAGTTTATGAAGTTATAAATATGGATATTTTTCTTACAAAAATGCATCGCTTTGCTTCAGAAGGCCTTTATTAACCCCTTGGAGTTGTATGGATTACTTTTATGATGGATGGATGCGCTTTTTTGGGCTTCAAAATCTCAGTTACTATTCACTCCCGTTATAAAGCTTGGAAGAGACAGGATATTTTTTTTTAAAATAACTCTGATTTTGTTTGGCCGAAAGAAGACGGTATACTTCAATTTCCGCGTTTGGGCGCGTATTGCGCACAGTCGTGTCCGAACAGCTTTCAAAGTATACTCAACTGCAGATGGCCGGGTTCGACATGTGCAGTAAAAAAATTGTATACTCTACCAGACATCGGAGGGCAGCACTGAGTTGTGTCATCAACAAGACATTCGCTTGGAAGGATCAAAGAAGAATAGTAGTTGATCAACCATTGCAGAATAGTTCAGAAGAAACATCAGAGCACAAACTTTGCACAAACGTTCGTGAAATTCGGCTTCTATTGTAGTGTTTTCCTTCTGTTTCAAGCATGTTGTTTTTGAATCGCTCTTTCCGTACTCTGTGGCCCTGTCCAAAATGGCACACTTCATGTGCACTTTTGGTCTTGTGGACTTACAATGGCCGTTGCGTGCACGTGTCTGTTAAATCCACGAGACCGCAGGGTGTCCCATTTGTCCTTTTAGGTCTCAGAAGGCTGCTCGCGGGCGCCCCCTTTGAGGTCGATATGCACCCTCGATGCGCACTTTTGCCGAGCCCGCATTTGTGCGGGTTACGCAGCGGACTTGTTCCCTGCAGTCAAAGCGGCATTACATCGTGAAAGTGCGGACTCAGAGAAAGACCGTGAGGGTTTAGGGTGCCATTTGGGACAGGGCCTTCTTCGACGACTGCACACTGTGCCTATTGCCACCTAGGGGACTCTTCTGTCTTATTTGCGCATGTGCTGTTGTACGCGCACCGTCTCAAAAGTTGGGCTGCACACCAGGACAGGGTGTGCGGACGTGCGCAAAGTGCACAAACGCGGACGGCCAAAGTATACTTTGGGCTTCAGGGTTCCTTTTGGGACCGGGCCTTTGAGATCTGTCACCAGTATTTTACCATCAGTTTTTAATGTACTTAATGTCATTTTGTGATAATGCACCATTTTTCTAGTTCATTTCGGTGCTTCACTGAAGACGATTATCAGTAAATAAGTTTCAGTCTGTCCCTCTCTCAAACTTATTTTTGTATTGATAAACCCAGTTCACTTTCATTATACTGAAAAGAGCAGTCATCATATTCTTCAGAAAATTACTTTTTGTGTTTCACAGAAGAAAGAAAATCATATTGGTTTGTTACATATGATATGTCTGAGTTATCTCTCCCTCTCTTTTTTTGATAATGAGCACTGTTGTAATTCCTAAAGATCTGATTGTGTTGGCAATGGTTTCAAATGTTGTATTTATAGGTTTTGAACATGCAAAACTTCTGGACCAAATGCTGTGCGCTGAAACTCTTATATTATAAATAATAGTGTTGATATGCTGATGTATTCCAGGGTGGAGGATGGGTATGTTATAGTCTCCATAGAAACACAGGCGCAAACTCTTCTGGAAAGTCCCTTCCAAAACGCTGACCACAATGTGTCTGTGTATGTGAGTGCATGCATTTAACATTTAGTCTAATTCTATTCACCTCCATAATGGGGTTTAAATTGCAAGAGTACATTTTCAAAGAAAATATTATAGACCACCATTGTTACTTAAACGGGTATGTCTTAGCAAAATGAACAACAATCATGCATAACAATCATGAAAATTGTGTTTTCTGGTTGAAACAAAATGTTCTACTCAAGCAGAACAGATAATTAGTTTAATATGACTATTTACATGAGTATTTCCACGGGCTCGGCCATTCCAAACATAGTGTAAAAAAGATGGACGACACACCTTCACTCTCTTGTAGAAAAGCCGCCAATGTCCCAATATGGTGCTGACATCTTGGAGCCTGAGTCTGTGCAGTAGTGAGCGTGAAGTGGATCCACGGTATCAATGCCCGTCCACACTCCTCAGACTCCATTAGTACACTTTACTGCATAACAACTCATTATGTCAGTGTGAAATAAACAGTTATGGAAATGTAGAAAGTTGAAGCTCTAATCTCCAAACGAAAATCCTGAAAAAAGCTGTTGGTTCCTCAGTGACTACTTCGCTCAGAGAAATCTCAGTTGTCGATCATGACGTTACGTTTTTATAGCATCAAATAACTAACTAAAACCAAACTAAAAACCTTACAAAAAATGTATTTGAAGTGTAATTTGATTGTTTCGTTTGTCTCGTGTCCCGTTCGATTACATGGAGAGGGAGGGGTTTATAAGCTATGCTGCATCCAGCCACCTGGGGGCGATCGAAACATTTTGACTTCACTTTTCTGGACTTGTGCGGCACACTTGATTTCAACTTGAACGTGCAAGGCTTCCAGTGTCAGCTGCTTCCAGATAATTTTGCAGTTATTTAGTCTCTTGATGTTGTAAACTGGTATTTTTTGTCATATTATTTTAATTTATTATCGTAATCAAAACACACTGGTTTGTGGCAAAATAGTGTTATCGTTTACTGCACTTTGTTAAGTATTTACCTATAGCTGCTAATGAATCGGAAGTCCTGCACATTCACAGGAAATAGCTTACTTCTGCATTTCAAATAAGTGGATAATATTGATTGACCCCCCCCCCCCCACCCTAACCTTAAAGACACCATAAAATCAAAATGGTCAATTCTTGTTTTTTTTATGTTATGGAATATTGCAGTATATATTTTAAATGATTTATCCATGCATTCCATTTTCTCAAATCCATGTGCCCTCGTTCAGTCAATCTCATGTAAATCTTGAGTACCTATAGAGTAGTATTGCATCCTTCATATCTCCGAAAAGTCTTTAGTTTTATCATATTTATAAAAGAAAGATTCACTGTGCAGAGTCTTTCAGAAAAAAACAGAGCGGCTGGAGGCGTATCGTGTGGGCGGAGATAAACAGCCACAAGCGCGCGCAGCTATTGCGTTGAGAGCGTCTGAAAACTGTGATATCCTTAAACGTAGAAAAGAATACGTTATCCTAAATAAACTATCGATCAGATTCAACCACACTATATATGATCCAGAATCTGATCCGGAGGCTGAAATTGAACAGGAGCAGCAGCAGCAACTACTACAGCAGGACGTCTCGATGTGGTATGTACTGTAACCAATATATTTGCTTAGTGGCTTGTCATGCGCGAGCTTTACAACATTTGTGTGTGTTTACTCATGGTTTATGAGGGCATAAACCAGGTTTATAAGGACTTAAAGTTAGCAGTAGCAAGCAGAACGCTTTTGCACGTCATGTTGTTTACTTGAGGTGCACTTACACGCCGATAGCTCACAACACAAAGACATTTGAAGCAGTTTTACTCACCGCCTTCTTCCAACGCACGACCGTGAACCTTAAGCGCTGGGGCCGCTCCATCTTTCAGCATTAGACAAGCTACAAATCCGGAACCGGGCCTTGTTTATAAAACGATCGTCGCCGAAATACAGGGAACAAACAAAAACACTTGCACAACTCTGTTGCTGCTCCGGAAAAACAAACTCCAGCACTGTCCCATTAACGCTGGGTTCTTTGGGAAGCTGTGCAGGGTTGTCTTGCCCTGACAACCAAATCACACATCTTTGGTGACATTGTTGATTTCGTGAAGTCGTGTGACTGCAGCGCAGCCGGCTTCCCTAAAGCCGAGCAAAGCGTGTTAATGGGCGTGCATTTGCTCTCTCGCTCTGGTCACGTTCTGGGAGAAGAGCCCGTACAAGGACATTCCTCCCTTGTTGACGTCACGCAGACCCATACTCTAAAAAACTTTCCGAAACTTGTGAGAAACGATCCAATAAATTCCTGATGGACAAAATCAAGTCCTAACCTACATTTTTTTTCTTGTTAGAAAAGCGGTTTCATTCGGATATTACAATAGGGAAGAAAAGACTATCGCAACTTCCATTTAATGCCGACTTTAATGTTAATTGGCTAGCTTCGGTAGCACGTTATGAAAGATTGCCTATTACCGTTTGTTGTGATCAGATCCATTCATGATATTTCTGAAGGCTGAACTGAATCCGTGAAGTCTGAACTTTTCTTGATGAAATCGGCTGCAGGTTTGGCTGTGTATGGAAGCTTGTTTCTGCCAGAGAATAAAACAATTTAAAAGATAATTGCAACTTTTTTTTCTCACAATCGCGAGTTTAATATATGGCAATTCTGACTTTATAATTTGCAATTGTGTGAAACAAATTCAGAATTGTGAGAGATAAATTTGCAATTGCGAGAAAAGTCAGACTTGCAAATTTATATCTCGCAATTCTGACTTTATAATTTGCAATTCTGACTTTATAACTCGCAATCCTGACTTTATAACTCACACTTGCGATTTTATATCATGCAATTCTGATAAAAAAAGATTTAAAAAGTTGCAGTTACCTTTTTTTTATTCTGTGGCAGAAACAAGCTTCCATAGATGTGCTATTTGGGTTATATATAAATCAAGAAATGAATATCGAGCAACTTACATTTCAGACAAAAATCGTCCATTTTGTTATAATACCCAATTGTTCTAATAGGTCCAAAAGAAGTCACATCGTCTAGCTTTGCATAATAATGCACAGGCTAAAATCCGGTCTGGATCAATTTAATTGAGTGGAGGAGCGGAGTGACAGAGATTCATGGCTCATTCTATAATCACTCGGCTTCAGCTCCACTCCGTTTCAATTTCCCGTTCCCTGTTCTGAACGAATTGAACATTTGGTGCAACTTCCCAGTGTTGTTGTAGCCTACTACGGAATACCGCTCCGTCGTTTAGAGAAACTAAATCACCTGTAGCCTAATATTAAACTCTAAAAACGTTTTTTATTCTAAAATACGATTTGTTTATGGAGCCAGAAACGTCATTATGTTTTTCTATACTTTTTAATGGAACAACCTCCCACCCCTTCTTTTTAACTGGGCCGGCCAACTGCTCCATATTTGGATTACACATTCACACACACTCTTACGCACGCCTCCACACACTCACTCCCTCCGTCAAACACACTCACTCACTCACTCACTGGAGGTGGGGGCATGGAGCGATAGAGCTATTAGCTCGGGCTGCAGCAGACATCATTGTACGAGCGGAGGGGAGACGATTCCACCGGTAGTGCGCGAGAACGCACGGAGCCCTGGCAACACGGAGAGCCTCACGCTTCCCTGCCCGTTATACCGTACAGTAAGTCCGTGCATTTATTTAACCAGCACACAACTGTCTTTTTGGGTTTGCTTGCGATCTGGGAAAAATGGCTGGGAACTAAAAGACGCAGGAGGAACAGAGTGTGACGTTTATTTAAAAACCCTTGTAAATATTTACTGTGACATTTGCACTAATTATTGTGTCATCCTGTCTGCTTTCGACCGGGCGATATGTACAAGATGTGCTGTTTGTATCTCGAGTAAAAATTATATAACTACTTTGAAGTAGCGTACGGGAAGCGGGGCGGTTACTTGCGAGCTGTAAGCCCGAGAAGGGAGCGCTCTCGCCGGGGCTGGAGTACTGCGCAACCCCGCCTCCTTTCATCGCTCCAGATAGACTTCTAAACATCAATTCACCGGCGGATTAATGATCAGTCAGCTGTACTTTTTAAAGACACTGTCACTCGCCGTATCCGCGCGCACTTCTGCTGAGTCAACACTGTTGCTAGAAGGCTTTTGATGTGAAAACACCATCGCGGAAGTTTTAGTAAGTCTGTCCTAGAGTTGCGATTTCAACCCTTGTGCACCGTTCAATCTACAGCGACGCGGTTTATGCAAGTGTCTTTTTAATTGATAATATCCCGTACTGGTAAGTAGGCTACAACAAATGTGTCTCCGTTTCATTGTCACTGTTTTGACACAAACCGGCGGTGTGTTAATACCCAGTGAGCGTCGTTTTTGGGCATCATACGATATGCTTCCTAGAACGCGGTGTGGTTTGTTTGGCGCGTTCTGAATGGACTCGAATACTGCTGTCTAGGTAGGCAGCCTTACTAGGTTTGGAGACTCAGCCATTGAGTGTATCCCGTCGTGATGTCACTTGGTTCATCCCGGCTGGTTATATAATGAGCTGTTGCTGTGTATATTTCATGGGTTGGCAGGGCTGACGGGGCGCTCTATGCATTGTGACCGACATGCATTGCCGGGTTTTGTTGCTTTATTAAATAAACGGTGCAATTTTGCGCTGATTATGTAAACAGTTGGTTAAGACAGACTTAAGTACCGGTAGGTCTTTCATTAGGGCCAGTATGATGTCACATACAATACAATACTGTACTGTACTGTGTGTTCTGTTTATTAATAAACTATGCGACATGCAGCCTTGAGTTTGTGCAGTTTACAAACAGTTGCATAGGCCTACTATACTGTACCAAACTATATTGTGCAAATAGCCTTAATCATTTAGAATGAAGTTTACTTTGCAACAGTTTATGGCACGTGTCAAATGACAGTTACCTTGACCTTACTGTAAACCAAGATACTATGATATGCTACACTATACTATGTAACACATTGTATTGACTTGTGAGATGAGCTGATTGTGGATAGGTTAATGGCTCATGAGACAGTTGCTTACGCTATGTATTATACTACTATAAGCTACTATATTTATTAATTACATTTTTAGATAATTGTGCACAGGTTTACACAATTTATACTATACTAATGTTTTAAGTTTTTTAAATGGACTTCATTGTGCACAGGTTTATGGCATATTGGACAGTTGCTTGCTATGTTTATTATACTACTATCGTACTATACTTGTATTGTACCTTGTATGCTAAAATATAGGCTACTGGAATGCATGTCATTTTTTTATTTATTTAGTTTTTAATTTATTAATTACATTTTAGATATTTGTGCACAGGTTTGCAAAGCAGTTAATGCACATACTACGATACTATACTATCATGCAAAGTATTGTATAGTTTTCGGTTTTAAATGGACTTCATTGTGCACCGGTTTATGGCATATTGGACAGTTGCTTGCTATGTATATTATACTACTATCGCACTATACTTGTATTGTACCTTGTATGCTAAAATGTTGGCTACTGGAATGCATGTCATTTTTTAAAATTATTAATTACATTTTAGATATTTGTGCACAGGTTTGCAAAGCAGTTAATGCACATACTACCAGGGGCGTAAATCGCGGGGGGGACGGGGGGGACAGGACCCCCCCAATCTGAGGGCTGTCCCCCCCTAAAAACCATGCTGAGTATTGTAAATAATATAACAATATATACTTAAAATAAATGTGTAAGTAGTAAAACAATACAAACGCAAACGGGACAAAAAATGCGTTTTAAGTTTAGAAACATTTTGAGTCCCCCCTCCCCCCTTGCCTCACAGTGGTTTGATCCACCGCGCACCTCAACTAACGTTACCCATAGACCGTAGAAAAACTACCACACAAGTTTGGGGAGAGAACAAGGCTCTTCAGACAGCAGTTGTGAAACACCAGTAAGTAGTTGTCAAGGCTATTTTATTCACTTTAAACGTCAGATGAAGTGATTCTTTTCTCTTTAATACAGATTAGGCAAAACACTGTTAACATCCCTTGCCCACCGCCGCACCGCCCCGCTCCGCTGTACAGTAATAAAATCATTTAGTTCAGTTAGAGAACTGACAAAACAATTAAAAACTGAACGTGTCTGCTCAATACAGCACGAGCCGAACGAGCAAACAAACAGCTGACAGACAAGATTATCGAAGATTTGGTTTCAAAGTGTAAAAGCGCCTATTTAAGGGAGTGTGTCATTGTACTGTTTTGTTGTTGTGTTTTTCATTACGAATAATAGGCTAATGAACCCAAAATTCAAGCAACCCGCCCACAAATTCTCAAAATTGGCTAATTCTAAACCCAAAGTTCAGTCAGATCTGTGTAGGGTTTTGCTCAATATGATAATAAGTGGCAGATCAGAGGCTTGCTGCAGTTGAATATCTAAATATCTGAATATCATAGTATAAAATACTATGTAGAGGACGCAAGATAATTTAATAATTATAATATGACTGCGTGGTGAACCTTAATCGTATTTAAACTACTATCGCTTTGTGTTGTTGGTCAGATAAAATGACAGAAAAGAAAATCGGACATTAATAATTTTTCATCTAAAGTACACCAAAACGCCAAAGTACGAAATGTGTTTTTTTTTTTTTTTTTTTTTTGGTACACATATCCTTACAAGTACGATTTTGGCTGTATTATTTGTGTCCCCTTCAAAAATTGCTCTTGAGAAATTTCATGTTTATTGTCCCCCCCAACATTTAGATGAAATTTACGCCCCTGCATACTACGATACTATACTATCATGCAAAGTATTGTATAGTTTTCGCTTTTAAATTGACTTCATTGTGCACAGGTTTATGGCTAATATGACAAGTGCAGCATATTCTATTCTATTCTATTCTATTCTATGCAATGTATGCTTTAGTTGTGTGTAGATTTAGAGCTTATAGGACATTTTCAGCTAGTGTGAAGCAAAAAATTCCATCTGGAAACATTGTTACTCCCAAAGGGCTGTTTAAATAGGAAACCTCTCCCTTTTGATTCAGTTTTTGAAGATATTTAATTCACTTTTAGAATTTGCATGCCATAAACAGGCAAAGAAAGAAGACGGCCATAGTGCGAAATGAGATTTACAGAGCAAAAAATTCTCCCGTTGAATGTTGAAAGACCAGCATGTTCAAATAAATAAGGCGGATTATTTGCATGGGTCACCGTGCTGCAGTTTCACCGTGTTCTGCAGAGTATTGCTGCCACATGTTTGCTTTTCATGCTTATTAGTGTACATTTCCAAGGCTTTTGGATGATTAAGAAATCCTTGCGCTTTTAATGAAAATCCTATTGTTTCAGAGAACGAGTGGATTAGTGTTTCCCCTTTTTTGTGTGGTTGTAATACATTTCAAACGGTATGGGCTGCCCTTTGCAACCTGGGGACTAAGCTGTCTGCTCTGATTATGCAGTGAATGCTTTTTTTTTTCAGAGGGATTTGTGCGGTGGTGAATTGCTCAGTGCTATAACTCGGTAAGCAAATCTCTGTTTGATGGCCCCAGTACCACTTACTTTTAAATGCTAATGAGCAGTAATTAAGACACCGAGGATGGCCTAATCACAAGTGCACTATGCGTCTGCTCATTTGTTCGGCTTTACACACACACACCTGCCACTTATGGAGAGCCCATTCTTGCCTCTCCTTGGTAGCTGCGCTGTTCAAACTATCACAGTGAGTTGAGTTTGATGAACCCAAATGAGCTTGTGACAGATGCAGGAAAAGCTAACATGACACGCTCGAGTGCCAGTGAATTAGAGGAACACACCTCCACCTGCAGACACTGCTTACATAATTCTGCTGTGATTGACACAGACAGTATCAGCCAATGGGTTAGTAGAGCCAGATGGACAAGAAATTTGTTTACACATTGGAGGGGTGGAGCCTAAGTCAACCTAGTCTCACCCTTTGCTGGAAAATAAGTCTCAAGTTAGACCTATCCAGGCAAGCTCTTAAAGTACACTCCCTCACAGGTATGCATGAATTTAAGACTTGGGTCACATTGTACTGCAACATAATAGGCAAATGAATGTCCTTCTCTGCACTCTAACCATCTTGCCTATAGCTGCACTTCTGTGATTTGAAATCTGAGGGAGGACAGTCCACGGTCTTACCCCGTAAAAATCTACTACTTCATGGAGTCTGTGTTTACATACTGGTATTGAAGTATGTCTTGGTTATTTGATCACAGATTGCAGATTGGCCATCTGTTGTGGTTCACACCTGGTATCATGTTCCAAAAATACTTTTGAGTTTTAATCTCGGCACACACGTGATATTTGTGTAGAATGCTCTGCATTATTTTAACGGAATAGTCCACCCATTATGATTATCTTTATTCTGTAGAACACAAAAGATGATATTTAAAGAATGTTTCAGCTGTTTATACAATGAACGTCAATGGAGTCCAAAAGTTTCAAGCTGCAAATAGGAGTCCAGTTGTTTAATTTAGGTTTAAGTCTTTGTATTTTGTACATTTTCAACCTATGCTCGTTGGACATGCATGCCACATACATTTTTTGCAGAACTCCAGTACATGCAGTTCACTGCAGTTTCACTGAAATAAACACCAACAACTTATTCTTTCACACAAATCATGATTATTGATTAATAAAGACTTAGTTCCTTGCACAATGCTGTTATTATGACATCAAAACACTCTTACCATAGTGCCTGATTTGTAAACCAATTCATTTTGATATTTGCATCACATAACTTGATCCATAGGAATGGCTTTTCTGATGTAGTAAACTTGCTCTTACAATGCAGAGCGCTCGATAACAGTCCTGTGAAACATGATAAAAGGGTTTAGTCTTGGTGGTATGCTTTTTTCCAAAATCATAGAGGATAAAACCGCGAAACATGGTAGAAGCAACAAAAAATAATTTAGCAAAAATGTTGTCACAGGCACATATTTCCAAAGAGCTTAAAATGGAAACAAATATTTTAGGGGCCATTGACTATCGAATCAAATCATTGATCAACACATGTATACAGAACCTATATTCAATTATGGTGTCACATCATTAACATCAAACATCAGTGGTGCTTGTCATTATGACAACTTGATGTTGTCACATGACAAGCAAGAAGCATCGTGGCATGATGTTACTGACATGTCATCATATTGTATTTGGCAACGTTCATGACAAGTCATGACAAAATGTACATTGCAACAGATCTTGTGTGACGTACATTTGAGGGAAACATTTGTTGTTGATTGGATGGAGGCAGATCTGAATGTGAGCTTGAGTCGATTGTAAGAGAGGGACAGCGTTTATGCAGACGGAATGATTGGGGAAGTCCTGCATACGCCACCAGAGAGAAGTCTTTAATTTCGCCCAAAGATCCATTCACATTTTGATTAAAGATTATGAGGTCAAAAATAATTTTAAAAATGCAACATGCATGGAGGAATTGTTCACATGAATTTTCATTTCATGTTGAAAATCCTTGTTATAGCGCAGTGGTTGATTGACAGGTGAGTAGGCGGTCCTTCGCTGCTTCCCTGACGCCTCAGAACGGATTAGAGTTTACACTAAAAAATGCGATGTAGTCACAAGCGTTTTCGACTACCTCTGAATGTGATGTGAGAGATTTGATCACAAAACATTTTGGACCCCATTTACACCTGTATTTATCTCTGTCCACTTGTGATTAGATGCTAGAACCCTGTGTAAGCAGAGTCTACAGGAGTTCAACGTCCTTTCACAGTGTCAAAGTCTCACAGCAGGGAGAGAGTATGAGGTGGGGAGAAGGAGGCAAGGAATGGGAGGGGAATGGGATCGATTGAGCAATTCTGTTTCCAGACCTTTATATCCCTTTTCTTTCATCTCTCAGCTCTATTCATTTGCTCTCCCTCCATGGGCGCAGTTCACATCCCCAACCTGCTTTTGTACTGCAGCGCTCAAGAGCTTTTTTTGATATCGAGATGAAAAACATTCCTTTCTCCAATGAGTGGATGTCAGCGTGCAGGCTGCTCGTCTTCCTCTAGACTCCCCGTGATGGCTTTATGTATAGCCTGAATTGAAGCTTTTTATTTTTCAATTGAACAATGTGATGAACGTGCTTGAAACGGTTCTTGCTGAATTATTGTTTTTTTTTTTTGTATTTGTGTCCTCTTATTCTTTTTGTCAAAGTGTGGCGCTTCAGGATCATCAATAAATCTTTTCATCCATCTAAAAGCATAGTTAAAAATAAAGTACTTGCATAAATAAATCACACGCAAGCCTCCAGAATTCATACCCAGGCTCTACAGCTCGGAGAGTAACATGCGTGTATGTGGATTCTAGACTGCCAGGAGTCATTTGGAAGTCTTTTAAAGGCCCGTTTAATAGACTCATGTGGCTTTTACAAGTCAGGCATATTGTAATTTTGTGTTAAAAACACATAAATGATCAAGTGATACCTGGGGTGTTCAACATCAAAGTTAGTGGAATGCAATGCTGGAGTAGATTCAAGTAAGGCTGCACCTGCACAATATTGGGAAAAAACTGACTTTTTCCCCCCTGCAACATATATCCAAATGGAAAATTTTTTTGGGAAAGGAATAATTATTCTAGAATGATTTTTAGAGATGCACCGATTGCAATTTTGTTGGCCGATTCTGATTTTTTGATAATGAGATCGGCCGATACCAATTTTTGCCTATTCCGATTTTCTTTCTAAGAACTATAATTGATATACAAACAAAAATCCCCTTTTTCTTCAAAGCTACATTTTTTTTATTCTAAAATAAATTATTAAACATTACAACAGGATCTTCTCTCACTTAAACAACTCTCAAAAAATAAGTGTTCTGTGGAAACAAATCATTATAAATTTACCTTTTCTCTTTTTTACTAAAGTACAAAAGATCCTATGAATGAACAAACCTGAAGTGTACATATATAAAATATATATATATATATATATTTTTTTTTTTACCATTTAAAATTTTGCATTAAATGTATTAAGTTTATTATTTATGATGATAATCATTATAAGTAAATAATACATAAACATTTAAAGGCTGTATGCTGTTTAAAAGTAAACATTGTTTATAAAAAAAAGATCAAGTAAAAAATAATCAACCATTTAAGCATAATGATTATTAGTAGTAGAGACGTATTATTATTACATAGAGCCGGCGCTAAATCTACTGTAGACTACAACAGTAGCCTAATATATTCTGTCAATTAAATTTTTTTTTAAACCAAACTTTTATTTTGACGGGTTGCCGTTGCCCTTGAGTGTCTATGTTCATGATATGACTGTTCTCTCAAATGAAATGGTAAATTCTCATGAAGTGACGGTTTATGCGTTCGGCTGGTCATCCAGCGCCATGAAGTCCATAATTTTTTTGTAATTGCTTTGGTCTCTTCGCTGCTTATACCAAGGAAAGATAGGAGAGGCTGCAGACCTGTGGCTGGCTCCGATACATTTACTAACGTTACCTTCTTCAAACTGGGCATGTTCCGTGGGGTGATGGAGTTTGAAGTGTCTAATTAGGTCTGTTGTGTTTTGCGCTTTCCTGGTGGTTCCCCCGCGGTTTATTTTAACCTTACAAGTTTTACAAATGGCATAATTAGTGTCTTCTAGTGTTTGCATGCAGCTGTGAGCGCGAGTGTGGCCTTGACGTCAACGCTGCGGCCGCACTCGTGCTCACAGCCATGTAGACGGATTGGCTCAAAATCGGAGACACGTGAGACTGATCGGCCGATCATGCAGAAAATCGGCCAATTCCGATCCCTGGCCGATCAATCGGTGCATCTCTAATGATTGGGTTGATTGTGTTGCATGCCAAAAAAAAAGAATTTTAAAAAGATTACTTTTAGTTTTTTTGGTCGAACGATTTAGGAAAAACCTAAACAATGTTGATGTATACTCTTCATAAGATCCAACTTAAACCTATTTCAGTAACCATAAGTTGAACAGAGTTAAAAAAAAATTCTTTCCACGTTCTCACCGATTTTGACCCATTCATTATGACTAAAAATATGAATATGAATGAATAAACAACAAATAAAATATATTGCACCAATACTGTTATGACATGACATAAAAAAATGTATTAAAAAAAATAATACACTCTAACAAATATTTACATCCTAATTTCAGCATCATCATCAAACCACCTTTAGCTTTAATTTTTGTGGTTTTCTCGGCAAACAAATATATGCGAACTCTGCCTACCTTGATGGTTTCAGAGTGAAGTGCGGCATTATGTTCACACGTGTTCAGCTCATGATACGGAGTGTCTCAGTGCGGCTCGATTCACAGTAAATGAATCAAATCACTCTGAGACTCTGAAACACCATAAATCGAAGCCTTTGCGGTTTGATAATCGCATTAAGCTACATTGCAATATTGATTTTTCAATATGTCATGCAGCCCCAGATTGAAGTGAATGATTTTGCTGTTTCTAGTGCTGTATATCAATAAAATTAATGTATTTTGTATGACAAGGTTCTGGTCAACAAATATAAAGCTTATGATTCATGCCTTGTGGGTGCTTTATGTAAATTTAATTCATACACCATGCATAATTAAATCAAAGGCTATGATGCAGGCATATTCAATGTTTATCCACTTGTACAAGCTTATCAGGTCATGTACTGTTTATTTGTGTGGCTTTGTCTACTTAAATTCTGTGACATTCTGCCTACCTTGGAAGTAGCAGCTTACCAGGTGCACGTGAAGGCAGCATCAGCTGATCTGAGACATTGTAGTGAAGATGGGCTCAGAAGCAATCGATAGCTGACATTCTGAATGGCAGAGTGTGAATAGTGTAACGGCTCTGTGTCAGTGTGGGGATCGATGATATCTGTTTGCTTGATGCTTCCTCTGGGCATATCCAGACAGTAGAGGCACTATTGATGCCACTCGCTCACCACGATAGCAACAAACAACAGCAAAGCTTCACGCTCATGTGCAGCTGGTTTAGAACACAATGCAAATCCTCTTTAAGCTTGTCATGGAAAAGGCCTGTTTCTGAAAGCCTTAAAGGCCCACTGAAGTGCCTTGAAACATGCAGCGTTCTGCGACGGCAGCCATATTGTCATATTGTGCCAGAACGCCCACCACACACACCAGCTTATTGGTGGACAGTAGACAGATTGATGAAGCCAATCAGTATATGGGGATGATTAGAAGGCCATGATGAACAGATGCCAATGGGTAAATTTGGCCAGGATGCCGGGGTTACACCCATACTTTTTTTTCCAAAGGACATCCTGTGATTAAATTTTTTTTTTTTTTTTTTTTTAAATGACCACAGAGCATCAGGACCTCGGTTTAACGTCTCATCCGAAGGACGGTGCTCTCTGACAGTATTGTGTCCCCATCACTATACTGGGGGGTTAGGACCCACACAAACCACAGGGTGAGCACCCCCTGCTGGCCTCACTAACACCTCTTCCAGCAGCAACCTGGTTTTTCCAGGAGGTCTCCCATCCAGCTACTGACCAGGCTCAGCCTTGATTAGCTTCAAGGTCTTGGGCTACAAGGTGAAATGGCTGCTGGCCGTATCTCCTCTTCTTCTTCATCGCTTTAAAATATAGCATTCTGTGCAGAATTCAAATTGGTCCATTTTTTTTTTATGGTCTGCGCCAACTCAAGCATATTATCCACTCTGTGCTATCAAGTCTCGGGACCGGAGCAGACTGTGTGCGCGCTTTAGCGGTTCCTGTGACACTAATGCGTCAAATAAAGCATGTTTACACTGTCTGAATCATTCCCCATCCTCTATATAGTACATTATGTGCCATTCATCATATAACAATAGCAATTGTGTGAACAAGTGACTGATTTCAGCTGCAGCTTCAGCATCAGTGTAGGGGGCCGGGATGCATTGAGTTGAAAATTTTAAAATCTTATAACGGAATAAAACTGACCGTTATTGAGATCTTGAAACTGTACAAAACCGACTATCTTTGAAATCTCATAATATAATGAAACCGACCCTCATTGAAATCTCGTAACCAAACAAAACCAACCGACATTGCAATATCGTAATTGAACAAAACCGACTGCCACTGAAAATCGACCGTCATTGAAATCTTGAAAACAAATAAAACCGTCTGTCATTGAAATCTCGGAAATCTCCGATTCTAGAGAGCATTTGATTGGACAGAAAATCTGATGAGAAGCTAAAGTGCAGCGTGATGTCATCAAAGTCATTTATCCATATTGGCGGAAGTGAGAGACTGTAAAATTTGTCATTGTTTTGGAGCACACTAGCTTATAGATAACCTAAAATATTCTTACTAAAAGCCAAAATACTTCAATTTTGGTTTCATGTGGACTTTAAGTAGCACCCTCTTTTGGAGCTTCCTTAAAAGGATTGTCCATCAAAAATCAAAATTCGGCCCTCGTTTATTCATCTTTATATAGTTCAAAACTTGTATGACTTTCTTCACTGGAAGAGAAAAATAGATTTTTAGCAGAATATTCTTGTTGATCTTTTTCATACAGTGAATGGGGATCACAGCCTAGATTTGCTCTATAGAATATCTCATGTAGAACAATATATACTATATAGCAAATCTTGGCTGTGTGAAGCTGTATCTGAAGGTTTAACATCTTGATTTTCTATAAAGCTGCTTTGAAACAATGCTTATTGTAAAAAGCACTGTATAAATAAATTTGACTTGACAAAGATCTGGCAAAAAATACCAAAAAAGCACCATAAAAGCATCATAAATAACTGTTCCTCTATTTTGCAAGTCATCTGAAGCTGAGTGTGGTGAACAGATTGAAAATTATGGCCTTATTGACAATAAATTTTCCTTGACAGCCGTGGTCACCATTTACTTTAACTGTGTAGGAAAAAAAAAGCTGCTTCAGCATACATTTTTCAACACAAAGGTGAGTAAATGGTGACAATGAAATTTTGACAGTGATGTCAGTGATGAAATTTACATTTATGGGTGAACTATCTCTTTAAGGTTTCTCAGTTGTCTGTTATGCAGTTCATTAATGTGCAAGAGAATTGTTTTTTTCTTAGTGTAACAGCCCTCAGGATGTCTAAAAGCCTCTTTCTCTTCATATTTAGCAAACAAAAATATGTATCAGTCTGTTATTGAGGTTCTGCACAAAGCTAGACCTCTGTGCAGTGTTAGTACATTCATGTCTCTCAACCTTTTTATCCCAGCAGTTGGCCTTCATTCATATTTAATGGCATTCGCTATGTAGTTTGGCACTAGAATTGCCTTATTTGTAATGAGGAACTTGGTAGGGAAAAATTGCACACCTATTTTTAGGCTCCATACCGTCAGTCTCATGTTTCATGTCACTAGTAATTCTTTTAGTATGAAAATGACTAAATAATAGAGCATTATGTGGCTGGATATCTCATCTCTGCTTCTTCCTTTCCATCTGAAATGTATTACATTTTGAAACGGCAATAAATTTGGCTTGTTTTGAACTGTTTTGCATATAGGTCATAAACAGAGGGCAGCTGGAATCATTTGACCAGCATTTTATAAGCCCTGAAGCAGAGAACACACAAATGAAGACCATTCTCATGGAGCCAAGATGCCATCCTTCCTGATGCAACTAGGCAGATAAATAGGACCACCAAGTGCTCTTCAACCGCAAAGCATACTTCTGTCAGCCCTCACATATCATTCAGTACAGGGCGGGATTACAGATGAAACTTCCTTGGAGTGACAGCTCGATCGTCAGAAGAGAAGTTAGGGATTGCATGAGGAATGTATTCACGGAAATCTTCTTAAAAGGATAGTTCACTCAAAAATGAAAATTCTGTCATCATTTACTCGCCCTCAAGTTATTTCACTCCTTTATGAATTTCTTTGTTCTGCTGAACACAAAAGAAGATATCTTGAAGAATGTCGGTAACCAATCAGTTGATGGACCCCATTGAAGTCAATGGGGTCCATCAACTGTTTAGCTCCCCATATTCTTCAAAATATCATCAAGTTTGGAACAACTTCAGTAAACGATGACAGAATTTTCATTTTTGGGTGAACTATTCATTTAAGGAAGAAGTTAAGAAATTTCTTAAGATAAATTCTAAGAAATTTGTACAAATGTTTCTAGGTGCAGTTCTCGAAAAGTTCTCAGTATTTTCTTAAAGTCATTATGATATCAAAATAGACGATTCTTATTTTTTAATGGAATATTGCAGTTTTTATCATGAATAATTTGTCCGTGCCCTCGTAATCTTTAATCAATATCTTCTCCCACTTGCAACAACAGCTCTTCTCTGATGATGCGTTTACTAGTGCGAGGGCGGGGCTACCTGTCACTCTCATGACATCACAGCAATAGCAAACCACAACCATCCAATCAGTTCCTGACAGACACAATGTCAAATCAAGTCCCGTCCTACATTTTTCTTAGCCTGACGTTGTCATACTCAATTCTAGTCAGAATATGAGTCTGATACTGCTCCGTTGGGCTGTGATTATGGGGCGTGTTTCAACCGAACCAGGAAAGACCTCAATTGGATAGAGCTACAACCAATCAGAGCAACGGAGTAATGCATAACGTTAGTTGTCAAATGTCAACAGAACTCAGTGTTGTCAAGTCCGCGGTTTTCCCGCGTGCTGTTTTTCCATGTCCGCGGGTTGAAGCGACACCAATTATGTGATATTTAGACCCAGGCATGTAAATTTTAGCAGGCAACCCTGCCAAAAAACACAAATTTTACCCCCCAAATGCCATTTTTTCCGGAGCTATTAGGTTTGTTTTGGGCTAGTTTTGAGTAGCAATTGGGCGGGTTTTGTTGTGATAACTTGGCAACCCTGTCTGCACGCATGCTGGAAGAAGTAGAATCTTTACGATCTTTGCCGGTGTTGTAAAGAAGAATTTAAGGATACACAGAGTACTTACCAACACGATCATTTCTGAGAGAAATAGTAAAGGTGAATGCATATACGAACAAGTTCTCCGTTTAGGGTTAGAACGAATTCAACCCAAGCACTCTTTGGTGACGTGGATAATTACGTTACTTTTTATCATCTGTCCATCATCGTCTAAAGCCCGCCCTGACAATTTGATTGGTCCGAACAGCTTCTGTTCGGGCATAGTTGCTCCACAACGGATCAAGTCCAGACCGAACTTCCCGACGTCAAATGTTGTGGGAGGGGCTAAGTTCGGCTGGCATCCAGGCTACATTTTTCTTGTTCGAGAAGCCGTTTCACTCTGATATACATCATAATAGGGAAGAAACGACTATCACAACTGTCACAAAGGATTGACCCACAGAGGTGGGAATATAACGGAAGATGTCTCCACCTTGCCAGGTGATAGAGGGATGTAGTGGGACCTGCCAAGCATCATGGGTCTCACAGTGGGTATCAGGATTGAATACTTTCAGAACAAAGGAGGATATGCACAGAGAGAGGAATTCAATAACAGGAAAACTGCATGGATACAAACAATCTGTGGAATAGCGAAATCCACCCTTACCACTGTTATGTTTGGCATGATAGAGACTTTCCTTAATATGCAAGCTGTATTATTCAGGTGACGTGAAGACCCAACTGCTCACCTTGGTGAATTTTGTGGAAAGAATGCAGAGTTTTTGGGCAGGGTGCAGGGACTTCACTACACGCTTTACTTAGTGAAGTTACAGTACGTTAAAGGAATTTCCTGAAGTTAACGTTGGCCTTGAATAGACAAAGTGTGGTTTTGACAAAGGGGAGACGCACCAGAGAAAAACCAAGCTGACGCAAAGCATAATACTGCATGCTGAGATAAATCAAGCGAACGGCCATCCCAGTTCCGTCCCATTTCCCCTCTTAAGTGATGTCATTGGAGCGGTGGATACGCGCCAACTATGGAGGGAGAGGCGCTCCCCTTTTTTTCGTGGAGTTATCCCGTAAAGTCTTTCCAGAGAGACTCTCAGAGGAGTCAGCCAGACAAGCATTCCTCCCTCTCGCATCTCTACCGCTCAGTTTTTTTTCTTCTTTTTCCATCAATCCTTCCAACAATGTGTGTCTGAGTCAGCCAGCGGTACTTAAAACATACATTTTCAACGTGGGCACATTGAGAACAATTGAGTGTGTTCATTACCATTATACAGCTCTCCAATCATTTGGAGGAGATCACAGATCTCATAAGTCTTATTTAATGACTGTTAGCTGTATCATGAAAGAATAATCTGTCTATTTTTCATTGGCTATTGTTTTTATTAGTGATACTTTTTTATCAGTAGGCATTGTTACTATTGCTCATGCTTAAGGTTAGGGACCTGAGGATTAAAGTATTACATAAACTTAATGTGTGACATGTTAGTGCCTCAATCTCGAATTATGTGGTTTATTCATGATTTAAATTTAATGCCTAGCAGATTATTTAGTATTGCACTTATGTTAAAATTCTATAATATTTTGTTGAAATAAATGAAAAAGTTAATATAATTGTTAAATGCTACAAGTTAAGACATGTTAATAATGTACTGTATAAAAAAATTGATATTCTTTTGCTAAATTGTTTATTTTATGAGTGTTGTAAATATTCTTTATATGCATATTAATGTATCATATTAAATATATACATTTATATTATAATATAAATCTTAATATATAATATTAAATGTTGCATATGCTGAAATTCAAAGTTATCATTTTAAGGTGAGCGTAAGATGATGGCAAAAGTAATCTAAATGTAAAATAGAGGAAATGAGCATGAAGAATTTAATATCCAATACTGGCCGATGAATATCCAATATGCATATGTATGAATTAAAAAATCTCTAATCTCAACTGCTATGGTTCTGATATGGTACATCCCTATAAATCACTTGAACGAAGGTCACAAGCCATATCTAGAGACCAAAATATCATAGAAACGTGAGGGTGGGCTCTTTTGACAGTAAGCAACCAGCTAGCAATGCCCATAACACCGTAGCAACTTTCGCAATTTTCCATACAAAATGTACGTTTATAAGAAAATGTAACAAATTGTGGCTTAGCAAAAGCTTGTTAATGATAAATGTGATGGTTCTTGCTAAATAGGCCGTCTCTTGCACAGAGTCAACAGCTGTCAGCGTGCTGAAGCAGCTTTGGGATGGGGAGGCTTGCAGGTTGAATGAGCAGCAGACAGTGGACTGATGAGGCCCGACACAGATGAATGAGGTTAATCTGAAGGCCACCGTGTAAAGCGGTATCCCAGGTGTCAGCACTGACTGAGAATATTTACCATAAACTACTGCACAGGAAGTCCAGATTTCTGTTTTTGTTTACCGTACTCTTCTTGTGATGGTTACCCAACTGCCATCTCAGAAACCATATGGAAAAGGGGTCACGGTATTACACAGCATGAGGATGTTGTCGATGAGTCTTGTTCCTGAAATGTCAGCTGTCTGTGACATCTGCAGATCCACACTTGATTCTTAATGCAGGTTTAAAGAGGTCTGCTCATCCCAGAATGCATTTGAGTGCACGTTCCATTTTAAGGGCATCATGGAAATCCATATTGAGTGTAGTAAATCAAGTCAATGGACTTATCTGGCACTGTAAAAAAGATTTTTCCCATACCATGATACAAAATGCATCATATCCGCAACAAAAAGAATGATTGATCAGTTCCGACGGCTTTTTGTTTGTGTCTGAAGTGTTCTTTGCCAGGGAGAGAGGTGTGGTATGCAAAATAGATACTACAGCCTTGGCACCCGTTCTGTTAAACATTTCATGTCACGTCCGGAATTGCTATTTATTTACCCTTCACAGTTGGAGGCGAGAAGGAGAGCAGGCGCGAGGGAAGGGCACAGGGCGAGTTCTCTTCTTTGGAGGTCTGAATGCAGCTAGAGATCTCATGAGAAAAGACCATCTAATAACAGAAAACATTTCCTAGATAACTTCATAAATCTCTCTTCTTCAGTGGTGGATGGGACATGTTCAAAACCTGCAAGGGTTATTAAATCTTAGCTGAAGCTAAAATCATAAAACAACTTTTATTATTTAACTGAGATAATAAAAACATCTCTCATTTTCATTTAGTTTAACTTTAAGTTAATGCAAGTAGCTACTGCTAAAACTGAAATGAAAATGAATAACAATGATATAGACATAACAAAAACGTAATAAAAATGACAAGAGAAAATATTCAAATTTAAAATATTAAAATCTATACCTCCGATTACCACTGAAATTACCACAGATTAACACTAATACCACAGATTTCAGAGTTGGATTGCCAATCACAAGTACACATCCAAATGTTTTGTAATCTTATTATGTTTTCAGCTATTGTACTATTAGCTTTGTTTAAAATATCTTAACGGGATAGTTCACCCAAAAATGAAAATTCTCTAATCACTTACTCACCCTCTTGTCGTTTCAAACCCATAAGACCCATAAATTCATCTTTGGAACATAGATATAGATATTTTTTGTGAAGGCTGAGAGATTTCTGTCCCACTATTGAATGTCCATCAAACCAAAACTTTCACTTGTTAAAAAGTACAAGACAATCGCAAAAGTAATCCATATGCATTCAGCGGTTTTGTCCTTGGAAGAGACACGGTCGTTTTACAGTAAATGATGAACATTAAAATGTAGACTTTTATTGACATACACTCACCTAAAGGATTATTAGGAACACCTGTTCAATTTCTCATTAATGCAATTATCTAATCAACCAATCACATGGCAGTTGCTTCAATGCATTTAGGGGTGTGGTCCTTGTCAAGACAATCTCCTGAACTCCAAACTGAATGTCAGAATGGGAAAGAAAGGTGATTTAAGCGGTTTTGAGCGTGGCATGGTTGTTGGTGCCAGACGAGTATTTCACAATCCGCTCAGTTACTGGGATTTTCACACACAACCATTTCTAGGGTTTACAAAGAATGGTATGAAAAGGGAAAAACATCCAGTATGTGGCAGTTCTGTGGGCGAAAATGCCTTGTTGATGCTAGAGGTCAGAGGAGAATGAGCCGACTGATTCAAGCTGATAGAAGAGCAACTTTGACTGAAATAACTACTCGTTACAACCGAGGTATGCAGCAAAGCATTTGTGAAGCCACAACACGCACAACCTTGAGGCGGATGGGCTACAACAGCAGAAGACCCCACCGGGTACCACACATCTCCACTACAAATAGGAAAAAGAGCCTACAATTTGCACGAGCTCACCAAAATTGGACAGTTGAAGACTGGAAAAATGTTGCCTGGTCTGATGAGTCTCGATTTCTGTTGAGACATTCAGATGGTAGAGTCAGAATTTGGCGTAAACAGAATGAGAACATGGATCCATCATGCCTTGTTACCACTGTGCAGGCTGGTGGTGTAATGGTGTGGGGGATGTTTTCTTGGCACACTTTAGGCCCAATTGGGGAATCGTTTAAATGCTTCTGACCATGTCCATCCCTTTATGACCACCATGTACCCATCCTCTGATGGCTACTTCCAGCAGGATAATGCACCATGTCACAAAGCATGGTTTCTTGAACATGACAATGAGTTCACTGTACTAAAATGGCCCCCACAGGGATGTGGTGGACCAACCCATCTTTGGGATGTGGTGGAACGGGAGCTTCATGCCCTGGATGTGCATCCCACAAATCTCCATCAACTGCAAGATGCTATCCTATCAATATGGGCCAACATTTCTAAAGAATGCTTTCAGCACCTTGTTGGTTTACATTCATTTCACAGAAATTTTACAGATCTTTTTTTAAATTATTATTAGATTTAAATAAGATCTTAAGCCACGATGTGCAATATAAAGTCTCAAAGTAAGAAATAAGAAGTTTGTATTTGATTATTGATTATTTTTATTTGAGGGGGGTCTGGATCCCTGAATCCACAGTGACCATGATTTTGCCAAGTAGGACATGTTTTGTTGGTCCTGCAACATTTCAGATCCCTCGAGCAACCAATCAGATTATACATTTTGACTGGGCTTGAGTCTTCCACCACATTCTTATCAACTATGATTGTCAAAGCAAGTCAAGTCACCTTCATATAGCGCGTTTTACAACACAGATTACTTCAAAGCAGCTTTACAGTGATAATAAGAAATTAATTTTGAGAAAAGCTAAAGTAGGTTTTTGATTGATTCGTTTCTGTTGCAAAAACTGATTTAATCTAGTTATTTAATTTGTTGCCGCTTAAACAACATCATCCTCAACTAAAATAGAAAACCCCCAATGTGTTCCGGACGCCCATTCGCACGGCAACCTCACTTGGTGGCTAACATTAGCGTAGACACCATTCTTTTTATGATGTAACGAGTACATCAGGTGTTATGGGAAGTGTTCCCGGTTCCGGCAGACCAATTTAATGCAGCCTAACAATCAATTGACAGATTTAAAAAATAGAAATTGATAATGTTCTATGCGTATGCCATTGTAAAGAGATGTGTTTTAGTCTAGATTTAAACTGACTGAGTGTGTCTGCTTCCTGAACAATGCTAGGAAGACCAGGGTTGCTGCAGGTTTCACCAAGTCAAATTTAAGACTTTTTAAGACCTTTTTAAGACCATTATTAATTAAATTTAAGACCTATAACACACAATAAAAAAACGTACAAAGGAAATGCAGAAATCACAAAATTACTTGCAAAGCAAATTAATTTATTCAAATTGAACAAAGTATTAGTAAACTTGCACTTCCTCGTAGCTCAATCTCAGGATTTCACTATATATATATATATATATATATATATTTTTTTTTTTCACTCCTTCTGAAATCAAAATTTCTTGGTAGTCATTTCCAGTTTTGATGTTTTTTTTCATAGGATGCCACATTTACCATATTAGATGCACAATAGTCACACATGACAATAAAACAAACAAAATGCATGAATCTTGTTTGGTATTACAAAAAAGGCTGGTCCAGTGGTGTGCTATCTATCTTTAATAACATTATCGTATATGACCAAAATATACAATAGGACAAATAAATACAACCTAAAGATGTTTTCCTCGTTGTTGTTGTTTGTTTAACATTAACACACAGACAGGAGCGGGTATAAACTGTATTAGTATGCTTTCACTTTAAGAACTACAGTAATGTGCAGTTCCAATACTGACACACGTCCCAAACTTTTTACTCAAGAGTCAAGACATAACCGCCAATGAATGTGTGTATGATCGTTCAAGAGTAAGCCTAGAAATAGACACATTCGGTACACTCGCGCAAACTGACAGGCGGCAAACGCGTGCACAGAATCCACAGCCAGTCTGACATCGGTCTGTGTCTACCGAATTGATCGCTTTTATTAACTCTTTTTAGTGCTATCGGACGTATCATACTTTTATTTGGTCATAATGCGAGATTACAGGTGAGAAAGATTCACCTTCGCTTTCACAATCGCGTGAACTGGAAGAACTGGAGAACTGAAGTTGAAGAATAAAATCCGTTTGATGCGTCTGTGGGACAATCCGAAAGAGACCCGCGCCAATAACATGAAAGCTGATTGGCTGCAATATAAGATGCATGCTGGTCTCATTTGTAGTTGTAATAAAGCGAACTATAGTAGGACTAGCGAAAGAAAGAACTGCAATAGCCCAGAATAAACACACACACACACACACACACACACAAAAGCGCTGCAGGAGCATTTCAATGAGCATTAGAGGTAGCGTTACATGGACGTAGGATAATTTAAGACCTGTTTAAAACTATTTAAGACCTAGAACTCAAAACTTCAGAGAATTTAAGACTTTTTAAGGCCTAAAATTTAGATTTTGAAATTTAAGACATTTTAAGACTTTTTAAGACCCCGCGGGAACCCTGGAAGACTGTTCCGAAGTTTAGGTGCTAAACTTTAGATTGTAGGGGTAGATAATGTTTAGGGTGAGGTTTATGGTTAGAGAGCCATTTCAGGACCAACATAATTTGTTGATCCAAGAGCACAATCTACTTTGCAAAGCCCTTGATCCACCATAGTTAATGTAACATTACATGCCAGCACTAGTGATGCACTGAAATTATTTTTGTACCAAAACCAAAATTAAAGCTTTAAATCAGCTGAAAACCCACAATAAAATGTATTATACATGGAATATAGTGTTCATATTTAGCAAAAATCACATAACATATTAATGGTCATTGAATGGCTTTCCTGAGGTAAAAGTATCGTGCGACATATTGTTTACACACTGTTTTATTGACGTCTTTCTATAGTTGAAACACTTATTGAGCAATTACATGAGACACAATACATCAGTTGAACTGTCTCTTGCAACATACCCAGCCTTTGCATCCACACATCCGACATGTTAACCTGTTGTAGCTTATCTACATTGTGGCACAAAATAGACACTGACACCATCAAAATGCACTAATTACACGTCACTGCAGGAAAACTGAAACTTCAGCATGACCAATTGATAAACGCATTGAGATGGTCTGGTATGAATGAGTGTAGCACCAGCCATGCATGTCATGGTATATATATATATATATATATATATATATATATATATATGTATGTATGTATGTATGTATGTATATATATATATATATATATATATATATATATATATATATATATATATATATATATATATATATATATATATGTATATATATGTATATGTCAGTGTTGTAGTCGAGTCACCAACTGTCGAGTCCGAGTCGAGTCTCGCGTCCCAGTGTTCCGAGTCCGAGTCCAAGTCTGAGTCGCCAAAGAAGAGTCCGAGTCGAGTCCAAGTCGAGTCACCATTACCTGAGTTCGAGTCCGAGTCGAGTCTCGAGTCCCGTGTTCGAGTCGAGTCTTGAGCCCCCAGTGCCTACATGTCTCCACTCTGGCACCTTTAAAGAGCTGATCAAATTTATAAAAGAGGTTCTACATTAAACAAAAATGACACCACTGTCACGAATGCAAAGGGAGTTTATTTACTGATTTGACACTTTGCAACACACTTTACAACTTTATGACGGCATCAAAAGCATTAGTTTACTTCCACTGTTGTGATTGAGAGATCCCTAGTATTTAAATATCTGAAATCTAAAATAAACATAAACAGGATTAAGCGCTGAGGGCGTCCGTCTTTGGCTCAGCCATTGCAGAAAGCACAGTTTGAATCTGGCAGTCACGTCACTGTACATTCGCTTCACTGTACATCGTCGACGTCTGATGCCAAATAGGCAGACATCGCCCAACCCTAGCTTCCTCTGTTTATCATCATATATGCATTAGGCAATAATAGTTTTTTTTAAGCTAATGTTAGCCAATGGAAAGCATTTTACTTACTTTTCTGGGTGCATCCGTGACAGGTGTCTGTTAAAGTTGGAAGTTGTCCCAGTCTTTTCTTCAATTGTGCGTTTACACACACAACATTTAGCGCTGCTCTTTCCAGCATTAGATTCAAAATCCGTGTAGGCGAACTTCACGATCCGGGGCACATATTTCTGCATTTTCCAAAATTTAGCCCGCGAATAAAGCACGAGAATGAATGCGGCGTAAAGTGAGTGACGTCAGTCAGTGAGTGTGTGGTCAAGCAAGGAGAGCGAGCGGTGTCTGTGAGGGGAAAAAATAGATCACGGCCAGTCTTGGAGCCCGAGACAGGAAAAGTGTAACATGTTATATACAATTTGTATAACCTATTTAGTCAGAAACAACGTAATTCATTTGATGAATGCTCAAGTCCGATTTTATATATCCTGGACCTCGAGACTCGAGTCCAAGTACGAGTCATCAGTCCGCGAGTCCAAGTCGAGTCACGAGTCCAGAGAACGGAGTCTCGAGTCGGACTCGAGTCCAAAGAATAAGGACTCGAGCCGTACTCGAGTCCGAGTCCAGGACTCGAGTACTCCAACACTGGTATATGTATGTTACTAAACCAATCCAGTCTGGCAACTTCCTACATTCATCACGATTGTGATTCAAGTAAAGGTCAGTACGTGATGTGTAACGAGCTGCCAGAGACTAATTTACAAGGATTTCTAGTTGACGCTGACCGAGATGATGTGACCCTGCCTGATTTGACTGGAGGTGACTTTCAGAGGTCAGTTTTTCTGGTCTATTCGCTGTGTCTGGGGTCATTGTTCGGAAGACAGCCATCTCGCTGAGCGTGCTTGTGTTGTTCTGGAGATTACATCAGGAAAGGCATACCAGAAAGGGGCTGGGGGCTTCTTCTTTTTCCTGTTGGGAAATGATTTGATTCATGGTGCCTGTGTTCTCAGCAACATATTCATACTAGTTACCTCAGCATTCGAGCACAAGCTGAGCTCTGCCGTTTTCTCTCAGCCGGTGACAGAGAGACAGCAGGGTAAAATATGGGGTGTGCTGTGGAACACAGAATTGCACTGTATTTTTTGGGCTTTGAACAACTTCAGAGAGGAGGCAGTGTTTTTTTGAGCATTCTCTGACAGGAACCCACCCTTGGAGAAACATTATATGGTAGACTCGCAATTTCAAGGCTGGTCTACTTTGAGCACAAAGACATTTTTTCCCATTCTCCGGCGAGCCTTCAGACTTTCAAGTCCAAAGACAAGGGAACGTAACAGTTTCCAAATAGTTTCCTCTGTGAAAAACGTTGGCAGACGATGTGCCGTATACCTCACTCTAACTGCTGAGAAGTTGCTAGATTAGCAGGTTTCGTTGAATTCTCACAGTCTGTTTGCCAAGTGTAGCTCGTGATCGTTCCATCAATAGTAATATTTCTCAATCCTGCCTGTTCTAGCTTAGAAAGCAGCAGTGTACTTGTTGTTGTTGTTGTCGGTGGTGATGTTTAATCTCTTAAGCCTGAGGGCAGATTTTGTAATACATTGTAGAGGAATTACACATTGTTACACCAACTTCCCATAGTTACTCCAATTTCCCAAATTTCAGAGGATAAATCAGCCCTCAGTAAGCATTCGGTATTCATTTTTTTGGACAGTGTAGAAAACTGTCATCAATCTCGATAGTTTACTTAAGTCTGTTTACTTTTCATAGCCCTTCATTCTCATATGAGCAATGTGGAGCATTTGAAACAGTTTTTTAATCTTTAAACAATTAGTGTTTTGGGCTATGTCTGACTGTTAAGACATTTGGAAGAGTTTTGACTGCACAAATATAATTACAAAAAAAAAAAAAATCAACAACATCAGGAATCAAAACAACTACATAAATATGATGGGATAAAAAAAATGATATTATTCATTATACATGGTATGTTAAAAAAAAAATATACATGGTATGGTTTTTGTTTTCTAGTAATTGTGTTATTATTGTGTCAAGTTAAAAAACAGTAATTAATAAATAATGGTATAAAAAGGGTAAATGATTACTATTCATAGTGTCACTTTTTTATTTTGTTTTATAATAATTGTATTATTGTCAAAAAGCTGAACCCCCCCCCCCCCCAATAATTAATAATCAATTATGTATGTTTATCACACACCAACATAATTTGCATTGTATTAAAGCCAACTAATTGTTGTGTTTGCATAGATGACAGCTCTCCACTCAGTTTTCTCACAGCTGTTTAATCATGTTAACTAATCACTAAGGGTCAGATGGTTGTATTTCTGTTTTTGATAAGAAGTTTTTCCATTAAATAGGTCATTTGAAAAGACATGAAGCACTGCAGTTTAATCTGGGAATTCTTCTTAAGGGCTTCTCGGTAACCGCTACTTAAAATTGTGCAGCTTTTCTCTGCACATGTTTAATTAAAAGACCCCAGATATTTCCTTCAATTACTTATCAATTATCCCGGTGTTTCTCTGTGGTTCTGCAGGGCTGACTAGCCCGTTCCCCCTGGTGATGCGGATTTGAATGGGACGGTATAATGAAGTGGAGCTGTGTTGGTGTATTTATGCGTATGATGGGAGGAGTGGGGGGGGGGGGGGGTCTCTTCATTTCTACCACTGCAGTCGTTTTCATTTTTTTTTCTTGTCATCATCTGCCCCACTTTCAGTCTTTCATCTTCAGAATGGACTGTCAAGGAGATATATGTTTGTGTGGGAGTGTGTCACCTTATGTTTCTGTGTGTGCGTGTGGATAAGATGCCTTTACATGCTTTTATGTTACGTGGTGTGTGAAATGGGTGTGTACTCTGCGGTTTGTGGAGGGTGAGTGTACGCAGGGAAGAGCTATTTCGGGCCTCTTGTGTTCTTGTATTTGAACCTGTAAGCGTTTTGTGTGGGCCGGAGACTGAACGTTATGAGCTGCAACCAATATGGTGTGTGGAAACTGGGGTCATTGGTGAAACTTCAGATGGGGGATCCCCTGATCCCTGGTACCTCTCGGAGTCATATATCTGTTTACCATGAGGTTGAAGGTCATTGCGTTATGTACAGGGTCCAAAATTAACTTTTTGCCCCAGCCCATGGTGATTTGTATTGACAAAACATATATATTTTTAACCACTTAAACTCTGCGGACCCTGTATACTTTAAATTAAATGTAGGTGGAAGAGCTCTGACCTCATATGTGGTACCATTTTAAAGCTTAGAGTCTCTACTTTCTGCAGACATGCATCACTTTGGCATTTGTTTAACACAAAGTAACTTATTTACACTAAATTAGTAATTTGGCCTACCCAAAATGAAAAGCTTCCTATACCCACACTGTGGGTATAAATACAAAATTTTTCAATTGGCCAAATTGAATTTCTGTGAATTTAATTTTATCCATTGTGGCAACAGTCTGTTAACATGGGCTCAATTAGAAATAATATGTTCAGCCAATGGAAACATGTAATTTACCAACGCTGTAAAAAATGTCAGGCCTCTCCAATTTAAAATTTTCTAGTGACCGATCACATCTACATTTTTCAGTTGGCCAAATTGAATTTCTGTGAATTGATAAAATTTAATTCACAGAAATTCAATTTGGCCAACTAAAAAATTTAGATGTGATCGGTCACTAGAAAATTTTGAATTGGAGAAATGTTTTACAGTGAAACTGTGAGATTGGTCCAATTAAATGTTTTAAATTGTAGTCACAATTGTTTATTTCTCACTGCCCAAAAGACAAATTTTTTACAGAGTAAAACACTGCTAAAAGTGATAAACATGTAAGTATATGTTGTCTGAGCTGTAATAACCCCCCCCAAAAAAGAGGTGCTTTTTGATTTTTTTGGTTATAAATTTCCACTAGATTCCAGAAAATACCAATTTCAGGCGGAAATCCCAAAAATGGTCCCATTAAAGGCCATGAAACATTATTTATGGAAAAATATGTACAGTCATGTGAACAAATTAGGACACTCCATGAAATATTTAGTTCTTAAAAAAAAAAAAAAAAAAGGACATATCAACATTTTGATCATCTTTCAAACAATATATATATAGATAAAGGTGATGTAATTGAACCAAAAACTGTGAAATTTTAACCATGACATCATTTATTTAACAAAAAATGTACAAAGATGCCAATTCCTACTGAGGAAAAACACCTTATGCCCTAATAACTGGAATTGCCCCCTTGGGCTCAAGTAACCTCAGTAAGAGGTTTCCTATAACTGTCTACAAGTCTCTGACATCGACTGGGAGAAAGTTTTACCCACTCCTCTATGCAGAATCTTTTCAGCTGTGTGATGTTTGAGGGGGTTCTTGCATGCACAGCCCGTTTCAAATCACCCCACAGCATATAAAAAGGATTAAGATCCAGGCTTTGACTTGGCCATTCCAGAACTTAATTTCTTTCTTTTGAGCCATTCCTTGGTGGATTTACTAGAATGTTTTGGGTCATTGTCATGTTGCATAGTGCACATCTGCTTACATTTTCAGACAGATGGGCTTACATTTTCCTCAAGTACCCTCTGATACAATGAAAAATTAATAGCGGATTCGATGATAGTGAGTTGGCCCAAACAATTCAACTTTGAATTCATCTGTCCAAAGCACTTTGTTCCTTGAGTCTTGCCCTGGTGTTTTTTTTTTTTTTGACAGCAAGGGTTTCCTCCTTGCACACCTCGCATGCATATCAAACTTGTGCAGTCTCTTTCTTATAGTAGACACATGTACTTTGACATCAACTGTGGTAAGAGTTTCCTGTAGGTCCCGAGATGACATTTTAGGATTGTTGGAGACTTCTTTAAGCATCTTGCGATCTGCTCTTGGGCTGAACTTGCTAGGACGGCCTGACTTGGGCATGTTAGCAGTTGTTTTAAATGTTCTCCACTTGTAAATTATTTTCCAGACAGTGGAATGGCTTCCACTACAACCTTCTTTTCTAAAGGCCTCAGAGAGCTCTTTTGATCTCACCATGGTGATTTCACTCACTTCAATAATCAAGAGCAAACCAATCTAAATGTCTGAGGTTTAAATAAGACGGGCTCCTCCACAATCCTCTCTAAATACACTCACCTAAAGGATTATTAGGAACACCATACTAATACTGTGTTTGACCCCCTTTCGCCTTCAGAACTGCCTTAATTCTATGTGGCATTGATTCAACAAGGTGCTGAAAGCATTCTTTAGAAATGTTGGCCCATATTGATAGGATAGCATCTTGCAGTTGATGGAGATTTGTGGGATGCACATCCAGGGCACGAAGCTCCCGTTCCACCACATCCCAAAGATGCTATATTGGGTTGAGATCTGGTGACTGTAGGGGCCATTTTAGTACAGTGAACTCATTGGCATGTTCAAGAAACTAATTTGAAATGATTCGAGCTTTGTGACATGGTGCATTATCCTGCTGGAAGTAGCCATCAGAGGATGGGTACATGGTGGTTATAAAGGGATGGACATGGTCAGAAACAATGCCCAATTGGCACTAAGGGGCCTAAAGTGTGCCAAGAAAACATCCCCCAACCATTACACCACCATCCCCACCCCTCACAGTGGTAACAAGGCATGATGGATCCATGTTCTCATTCTGTTTACGCCAAATTCTGACTCTACCATCTGAATGTCTCAACCAAAAATCGAGACTCATCAGACCAGGCAACATTTTTCCAGTCTTCAACTGTCCAAATTTGGTGAGCTTGTGCAAATTATAGTCTCTTTTTCCTATTTGTAGTGGAGATGAGTGGTACCCGGTGGGGTCTTCTGCTGTTGTAGCCCATCCGCCTCAAGGTTGTGCGTGTTGTGGCTTCACAAATGCTTTGCTGCATACCTCGTTGTAACAAGTGGTTATTTCAGTCAAAGTTGCTCTTTTATCAGCTTGAATCAGTCTGCCCATTCTCCTCTGACCTCTAGCATCAACAAGGCATTTTCGCCCACAGGACTGCCGCATACTGGATGTTTTTCCCTTTTCACACCATTCTTTGTAAACCCTAGAAATGGTTGTGCGTGAAAATCCCAGTAACTGAGCAGATTGTGAAATACTCAGACCGGCCCGTCTGGCACCAACAACCATGCCACGCTCAAAATTGCTTAAATCACCTTTCTTTCCCATTCTGATATTCAGTTTGGAGTTCAGGAGATTGTCTTGACCAGGACCAACTGCCATGTGATTGGTTGATTAGATAATTGCATTAATGAGAAATTGAACAGGTGTTCCTAATAATCCTTTAGGTGTGTGTGTGTGTATATATATGTATATATTAGGGGTGTACCGGTACACGTATTCATATTGAACCGTTTCGGTACAGGGCTTTCGGTATGGTGCACGTGTGTACCGAACGGTTATGAATGTAATCTTTAACAGTTAATAGTCGGCTTGTTGTAAGCGCGGAACACACTTCAATCCGAGTTCCCACACGAACATATTAAGTATTCAGTCCATTTTATCACGAAATTCAAACGATAAATGCTGTTTTAACGCTCTTTAATGTGACATGACTGATAGACGGGGATCAGTTCAACTTAAAGCGGCAGCGCGCGGGTCAATGCGATCATCTCTTCCTAAAGAATAAACATAAATTAATATATCTTAAGGTATGTTGAGGATACATTACAACTTACTTAAATGTATCATATGTTGTGTAATCGCTCCATCTGTGTTTCAACCGCGGAAAGACAATAAAACTGTTTGTAAACAATGTCAAGCAGAATCCACAGCAGAATCCAAATCAGTGTCCACAGCTGTTAGCTCACCAGAAAAATCAACTCTTTAACTGAATGTTCTGAATTAGGATATATCTGGATCAATGTGCACTGACCGCCACAGTGTTCTTGTCAGAGAACTCAGAGTCATGGATAGATGATAGCCTTTTAATGATTGCTTTGGTATCAACACAGATGGACATGTGTGTAGTATACTGAATACTCGTGCAAGGAAGACGGACAATGAGGTAGCGGTTAGCAAATGGCTTTACTTCCAGGCAGGAGACAACACAGAGCATAACAGGCTGATAGACTCTTCTTCAGCTAGCTCTACACAAGTTTATTTGTCCGTTACTCATACAATGTCCTTAAAGTGCAAGCAATCCAGCGAGCGAACTTTCCAGTCGGAATGGCTGATGCAACTAGTGCTACGCATATTCTCAGTCTACTAAATGAGCGTAACCCCCAATTTCCACCGGCTGCGTTACGGCTGCGGAACGGCTCCGCTGCGTGACAGCTCCGTGTTCCATCGTCCGTCAATACCCACCAGGTCCGGATTTGTTGCGGAACGGCTGCGGTCATGACTGACAGCTGACGTCACGAGGCCCCATGTAATCTCGCGAATTCTGGTGTGATCGCGCGATATGCAGTTTCTATAAACAGAATTACCAAACCAGGAACAGTTTTCCATCCTTTTTAATGTTGTCCTTATAGAAAGGATGTGAGGGGTCATAGATGATGGGTTGATTCTGTACCTCAATAATCAGCATTTCTTCATCCATCGTGTCAACAGGGTTAAAACAAGCCATCTGGTCTTCGCCCATTATGACGTTTTCAAGGTGTAGTGTAGGGAAATATGAGCGCGGTGTATTTTATTTTGAAAATTAAACGGATCTTTTATTTTGTTTCTGGCTGTTCTGTTTTGTCACTCGACTTCCTGTCCTGCGTACTCTGCCCTGTAGTGCTGCGGAGCGCTCCGGCATCCGGCAAAAATAGAAGCTCTGCGTATCTGCTCCGGAGGGCTGCGGATCGCCGGAGTCGGAAGCTGTACCGCAGCTGTACCGCATTCAGTGGAAATACACTCATTGACTTTAATGGAAACCTATTGACTCCGCCGCCGTGCCGGAGCCGTAACGCAGCCAGTGGAAATTGGGGGTAAGCTCCGCAGCTGCGCATGTTGCGCAATATTCTGTAACGTGCAGCGCTGATCCTGTGCGCATCTCCGGTTATTATGCTGAACATGGAGAATTCAGAACACTGAATACATGCACTATATTAGCCGTTATATTCATTATATTAGCCTATATATATTCATTATATACTACTTAGCCTGTTAGTGATGACTTGTTTATTTAATGTATGTTTAAATAAACCTGTCATTAGATTACAGCCACTAAATTATTATATTTCAACAACGAATAAAAATAATTAGATTTAGAAGTTAATGCAAAAACTTCCTTATGTGAAGCTTATGAGTGTTGATTATTATATCTAAAAATAAATAGCAACTGATTTAGGCTAATAGTTTGGGCTCTGTTTTTAATCTTTAATAGCTATATGTAAGTAAGGGCTCCCTACAGCATTATCTTTAAGAAACTTTTAGTTATAATTCACGAGTTCACACTTACATCAAATTAAATAGAGTAAATATTATGCGTATTTGGCGTGCTGTCTGGGGGAGGGCTCCGAGCTCGGAAATTTGATGTTATAAAACATCAATTTAATTTATTTAAGGACAGACACAATTTTTTTTCATGAAACCACTGTTGAATAAAAATTAATAAAAAGCAATTTTGTAAAACTGCTGTAGCGAATCCATACCGAACTGGGACTTCAAAACCGAGGTACGTACCGAACCGTCAGTTTTGTGTACCGTTACACCCCTAGTGTATATATATATATATATATATATATATATATATATATATATATATATATATATATATATATATATATATATAAATAAATAATATAAAGGCCCCCTTGCTCAAGCCGGCGCATGTCCAGGCTCGTCTGAAGTTTGCCAATGACCATCTGGATGATCCAGAGGAGGAATGGGGAGACAAAATTAGAGCTTTTTGGTCTAAACTCCACTCACTGTGTTTGGAGGAAGAAGAAGGATGAGTATAATCCCAAGAACACCATCCCAACCGTGAAGCATGGAGGTGGAAACATTCTTTGGGGATGCTTTTCTGCAAAGGGGACAGGACGACTGCACCCTATTGAGGGGAGGATGGATGGGGCCATGTATTGCGAGATCTTGGCCAACAACCTCCTTCCCTCAGTAGGAGCATTGAAGATGGGTCGTGGCTGGGTCTTCTAGCATGACAACGACCAGAACACACAGCCAGGGCAACTAAGGAGTGGCTCCGTAAGAAGCATCTCAAGTCCTGGAGCAAACCTGCAAAATCGGCAGTGTATCAAATACTTGTTCTCCCCACTGTATATTATTTTAACACTCTTTTTTTCCTAAATGGTTCAAAGATAATAAAAAGCCTTAAATTGATTTTAAAACCCTGCAGACACCCTGCTATAGACAAATACAAATAACTAACTTGCAACAAACAGAGCATTTTCACCCAGGCGTGCAGGTCTCAAATACTCTTCCTGATAGAAATCACAAGGTGGGTCACATGATGGGCATGCTCAGGTCACTGGTAGCTCTTTTGAAAAACAGCTCTGCTTTGTTAAACAGGTTTTGTCTTCAGAATCAGCCGTATCATGTGTTGTACATCACACTGTCAACAAGATGATTTTTGAGGGTCGGTTCAGTAGTTCAGCGTTCGTTTCGTGCAGTTTCAGTGAGGGGCTACTAACTTCCGTGGTGCTGTTATGTAAGAGTCTTCATTGAAAGTGACAGAAAAAGGTTTTCTGAAAGGTTTTGCGACCTTTTATCCGGCCTTTCCAAGGCTGTAATGTTAACAAACTGTTTGTAGGGAGCATGGGAAGGCTAAAAGGTTTTGCTGTCAGAGTCGCAAATCTTGTGTTGGTTTGGATTGAATCGGCAGGTCCCCGCTGACTGTCTGCCAGGCCTAGCGCATGTGCGCACATACACACGCACAGGCGGGGGTGTCGCGTGATTGACTGTCGTTGCTGGATCAGTGGGCTTGTGGTGCTCATTCTCACTCCAGCTCCGTTTGGTTTGTGCTGCTTTTACGGATCTCTGAGAGGAGGCCCCCACTTTCGGAAAGCACATGCTTGTGTTCATCCTTTATGTTCTGCGAACGAGGGTCGAGAATAAAGATGTAGAGGTGAAGGCAGTGGGAGAGACAGCTTGCACTTATAAGAATTTGGATTTTTGGATTTCCATATTTGGATTTCCATAATATACAGTATGTAGACCTTTTTTGGGCATTTTCCATATTATTAGCTATATGCATTAAAATACATAATTATGTCCTATAATTATGTTCATGTTATGGTGCTATACTATTTTGTCTAAATGGATTAAAATGAATTATTTTTGAATGTACTGTACCATGGTTTTTTTTTTTAGATGAGAACTGTGGTATTACCTTGTTTCTTTCATGTACTATGGTCATTGTTTTATTAGATACAGTATGTACCGTGCTATTAGCTTGTTTTTTAGACATGAATTGTGGTATTACCTTGTATTTTTTCATATTCACCATGATATGGTATTACCTTGATATGGTATTACCTTGTTTTTATGATTCATGGTATTACCTTGTTTTTTTTTTGTGTTTTTTTTTTACATGCATTATTGTATTATCTTGTTTTTTTAGATAAGTGCCATGGTAGTACCTTGTATTTTTACATATGTACCACATTGCCTTTTTTTATTTTTTACGTGCATCATGACATTGCCTTGTTTTTTTTTTTAGAGATGTACATGGCATATCCTTATTTTTGATAAATGAGATATTTGGTTTGGACATGGCACTACCATGGTTATATTTCAACCATCTGGATTTACTGGACATCATGGCATGATTTTATTTGAAGCACCTTTCATTTAAATACTATAGTATGAATATGATAATCTTTCAATGTCATGGAATATATATATATATATATATATATATATATAGAGAGAGAGAGAGAGAGAGAGAGAGAGAGAGAGAGAGAGAGAGAGAGAGAGAGAGAGAGAGAGAGAGAGAGAGAAGAGAGAGAGAGAGAGAGAGAGAGAGAGAGAGAGAGAGAGAGAGAGAGAGAGAGAGAGAGAGGAGAGAGAGAGAGAGAGAGAGAGAGAGAGAGAGAGAGAGAGAGAGAGAGAGAGAGAGAGAGAGAGAGAGAGAGAAGAGAGAGAGAGAGAGAGAGAGAGAGAGAGAGAGAGAGAGAGAGAGAGAGAGAGAGAGAGAGAGAGAGAGAGAGAGAGAGAGAGAGAGAGAGAGAGAGAGAGAGAGAGGTGAATAGAGAAGCGTTTGAAGTGTGCGTTTTGGATTGTAATGCCTTGCAGCTCTAATCCCTGCATTATATCCTCTGTGGATTTGCCCATGGAATTACTCTGTAGAAAAGAGCTCTGTGTGTTTGACTGGGCCATGCGTGGGCCGACAGTGGCCAGACGTTGATAAGTAATGCTGATGGAGGAGATGGTCTCTACTGTGTGTCGTTCTCACTGAGTGGCAGGAAGCCAGGACAGAGAGAGAATCTCATTGGATGTGACAGTGTTGTGAAACAAACCAGCAGCAACATAGCGAGAGAATTACAGAAGCGGAGGCCTGGTGTGTATGAGCATGCGGTCTTGTGTGTATGTGGGAAGGGTTGATGTTGGCACAGTTTTTTTTGTTGTTGTTGTTTGTGATTTTTCTCAGTGTGTATGTTCATGAAGGATTAAGTGTTTTTTTCCTTTCTTTTTATTTCACCACTGCAGCAATTTTAATTGCAATATTAATCGCTTTAAAAAGCAGCAGCTGTATGCTACTTACCCCATCTACACGTCAAGTGAGTGTCACCGCTCAACAACTTCTGAGCGTTTGCTAAAGCACGGAACTTGGTGTGTGTGCGCAAAGAGAGTGTATTTTTCTTTCTCTCATCAGTATTGTTGTTAATATTTCATAGCTGCCTATTCATTTTATCAGTGTTGTTATTGTTAAATAAAAAACTAATAATATAAAGTTTTTTGTAAATTGAAATAAAGCTGAAATAAAATATAAATATTAGATGAAAAAATGTAGAAAGGTTGCCTTCACAACTAACTGAAAAAAGTTCAAGCTAAAGTACTAAAAATAAATGAAAGCTAAATAGGTATTTAAAAATAATAATGAAATGATTACATTTTACAAAATGACAAGCTAAAATTAAAATGTAAGTATTAAAATAAAAAATATATTAATACATAATAATAATAATAATAATAATAATAGTATATAAATAGTACTAAAATAACATTATATGTATATAATCTGTGTATGCAATGTAAATTCTACGATGAATGAAATTCCATACGCTTCCTTTTGTTTAACCCCCATATCAATTATTAAGACTGGTTTGATACATTTTGAACTTCAGAAAATGTGTGCAAAATGGTAAATAATTAGACAATTATGATTCATGAAGTTAGCCTACAGTTTTGTCAAATATCCCAAATGTTGTGGGCAAATGTATAGGTTTATAGAAACATGTTCAGTGCATTAACTATAATACTGTAAATCTGATGTTTAAAATGGACAAAATATACATTTACAGTAGAAAGGATTAATAAATGTGTTTTTGAAAAGAAAATGGACTAGTCTATCCCTAGTGAAAATATGTATTTTAAATATATAATGCTTTATATGATGACAGTGGGGATGGTTTAGCCAATCATAATCCCTTTGTCCCATAATGCATTTGGATCTGCAGTCTTGGCCTCATCACCAATGCCTCTGTAACCTGTAGTTCCTATCAAAACATGTGGATTGGTTTAAAAAGCTTTAGATTCTCTATCCATTTTAGTTGAGTGGAAAACCATCTTCAACAAATGAATAACCAAGTCCAAGTTCTCTTGAATAAAACGTTTACCTGGCGTTTACCGATGCCCTGCATTACTGAAAACCTTCATGGACACATTACGTAAGTTCAGAACAGCAAATACTAAACACTGCCAGATTATCAATGTTCATGTCATAAAGCGACTAGAGGCTCAGTCTCATGTCTGGGCTTAAAGGTACAGTATAGTTCACAAAAAAAAATAATTCACACACTAATTGTAATTTTATGGAATAGAACAGCTAGCATATTCTTCAAAATATCTTATTTTTTGTTCCATTTGAGAAAGAAAGTCATACAAGGTGAATAAATGATGACAGAAATTTGATTCTGGCTGAATGGTCCCTTTAAGGATTAGATTGTAGGTACTCCCTTAGGGCCACAGTGTTATTACTATGAAGCAAGAGTCCATTGGCAGTTCACTAGCAAGTCATTGTCATGAAGCTTGTTCTGGGTGGAGTGTTTGTGTGTGTTTTCATTATCCATGTCAGCAGTGTGCTGCGTGACTGTCTGCTGTGCGCTGACAGGTCAGAGGTCAGCCATCTGCAGTGCGCTGGAGAACTTTGAGCTGACCGATAGGGGTGTGTGTTCACGGTTATGTAACTGCCACTGAGCCCAGCGTGTGTGTGTGTGCGCCAGGAGCTTCATTCAGTAGCTTCCAAAGAGCCGTTCACATTGACAGCGATTCATAGCGACTATATTAGCATCCAACGTACAATATTTTTCTGCACTCTGTAGTTGTATCATCTGCTTCTTTAAATGTTTGAGTTCTTTAAAGCAGGATGGATTTTAATTCTGTTTTTATCATTCAATAGCTGGAATAAAATAATTCTGAAAGTGATTCCAACTATGTCGTTCCTCTGTGACATAATCGTTGTAGTTAAACGTTGTGTTATAGAAAATTTAGTTGAGCATATAGGACTTGATAGTACAATCCCTTTGAATAATCGGCACTTTCTTAATACCTTGAGTGGGTAGGGGTAATCACTTCATGGGGGTCATCAGGTGGGCACCCTCCTTCTTTGGTGTTTCATTGATAGGCCCACGACACCTCCAAAGGGCTCAACAGCAACACATTGGGTTCCCAGGTGTACTCCTTTCTGCTTTTACCCCTCTTGGTCATTTTGCAGCTCATTTAGGATCCTTCCTTTTTAGCCACAGCCAGTTGCTGCTTTGCTCAGCAGCCACTGACAGCAACCTAACAGTTTGTTGGAAGGCCTGTCCTCTGTCTCCCAACCCCTTCAATAGCCTAGTTGTTGTTGTGGTTACAAAACCTCTGCAACCATTCTCTACTGGGATCAACTGGGTTCGCCAGCCCTGTTGTACTACTTCGGCTGCTTGGTTTGAGTAGTTCAAGCTTTTACGTTCCTTTGCTTCACCAATTGTAGCCTCCCATGGCACAGTTAGTTCCACAATGAATAGGGACTTTTGTGAGGTTGACCACATGATCAGGTCTGGCCTGGTTATTTGTAATTATCTCAGGAGGAAAGCTGAGCTTCCGATCTAGATCAACTTGCATTTTCCAGTCCCGGGCAGCGTCCAGCAAGGTCGATTCCATTTTTGTAGTTGGGTTCATTGGAAGTTATCCTGCTCTTATGAAGGCAGTGGATTTTGAGAATCCATGCTCTGGAGCAGTGGTTCTCAACTCCAGTCCTGGGGACCCACTGCTCTGCACATTTTGTATGTCTACCTTATTTAAGGCACCTGATTCTGATCATCAGCTCGTTAGGAGAGAGCTCCATGAACTGAACTGAGTGTGTCAGATAAGAGAGACACAAAATCTGCAGAGCAGTGGGTCCCCAGGACTGGAGTTGAGAACCACTGCTCTGGAGGAAGGAGGGCATTGGTGATGGTTCGCCTTCCTTCCAGGATAATCACCAGTTGTCTGAGGACCTGATTGTGCCTCCAGGTGTAACGGCCTTGGGAAAGACTCAATTTGCAGCCTACAAGGATGTGCTTTAATGTTGCTGGGTTTTGACAGAGAGGACATGATGGATCTTCTCCAGTCCACTGGTTTAGGTTCTTGGGTGTAGGAAGAATATCGTAGGTGGCTCTGATGATAAAGCTCAGCCTGCTTCCTTCCATTTCCCAAAGATCCTTCCAGGTGAGCTTACGTTTCTCCAGGTTTTCCCAGTTAGTTCACTGTCCCTGTTTAGACTGTGAGACTGCCTCTGTGCATCTCTCCATCTCGCCTTGCTGCCGGACCTCTGCTACTACCAGCTTTCTTCTCTAGGTGGATGTTGCCTTGTTCCATATGGGCCGGCTTGTCCCGAGTCCAAAACCCCCTCTTCCTTGCTGCACCTGTCCTACAATGTCTCCATGCCTGAGAGCAGAGAGCTTTGCTTGCTGTATGGCCTCAGTCGTGGTCCACTTCCTCCCATTTGCCAGTCTGGGAGCAGTTTGCTTGTATTATAGCATCTTGAGACTCGGTCAATGTCATGTCCAGTCTCTTTTTGGTACATTTGTATTCTTCAGTGAGGCTAGAGACAGGCAGTTCCAGAGCACTTTTCCCATACAGGCCGATATTACTGAGGCAACGCGGGAGTCCAAGCCACTTCTTGATAAAATAGCTGATTGTTCTCTCCGGTTTCTCAATTTTGGAAATGGGGACCTCGTAGACTGTTAGAGGCCACATCAGACTGGGGAGCAATCCGAATTGTAGGCACCAGAGTTTCAGCTAGCCAGGAAGCAAGGTAGTGTTTATGCTAACAAGGCCTTTGATGGTTTACCATCGCCCTAAGCTCTTTATTGGCATTTCCAACACTGTCGGGATAGGTGTTTCATCAATGTAAAATCTCGGGTCTACGAGTTTCCCTCTAACGATGGATATGCTTCTGGATTTGCTAGGTTTTAACTTCATCCGTGCCCAATTTAATGTTGGCATGAAGCTTTTCCAGTAGACGTTTGGCACATGCAATGGTTGAGGTCAAGGTGGTCATGGCATCCATGTAGGCACGAATAGGAGTTAGCCGCTGTCCAGACTGCAGACATTTTCCTACAAACCCATTTGGAAGCTTGAATGATCAATTCCATTGCCATGGTAAAGGCTTGGGGGAAGATGGTACACCCAGCCATCATTCCCACTTCCAATGATTGCCACGATGTTGTGTATTCTGTTGTTGTAAGGCAGAATTGCAAATCTTTGAAGTAGTTTCTGACCAGGTGTGTAATGGTTGTTGGCACATGGAAGAACTCAAAGGCTGTCTAGAGGAGAGAATGGGGGACAGATCCAAAAGCATTGGCCAAGTCCAGGAATAAGATATGCAGAGCTCTTCCTTCCCTAATTTTAATATGATATAATTTGTCAAATCATCTTTGTCATTAAAACTAGATACAATTAAATACATTGAGCCTAAGATAAATACTGTAAACAAGAAGGTTAAAACATCATGGTGGAAGAATAGTAGATAGAGCCAGAAGCAAACAAGACTGATAGACTAATTAGAGTAAAGGTAAATAAAGGAAATATTTTTTTGTTTGTTTGTCTAAGTTCAAATTAAAAAAGACGAAAAATTTATTATTTATATAAAAAACGAATTATAATTCGCTTTATATAAAAACATTGAAAGTTTATGAAATGTTCAAATTTAGATGCTCGTTTGTGTGTGTGTGTGTGTGTGTGTGTGTGTGTGATCCTATCTATACTATCTATCTATCATTGTGGGGTCCGGTTTAAGTTTTAGACCATCAGAGTGATGACAAAGAGAGTAAAGTGTGGACATTTTGGCTGTTTCTCACTTTCTGAGACCCGTTAAAGGCCTGTTTGAAGGTCAAGACTTGGTTATAGGGATAAGGTTATAATTAGTTTAAGGATAGGTTCAGTTGTGATGGGTACAGTTAGGGTAAGGAGCTAGAGATTGCTTTGTGTCAATGAATGTCCTCTCAAAGATAAATGTACAAGTGTATGTCTGTTAGGGTTAGGTCCTGTGGTCCTGGTAAACCCTACATTATAGGTACAAAATGTCCCCACAAAGATGGCAATATCAAAAATTCTTCTCCTTCTCGGGACATTGTTTGGTACCCACAAGGAAAACAGCTTATAAATATAATAATAAGTGATGCTTTTTGAAAATGTAAAATTGCAGAAAGTTTTCTGTGATGGGTAGGTTTAGGGTAGGATATAGAATATACAGTTTGTACAGTCATTATGTCTATGGAAAGTCCCCATAAAACATGAAAACCCAACATGCGTCTGTGTGAGTGTACAGATTTGACAATGCTTGTGAGGTCCAAAATGTCCTCAGTAATCGCAAAACCTGTTGAACACCAACTAGTGAGCTGGACAACACATATTTTACTCTTCACAGATTGTTGGTAGTGCTCTCTTTAATTCCGGTCCCTATGAAGCCAGTTCTGAAAAGCACAATGTTCTCTTATTGGTCGGCTGGACCAGTGTGTTGTGATTGGTCAACTGTTTAAGGGTAAGGGTCGGGTTACTGATATAAAAATACTGATATAAAAAAATACTGATATAAAACCAATCAAAGTCTATGAGATGTCCTCACTAATATAGTAGCTAAAACAAATGTGTGTGTGTGTGTGTGTGTGTGTGTGTGTGTGTGTGTGTGTGTGTGAAAGAGAGAGAGGGAAAGTTTAGGTTAAGACATTTTTAATCTTTTCTTTAGTAATATAAACACAGCTGCTCATGTGAATGGGCAGATGAACTTATGACATGAATTTTTTAAAGACTAAAAGCCCTCAGGAACACACACTCTCTCACACACACCATAGTGGGAGAAATATGAGTGGTGAAGGTCATATTGTTAGTGGGAGATTAAAGCTCCTGTCTGTCTATCTTTTTTGTGTGTGTGTGTGTGTTATGTCCTACTTCAGAGTAGTGTGGAATAATCCTATAGTAGTATGTCCATTTTTGGTGTGTTTTGGTTTTGTTTGTCCAACCAAATAAATCGTTGACCATCTAGACATATCACGTAGCATTGTTAGCATGTGAATAATATTATCTCTTGTCTTGTTTCATAAAGGAACAAATACAAGTGATACAATTTTGACTGTTTGTGGTCAGCTGCCATTTACCCTTTACACTTCTGTAACTGGTCATAGATGAGAGAGAAACCGCAGCCTCCAGCCCTTCTCAGCTGCTGAATTCTGGGAAACGGAAACAGAGACTGCTCTTTGTGAAAGCATGAAGAGATGCTCTTTTTAGTGTTTGATACTAGAGAGACAGAAATGCTGTTTGACATGTAAAATAATACAAACCGATATTGATGCTAAAAATTCAGTTTGTCATCACAGGAGTAAATTCCATTTTAAAATGTATAACAACAGAAAACGGCTAATTTAAATTGTAATAATATTTAACAGTATTACTGTTTTTTACTGTATTTTTGCAGCCTTGGTGAGATTAAGAGACTACTTTCAAAAACGATAAAAAACCTTGTTTCCAAACCTTAGACTGGTAGTGTATATACGGTACACACACACACACACACACACACACACACACACACACACACACACACACACACACACACACACACACACACACACACACACACACACACACACACACACACACACACACACACACACACACACACACACACACACACACACACACACACACACACACACACACACACACACACACACACACACACAGATGTAATTAGGTTTTCAAGTATCAGATGACTAACTGGTAGTACACTACACTGTAAAAAAATTAAGGCGGGAGAAATCTGTTATAATGACTAACTAGATAGTTCTCTGAATAGCAACTTAATGAAGCCAAGATATTCTGTAGAGTTGGGACTGACTGACAGTGGGCGGACCATCAGATAGTCATTAATATTCTTTCCTGCCTTTTTAAACAGTCAGCAAAATTCAGAGTTGCTGACTAAGACAAGGAAGCGTCATGTGAGTATATATGTATATGTTTATATGTGAGTATAATCGTGTCTATGTATATATCTATTTGCATGCATGTGTATACCGTATGTTTGATTAATAAAATTTGTCTTGAGCCTTTCTTCAGAGCTGTAGCAGTAAAACTTAAGGCTCCAGTACAAATCTCAACAAAAAGAGCAAAACTTGTCAATAGAGCACAACAGAGACTGCCTACTTAATCATGAAGGATTTTCCCCATTCATTTTCTCCATAGAAATGTCAAATTATGCTTTAATAAAGAGTTCTAAACCATGAACCACATAATTTAGGGAATGAACTACTAATTATGGTTATTGCCAATTATTGAAATATGTAAGTTGTTTGATATTGTACAGTGACTGTTATGTCAGTTGCAATGCTTTTAGTTAGAAGTCATTCAGAGTCTTGAAAGGTTTACCTTATGCATGTTAAAAATCAATTTCTCTGGGGAAAAGGACTTATCATGAATTGTTTTTTCAGTTCTGCAGATCTGCTGAAGTTGAACATCATGTGACCTTAAAGGGTTAGTTCACCCAAAATTGAAAATAAAGTCAGTAATTACTCACCCTCATGTTGTTCCAACCATGTAAGACCTTCGTTCATCTTCGGAACATAATTTAGTATATTTTTGATGAAATCTGAGAGCTGTCTCACTCCTCCATAGGCTTTCAGAGGGACTGAAACTTGATGGCCCAGAATAGTAAGTAAAAACGTCATTTAAGGAGTCCAAACGACTACAGTGGCTCTGTATTAAGTCTATCATGCGACGAAAATACTTTTTGAGCGGAAAAACAACAAAAATAACGACTTTATCCCACTATTATTGTTGTTCAATTTGAGCCTCTGACGCCACGACGCATGCGCGAAAACGGCGTTCTTCTTCTACTACTACTAATCTCAGTTTTCGCGCATGCGTCGTGGCGTCAGAGGCTCAAATTCAGAGGCTGGAGGAGTGAGACAGCTCTCAGATTTCATCAAAAATATACTAAATTATGTTCCGAAGATTAACGAAGGTCTTACATGGTTGGAACAACATGAGGGTGAGTAATTACTGACTTTATTTTCAATTTTGGGTGAACTAACCCTTTAATGTGCTGTAAAAATGTATTGTAATGTAATGTATTGTCAGATCGGTCAGATCAATCAGAGGTGAAATTGAAGTTTAAACTGATGCAAACAGTTTGTGACTCCTCTACATGCATAAATACTGTATGTGCCGCTTTCGTTGCCATGGATGATGGCATCTAAACAAGATTAGCTGGTGGTTTACTCAGTCAGAATAGGTTTGACACAGCAATATTTAAGAGCAAAAGTAGCTCGTACACAAACGCACAAAAGGACTCGTACTGTCCTGCCAGAGCATACCCTCCACCCTGCCTCTTGTTTTGGAGAAACATACCAGAGCAAAATGAGACAACTGAGTGTCTTAAGTCCCAGGCTCCCAGCGTCTGCTTTGAAGCAAGAAGCGAAACATTTGAGAGGAAAAAGGAGAAATAGTTTCTGATTCAAACAAACAAAGAGTGGTTGCCATGTCGACAGGCATCTATAAATAGTGTCCAATGTTTGTTTTGTGAATGCGGTCTCCCCTAGGAGCTTCAGAGACCCGGAGAGTGATTCTGATTAAACAGCTTTTCCTCATACCGCTCAGCCCTGGAATGAACCATTAAACTGGACAGAGAGGTTATTAAGGGGAAAAAAAACACATTATGGCAAAATGGCTTCGCGTAGAGGAATGTACACTTACTGATGAACGACTGTATTATTGGAATGAATCAGATAAATGTAATAAATATTTATATAATTAATATAAATATTATGTTATATGAAATGTTTGTGGTCAGTGGTCAGTTTTTTGGAAAAAGTCTTTCTAAGGCTGCAAATATTTGATCAAAATACAGTAAAAACAGTAATTGTAAGAATTATTATTACAATTAAAAATAGGTTTATTTAAAATTTAATTGTCTAAAATTTTCTCCAGTCTTCAGTGACACATGACCCTTTAGAAATAATTCTAATATGCAGACACACACACACACACACACACACACACACACACACACACACACACACACACACACACACACACACACACACACACACACACACACACACACACACACACACACACACACACACACACACACACACACACACACACACACACACACACACACACACACACACACACACACACACACACACACACACACACTGTATATGTATGGCTGAAACTATTTAAAGTACATTCTCAAGTAGTCTCTTGTTACCTTGGTTACATATTCAAGAGGAGTGTCGTAAGAGGATTTCAGAACACATTTTATTTTAATAAATGTTAAATATAAATGTATAACACCTATTTCATATTTATAAAATGTGTTTTTATTTTAAACACATTTTCTCTTTTGGATGAACAAAGCAGTACAATATAGGCTAATGTAATATAGCGTAACAGCTGCTTGGAGCTCAAGTGTAAACCTCTTTGTCTTTGAATGTGGCAGGGAATGGTGAGGGTAGTTGGAGCCAGACAGACGCAGACGTGGACAGACAGAGTGGGAATCACAAGCCGTCCCCTCAGACAGCAGGAGGAGAGAGTTACCCATCCCCATCACAGTGCTTTCAGCTGGACCCTTCTCTCCGATTGAACATTGGAACTTTCTCCCTGCTCAAGATCCGCCTGTATCCTCGGATTGGGTAAGACAGCAGTTTACTTTCACTCACTTGAACGTTTCTAGATTGGCTTGTGCAGAAGCTCATACTTTCTTGGATCAAGCTTTTTTACCTCCAACTTCAACACACATGTACTCGGAATAGACCTCTTATGAAGGAGAGACTGTAGTGATGCACTAATCATGATTTTTAATAGCTGATTCTGATATCGGTTGTCGATTTTTGTCTTTAAGCTAATTTATTTGTTGTTTATTTGCTCTATAACAGGCAAACTGGCCTTAAACAAAAATATCTGTTGCCATTTGAAATTGGAGGCAACCACCACTGCATTTGAATCATGATTCAAACAAAGATGATCCTACACACATGTAGCATGAGCAGTTGTTTTTGATAAGATTGTATAATTTCAAGGTTTAAAGCAAAAACAGAATGGTCTGACTTTAGATTTGTGAAATGATGCTACATAAGACACCTGCACAAAACAAAAACAGCAGACGGACTGAATGAAAATGCAAATTCACTCTCTGACAGTAGGTGGCGCTTATGGAACCGCAGCGGTTTCTTTGGGTACCGCTGTACACAAAGCAGTACTGAGCTTATAAACACTTTTCTATTGTTCTCTTCTTTGCGTCAATCTTCGGCGTATCCCGTCTCTGGCCTGTGTTAAAGGGGGGGGACACACACTCAGTTTCAGTCAGTCTCATGTCAATCTTGAGTACCTATAGAGTAGCATTGCATCCTGCATATCTCCGAAAAGTCTTTATTTTTATTATAATTATAAAAGGAAGATGCGCTGTTCCGAGTCTTTCCGAAAAAAGCCGTGCGGCTGGGGGCGTATCGTGTGGGCGGAGCTAAAGAATGTCGAGCGCGCGCCGCTGTTACTGTGTTGAGTGCGTCTGAAAGCTGCGTCATCCCTAAAAGCGGGAAAAAACTTTATTCAACATAAAAAATGGCTTTTAATCAGATACAGCCATACATCTATGATCCGGAATCAGACCCAGAGGCTGAAGTTGAACAGGAGCAGCAGCAAAAACGACTAGAGCAGGACATCTCTATGTGGTATAAGTTACACTAACTATATAATATGCTTAGCGGCTTGTGTTATTTACACATTTATACTTTAATTATATCGTGTGTGTGTGTGTGTGTGTGTGTGTTTACACGTGGTTTGTGTAGACATGATTTGTAGTAAGCGGACTGGTTTTGCGCGTCAGGCTAGTGTTTAACGTTGAAAGATACATAGAAAGACATGGAATAGTAGCGCATTTGAATGAAGAAGCGCGCTTATTTAGATCAACATATTTCCCCATTCTTTGTGTATTGTTGTTTGGAGTGCTTTTACAATACACAAACATACACATATAGTGGCCAGCTAAACAAATGTACACACTATACATCGCATGCTCCATTGATCAATACGTGGTCATGTTTGGGCTAACGTTAACGTTACTTGATGGGCATAGGCAAAAACAGACATTTGAAGCAGTCTTACTCACTGCCTGCGGTTCCAACGTTGAGACCTTTATCGTTGGGACCGCTCCATCCTTCAGTATGTATTAGGCGATTTGAAAATCTGGAAAAGCAAATTCCATCCACTTTTGCCTTAACGCGGGGTTATTTGGCTACAAGCCAGCGCTTTGATGGGCGTAGCCTATTGCTTTCACACGCTCTCTCTCTCTCTGTCTCTCTCTCTCTCTCTGTCTCTCTCTCGCGCGCGCGTGCGCGCTCTTCCGGTAGAATTGTCCGTACGGCCCATACAAGGAAATTCCGCCCTGTTGACGTCAAGCGGACCCATGATCGAAAAAAACTTTCCGAAACTTATGACTAACAGGAAGTACTAATTTTGGCAAAGAAATACTCCCATCAAACGTCCACCTTAGCTTTTGAAACTGTGTCCATGTTTAGCATGGGAATCCAAGTCTTTAACAGTGCAAAAAGATCAGTATGCATGAAACAGCATTTCACCCCCCCTTTAACGTCCTGTTTACAGACCTTGTAATATTTCCACACAAATTACATTTTTGGAAAATGTTTGCAATGTAGTTTGTATGCGTGTCCGGAATAGAGATTGGCCAAAATAAAACTAAAAACCATTGCCGTGACTTATGTGTTGTCTTCTGCCTGTACTGTAGGGTTTTCTGTCAGACTACTGGAAAAAACGTGGAACATTTTCAGTTCTTTTCTCAGTAGTGGTTGTGTGTAAAGACAGGTGACGTTAGGTCAGCCTCATCACACAGCTGCATGGAAATGTATTAAGTGCCTATGTTTCTCTTCTTCTTTCTCTCTATACTTCGATCATTTACTTGTTATCTCTCTTTCACTTGCTGACTCAACACTGGACTTCCTCTTTTTCAAAGTCCTCTCACTTGTTTTCCGTTTGTTTCTACCTCCAGGTTTCTTTGTTGTGATCACATAGTTCTTTCTGTTTTGTTGTCTTTTTGTCCTCTGATTTTTCGGTCTATGCCTTCATGTTTATGTCCATCTTAGAGGGATATTTCCCTATAAAATTAAAATAATTATTGAATCCCCTTCATGTCATTCCAAACCCCTATGACTTTCTTCTGTGGAACACAAAATGAGATATATATATATATATATATAAAAAAAAAAACAATACATGACCTCATTGACTTTCTTAGAATGGACAAAAAAAGGACAATGAGACAAAAGTGAGTCATTTTTGTGAGACATTTTCCTCACCAAAAAATGGGACTTTTTGCCAAAATATCAGCTCACAAAAGGAAGTTATTTCAAACACTCAACTGACATTATAAAGTGATTTTGGAGTAAAAACATTCTATTAAATGTTGTCAGACAATTATACGTTTGGGTTGCTTTTTTTTAAATGCACGTTATAAGGGAGTCAAACTCGCAATGCTTCCAGAGATGGAGCAGCATTTATTACTGATCACACTGCCGCTCTTCACCAACACTTTGTGCATATATTTATTATATACAAATTGCAGCCTTAGGCAATTTCATAATCGCTTTAAGCCAAATCGTGATTTTGGTTTTATTTCTCGTGCAGCCCTACAATTCAGCACTGTGAGTGTAGAAATGTGGAAGTTTCACATTATTAAACAGTTAGACCCACCTTTTCCTCATCAAAGGTTTGATCTTCATCTTTCAAAAGCTGTTTTCCCTCTCAGCGCCGTAAGACAGTGGAAATAATTTAGCTTCTGTTGTGGAACTAATTTCACTTCGCATTCTGACTACGAGCTTCTGTTTGAAAAGGAAGAAGCCTCCAGCCTGTCATAGTGTGTTAGTGCACATATAGACTGAATGTGATATGTGGTGTAAGGTGACGTTTCTGTGGGGTTGGCTGTGTGTATGCGTGTAGCGTGTCTGTGGGGACGGGATCTGATGCTGGTTGAGCTGTAGTCAGGCCCAGCGGTGCGTGGATAAACCCGTCAGGAGTGTCTGTTCAGCTTTGAGTTCTGACAGGAATCTCTCTCTGCCTCTGGTGTCATTTCACACTCCCTCATTTTCTCCTCCAGTCCCCCCTCGTTGGTCTAAATGTAAATCCACTCATTCTCTCTTTCCCCTTCATTCGGTGTCATGTATAGCTTCTTTTTCCTACCAGTACTAACCTTTTTATCAGTCTCCAGTCAGGATGTCAAAAGTACTGGTACTTCGGTACCAAGTCAAAAGTAAAATTTGAACATGGAACTAACATGGAAGAAATGTGTGTGGAGAGACATTTTTTTTAAATAGCATGTGTAAAATGTTTTTGAATAATGACCACTAAACTGATTTTCTACATAACTGTGTATGTTTTATGTCTCTTGTATCACTCCACAGTCTCTTTATTTCTCACATACTAAAATAAAATTCAACTCAAATTACAACTTCATCCCCATTTATTTGGTTTGTGCCAGTGTTTAAAACTGGATAATGCGATAATAGCTCACTGACTGTACATTTTATAATAATATTAACAAATAAAATTAAAGCAGGCGTTTCTTAATTAAATGGCATGGTGTTCATAGTGTAATGATTATATACTGTATACTATTGTTCAATAGTTTGGGTTTGGTAAGATTTTTTTCTAATAACACGTATTTTTAGGGCTTGCATTTTTATGGGCTGACATTCGTATATTTAGGCTGTGAATAACAAAACATTTCACACACATTTTCATTATAAAAAATTCAATAAACCACATTCACTTTTCAGATTTCACTTCCAAAATAGTCAGTTTGTTTAAAAATACAACCTAATATTCGACAGGCAATTTTCCGTCCATTTAATTTTTATTTCACTGCTTAAATATGTTGAATTTCAGCCTATAAAAATGCAAGCCCTAAAAATAAGCTTTTTTGTTTCAAATGCATTTGTAATCATTTTACTTCCATACATTTATTCCTGTGATGGCAAACGATACTCGGTTACTTAACGTAACCTCGGTTCTCTCTAGAAGAGGGAACGAGTATTGCGTAAGTTCCTTACGCTACGGGAAAGTATTCTTTCTTCGAGATTTCTGAAAAACCCAAAATTATCCTTAATTTTGTAACATTGTCAACGCAGTGCGGCAGCCTGGCAGACCATAGCAGGCTATTCCAGCGTGCCATTGGCTGCTCTGCTGGCAACTGCAGCAGCCTATCGGTGAGCCCGCGTGACGTGGCGACCAATGAGGGCGCTTCGCGCCCACCTGGCTTCATTTGCCTACAGGTGGGGCGTGGCCACGTGTATATATGCAGGGCTCACGGGCTGCATATTCGGTTTTCGTAGTTCTGAAGCGTAAAAGCCCGCGGGGCGCACGGCAAGGAACGCAATACTCGTTCCCTCTTCTAGAGAGAACCGAGGTTACGTTAAGTAACCGAGTATCGTTCTCTTACGAGAGGTTCTCTCGTATTGCGTAAGTTCCTTACGCTACGGGAACATATTGTCAACGCCGTGCGCACCTCGCATACAGCATATGTATCCCAGGGAACCGGGGACCATAACACTGCTCGGGCAGGGTGGCCGGTAAAGGAAACGGGCCACCACATATACGGACACTTCGTTTGAACTGACGGGTGGTTACAACGGGTGGTTACAACACCCTGCCTTATGAATGAGGGAACGGCACCTGCCGGTCGCCTTCAAATTCACCACACCTTGTCTCATGAATGAGGGAGCGGCAAGGCCGGTCGCCTTCAAATTCACAATATCTTGTCATATGAGTGAGGTAACGGCACCGCCGGTCACCTTCAAACTCACAATAGCTCTTTTCGTAAATGAGGGAACGGTACCGCCGGTCTCCTTCAAATTTACATAAGCCTTGTACCGAACTTACTACCAGTATGTGAGCTATGTCTGCGCAGAATCACCGGGCAGAACCAACAGCCTTATTGAACTGATAACACTTTCGCCTGTAAGGCAGGAACTTCCAGATTGTAAAATCTCACGAACGTAGACGGGGAGGCCCAGCCTGCCGCCACGCAAATATCGTGGATGGAAATCCCTCTGGCCCAAGCCCACGAAGAGGCCATGCCTCTGGTGGAGTGTGCTCTGACACCTAGCGGGCACTGCAGGTGTTTGGAAGCGTATGCAGTTGCAATCGCGTCCACTATCCACCTGGACAGGGTCTGTTTCGAGGAGGCGAGACCTTTAGCGCGCCCTCCAAACGAAACAAATAGCTGCTCAGAACGCCTGAAGGCGGCGGAGCGTGTGACATAAACCCTCAATGCCCTGACAGGGCAGAGGATATTGCCACCGTCCCCCTCGTCGGATGCTGGCAGAGCCGAGAGGGAGATAATCTGCGCCCTGAAAGGAGTGCCGATCGCTTTGGGGACATAACCATGCCTCGGTCTGAGAATGACCTTAGAGTCATTAGGACCGAACTCCATACACGTCGGGCTCACTGAGAGCGCGTGTAGATCCCCCACGCGTTTCACTGAAGCCAGAGCTATCAGGAACGCGGTTTTTAGCGAAAGGAACCTTGGTTCCACAGTCTCGAGCGGTTCAAAGGGATGAGCCTTCATGGCCTCTAGGACCAAGGCCAGATCCCAAATAGGAACCGATGGGAGCCGCGGGGGATTCATCCGTCTAGCTCCTCTGAGGAAACGGATGATGAGCTCGTTCCTTCCTAGCGTGCTGCCTAGCGTCGTCTGGGCGAACGCTGCTATAGCCGCTACATACACTTTGAGCGTGGAAGGGGACCTGCCCAGTTCCAAGAGCTCCTGGAGGAAGGAGAGCACCCGCTGGACCCCACATTGCTGCGGTTCCAATCCCTTGGAAGCACACCACTCAGTGAACACCGACCACTTAGAACTATATAACCGCCTCGTCGAGGGGGCTCTAGAGTGTGAGAACGTGTTCATAACCCCTTCGGGCAGGTCAACGGGTATCCGTTGGTCACCCATACATGCAGAGACCATCGCTCTGGATGGGGATGCCAAACTGACCCTCCTGCTTGAGAGAGGAGGTCTGCTCTCAGCGGAACTGGCCAGGGGGGTGAGTGCGACAGCTTCACCAGCTCTGGGTACCAAATCTGGTTCTCCCAGCGCGGCGCTATAAGGAGCACCGGGCGGCGCGTTTCCCTGATTTTCGCTATAACCTGGGTCAATAGGGAAATCGGCGGGAAAGCATACAGCGGGAGGCTGGGCCAAAGTTGGGACAGCGCATCCTCGCTTTTGGACAAGAACGTCGAGCAGCGGGCGTTCTCTTTTGTTGCAAAGAGGTCGAGCTCCGCTCTGCCGAATAGGCGCCATACCAGCTGGACTGTCTGGGGGTGCAGGGACCATTCTCCTGGGAGAATGAGGCCCCTGGACAGCTTGTCCGGGCCCACGTTGAGGTGGCCCGGAACGTGCGCCGCTCTCAGCGAGCGCAGCGAGCTGTGTGCCCACACGAGCAGGCGTTCCGTCAGATTGCCCAGACACCTGGACCTGACACCGCCCTGCCGGTTCACGTAGGACACCACCGTGGTATTGTCCGACCGGACCAACACATGGTGTCCCCGTATAAACGGGAGAAACTGCTTGAGCGCGTTCTCTACCGCTATCATCTCCAAACAGTTTATGTGTAGGAGTTTTTCTCCGCTCGACCAGAGGCCCGAGGCCGGTCTGCCCTCGAAAACGGCGCCCCAACCCGAGGTGGAGGCGTCCGTCGAGATGACTTTGCGGTGTGAGATGGCTCCCATTGTCACTCCCCGCTGGTACTAGTCGGCTACTAACCAGGGCTCTAGGGCTGCAACACAGCCCTGAGTCACTCTGATCCTGAAACCTCCGGCAGCCCAGGCTCTGTGAGGCACTCGGGCGTTTAACCAGCGTTGCAGCGGGCGCATGCGCATTAAGCCCAGCTGGAGCACAGCTGCAGCTGAGGCCATACGTCCCAGCATCCTCTGAAAAAGCTTGAGAGGTGCGATTTTGCCCGGCCGGAAGTACGCAGCCATGCGCCGAACTTGGCGCGTGCGTTGTGGTGACAGGCGGGCAGACATAGCCACAGTGTCCAGATTCAAACCCAGAAATGAGGTTGATTGCGTGGGCACTAATGAGCTCTTGGTCCAGTTGACCGTGAGCCCCAGGCTGTCCAAATGGCTGAGCAGCATTGCCCTGTGGGCGAGGAGCTCGGCCTCTGACTGCGCCAGGATGAGCCAGTCGTCCAAGTAGTTCAATATTCGCATCCCCCGGTTTCTCAGGGGAGCGAGGGCCGCGTCCATGCACTTCGTAAATGTACGGGGTGCTAGTGACAGGCCGAACGGAAGGACGGTGTATTGATAAGCCTGGCCGTCGAAGGCGAATCGTAAGAATGGCCTGTGACGCGGCGTTATCTTGATTTGAAAATATGCGTCTTTCAAATCTAGGGAAATTAGCCAGTCTCTCGGGCGAATATGCGCGAGGATCTGCTTGGTCGTAAGCATCTTGAACGATCTCCTCAAAAGAGCTTTGTTCAGACGCCTCAGATCCAGAATCGGTCTGAGCGACCCGTCCCTTTTTGGCACGAGAAAATATCGGCTGTAAAAGCCTGACTCGCTCATAGAATGGGGAACCGGTTCTATAGCCCCTTTGCACAGCAGCGTGGCTATCTCCGCTCGAAGTAGATGTGCTACTTCTTCGCTCACTCGCGTCTCTATACGCGCACAGAAGCGCGGAGGGCGGCGAGCGAACTGCAGAGTGTAGCCGTGCTTCACTGTTTTCAGCACCCATTCTGATACACCTGGAATGGCTTCCCACGCTCTCGCGTGTGCCACACGGGATAGAACGGCCTCCGGGCTCGAAACGCCGCGCTTTGCGGGTTCGACGGCCTGTATAGGAGGGGCGGGCGCAGTGCGCGCGCTCTCTGTGCTGTGGGCCAGCCGATCGCTCGCGATGGCTGGCCGCCCTACACACTGTATCTCTGCCGCTTCGAGCAGGGAGTGGCTTGTGTGTGGCCTTACACTCGTTGTTCCGGCCACCTTGGGCGGAGAACAAATGGTGTGTGGCGCGGCGCACGGCGCCGGGGGCAGAATGTTCGCGAAAATGTGTGAGCGCGTTTGAGCGGGCACAACTCTTACGCGTGGAACATGACCGGTTAAGAGTGGCTGTGTGACAGCGCGTGTGGTGATTAGGCGTGGGCGCAAATAAGCGGACACGTGACCTAACTCTAGCACTCGAGCGGCCGGTGGCCGCTTTATGTGAGTGAGAGACACGGGATTTGTGGTGCTTGGGTGCAGGGGTGAACACAAAAGTGGGCACGTTTACTGCATTTGAAAACACATACGGCGTGAGCCGTGCAACCAGAAAAAAGGCAACTTCGTGATTTCTCTGGTTCGTCATAAAAACGGCGGTTGTAGACAGGCGAGAGGGCGAGTTCGCCGGCTCGTAGGCTGCGTGGAAAACATCTGCAGTAGCCACAGGAGTGGGGACTGACAGGAAAAACAGAGTTTTAACGGTGGTCCGGCCGCAGCGGGACTTAACCGTCTTTTCTCTCCTTATGTATAGACGTCCAAAAATACTCGAGCACCACGTGGTGCGAGTTAGCTTTCTGTATGTAAGAAAAGCTGGCCGCGAGCCCGGGGAAGCGGACAGTAAAACATTTTTATCTGCCGCGAGAGCTGGGCTCGAACTCGGGTCTCCGGCGTTTCAGCCGCTGATTTTGCCACTGTGCTACCGGGAGGGACACAATAGCATTCAGTTAGCGCGAGCATACAGCAGTACGTCCTCGTGCTTGTTGGCAGTCGTGCGTGCATAAAAGACAGGCTCGTTACTGCAATAGTAATATTTCCAGCCGCCTGAATTGGAGAGGGGGCTGAGAAATGCTAGAGAATGGCGGTTCGTCCGGCCACAGCGGGACGAAAACACCCTCTGTTAATTTCCCGGTGAGTGCGACGCGCGCACGTGCTCGTGACCGAGCGCACTCACATTCCTTGTGAACGGCGCAATCTGCGCGGTCCAAGAGGGGGGAGTGCGGGTTCGTTGGAGAGCATATGTCAGCGTCATGTCTTATGACGGCGTATGTTTGCTGGCGTGCGTGTCTTAACAGGCTCGTGTACAGCAATATGAACAATTCCAGTCGCCTGAACTCATGAGGGGACTGAAAAATGTGCGCGAGGGTGGAACAGCTCTCTTGTAACGTAAAGAGAGCTGCAGGACCGTGCATTTCTGCCATCCCTTGTATATAAGCGGCGCATCAGCGCGGCATGAACAGAGGGGGGGAGGAGGCTCGCTCCGAGACCGTTCATTTCTACCATCCCTTGCAAGCGGCGCGGTGGCGCGGCTTGAACAGAGGGGGAGGAGGCTCGCTCCGAGACCGTTCATTCCTACCATCCCTTGAAAGCGGCGCGGTGGCGCGGCTTGAATAGAGGGGGAGAAGGCTCGCTCCGAGACCGTTCATTCCTACCATCCCTTGTAAGCGGCGCGGCTTGAACAGAGGGGGAGGAGGCTCGCTCCGAGACCGTTCATTTCAACCATCTCTTGTAAGCGGCGCGGTGGCGCGGCTTGAACAGAGGGGGGGAACAGCGGAGTGATGTCGTCATAAAACTGCTCGAGTCGAGCCCGCAGGGTCGACATAGAGAGTTCCTCACACTCGGGGCATTCGCCCGCGAGGAGGCGGCGGCGGCGTGGTCACGGCCCAGACAGAGAGCGCAGACACATGGCGGTCTCTGGTGCTGAGCTGCACGTGGCACGAGCCGCAGGTGGAACGAGGCGTTTTGATAAAAACGCTCGTGCTCTTTTATGAAACGTGTGACGCAACGGCGAGAACACGTGCAATGAAAGGATATAATGCTGCCGGATAGCAGAGCAGGCACGGATGGCTGAAGGTGGCGCGATGCTGCCGGCTTCTTCAGGCGCTGTCCTCTGCTTGCTCGTCTGCACGTTCAACGGCGGCGGGTTCCAGATCCAGCGATGCGAAGGGCTTCGCTGAAGAAAAGAAAATCGAATATGCAGCCCGTGAGCCCTGCATATATACACGTGGCCACGCCCCACCTGTAGGCAAATGAAGCCAGGTGGGCGCGAAGCGCCCTCATTGGTCGCCACGTCACGCGGGCTCACCGATAGGCTGCTGCAGTTGCCAGCAGAGCAGCCAATGGCACGCTGGAATAGCCTGCTATGGTCTGCCAGGCTGCCGCACTGCGTTGACAATGTTACAAAATTAAGGATAATTTTGGGTTTTTCAGAAATCTCGAAGAAAGAATACTTTCCCGTAGCGTAAGGAACTTACGCAATACGAGAGAACCTCTCGTAAGAGAAGCTGAAATTTTAGCCGTTTTTACAGTCTTCAATGTCATATGATCCTTTAGAAATCATTGTAATACGTTAATTTTGTAAACCGTGATGGTTCTTTTCATTATTATGATTATTTATCAAATATATATATTACATATCTTGTTAATTTTATATTAATATTATATATTATATACATATATATATACATATATATATATATATATATATATATATATATATATATATATATATATATATATATATACATACATACATACATACATACATACATACATACATACATACATACATACATACATACATACATACATACATACATACATACATACATACATACATACATACATACATACATACATACATTATATATATATATATATATATAGTCTGCACAAAGCTTAGGTAGGTGGTACGTGTCAATGTAGCATCCACATGGATGGCAGGAACCAAGGTTTCCCAGCAGAACATTGACAAAAGCATCACACTGCCTCTACCGGCTTGCCTTCTTCCCATAGTGCATACTGGTGCCATGTGTTCCCAGCCTTCACTCCCCACGTGCATCAATGAGCCTTGGCCGCCCATGACCCTGTTACCAGTTCACCACTGTTCCTTCCTTGGACCACTTTTGATAGATACTGACAACTACAATGTTCACTTGCTGCCTTATATATCCCACCCACTAACAGGTGCCGTGATGAAGAGATAATCAGTGTTATTCACTTTACCGGTCATAATGTTATGCCTGATCGGTATATATATATATATATGTATGTATGTATGTATGTATGTATGTATGTATGTATGTATGTATGTATGTATGTATGTATGTATGTATGTATGTATGTATGTATGTGTGTATGTGTGTATGTGTGTGTGTATGTGTGTATGTGTGTATGTGTGTATGTGTGTATGTGTGTATGTGTGTATGTGTGTATGTGTGTATGTGTGTATGTGTGTATGTGTGTATGTGTGTATGTATGTATGTATGTATGTATGTATATGTATATGTGTGTGTGTGTTTTCTGTATATCACTTTTTTAATTCTTTTACATATTTTTTTTCATGATGTTAATATTGACTTTGGTACTTTTGACATCCCTTTTGCTGTTATTCTCATCCTCTCATCCTTCCTGATTTTTTAAATCTCTTACAAATGTTCTCCTCATTCTCTCTCATTCTCTCTCTCCTGATCTCTAATTACTAAACAATGAGTTAATTACCTGAGTCAGAGCTCATGAATTTATTCATATGCTCTCTGGCACTCTGGTAATTACCAAAAGCTTGTAGTGTACCAAGCAGAAAGGTTCTCCCCTCGCAAAGGGACTGTTCACGTCTTTATTACAGCATCGAGCTCCCCCTGCTCACTGTATCTGTACAGGGTGACCATAACGCTGTTACCAAGAGATGACTTATCACGCTTTTTTTACAACTCATATTATGAAAGTCATGTCTCTATTCCCATAGATGAATGTTTACAATTTCCACTTGGAATGAGTGACAAAATAATTCATTACATCACCACTGTTTACAGCAGCGATATTTCGGAAAGGGAGGGCTGGAGTTATTTTTCAGCTGTGTTATTGTCCGCAAGCTCAAGGCAGAACTCCATCGATTGGCCCGTTTCCAGTTAGTCCATCCTGAAGTGAGTCTTTGTGCCGATATACGACAAGCTCTGCATCTGTCCTCTCCACAGCCCTCGGCACAAACTGCACAACAATGCAGCCAGTCAAGTATCTATAGAGTTACTGTGTACAGAAAGCATCGCATAATGATCTTTAATATCTGCAGCTTATTGGGAGGTAATTCCTCCTCTGCAGCTGAAGTTCATCGATTGAAGGGTGACTGGGGAAGAATAGTTTCATAATGGCCTAAGAGTTCGATTTCGATCTCAAAAATGAACACAAATAATATGTTTACAAAGGTAAAATAATCCTTGAAGGCATTATATGAAATTATGCTGTGGATACAGGATTGTGGGTCATAGGAGGTCAATGTCACATGAATAAGACATTGAATTAATATTCTTCTTTTTTTGTGTTATTTTAGCGTGCTCGTCATAGCATCACTGCTAAAAAAAATGCGCTGTCATTTCCCTCATGGTCTCCCTGATAAAGACTAAGAGAAAAGGTCAGCCACAGGACAGATGTCTCACAGACAATGAGTTCAAAGGAACTGCTGTTTTTCATAGAAGTTATTATCAAACTGGTGCTTCTTTCTCACACTTTATTCAGCCAGATAATGAAACAAAACAATTGAAACATCCTTATCTGCCCCACCTTGCAAATCCACATATTAACGTTGTTATTTCACGCCGTTGCATTACGATATCAGTGACGACTATCTCTGGACTATAATTCGATTTATGCTAAATAGTCCCTCTCCACCCTTTCCTTACTAGTGTTATATTTTTTTTATTTTTTTGCAGGTTGCAGCTACAACCAAACCTTTTTGTGGCTATTTCAGTTTGCATAGATTCTTTCCTTTAACAGAGTCAAATGTCTTGACGTTTTGATGGCCTCATGGTGTCTGTTTTATTCACTGGGTAGCCCAACCCACACTGGAATCTCATGTATTTTAAACATCAAATGTGTTCTGATTGGCTTGGTTTTGACTCATCTGTAGAACACAAAAGGTAAACTTTTGAAGAGTGTCCTGGTCGCTCTTTTCCATGCACTCACGATAAACTAGGACTGGAGCTTCAGTGCTTCAAAAAGGCCACAAAAGCACCACATGATAGCTTTATGTGTCAAACAGACTGACATTTAAAGGGATAGTTCACCCAAAAACGAATTTTTTATGTTTATCTGCTTACCCCCAGGGCATCCAAGATGTAGGTGTCTTTGTTTCTTCAGTAGAACACAAATTAAGATTTTTAACTCCAACCGTTGCAGTGTGATAGTCGTATAATGCATGTCAATGGGGATATTTTAGAGTATGAGAGCAATGAGAGTAAAAACACATAGACATCCTTATTAAACCATGCGGCTCGTGGCGACACATTGATGTCTTAAGACACAAAACGATCGGTTTCTGCGAGAAACCGAACAGTATTTATGTTATTTTTTTTACCTCTTATCAGACGAATGTCATCTAGTATTCCCAGTGCCATAACTTCCGGCGAATAAGGACAAAATACTGGCGCAATCAAAGATATATAAATGTAGATGCCCCATTCGACCGATCCGGGCAGGCACTAATGAGGAATCTATGTATATATCTATGATCGCGCTGGTATTTTGCATGTATTTTGACCTTATTCGCCGGAAGTTATGGCACGGGGACGGCTAATGCAGAGCCATAGAAAAAAATGAAATACATTTTTAAATATGGATATTTTTCTTACACAAACGCATCAATTTGCTTCAGAAGGCCTTTATTAACACCCTGGAGCCGTGTGGAGCACGTTATTTGATGGACAGATGCATTTTTTATGGGCTTCAAAAACAGAGCAACTATTACTATTATAATGCTTGGATTAGCCAGAACATTTTTAATGTAACTCAAATTTTATTAGTCTGAAAGAAGACTGCCATATACACCTTGGATGACTTGAGGGTGAGTAAATCATGGGCTAATTTTAATTTGTGGGTGAACTATCCCTTTAAGTCCATCTGAAGTTTTTCTTAGGCCTGTTGATGAGAAGTAAAGAATGAATCGTTCTTTTGAGTCAGATCTTTGTGAGTCCAGTAGATCCACTTCACAAAACCAAACTCACTGTTTGAAGTTTCAGCTATTCAGCTATAAGGCTCACTGGAAATGAAAATTGCCAATGGCAACTTGTATTTCTACTTAAATTTCAATCTGAACTACCCACAAATGTCTTCAGAAAACGCATTTATCATACTTACTAGAGCTTTTGCATCTGTATTGCTGATTCCCAGTTCTGTGAAACTGCAAGGGAGATAAAACAACCAGTGCATTCTTCAAAATTTCATAATTTTTGTACTTTCGGTGGTCCTGCTCTAGCCAAGCGACTACTATTGAGATACATGGGATACTAGTAGCGGATAATAAGATATTCATATAAATAAATCGTAGTTATTCTTATACATTCCTGCAGGCTGTTTTGTCTGGGTCAGGGACACTGGTCACTAAGAAGCCAGAAAGAAGAGAACAGAGCAAGTCTTTCACTGAGACAGGGAGAGATGAGTCATTCCTCATGTGAGGTTTTGAGGAAGAATTAAAGGGAAGCCTTCGGCAGGGACACGCCAGGTCTTTCTGCACTCTGAAGCTGCGAGAGAAAGACATGTGGCAGATAAGGTGCAAGGCGGGGGAGGTGATGTGTTTATCGTAGGCAGTGTGTGAGCGTGAACGTTTTTTCACAGGACGGACAGCTTCCAAAATGTGTGGCAAGATGCTTGAGGTCTCCGTGATTGACGGGTCCTGCCGGGTCTGATGGATCCTCGGAGGGAGAGGATAGATTAGTGTCTCTATTTTTCTGTCACTCGCTACTTTGTTTAGCTCTCTGCCTTTTGCTCTCACTCACATTCCCTTCACTTTTCTTTCCTGCGCTCCAGACTCCCTTTATTGCTATTCAGAGTGAAACTTGATTCATTTGACTGACAGGAAGTGCAGTTCTTGGAATGCAAACCTTAGCATGCACGTATCTGTTACACCCTTGTGAAAATGCAAACATTGCACAGCAGTGTTTAATCAACACGTACAAAAGCGACACTCAGAAACGCTCATTTGCATGTAGCGATCCGTGACTTTTGAAATGAGGAGCCGAAATAAATTCATAAATTCATATCCCCTCTGAGGATAAATTCATGGTACCAAATGATGTTTACATTTGCATTCGATTTTTTTTACAAAGATTATGCATGGCAGGATTTTTCAAAATGAGTTCGGCGGGAAAAAAGAATGTAAAAAAACACTTGCAGAATTAAAGGTGTCATTTGATGCTATTTTAAAAATGTATTATTTTGATAATTGGGTGTAATAGAACAGGTTAACAAGCTTTAATGTTCAAAAAACATTAAATACTGTACATTATTTCAGCTCTCCTATTCCCAGTCTGTCTAAAACATGCCGATTTCTACAAAGCCCCTCCTTCCGAAAAGCTCTGATTGGCCAGCTGACCCAGTGCTTTGTGATTGGCCAAACCATATACTTAAAAAAAAAAAAAAAAAAAAAAAAAAAAAAAAAGGACAACGCTCCTTTACTATCTTCCGTTGTAGAAAAGTGAAGCAGGCAATGTCCGAATATGGCACTGACATCTTGCGCTAATTTGGGACCTGCGTCTGCATGTAGAGCCGCGATATCAAAACCCCGCCCACACTCCCGCAGTATCTATTAGTACAGTTTACTGCAGAATAACTCATTATGTCGGTGTGAAATAAACAAGTTATGGAAATGTAGAAATTAAAGCTAAATTTGCCAATCTCCTCCTGAAAATCTCCCCAAAAGTCAGTTGAGACACTTTGGCTTCACTTTTCAGGATGTGTGCGGCAGGCTTGGGCCAAACACCTCAAGCATGTGTTAGAAATGCAACGCCCCTTACCGTAATCGCGAGCTTCTGCTTCCAAGGCTTCTAAGCATTTGTAAGCACAGTTGGTAATAATGTTGTCGGTTTCACCACATCAGTTTGAGACTGATTCTGAAAATGCGGATGATCAAGCCGATCGATTGAAACCAACTTTGCAAGCACGACTTGAGCAGAACATTTCAAAGTGGTAAGTAGTCATTGTAGCCGGTGTTGTACTCTCCCAGGCTCAGGCACAGCTGTCCTCTGTAAAATTCACTGTGCACAAGCAAACTTTTGGGTTGTACTGCTCAAGAGCAGCTTTATAAATAAATCTTAACCTCTGATTAACCTCTAAAAGTAAAAGCGGTTTGCTTTTCTCATCCAAAAACAGAAAAGCGGTTTGCCTTCTCATCCAAAAACAGAGTTTCTGCGACATGATGACAACAATTCATGGAAACCTCACCTTCTTTCTTTGCGTAAGCCTTGGGTTCACATTGTGACGTAGACGTTTGAGGAATAACATATGGACTCGGATCAAGGTTTTTTTTGTCAGATCTGGATCAGTGTTCTCTGTTAGATCTACAGTGAGGAAAATAAGTATTTGAACACCCTGCTATTTTGCAAGTTCTCCCACTTGGAAATCATGGAGGGGTCTGAAATTGTCGCCGTAGGTGCATGTCCACTGTGAGAGACATAATTTTACAAAAAAAAAATCCAGAAATCTCAATATATGATTTTTAACTATTAACTATTTATTTGTATGATACAGCTGCAAATAAGTATTTGAACACCTGTCTATCAGCTAGAATTCTGACCCTCAAAGATCTGTCTGCCTTTAAAATGTCCACCTCCACTCCATTTATTATCCTAAATTAGATGCACCTGTTTGAGGTTGTTAGCTGCATAAAGACACCTGTCCACCCCATACAATCAGTAAGAATCCAACTACTAACATGGCCAAGACCAAAGAGCTGTCCAAAGACACTAGAGACAAAATTGTACACCTCCACAAGCCTGGAAAGGGCTACGGGGAAATTGCCAAGCAGCTTGGTGAAAAAAGGTCCACTGTTGGAGCAATCATTAGAAAATGGAAGAAGCTAAACATGACTGTCTATCTCCCTCGGACTGGGGCTCCATGCAAGATCTCACCTCGTGGAGTCTCAATGATCCTAAGAAAGGTGAGAAATCAGAATTAGACGGGAGGAGCTGGTCAATGACCTGAAAAGAGCTGGGACCACCGTTTCCAAGGTTACTGTTGGTAAAACACTACTACGTCATGGTTTGAAATCATGCATGGCACGGAAGGTTCCCCTGCTTAAACCAGCACATGTCAAGGCCCGTCTTCAGTTTGCCAATGACCATTTGGATGATCCAGAGGAGTCATGGGAGAAAGTCATTGTAGTAAAGTTTGTTCGTACGGGAAGAAGGAGGCGGGAACCGGCGAACATTCAAAATGTTTAATCAAAATAAACACAAAATAAAATGGCGGCGGCAGCCCCTCGCGGCCGACTGCCGCCTACACACAAACACAAATGAACATAAAATGAAAATAACAAGCTGCAGCCCCTCACGGACGACTGCAGCGTACACATAACATAACTAAAATGAAACACAACACAAAATCCAGGCCTGGTCCTCTCTCGTCCCTCACTGTCGTCGCTCCTCCTTTATACTCCCTCACTCCTCCGCGAGAGCCGAGATCGCTGCGGCGCGCAGCTGGCGCTCATCCTCCCACAGTCATATATAACTTTTTGGTCATAATTCCACTAAACGTGTTTGGAGGAAGAAGAATGATGAGTACCATCCCAAGAACACCATCCCTACTGTGAAGCATGGGGGTGGTAGCATCATGCTTTGGGGGTGTTTTTCTGCACATGGGACAGGGCGACTGCACTGTATTAAGGAGAGGATGACCGGGGCCATGTATTGCGAGATTTTGGGGAACAACCTCCTTCCCTCAGTTAGAGCATTGAAGATGGGTCGAGGCTTTGTCTTCCAACATGACAATGACCCGAAGCACACAGCCAGGATAACCAAGGAGTGGCTCTGTAAGAAGCATATCAAGGTTCTGGCGTGGCCTAGCCAGTCTCTAGACCTAAACCCAATAGAGAATCTTTGGAGGGAGCTCAAACTCCGTGTTTCTCAGTGACAGGCCAGAAACCTGACTGATCTAGAGAAGATCTGTGTGGAGGAGTGGGCCAAAATCCCTCCTGCAGTGTGTGCAAACCTGGTGAAAAACTACAGGAAACGTTTGACCTCTGTAATTGCAAACAAAGGCTACTGTACCAAATATTAACATTGATTTTCTCAGGTGTTCAAATACTTATTTGCAGCTGTATCATACAAATAAATAGTTTAAAAAAATCATACATTGTGATTTCTGGATTTTTTTTATTTAGATTATGTCTCTCACAGTGGACATGCACCTACGATGACAATTTCAGACCCCTCCATGATTTCTAAGTGGGAGAACTTGCAAAATAGCAGGGAGTTCAAATACTTATTTTCCTCACTGTATATATGAGCTTTGTAACATATGTGTAACATATGCTATGTGTAAGCAACTGCAATGTAACATTGCAGATTGAATACATGCACAAATGGATTACACTAAAGGAAATGGAAAATATTAAACTGCATCATATGACATTGTCAGAAATCATGACAGTGTTCACTATAATTTAATTCTATTAACAGCATTAGTTTGGAACACTAAGAAATTAAAACGAATCTACATTTTGAATTAAGTAACCTCGTTTTCCTTGTTGCATACTTTCAAGAGTGTCCTTGGTTTAGTAGGGTATTATTCTCTATTAAAGGTGCCCTAGAATGATTTGAAACAACATTTAGGGTAGTCTACATAGAGGTTATATGGCTTATTTAAGGTCAATAATTGTCCAGCTACGGTTTTACAGGTCCATTTACAACTCTAGAAATCTTCCCCAGGATGAAATGGTCTGTTTTTGCCTTATTTGGAAGGGTCATGAATATTAATGCGGAGTTCTGCTCTGATTGGCTGTTTCACTGCGGCTTAATCATAGCAGGCACAACTTTACTGACCGTCTTGATGATGGAGAGATTAGGCATTCAACCTTATATATATCAATCAGTATATAATCATACTTCAGTTGTCAAAAATATAAATAAATAAATATCAAATTACTATCGTTTCAACTTAAATGGTGGAGGTGTTGACGTTAGCTAGAAGGATCGAGTGAGCTATGTGTAAGCAACTAAACTAACATAGTATGTTACGTATCTATGGTTGCATTTACTAATTTATGACAACACTGGCATGAAATAATATTAACCTTTGTCATTAGACATACTATTTAGTTATGTAAGCCACTTGGATTATCCTGTTTTTACCGTATAGCATCTTGCGTTGGATATAGACAACAACAGGAATAATATCGTTAATGTTGTCTCTCTAAGAAACTTTCGATTTAATCAGAAATGGTTTAGACAGTCAAGAAGTGGATAAAATCACTTACTGCTTGCAGGTATATGGTTGGAATTGCCCCTTTCTTCAGTGTCGGACGCTGAGCAAAGTCAGCTTGATATTGACCCAGGTTTGAAAAACTGTCCGTGATGAAATGGGCTGAGCAAACTAACAACTTTGAATTAAATTGTTGCGGTATCCGATTATAAATAAACATCAACCATGCCGGTTGACATGTTTTATTTGTGGGAAGAGTATGAAACGTCTTCACATCCCCTGCACAGCCTGGAACATAACATTTGTTTCCATGATCTGCCATGTTCGCTATCCTCGCGTGACGCTTGTTTACCTGCATAACTCCAGATGATACGGCGGCTGCGCAGTTTCGCCAGATAGTGAACATGTGCTTGCTTATGCAAATGTTGGGGGGCGTACATATTAATGATCCCATGTATTGCATCACTGCTGGTGTTATGTTGAGATTTGCCTATTTTTCCGTGGTGTTTTTCACAAACGAGATTTACATATGAAGGAGGAGGCAATGGTGTTTTTGAGACTCACTGTATGTGATTTACATGTACTGAACTCCTGTTATTTAACTATGGCAAGGTTAATTCAATTTTTCATTCTAGGGCACCTTTAAAATTAATATACCAGAACAGTATTTGTGCTTTTTCCACATTTTGTTATGTTACAGGCTTATTCCAAAATGGATTAAATTATTTCCCTCAAAATTCTACAAACAATACCCCATAATGACAACATGAAAGAAGTTGGTTTGAAATCTTTGCAAATTTATAAAAAAAAAAACACGAAAATAAATCACATGTACATAAGTACTCTTTAACGTTGTTATTATGGGGTATTGTTTGTAGAATTGAGGAAAAAAATTATGAATTTAATCTATTTTGGAAAAAGACTGTAACAACAAAATGTGGAAAAAGTGAAGAGCTGTGAATACTTTCCAGATGCACTGTAAGTCATGTCAAAGTGAAAAAACAATAGATAATAGAATTAGTTTCTACTAACAATTATTAGGCTTTTATTAATAGTGACTTTCTTTTGAGACCATTAGTCAACAAATCCTTGGAAAACACTTTTTATCTTGTAATATTTGTTTTGCTTTATTTTCTATACTGTCTGTTTTTTTTTTTTTCTTATTAAAATATTTGAGCAGTTACTGCCTCCTTGGATGGAAACCATTGGTTGTAATTGTTAGAGCATGTAGTCAGTAGTCCATTCTTGGAAAATCATGCCCTCTCTTTAACTCTCTCTCTGTTCCCTTGATTCTCTCTATTTCTTTCACATTCACAGAGACAGAGAGTGAGGGATCAGTTGAGTAGCTCTCTCTGGTTGAATGATTCACCCCAACACACACACACAGCAAGGAGAGCTTCTGATGCAGATATTTTTAGAGCGCGTTGGCAGTGGGATCCATAGAGATATGCGTGTGTGTGTGTGTGTGTGTGTGTGTGTGAGAGAGAGTATGTGTGTGAGTGAGTACTATAGACAAAACCAGAACGTGATCAGAGAAGTAATGTCACATCAGAGCGCAAAGACAGTGACTCAGAGAGTCTCCTTTCAGTAAAAACACAGTGCTCACAATCAAGAGACTCTACTGTTCAACACATTATAGACATTGGCTAAACATCAGACTGTGTGCAAACCCAACGCAAATAAACAAACTATGACCAAATCACTGAGCAGTCAATACTCTAGCTACAAACTATACTGACCAATCAGCCATCAGAACACAGACACTACTGACACACACAGATGATACATATAGGGTGTTCTGTAATATAAAAATAGGATTAATGAAAATGTCTTTAAGAACATAATATAATTCATTGTATAAGAACAATGTTAATTGCAAGACTTAAGAAATATATTTAGTTCCAGTAGATTTTCTTTATTTTTAATTAAATAAAAATCCAAGAATTTGAATTCTTAATGTTTTTTTAACAGTAAAACAAAGAAACAAAGAAACTTTATTTTCCAAAGTTTTAACTGTTTTTTTCCCCCAGAATACCAACTATTCTTATCTTAACACACTTTATTGTGAAATCTAGATAAGCCGATGCAGATTACATACAAGTCTTTTTGTATTTACATCAAGGAATTAATTTAATACTTAATATAAATGTGTTTCAAAGTCATGTCAGAATTTTCTCCAAGTTTCTTCTTTTAAAGGGGTCCTTTTTATTTTGTTATACTGTTGTCTATGGTCAACTTATGACGTCCGCGTGGTTTTTACATTCAAAAACATCATAATGAATAAGTAATAGGCTATTTTCTGCCCTGGTTTTGAGGCTCTCTCCTGGAACACTCGGTTTGTATGGGCGTGCCGCACTGAAGACCTGGAAGTAAAGGCCCACGGCTAGGATTGGAAAAGATTTGCATATTTTATGAGCTTCAGCTCCACTCAGTACATGGGGGAATTGTTTTGAAAGCGTGTGGGAAAAGTCACGCGTGCGAGTGAACAACGCACATCAAGAAAGGAAGGTTATTTCACTATTTAAGATAGCCCGTCGGCAGGCCGGGCTTACGTTTTGGTAGCCCGTCTGGAAAACACACATAGCCCTGGGACGTTGGGCTTTGCGAGCCCTGGCCCATACATGGCCGAGTTTGATCCTGAATCGCAATGAACCAACAACACCACAAATAAAGGATTCTCCAGCCTTTGACAGCGTGCTAAGGTATGTTCAGTTAGACACGTGTATATATAATCAAAAGATATCAAATGATCTATTTGATCAATGCAATACTATCACATATAAAAAAACTTTTTTTAATCACATTAATGTGTTGCTTCATTCATTAATGTAATCTCATCCTGTCTGCAAATCAAGTCTCTTGTTTACAAATGAATCCGTGGTGAAATGAAGGAACAAATGCTCAATGTCTTCCCCACGTGAGCTGGATATTCATTAAATATAAAGTTCATCCGTGCATTCCATAATACTGGAATCCGAATGAAGCTTATGTGGTATGTTTATTGCTTAGAAGTTTGATCCGGTTTTGCTCTATATAGGCCTATGTCACCTAGTGATGTGTCGTTCATGAACGATTCGTTCATTTTGAACGAATCTTTAATATGACTCGAGAACAACAGGTTGTCTCAGAGAGCGGTTCGTTCATTTTGTGTTGACTGTGCATGCGCAACATCCCATATGTTCTTTACAGGAAACAGAATTGATTAGTTCACCAGTCTCGAATCATTCGTTCATCCAGTCCCAGCCCATAGGCAAGGTTATGCAGTCACCGGAAACAGAAAAGATTAGTTCATCTCTCGAGTCTTCTCGTTCAAATCGTTCGTTCAAGTCCCCATAGGCTGAATGCAGAAACAGTTCATCTCTCGAGTCTTGTTCTTTTGTCACATGACGTGACAGCCGTGTTGGATACAGAAATAAGTTAATTCCTTTACAGTCTATGGTTAATTCACAATTCCTTACAAACAAGTGAGTTTTTTTTTAATGTTTGTTTAGTTCAGCTTTTTTAGCTAGTTTAATTGATTTTCCTATGAAGCCTGGACACATTGGGTTGTTCAGAACGGATCGGCATAACAAATGTTTATTGCACATATCTTCTGATGATTTTATAATAATAAATATATTACAACATGCAGTCAATAATACCACTGTAATATTGCATATGTTGCGAGACACTGAACAGGAAAGCGGTCACGTGAAAAAAGAGCGAACGACTTGAACGAGAAGACTCGGGAGATTAACTAATCTTTTCTGTTTCCGGTGACTGCATATTGCATATGGGTCTGGGACTTGATGAACGAATGACTCAAACCCGAAGACTTGAGACTGGTGAACTAATCAATTCTGTTTCCGGACGCATGTATTACATGAGGCTGTCACGGCCCAGATCAGACATGATGACTGAACTAACGGCTCATACCCGAGAGGTGAACTAAACTTTCCAGGGAACAGACGTGTTTAAATGTGAAGTGACAAAGGAAAGCACGATTTGGATCGGGAGGTGAGGTGAACTAACAGACTGCATACATAGACTGAAGCAATTTAAGCAATTCATTAATAATTTATTTCTCAAAGTTTGGCCATGGCTGCATTAGCTTATAGTTTATTTTTTATTCCAAAAAAGTACTTAATGTGTTGAAAAATGTAGCATGTAACGTTTTAATTAGATTCTGCTGAAATGAACGAAATGACTTGAAAAAAGATTCATTCATTTTGCTGAACGAGATTCAAAGATTCGAGTCAGTAAAATGATCCGAACTTCCCATCACTAATGTCACCTCAGGCAGGAGTGAAATTGAATAGCACTCTAGCATACTAATCATACTATTTCTGCAACATATAGCATGTATACTATAAATAATACTGAAACTTTCTATTCAGAGAGTACTTGGATGGCCTACTATATTTGCCAAAACGAGTTTACAACAGAGCACACTGCACAGAATACTGTATCCCACAATGCAGTGCACTTGCTCTTTCATGTGCAAGGTGATGAATAAAACAGAATAAATATCCATGTTGATTTCAATATCATTATTGGGTCAGACTGCTGAAAGACACTAGTGTAAACTGCCATGTGTGGATACTGCACAGTATGTATAAATCGTATTCCTTTACAAACATAGTCATAAACTCTACACTAACAGCACATAAACACTGACCTCATAACACCATAACATGTTTCTTGTGATTTGCACATTGGGTATGTTCACTATGCTACTGTTATGCAAGCACTCATCGTTCAACTATGTAATGTAAACGCAACGCCCTGTGCTAAATGAAGGTTCTAGTGCATATCACAGGCACTATATCAGTCTGCTAATAGAAATATATTTCAATTAGCATGGATGTACTTCCAGTCTGACTTAGCTAAATCCTTTATGTGAGTCATATGTCAGGCTCTGCGCTTAGTCGAAGCAGCCATTCTGGGTTAAATGAGCGCTGACTCTGAATAATTAAAATGCCTCACCAGTTCCCTTGTCCTTGCCTGAGCCTTCTCTCATAACTCACCCACATATAGAAACCCGGGCTGGAATGGTTTTGCAAAGCCAATGCAGGCAGTGGAAATGCCTCCTCTTGTCATTCCGAGGGACAACCTGTTTTCACCATCTAGATGATAATGATGAGTGAGGTGTGGTTGTCATTCTCTCACTCTCTTTCTCTCACCCTCACACTCTCTCAGGTGTTTCACTTCACTCACAACTCTGAGTGAGCGAAAACTTGTTTAGTGAGTGAGAGTGTGGAGTTTGTAGGTGCGAGCGCGTCTGTGTGTGCGTTCGCACTTGAACCTGCACGCTTGGAATACAATACAATACATCGCATTGTGTGCAGGAACGTCTATTCTGTCTAGCAGAGCTTTATGTGATCAGCAAGTAAAGGCATTCATACTTTTCACTCACTGTACTTATTTGCTTTGAACTACATACCATGATTGTGACATGACCGCGACAAAAGGGTTTTGAGAGGAAAATAAATAAGACAGGCAAAAGGAAATCGCAGCAAGAAAAAGGATTTCAGTATTTATTTATTTTTAAAAAATTATAAAGGATTTCAGAGTATGACAAGTTTGCAGCAAAAATGTTACGTGACACAATATCAGCCAATCAGAACATTGTTTTATGACCAGATCTATAGCAAAATTTTGGATTCATGTGGCTTATTTCTTTTATTTGTATAATTATAAACACATACATTTATTAATAAATAATTCACATTTACGATAATACTACACACACACACACACACACACTATTTGACTCAAACCGGCAACCTCAAGCATCCAAGATGGCTGCCAGTAGTTTTCTCTGAGAATTTGGCCTCTTAGAATCTAACAAAAATCTACTGAATCCTTTCTGGTATTCTCAAATTTAGTGGTTAATTGACTCAAGTTGCATTTTATTTAAATTGTGTTTCAGTATTGAGGACAGTATTTCCACTATCTGCTGAGCTTGTGCTGTAGTCCTAGTTGATGGGCTTTCGGGCCTACTAGGACCTTGACAAACAGATCTGTCACTATCAACATTTGCAACTTTCATCGACTTACGGTACATCCTGGTAAGACACATTATGCCTCCTAAAAATGCTAAATGATATTTGGAGTAATTGTGATTGTAATTATTGGATTTTGTATGTATTGTTTGGACCCCAGGAAGACTAGCTGTCGTCTTGGCGTCAGCTAATGGGGATCCTTTTAAATAAACAAATAAACAAACACACACACACACACACACACACACACACACACACACACACACACACACACACACACACACACACACACACACACACACACACACACACACACACACACACACTCTATAATGTTCAAAAGTTTTATATCTCAAATGCTGTTCTTTTGGAACTTTCTATTCATCAAATAATTCTGTTTTCACAAAAGTATTAGACATATTAAACTTTCACCACTTAATATTGTTCCGCTTTTTACAGTTGCCAAATAAAGTAACCACTGGTTATCTGGTGGTTAAGATACAGTGTAAGATTTGATCTTAATAAGTCCATGAATTCACAACCAGAAAATAGACGCCCACCAACTCTGCTGCTGTATCCATCCTAACGTCCATCCTACCATTTCTCCCTGTCTTATTGTCACGCCTTTTTGGAGGATTCTTGTGCCCTCAAAACACACATTTCTTCACCCGACAGTGACAGGCACTGATTGGAGCCTCGGACCAATACGAGGGTGTGAAGAGGGGGCGAAGTCAGTATTCTTCCCGTATTCTCTGGTTGCTCTGGGTGGCTTTTCCTCAGGTTTCTCTCCTGACAGCCTTGGCTAGCACACAGGGCAGGCTGCTGTCACTGATAAGGCAGGTGACAAATGAGCCAGTCGCTGCCTACATCGGTTTTACATTAAAAAATGGCCCAGGCCATCTTTCGGGATGCTAGCATGAAAGATTTCCACCTCACACCATCTGAACGCTTGCTGATGTAATCTCCCAGCTCAAGTCCATATTAACCCTTTAGAAGGACCAATGGAGGTTTGGTGGACCTGAATGGATAAGAAATGGAGCTTCTATTTAGGAACTGAGTTAAGTGTCAGTGGCACTGCCACTCGAACAGTGATACTTATGAGAGCGGTGTTGTTATTTTACTCTCTCCTCATCTCCATGGTCACAGGGCAGATTGGAGTGCCAGTGCTGTGTGCTGTGATTGAAATGATGCCCTCGTAGCGGCACAACTGACATGAGTGTGAGAGTTGTACTGTAGGAACCCGGACACTAATAGATGGTGCAAGATGGATAGGATTAGGATAGCAACTGAACAATCCATCAAATGTCTCTCACCCCTACATCACCTTTCTCTCTTTCTTTTTTAATCTATCAATGTGCTTATTTTATTCTTCTTTTTTGAGCATCACCCATTTCCGAGATCCCTTCATTAGGGCTGTGGCTATCAGGACATGATAGTACACTCGGGTCAAATGACACGTCGCTGTCCCCAGTGGCGTTATAATGTCATTTAAAGGCCATTTATATAGTAGTGGTCAGCTTTGAGATATTAGATATGATGTACCGTACAAGGCATGTGCATGAGAAAACATTGCTATATTTTTAATAGCTGCCTATTTCGAGTCATGCTGTTGCTATTTTTGAAAGTTTAAAGTCAGCGTGAAATCTAAATAGTTTTGACCCTATTTATTTTAGTGGATGTTCCTCTGGTCTTTGTTTCACATGATTCGTTGGAGCACGTTAGTCCAAATGTTCAAAACACGCTTGATAATCAATCAACACATTTATCAAAAACTGTGCTGACCAATCTGAAACAACTTTGCTTGTCAGCTGATCTCATCTAGGCCAGTGGTTCTCAACAGATAACTTCCAATATTATATTATTTTATTATATTATTATAGTATTATTTCTTATAAGTTATATTAAAAATAATTTCACTAAGAATCTATTTATATCATTTAAAAAAAATATTTAAAAAAAAGCAATTAAATGGATCTTTTTTTTTAGCTTTTACTGAAGAACATGCCATTTTTGTAACTTGAAAACTGAAATTAATCACAAAATTAATTGTTTAATTATTATATTATATTAATTATGATGTTAATTATATTATATGAATTATATTATATGAATTATATTATATGAATTATATTATATTATATTATATTATATTATATTATATTATATTATATTATATTATTATATTATATTATATTATATTATATTATATTATATTATATTATATTATATTATATTATATTATATTATATTATATTATATTATATTATATTATATTATATTATATTATATTATATTATATTATATTATATTATATTATATTATATTATATTAAATTATATTATATTATATATATTATATTATATTATATTATATTATATTATAAACACTCCCAGTTTCTGTTTCAAAAAATTGCTTAGCATACAGCAGCTTTGTCATCATTACAGCAGAAGTACCAGAGGAAATATTTTAATCTGCATATTGTATCTCCGAACATTGTTTTGGACAATGTGGGTGCTGCTCAGAACTGCTGATCTAGGATGCACAAGCTCTATTTTTTTTCCACTTCGACATATGTAACGTCATGGAAATAATAATAGGTTGCGAATATTGTTTCACTCTGACTTTTTCATACTGTATAGGTTTCGTTTTGAATCAAGGTAGAATATTGATATGACTGGCGAAGAACCAAACTGCAGCAATGTGAACGATTACACAGCCTAATTTCGCAGACAGGCCGATGCAGGGAATTCACACTGGACGATCTGATAGGTCACTGCATGTTTCATGAGGATGTGGTCTAGGCATTTGAGTCAGTAGAGTAAAAGAACCCCGGTTTAAAATCTGTGGCCTGGGCTCTGTTCTCATGGTCCCGGTCCATATGCTAATCATTAAGCACATGTTGAATGACCAAAGAGTCTGGGGCTGCCGAGTCATTTCCTGTTTAACTGTACGTGTGAGTATGTGATGTGCATTTGTGCGTACGTGAGTGTGTACTCTTAAGAAATAAAGGCTCCAATAGAGCCATAGAAGAACCATTTTTGGTTCCCTATTAAAAACCTTTTGTGCAATGGAAAGTTTATGTGGAAAGGTTCTTCATAGTACCATCAATGCCAATAAAGAACTTTTAATTGTAAGAGTATACAGTATCAAGGTCCAGGAGGAGTCGATCCCTACTCAAGTGACAAGAAACAGGCCTGGACGAGGAGTGCTGGAAAATGATGGATGTCCTCATTTGGTCAGCTCATTGGATAATGTGATGGAGTGCAGTGATGGTTGTTACAGAGTCAGTTTAGTGCATTACGTTATTGACTCGGCTATGAATGCCACATGCTGTATCCATTGTCTGTACAGTTCTAATCTTTCCTTCTGCGTCGGCGTGAGATCTGTGTTTGGAGAGCTGTTACTTTAGACCTAAAAATACAAGCTGAGTTCACAGCTGCGATGGAGGCTGCTGTGTTAGTTTCCTTATAGGCTTGGGGGTTTGCTGAAAAGCTTGTGATGAGGCTGAGAAGAGGTGGGAAATGGGAAAGCCTGTAGGGAGGGAGTGATTGCGAAATCTCTTTGACAGGGTTATTGCTGTTTTTATGTTACTTTTTTAGTCTTTGTGCATTTCTGCACTCCTTTTTACAGCTCCATGTCGATCCAAAGTATATCTTATGTCATGAGAGTGGATGAAAATGAAGGAGTAGCATGTTTTATACCCCCCTCCACACTTCTATTCAGGGCTATGAAGCTGTGATGCAACACCTGGTGATCCCTGACACAGAGTGAAGACCTGCAATGGGAAATGGAGCCATTTAGCTCAATCATGCACCCGGCGCAAAGTGTTTTTTGCTAGTTTCAGCCCAACGCAGTTATCATTTTCACGTCTAGCGCCACGTTGTTTAAATAGCAAATGCACTCGCGCCCATCCAACGAACTTGCGCATTGCTGCTATTTTGAGGCAACTGCCATTTGCATGGCAAAAAGTCAGTGTCAGATATCGGGCTTGTAAAATCGTCCTTCAGTATCGTTGTCTTTTTATGTTGAGGTCAAATTGGTGACTTTTGAAGCCTTTATATGAGTCATATGAAAGGAACTTGCATGTACATCTATTAGATGTGGAGCACATACAAAGACGTCATTTCTCGATCTCGGCTTGCACATTATGGTCTGAACCTGAACGTATAGAGGAAATGCATCTTGCTTAGAGAAATACATTTCCTGTATAGATTTTCTCGCTTTCTGCTTTTCTCACTCACTCTTGAGTCGAGGTCTAGTTTTTAGTCAAGGTTGTGGTTTATCTGTGGGTTTTCATCCCCCACAATTCCATAGGGCAACAGTGAAAAGCTCAAGGGCTTGTTCTGCAACTGCCCTGAAGTTGTCAGTGTAAGCAGTGCTGCTATATAAGCATCCATAATTACACCAACTTTGGGTCAGTGTTGTGTGTACCACCGTAATGAACATCTAGAGGAAATTGAGCCATGGATTATGGCGAACACTGATACACCACAGTAGATAATGACATTCGCAGTCTGACTGTAAGGGATGGGAATTGGGGCTGCATGATATTGAAGAAAAATGTGTTATGTCCACTTGTGCAATAACTGAAAATAATACAACCAACATGCATGTTTCATGTTTCAAAGTTGTTGCCTAAACCTTTGACTTTTCATAAGTGTTAAAAGCATTCAGTTATCACAAGCCATTTCGATATGCATATCACAATTTGCACATTTGTTATATGTACAATTTCAGTAATTTCAATATATTTTAAGGGATTTGATTCTAGTTCCAGTTCCTTAATAATTCTATGAATAATTATTTTTAGAAGCACCAAATAATTCATACTAAATATGTAATTGTCACGCAATGGCCCACAAAGACGAATCTTTTGTATCAATACTAGGAAAAACAGGAACTTAGACATCAATACCAGACACGGAGGAAAAAGAAACTGATGACTTAAATACAGGGTAGAGTAATCAATGGGAAACAGAACTGATGCATAAATTAAAGGTGCAGTGTGTAAATTAGCAGCGAGGTTGTGAATTGCAATCCCAAACCGCTCACCCCTCCTTTTTGAAGCACATAGAGAAGCAACTGTGGCTGACACAGAACAAAGATATCGTCATCTGAGACAGCAGAGAGTAGCTAGCGCTCTGTAGAGTAGTTTGTCCGTTTAGGGCTACTGTAGAAACATGGCGGTGTAACATGATGACTTCACTGTACACGCGGTGTATATAGATAGAAATGGCTCATTCTAAGGTAATAAAAACATAACGGTTCATTATGTAAGGTCTTTATACACCACTGAAAACATAGATATGTATATTATATTGTTTTTCTGTCAATAGATCCTCATAAATAATACACACTGCACCTTTAAACCATGGAGATGAACTAGAAACCAATATAACAATGAAACAAAAGCAAAACTACACGTTACAGTAATACCATACCATATATGATTTTAAACCATGCCCTTATATAAGAATCACTTGTTGTGAATATGAATACACTAGTTGTCCTGTTTATTGTTACATGCATTCAAACAGGAACTAACACAATGGAAAGATATTTTGTCTATTTATTTTTTCATTGTATTATTTCTCTCTTATCACCTCAAGCTGTTGATTCACTTTGACGCTCTGCATTAATTTGTAGTGTTTTGTTTTGGCATTCAAGAACTGTTAACAGAATTATTTGGTTCTGTGTTTTTTAATATCCAGAACCAATTCTAAACAAGTATGATTCTTGATGCCCAACCCACTCTGTACTTTCCCTGTGAAACACATAGAGACTACATACCCACGGACACATCTATTAATCCATTCATCGATCACACCGCATGTTCGATCACCTCAAGACCACATCCTGATCTCGATATTCCTTCAGACTGAGACACAGATAAATGGATCAGGATGATTTGCAGTAGACACTGGAGGAGCCGTAAGGAAGCAGAACACATTGATTAGGTGAGAGTGAGTCTGAGAGCTGAAGAAACCTACTCGTCTCGCACGTAGGACAAGGGCACTTATCATTAATGAGAAGATGGGAGTGATCGCTACAACTGCAATGAATCTCTATCAGGGCATATGCAATATATCATGTAATATATGGGTGAGATATGTTAGTGTGCATACAGTGTGTTTTAATGGATGTGTGGGGGAGTTTCCATTTTTTTAGTTGGTATGGATCTGTTCAACACTTTTGAAAACAAGGGACCCATCTGGGCAGCAAATCTCAAAGCCAGACCACTCTCAATTCTCTTTCTGTCTCTCTATCTCTCTCTCTCTCTCTCTGCCTGATGGTGTGGTGAAGTGGCACTTAAACTCCCACTCAACTGGACTGTATTTACTATCATATGACTAGTGTATAAACAGATAAACTGTGGCCACAAACATTATGCACTGACCAAAACAGACTAACTTCCTCTTAGTAGTAATGCTTTTCTGCCCTTCTCATGAGGTATGGAGAGGTAAATTCCTGTACACTGGTGTGTGGCACATAATGGGAATTATGTGGGAATAATTATAAAGTTCCATCAATACTAGTGTTTTTGCTCTTCTATATAAATAATCTATATATAAAAATCATTTAAAAAAAATTAAAGAAAAAGTGTGCAGTTTTTCTTTATTACTTGTTGGTGTAATTTTTGTCTGTATAATAAAAACTGTTATGAAAAAAATAAAAATAATTTTGATATATTTAGGGTTCATAAAGTCAAAATTGTCAGGATGTCTTATTAAAATCTTTTATTTTAATGAGGATTTATTGCCATGATTTTTTATTAATATTTCTATTTCTATATTTTAACTTAATATTTAAAATGTCTATATATTTTTTTGCTTTACTGCTAATTAATATTTGAAAATAAAATAAAAATGGAGCAAAATAAAGGTTATGTGGTTCAATGTACAGAAAAAAAAGCAGGAAATGATATCATAGACGTGTGTGTGTGTGTGTGTGTGTGTGTGTCAAGGTCACAAAGTCTCTTAGATCTTTTTTTTTAAAGGTAATGCTAGTTCAGGTTGTGTTCATGTGGTGTGACTCCCCAAAATCTGAATGAACAAATAAAATGTTTTACCTGTTACAAACTAAAAACTTGAAAATGTAGATCTCATCTTTCTCATAAGCTACAGATATGGCAGTTCCTTTCTTCTAAAGCTCACTGGTGTGTATTAGAGCACAATATAGAAGCCCACTTTATGAAAATTCTGTGAAAGCAGCGGCATGGATATTTTGTTGTTGTTGCAGGAATTCTGTTTCAGTTCTTGCTCTTGGCTCTACTGAATCCAAATACTTCCTTTCCAGACTTGTGCAGCGCATCAGAGTGAAGCAAGCAGGTTTCAATTAAAGAATGTGGGAGTTTGGCAATGTATTGTTATTTTGGACCTTCTGCTACACTTGCATTTGTGTGTGTTTGATATCTGTGAAAATGTCAGACTTGTTCAAGAGCATCTTGATTTGTGCATCGTATTGCCGTGTACATCTGTGTGTACGTGTCTTCATGCTTGTGTAAGAGGTAGAGTATTTGATTGATTGAGAACTAAAAGCTCTGCTGAGAGGCGCAGACAGCTGTGGGGAAAGAGTTAGCTGTGTGTGTGCGGAATGTGTGGGCCTTAATGTTGATGCATTATCACAAGCGCTGGTCCATTAATAATGACACATGTAATTTGCTGCCTCTCTAGTGCCCTTCTTCCTCATGCCCAAAATGGGATAAAAAGCCATGATTGGTGCGTTGTGTAGAAAGCTGTTTGTCAAACTGTGGATAGCCCTAATCTGCCACAAATAGGAGGACGGCACCGGCAATGCTAACCGATTATGTCGGCCCCCGCGCCCCGCATGGATCTCCGTACTGCCCATTTAGAGCCGTTTAACTGGTGATCCCGCTGGGGCATTAGTGTGTGCAGTGGAGACCTATCTAATGACTGTAAATCAAAATGCATTGAAATGTGTGAACATTTCCTACGTTGTTTTAATAAAGCCTGTATCCAATACCTTGGATATGAAGAGATGTCATATATTCAGCTGTCATATAAAAGTTCTGTTTATATGAACCATAAACTTTGCAATCTGATTCAAATATGCGTTTACATGTGCATTGCACGTATTGCGAACAAAACCTCAGCGTAAAGCTGCACTGTTCTGGATAAATTGAGAATATTTCTTGTTTGTTTAAAGTAGAGGTTCTAATAAATTGTTAATTACTGCAGTAAAAAAAAAAAAAAATGTTGAATTAATATGAATAAATAATTAAAAAAATAGGTTTGAATGAATGATTCAATGACTCACTCGTAGAGACTTCAAAAGTTAATAAAAAGATCATAAAAACTAATCCATATGAATTGAGCCGTTTTGTCCAAATTTTCTGAAGAGACGCAATCACTTTATGTGACGAACAGATTTCAATAGGCTTTTATTCACAGAGAACGAGAACGATCTTATCTTAAATGTATGTACGCATTGTGGCACTGCTCATGTGTGCAAGGTACTTTTGACCTTTTGAGGCGATTGAGAAAATAGTCTGATTCAGGTGTTTACGTGCTTATTTTTTTCCTATTGGTCAGATTATATCAGGTCTACACACCCCTTACAACTCGATCGAAATTTCAGAGCGAGCTCAATCAGATGGATTGAGGCGTTTACATGAAGGCTATTCAATTTTATTGCGGGTTATTTGGTTGCATGTAAACATAACAATTGAATATTTCTTCTAATAACTTATTTTTAACTAGTGATTTTACTATTTATTTTGCCTGAAAGTAAATGCATATCATACGCGTTGAAGTAAAAACATGTGTATTAGCATATGTAAGATAGGAACTGTTTTACTGTGCAGAAATGTTGACAACAAATGATAGACAGCAACAGACAGTCAGCGCTCATGCAAACAGAGAACAGATAGAGAAGTGACAGGAAAAAAAGACAAACGACATCTGGAGTTTTTCACACTAAATTATGACAATGTGGCATTTGCTATAATGTGTTTGTGTGATGTTTGATATGCATTTAAGTTAAAAGGTTTCTGTAATGGTAAGTCAGTGACAAACAAAAATCTGATAATTTGCCATTTGGGCTCTTTTAAATGTGAAATATAGTGTTATTATTACTCATGTTAACTTCTGGGGAAAAAAAATTTAATTTACTAGAGGTGTAGAGTATTAATATTGATCATCAATATTGATTTACTTATATCAGATCGAAAAGGAAATAACTTGTATCACCCTTGCCTTATTTGAGTATCAAGTAAAATGATCTTGTTTCAAGGCTGCTGAGATATATTTCCTGGAAAACAAGACACTGATTAAGAATAGGATTTTTGCAGTGTGTTGGAGAATCCTTCCCTTTCAGCTGCGTCTGCTTGTGTGAGTGAAGCATCTGTTCTTGAACGTGTACCTATGTTGGGGATAAAGTGCATGAGAGGGCACAGGTGCGATTGACTCAGCCTTTTAGACTTAAGTTTGTGAAACCATTCGGTTTCTCCTGCTTTCTTCGCGGTCTGGCAGAAATGCTAAGCATGCTAAATGCAAAGGGCCATCGATGATTGTAAACTGGACGAGCGAGCTGTAGGCTGCTATGATTCGCTGCCCACGGAAAGAGCTGTAAAACCAGCTGGGCTTCTAGTCAAGGTTGATTGGATTGCAAATAGCATTGAGCGGAAGGATCAGCCCACGTCAGAGGCTATCACCGCTAATGACCTCTGCATTGTGCCAGTGTTAAAGCCTGTGACAGAGGCCGCTTAGTGTGGATGAACATGATAAATATATTTATAAAATGAACCTCACCTAAAATATTCGGGTAACACTTTACAATAAGGTTCATTAGTTAACATTAGTTAACTACATTAGTTAACATGAACTAATAATGAACTTCACTTATAAAGCATTTATTTATCATAGTTAATGTTAATTTCAACATTTACTAATGCATTATTAAAATCTTGTTAACATTAGTTAATGCACTGTGAACTAACATGAACAAACCATCAACAGCTGGATTTTTATTAACTAACGTTAACTAACAAAGATGAACTAATGTTAGAGGTGTTAGTTCATGGTTAGTTCATGTTAACTAATTCATTAACTAATGTTAACTAATACAACCTTATTGTAAAGTGTTACCAATATTTGTATATTATAATTATTCTCAGAACAATAATCCTGATTGGTTGTTAGCATGTTGGTTTGCAGTTGCTAAATAATATTCTCAATGGTTGTTCGCATGTTTTATGTAGTTATTAGGGTGTTCTCAATGGTTGTTAGTATGTTACTATGCAGAAGTTAAAGACTTTATATATACGAAGACGGTGCACTCCGATTTCTTATTAACGGGACACAGTGCAATGCCCAATATGGTGAATAAACCCCACCTTCTAAGTACAGTAGGGTTGTGCCGATGGACGATATCTTCGTCCATCGTGATGGCTGATGAACTTCACGATGGTGAAGTGCACAAGTGCATATGGTACACAAGTGGCGCACAAGTGCAACACGCACTAATCCTCTTCTTTAGTTAAACTAAAAACTCAACAGGGATTGCTCTGTAAATTAAATTGAGAATATAACTAATGCACATAAGCATGCATGTTTATTTTAGCACTTCCGTCAGTGAAACAACACACTACAGCCTATAAAACATCTCAACGATTATCAGTAAATAATGGTACCCTAAAGAATATAAGAAAATTAAATATTAGTTTATTATATACTCTATTAATATACTATTTCCCCGCAAAGATGCGTCATATACCGCTCTGCATATGAATGTGGGACACGAGCTGGCTAGACACCTTCTTTTCGACTATCTTCATCTTCATGTGTTCTCCTGATGTTGCAAAGCAACACTTGTTGTAAAAGGTCTGAAGAGCAAATTTTATCTTCCACATGCAGGGTCAAGACATTTAGGTAATGTTTAATTATTCACTGCCATAGAAAACAAAACTAAAATCACCTGGGTGTGTGTGTGTGTGTGAAATGCGCTATTCAAATAAACTTGACGCGCCTTACCAAGTTTAATAACAAGAACAAACTGTGTTAAATAAAATGTGAAGTAAAAAGGTAGCCTATTCATCCGGAATTCTGTGAGATCAGGTTGGTATGATTGAGCATTCTGCCCTTTTTAGGGTTGCATCTTGTGATATCATGCCCTGTTTTTGGTTAGTTTAGATGTCTTTGGTCTGTTACATTCATTTTTCAGCCGTACATCCTACAGTGTTTTTCTACTTTCCCACAGTAAAGGATGTGAATAGTTATAATAGACTTAATTATAAGCAAACGAAAGGAAGAAACGTTTAGGTTACAATCCCCTGCGAAAATGGGTGTGACGCGAGTGAAGATTTGGGAAAGGAAACGAGATGTCCATGTCCATTGGGATGAAATGGACTAGGCCTATTGTTAAAATTCATGGAAAATCGGGTGACCAGATCGCAAAACAGAATAAAGAAGGGCTAATTTATTTCCTTTGTAGGCTAAACAAAGCTTTGTGCTTCCCTCCTGTGGTAATATTTACGTGAAACAGCATTCACATACAAATTACTGGGTTAGTAAAATAATGAAATTATATTTTTTAAGTAGAAAATAGTATTTATGTAAAGAGATATATCAAAATAAAAAGAGCACTAGGCCTCTTCTTAAGTGGAAGGAAGCTACTTTTTTCCCTCACGTGCAACCTAGTGTGGATGAGTCATTAGGCTATTTGGGTAAGTAAAATAACGAAATGATAGTTTTAAGTAGAAAATAGTATTTATGTAAAGAGAGATATAGTAAATGACCTTTATTATTTAAAAAAACGACAATATCATCGACCATAGCAATATTTTACTGTAAACATTGTCAACTGCCAATTTAGGAGACGTCGCCCATATGAGACAGTTGTCAGATTTCATTGGTGATTTAAAATATGTAATTTAATCGTAGGCTTAGTGAACAGTTTTGGAGATTTTGATGTTTCCCCATTCAAAGAGATTGCATGCCCAATAAGCGTTTAAAAGATGGCCGCCGTGTGAAATGACTTGTCTTAAAGGGTCTTTGGTTAAAGTGTTCTCAGTGGTTGTTATGGCATGTGGTTGTTAGCATGTTGCTATAAAATTGCTAGTGTGTTCTCAATGGTTGTTACTGCTGGTTTGTAGTTGTAGAAATGTTCTCAATGGGTGTTAGCATGTTGCTATATGCAGTTGCTAAAGTGTTCTCAGTGGTCGCTATCATGTTGTTATATGTGTTACATTTTTTTATTTTTTTTATTTTAGCACTTGCCCTCTCCCTTGAAGCACAGTTTCCTTATGTTCTAGTTTCAGAACAGCAGCTCCGCAAACAAGCGCAGAGAGAAGTGTATAGGACGAGTTTCCGTGTCGCTCCTCAGTGAGTGTATCTGGTGTTACTGTGCTTGGCTGCAGTTTTGCATTGCTTTATTTGATCGCCTGCCTGGGTTCTGCAACACAACGGATCTCTCAAGACTGCATTTACCCGATACGCGTGGAAAGGGTACAGATCTGGCCTCTTTTACTTAAACATGGCCACTGATACTCATGCAGATTCTGCACACCTCCTTAATACTCTCACACACACATACACACATGCTCGCTTTCACGCGGTTGTGTAGTGAGTAATCCCCCCTGCTGTTTCAGGCAGTGACTCATCATAAACACTCGTGTGGCTGGCCTTGCTGGAGTACACACGCCCTGCTAACCGCACACACGTACACACTGTAGTAACGAGAAATGAAAGCCCAGCCTTCTGACTGACAAACACACACATGTACTAGGCCTACTTCACACTGTTGTAGCAATTGTGGCTACAATAGTATATGAAACTGGCATAGGCGATATAGGCAGTCTTCAAGGCCGGCAGCGTTTTCTGGTGTGGCATAGGGTACCTTCTAGGGATGGACATTTTTGACAGTTTTCGAGTACTGATCGGTCTAAAAAACAAGTACTTGAGCACTCTGGGGCGGGGCTTGTGCGAGGTCGGGGTGTGTCTGCCATGGCGATAATGAAAATATTTTACGTAAATCACTGTTACGAAAATTAATGTTGACAAATAAAAATATGACATGCAAATTGTTTATCAAAATGTGAAATGATGACTATAAAATAACTGCTAGATTATCAATAATGCATCAATGTTTTCGAAAAAGAAATGGAATAGATGCATGAGGTGTAGCTGAGAGTGAATGGACACCAATAAACTGAAGTCTGATCTATATGACACGAGATTAATCAGATATCCTTTTAAAATAAACGTGTATCTACACAAAAGGGCACAAATGCAACTGAACTTGAAGTAGGTTATGTGCTAGCCAGAAAGTGTTACTACCATTGTAGATGCACTCTTCCTGTAACTACATGATAAAAACATGAAACATATTCATGAAAATAATTAATTCTATAGTGTTCTTGTTATAATATTATGTATATGACAGATTGGCGTTGCACATCTTGCACTTAACTGTATTTTCATGATCAAAGTATTTCCAGGCATCACTGTGCATTTTTAAATTCCCAGTTTGTTTCAGTTTATTTTGCCGGTCTAGGCCACATGCTGTCTTTACGCTAACCAATCAAACCTCAGGTACCGCCCAAAATGCTGCAATAACCAATCAGAAAACAAGAAATATATTTTTTTAAAGTCATGGCGACCATCGTTTTCGCGATCGATTGTCGCTGTCACATCCGAGTACTTATGCACATCCCTATTAATTTCTATACATATGCTTTTATTTATGTTATTTATTTATTTATTTTGATATATTTTTCCTTAATTTTAGTTTTATTTCTAAACAAGGGTAGAGACTTCATAGGTCATTTTTTTATTTAATTTTTACTATTGTGTTATTTTTATTTAATATTTTGATTCATAAATAAGTAACTTATAGATTTATTTTTGAATTTTATTTTTTAAACATGATTATATAGACTACATAGATAATTTCATTTATAATTAGTTTTATTATTGTATCATTTTTAATTATTTTTGTTATAAAAACAGACTAGATAGTTAGTTAGTTTTTTATTTTATACTTATAGAGTATAGACTACATATATAATTTTTTATTTCTGTTACATTTTTGTATTATTTTGGTTTTAATTTCATAATTTTAGTTTAGAAACGTATTACGACTACATATTTATTTTAATTTAATTTCATCATTTTAATTTATTTTATAAACATGAGTAAAGACAACATAGGTCATTTTTATTTCTATTTAATTGTATTATTGTTTTTGTTTTTTCATTTAACTTAATTATTTTATTTTTATTTTATAAATATATGTATAGACTACAAAGGTCATTTTTTTATTGTATTTGATGGGTTAAAAATTATTATACATTTATTTGTGTAGGTTTTTTTTTTTAAACCTGATGTTGCTGAGGGCAGCATGTGAGACAGGACTACTAATGCAATAGTGACTGCCACATAACATGCACAAATGTTTTCTCACATGCATTTATAGACACACACATAACTAAAGCCAGCGGAATGGTTACCCACAGCAGGAAAACCACACGGAATATGTAAATGAGATGCAAGGGAAGTGTGAGTGCACGGCTCCCATGCAAATGTAATGGAGACCTCAAAGACAGAGGTTATAAATAGACTCGCAGTGTGTGGTTGCCTCAATGAGCACCACGTCGCTCTTAAAGCGACACTCACGACACGTTCTCGTACAAACGTTCATTCTTCAGGGCATTTGAAAGGGCGATTTGGAGTTCATGCATGTGAATGCTCAAAGCGACATATAACCCAATTAAATGGGGTCCTGTGACGTGAGTTTTGTACTGTGTGTAGTTTGCTCAAAATAGACACTCTCTCACTCTACTATATGATAAAAAGGCTTTGAAGAAGAGGAGCAGAAATTTTTGGAACAGAAAGGCAATAAGGTATATGTAATTACGGGAATCTCTCAAATAATGGATGAGATTTTGCAAAGGATGCAATGAAAGCATTACACTCCTGCTACAGTGCCAGGCTTTGGGACGCCCTTAGAACTGCATCACACTGTCAAAGGCTGCTTTCCTAAACCTGTATTCTCCTGCGCTGGGGTTTCCCCTCATTTGAGTTTACCTTCTCTTTTTTTCCCCACATGCTTACGCTCACTTCATGACCTGGAGGTGTGTATTCAGTTTTTGTGCTGTTTGCCATATTGTAGTGATCTCAAGAAACCACCCACTTACCCACCCACTTCAAAACATTTGCATACAAACTTCATTTGCCATTGCAGAAAATGTAGAACTTCATATTACACCAGGTTTTTGTACAGAGGGCTGTACAGGGTGGGTGGGTCCCACTTTAAATCAAAATCATATAGCTGGAGGCTGGAGCCATGCATGTGAGCGGCATGATCTTGCGCAGTGTCTGGAATCACCCCCTATATGCTTAAAGGTGCAGTAAGTGATCTCTGAGAGTCATTGTTGTTGAACACTGTTATTTAAAATCAACCCAAACAAACACACCCATCCCTTTATTGCTCCGCCCCCAAAATGCACGAATACGTAATGCAAGACTAAATGCTTCTTTATCATAGCAGAAGCAAAGCAAGATTAAAGCTGCAAGCAGCGATGAAAGGGCTCTCGCACTCAGGGCCACCGCCACATTTAAGTGGGTAAATATAAGAGAAATATGGCAAAGTCACTTCAATGTGCCACACTTCCTGCTGCCAGCAGGTGGCGCTTTGACTATAACCGAATATTGTCGTGTAGATGTCTTCAGGTCAGGACTATTATCACAGATGTGAAGGCTATGCAAATTTAAGATTGGTCATTGTATGCCTGAGTTACAACAACTTCCTGTTTCATGGCGTAAATCACATACATTAGTACTTAGCCGAGTGTTTTAATGTGTTTCTAGCATGTTTGGTACTTCAGGGCATATTTAAATGCATTTCTGGAAGTGAATTACAGTGTAAAGAATGCCATTTCCTGTTGTCAGCAGGTGGTGCTATGACAAACTGAATATTGGCATGTAGATGTCTTAAGGCCACGACTCTTAGCAGACGTTTGAAGTTTGGGGAAGATTGAACATTGTATGCCTGACTTATCACAGTAAAACCATGTAATTTCTTGTTGCCAGCAGGTGTAGCTTAGCCTAGAAATCTAGACGCACCCTAGCGGCAGAAAATATATTTTGCCGCGAGTGTAGTCTAGCAACTCTCAGTAGACCTGAGAGCTGGAAAAACCAAACTCTGGTCAGGCCAATCACAGCGTGTGTAGAGTCGGTGGGCGGGCTTAACATAATGAAGGCACGTCATGGCAGAGTTGCGGAGGTTCCGCATGCTACTCGTAAACACAGAAGCTGACGAACAGCGGTCTTTTGAATCAGCTTTGGCTTTTCTTTGAGAAAAGAACAAAGAACGGCACTGAAGTCATTCTTAAGAAAAGAAGATGTGTTCGAAGTTTTGCCTACCAGATAAGGCGAAAGTCTATCAACTAACATTAGCTCGGCTTCACCTTCTTCTTTGCTCTGGTTGGTTGTGGCACTCATGGCGCTATCCAATTGCGTGCAGAGGGAATTTGAAAGACAACCATTTATCCCGCCCCTCGGATTGATCCCTGTCAATGGGGAGTTTCCAGACCCAACATCTTGATGTGGGTCTGGCTTGTCAGGCTAGGTGTAGCTATGCCTGTAACTGAATATTGGCATGTAGATGTCTTGAGGCCAGGACTCTTATCATGTGAAGTTTGGAGCAGATCGGACATTACATGCCCAAGTTACAACAACTGGCTCTTTCCTAGGCGAAACATCGAATTTATCAGACCGCCATGGACACTCCCTTCAAGAAAAACACAAGATCTTCTCAATTTAACTTAACAGAGGCCTTTAGATTAGACTGTGCAAATATGATGTTGGTCTGATAAAATTTTTAGGAGTAGTTAATTAAATTAATCCAAAAACATCTGGAAATGGCAAAATTTGCAAAAAGTTGGCAAAGAAAATTCTAAATATCTCCCTTCCTGTTGGGGTTTCAGATTTTGCTTCCAGGTATTGGGCTGTTACATGTGTCTACCAAATTTCATACTTGTAAGTGAAACGTAACGCGGACAGCGATTTAATTGAAATTTTGTAGGTGGCGCTATCAAGCCATTTTGCCACACCTAATTCTGAAACCCATATCAGACATACATTTTCACCACTTCTGACGCGTGTGCAACGTTTTATGAGTTTTTGAGCATGTTTAGGCCTTTGAAAATGCGGTTTCGTAGAAGAAGAATGATATGCCGAGCAATTACAATAGGGTCCTCATACCATCGGTGCTCTGGCCCAAATAAAGCTTCACAAAAAAATTAAGCAAAGATGCCGAACGAACAACAAGGATGAACAAAAAATGAACATATAGTGCACTAATATACATATACACTCACCTAAAGGATTATTAGGAACACCATACTAATACTGTGTTTGACCCCCTTTCGCCTTCAGAACTGCCTTAATTCTACGTGGCATTGATTCAACAAGGTGCTGAAAGCATTCTTTAGAAATGTTGGCCCATATTGATAGGATAGCATCTTGCAGTTGATGGAGATTTGTGGGATGCACATCCAGGGCACGAAGCTCCCGTTCCACCACATCCCAAAGATGCTCTATTGGGTTGAGATCTGGTGACTGTGGGGGCCATTTTAGTACAGTCAACTCATTGTCATGTTCAAGAAACCAATTTGAAATGATTCAAGCTTTGTGACATGGTGCATTATCCTGCTGGAAGTAGCCATCAGAGGATGGGTACATGGTGGTCATAAAGGGAAGGACTTGGTCAAAACAATGCTCAGGTAGGCCGTGGCATTTAAACGATGCCCAATTGGCACTAAGGGGCCTAAAGTATGCCAAGAAAACATCCCCCACACCATTACACAGTGCACAGTACCTGCACAGTGGTAACAAGGCAGGATCCATGTTCTCATTCTGTTTACGGCAAATTATGACTCTACCATCTGAATGTCTCAACAGAAATCGAGACTCATCAGACCAGGCAACATTTTTCCAGTCTTCAACTGTCCAATTTTGGTGAGCTCGTACAAATTGTAGGCTCTTTTTCCTATTTGTAGTGGAGATGAGTGGTACCCGGTGGGGTCTTCTGCTGTTGTAGCCCATCCGCCTCAAGGTTGTGCGTGTTGTGGCTTCACAAATGCTTTGCTGCATACCTCGGTTGTAACGAGTGGTTATTTCAGTCAAAGTTGCTCTTCTATCAGCTTGAATCAGTCGGCCCATTCTCCTCTGACCTCTAGCATCAACAAGGCATTTTCGCCCACAGGACTGCCGCATACTGGATGTTTTTCCCTTTTCACACCATTCTTTGTAAACCCTAGAAATGGTTGTGCGTGAAAATCCCAGTAACTGAGCAGATTGTGAAATACTCAGACCGGCCCGTCTGGCACCAACAACCATGCCACGCTCAAAATTGCTTAAATCACCTTTCTTTCCCATTCTGACATTCAGTTTGGAGTTCAGGGGATTGTCTTGACCAGGACCACACCCCTAAATGCTTTGAAGCAACTGCCATGTGATTGGTTGATTAGATAATTGCATTAATGAGAAATTGAACAGGTGTTCCTAAAACCTATAATCCTTTAGGTGAGTGCACAACCAAGAGTTTGTTGTTAGTCGCCCTCAGCACACACTGAAAACCAATGTTACTCATGTACGGAGCAGAAACAACGCAACTTCTGCATACGTTTTCGGGCCTTCCTGTGCAGGTCTCTCAAGCGCTGGAAAGCTTTTCTAGTATTAACTCAGGTCCTAAAGCTCTTGTCCTTTTCCCCCAAGTGATATTCCTCTGTCCTTTTCTCTTTTGCAATGTCTCTCAGCCACCTCTTTCTTAAAATCTTCCTCTTGCTTACTCTCTCTCCTCCCCCATCATGAGTGGACACTCCCCCTACTGCTGATTGGTTACAAGTTTGTTGTGCTGCTCGGTCTGTTCCACTGTTTCTGAAATCACTCACTGCACCTTTAAATAGTGCACTTTTAAAATTCTATCCCATTTTATGGGAACATCCATTTGTAGTGGTGCCCAAAACCGTATAGAGCATTATCGAGTGCACTTATTCAATCCTATAATGCACTGTAATAACCAATGTACACTCAATGGCAGAACATTTTAATTCTTTCACTCATTGGACTGTGGAATAATTGGGGTGGACATTTTTATAACACAAAAAAGCCAGTAAAGCCAGGATAAAAACAAAAAACAATCCCAAACCGCAATGACAGAAACTTTTCCATTAAGCAGAGATATTTGACCTCCTTTATATGGGCACTTTTATAACCTTTTTTAATAGGCATCCCCTTTCATGTAAATTCTTTAATGTATTCAATAAATGCAATTATAATAAGGACTGTTATCAAATTAAATCAGTATCATCAAAACATTTTGCACTACACTGTAAACCCTAAATAATTAATTGGTTTGAGTAGAGCCAACTTAAATTAAAAAAATTAGGTCAATCAAATTAACTTTTATGAATATTTAGAACATTTTAGAATATTTTCTTTTTGCGTTCACAAAACTGACACAATTTAAGTAATATGAATTGTTTCATTGTTTTGAGTTTTGTGAACTTGTTTATTTTAATAACTTAAATTTAACTGAAACTGGGCTGGGATTTCTATATCCCAGCATGCTTTGCCATGACACTCAAAAAGGAGAGTAAATGTTTAAGATTAGATTAATGTTAAGGTGGAGATTTTGTAGTGTTAATATTTTGCTATGTTAGTTTAGAAGAGTTTCTGTTATGTTGGGGTTTTTTTTGGTTAACATCACGGCGAGGAGTAGAGCATAAGCTTAGTTTGAGAACAGATAAACAGTGTTAAATGTTTTATATTGCTAGCCTGGTCCTACCAGACTCTCGTACATTTCATTGACAAGCATTTGCTTCCTTAAAGGCGGGTACTATGTTGAAGTTTAAAACTATTGGATCTGCCAAGAGCCATTTTGGATCTGCCATAACCAATCGCTAACGTTTGGTCGTGACATATGTCATGCGCTGTTCGCCTTTATTTCTCACATGGAAGTCCGTAAAAATAAATGTGCAGCCACCTCAGTGATAAAACCTTGTGCATTCGGATTATGATTTATTCACGTGGAGGGGAGAGTTTTGTGATCGGGAACGAGCTGCTCACGTGGTCCGTAATATGAGTGTATGCTGTAAATAAAATATCATATGCTTGGTATGATAAGAATAAATACTGCCGTAAACAATGGCCCAATTCAAATGTTTACGTGCTTTTCTTCCTTTTATTTTTTGAGCATGATGAAATATATTGCTCTTGAAAATACTTGCCAGCATTTAAAGAAATACAAGTCTAGAAATGCATCCAAATTACAGCGAAGTGCAGCCGAATGGTGCTCTGCAGTGGTCAAAAATTATATAAGCAGTGAATTTTGAAGTGATATATTCTTGCAAACTCAGAGATGTAGATTCGGACAGCAATTAAATTACCACACGACCTTGGTGTTTGACAAAACCAGTAGGTAATTTGGAATTCGAGATTTTTACGTGGGTGGTGGGAGCCGGACGGCAATCACTGACTAGCCCCTGTAAATGATGACAATACCTTCCGACCGCACGCAAAACAATTACCGGGGCTTCAGCCAACTCCTTCACCACTAACGGAGCGAGCTGGAAAATCAAACTTTTCCCGGGGCACAACATCATGGCCACCAAAAAAACTCAGCAAAAATTGTTTTTGCTCCGGCTTTAACACTCTGGATATTCGGCAGCGGTGCCACAACGGAATGAATGGCTTCGCTCGCATCTTTTCTCCGCCGCCATTACTGAACTACAACTCAAACTAGCGCACGACATCAACGTCATCGTTCTCAGACACTCCCTCTGTTCGCTGATTGGACCGGTAAAAAATTGTTCGGAGAAAACCTAAGCACATACAGCAGTCCCAGACGGAGTACTGAAGGAAAAAGAAAAGTGAGCGGAACGATGTAGTAGGGGCGGAGCCAGGCTACTATATTGCTGCACTCACTCAACAAATGCTATGCTATGCTAATGCTATCAAAGCATTATGTTACAAATTAGCAAGGTGGCATTTATTGAATTAGCTAGTTAAAGCTAGCCAAGTTTCCACTACTAAAAATATTAAAGTTGGTCATTTTAATTTAAATATATGAATTAGCTTACCAAAATATTTAAAGTTAAAAGCAATTAAAATGTATGAGTACAAAATAAAAACTTATTTGAGTTTACAGTGTGCAGAGGTGGCATCTGAAGTTGCATTTTAGATTAGATTAGATTAGATTCAACTTTATTGGCATTACACAAGTACAAGTACAAGGCAATGAAATGAAATGCAGTTTAGGTCTAACCAGAAGTGCAATAGCAGCAAGTGCCGGATATACAGTGATTGCGTAAGTGCAGGACATGGATATGTACTGAATATATATAAATATGTATAAATAGAGAGATGGTTATTACTATAAACAGAACTGAATTTACAGGTGAATTTGTATACTATGAATATACTATACAGATGGCTATTACTTTTAAACAGAATTTTACAGATAGAGGTATACAATAATATGTTAGGCTAAGATGAGGAATATAGCAGTGGATTAAGGTAGTGCAATAAATTATGGACAGAGCTATCCGAAAGAAAGTGTAAAAGTGCAGTGGAAAGTGGTTGCATATTACAGTTAGAAGTACGGTGCAAAATGCAAATGTAAACAGTTGGTACTGTGAATACAGTCGGCAGTGCAAATGAGCATAATTCAGTTAAGGTATGGTAGTGCAAAATGCATAAGTAAACAGTTGTTACTGTAATAAACAGTCGGTAGTGCAAATAACAAAGTGAAGGAAGATGTGAGGTAGGAGAGTTAGCAGTTTATGAGGGAAGTGGATTAACGGGGGTTTGAGTTCAGTAAAGAGACAGCTCTGGGGAAAAAACTGTTCTTTAGTCTGCTGGTCCTGTTCCGGAGGATCCTGAAACGCCTGCCGGAGGGCAGGAGAGAAAACAGTCTGTGGGCTGGGTGAGAGGAGTCCTTAAGGATGCTGCAAGCTCGATGCAGACAGCGTTTCCTCTGGATGTGCTCGATGGAAGGTAGTGGAGTCCCTGTGATGCGCTGGGCAGTTTTCACCACCCGCTGCAGTGCCTTGCGCTCCGCAACAGAGCAGCTCCCATACCATACTGCGACACAGTTGGTCAGGATGCTTTCTATTGCGCAGCGATAGAAGTTCACCAGGATAGCCGAGGAGAGCTGATTCTTCCTCAGTGTCCTCAGGAAGAAGAGGCGCTGGTGAGCCTTCTTGACCAGGCTGGAGGTGTCGGTCGTCCACGACATGTCCGCCGAGATGTGGATCCCCAGGAACTTGAAACTGGAGACACGCTCAACAGCCATTCCATTGATGTGGATGGTGTCGTGTGTGCCTCTTGACTCTTTCCTGAAGTCCACGATGAGCTCCTTCGTTTTGGTGGTGTTGAGGAGCAGGTTATTATCAGCGCACCATGTGGCCAGGTGCTGGATCTCCTCCCTATAGGCAGTCTCATCGTTGTTGCTGATGAGACCAATCACCGTAGTGTCATCCGCAAACTTGACGATGGAATTAGATCCATACAGAGGCTTGCAGTCGGAGGTGAAGAGGGAGTAGAGAAACGGAAATTTTGCACACAGCCCTGTGGTACACCAGTGTTAAGTGTGATGGACATGGAGCAGGTGGATCCTGATCGAACATTCTATGGTCTGTCAGTTAGGAAGTCCAAAATTCAGTTACACATTGAAGTGTTGATGCCCAGGTCTCCAAGTTTGGCAATTAACTTGGTTGGAATGACAGTGTTGAACGCTGAGCTGAAGTCAACAAACAGCATGCGTGCATAAGTGTTCTTATGGTCCAGATGGGTGAGCACAGAGTGCAGTGCCATGGAAACTGCATCCTCTGTGCTCCTATTGCTGCGGTAGGCAAACTGGTGTGAGTCCAATGTGGATGGTAGAGAGTCTTTTAGGTGTTCCAGGACCAGCCTCTCAAAGCACTTCATAACGATGGGTGTGAGTGCTACAGGGCGGTAGTCATTAGAGCACCTCAGGCTAGAGTGTTTCGGCACTGGCACAATGGAAGTGCGTTTAAAGCATGATGGTACAGCTGCTTGGGCAAGAGGCAGGTTGAAAATGTCTGTAAAAACCCCAGCAAGCTGCTCCGCACATGCCCTGAGAACACGTCCAGGGATGTTGTCTGGTCCAGCAGCCTTGTGCGCGCTGATCCGGCTCAGTGCCTTGCAGACATCTGTGGAGGAGAGTGTGATTGGTGGGTGGTCAGCTGAGGGTTTGAGCTTGGTGGCAGTTTCCCTGGTGTCTCTTTCAAAACGAGCATAAAGGTAATTTAGCTCGTTCAGGAAGTTGACATCAGTGGCTGCGGGGGTGGACCGGGTGGGTTTGTAATCACTGATGGCCTGAATGCCCTGCCACATGCGTCGAGGGTCAGAGTTGGAAAAGTGTCCCTCTATCTTTAGCTTGTAGCAGTGCTTGGCCTTTTTGATGCCCCTCTTCAGGTTTGCTCTGGATGTGCTGTAGGGTTGTATATCTCCTGATTTGAAGGCAGTGTTGCGTGACTTCAGCAGGAGTCGCACTTCCCTGTTCATCCAAGGCTTCTGATTTGGGTATGTGGTGATCTGTTTCTAGGTTGTAACACTGTCGATGGTGGTATTGATATGATCCAATACAGAGGAGGTGTAGGAGTCAATGTCCGTGTGAGCGCCACTGGTGGCTTGAGAAGCAAACATACTCCAGTCTGTGTTTAGAAACCTTTCCTGGAGTGTGGAATCTGCCCCGCAGGCCACACCTTGATGGTCTTCACTGATGGCTTCACACGGTTGATGAAGGGTGCATATTTGGGTGTGAGAAACAAAGAGCGGTGATCTGACTGTCCCAGGTGGGGGAGGGGTGTTGCAACGTAAGCTCCAGCCATGTTTGTGTAAACATGATCTAAGGTTTTGTTTCCTCTGGTGTGGCAGGAAACATGCTGGTGAAACTTGGGTTGGACTGACTTTAAGTTTGAGTGATTAAAGTCACCTGCAACAATAAACGCAGCTTCCGGGTGATCAGTCTGTTGTTTACTGATGGCTGCGTGAAGTTCTTTCATAGCAAGCTTGGCATCAGCATCCGGGGGAATATAGGCTGCAGTTATAATGGTGGAAGTGAACTCCCGCGGTAGATAAAACGGTCTACATTTAACCATTAGAAACTCAAGGTTAGCTGAACAATGACTCCCAACAATAGCAGAGTTTGTGCACCAAGCTTTGTTAATGTAAATGTACAATCCACCACCTCTGGTTTTACCGGAACCATCTAATGTTCTATACGCTCGGAGTGTGTGCCGTCCCGCTAGCTCAATAGCGGTGTCCGGTATTCCGCTGTTTAACCAGGTTTCCGTGAAGATTAGGACGTTACAGTTCAAAAGTTTCTTACTGTGTGTGATGCTGAGTCGAATCTCCTCCATTTTGTTCACTAGCGACCGTACATTGGAAAGGAAAATGCTGGGTAAAGAGAGCCGATGTGGTGTTAGCTTTAGCTTAGCTCGTAGTCCTCCGCACTTTCCCCGCCTTTGTTTACGATCTTGACGCCGCCTGCGAGCACTTCCGCCCGGCCGGGTAGAGTGCATAGCCTCGGGTGTCCTAGCGATCTCAGGAAGGAGTCGAAGATTGTCCATAAAACTGTTGGAAATTCGCAAACCAATATCCAAAAGCTCACAACGGGTGTACGATGTAAAGGCACAACTGTTCTGTATGAACAGACCCGAGATGAGCAAGAAAAATACCGCAAAATTGCCGAATCTGGAGAGACCCTGAGCCTCGCGATGTACTCGCGCCGCCATCTTGGTCAGATGTATTTACACAGACTGTTTAATAAAGATCAGAGATGCTATGAATGCATTTACACTGCAATTACAATTGCATATGTTATGAGATTAGTGTTTTAAACATGGAATATATTGAATATAGAAAGGTTACACTTTAAATATGTTACTACAACTGCCAGTAGGTGGGGGCAAATGGAGAAATGCAGATGGTGGTCCAGTGGGTTAAACTGAACTGATACGCAGAAGGTTGTTGGTTTGATCCCAGCAGTCGCCACCACTAGTGTGTCCTTGAGCAAGGCACTTTACTCCAGGGGGATTGTCCCTGTAATAAGTGCACTGTAAGCTGCTTTGGATAAAAGCGTCTGCCAAATGCATAAAAATGTAAATGTGGCAGGTGACTTTATGAAGGGGGTCATTGAATCATTGACTCACCCGATTCATTCAAAAACGCTGAATAATTCAGGAATGAAACATCACTGTGTTAATCAGAGATCAACTCTGACTCTGTTTGGAACTATTTTTATTTATAGAATGGAGCATAATATACAATATTGACAATATTGCATCTAAAATGTACTTTATCTTATAAATAAGGAAAAATTAGCATCCAACTTAAGGCTTTGCCTATAAACAGACATGGTATTTCAAAACCTGATTGTCCTAAAACCAGACAGATGGCCACCCTTAGAGTAACGAAGGGAATAGTGAATGCTCCACCCTCAAGTAAATCTCATTGGTCCAAAATCCTGCTCCACGCAACTGTAATCATCAAATACGTTCTGATAGGTTGTTATTGTGCCACATCACACTGCTTTTTCACATTCAAGACTGACAACTTGGTTAGGACACGTGTCCACAGAAAAGGTGTTTTACAGCCTGTTGTTAGACTCAACACCACTTTTTCAAACGCAAACTGAGACCATATGGTAACCTAACCACATGCAGTTATTATACTTCAGGTTATTCCCATGGTGATTTCCACTGTCATATACATATAATTAAATTGTGCAAATCCCGAGATCACATCACTTCATCACACAGAGACACTACCATTAAGCACTGACTACAGATGAGAGTGATACACAGTGTAATACTTGTGTACACTGATCCCAGAACTGTTCTTGCCCCCCCCCCCCCCCCCCCCACCCTCAGATCACTTTAAGGTGAAATACAGTGCCATCTGGTGTCTAAAAACAGTACTGCATCAGCCTCTTCAAATGTGAATGAAAATAAATGCAGTCAGTTATCTATACGTTATCTTTCCTTTGAATTGACTATTCTTTACATAATCTAGCTTACAGAATTTTAATAATTCTGCATAGCCCTTAAATACTATCAATTATGCATGAATGAGTTGAGTTTTTTTTTTTTTTTTATGTCAGCACAAAGCTAGTTTGTTCTGCTTCAAGCTTGTCTCACAGTAGGGGGCCGAAGAAACGGCGGTCCCAAACACACTTTGAATCGACTCTCAGGAGTCATCAGGGGCTTTGAACGTTTGAAGATCTGCAGAAATAGACTCTTCCATCCTTCTCTCATGTTCTTGTCTCGCACTATTTTTCTTTTATATACTCCCTCCCTTTTCACTGTTGTATCTCCATCTGCCTCTGTAGCTTTGATTCTTTTTCTTAGACATGATGTTATTTTCTGTCTCTGAGCTTGTATAAGGCTTGATTGCTGGGGTTAGCTTGGAGGTGCTTTAAAGTGAAAGCCTACGCATATGTAGTGTGTTTGCCTTGGTGCTTGATTAATTTGCTTGTCCTCTCTTACTGCAGATAAATAGACCCGAGCGTGTCTCGAATTCTGCTTTTATATATATTTTTCATGTTCTGAGCCAAGCTGACTACATGTTTTAACAGTAAGTAGCAATAGAAAGTGACTGAACCATCTCATCTAGTGCCAAACATTTCTTTAAAAGCTGTGGTCAAATTGTTTCAAATTAAAACTAAACGTGTGGTACGTCATCAGCATCTTTTTACACTTGTGCAGTGATTAAGACTCACCTGGGTGCATGGAAGAAAAAATAATATAGAACAATAAATGTATATTAAAACAATGGAATAAAAAAAAAATACAAACATGTTTTATATATATAAAATATATAATATATAAAAGGTATATATAAAAGTTATTTTTGTGTTTTTTATTATTTTATACTAATATAGTATTTATTATGATTTTGAATGAGCTTTTGTTTTCATTTTCATTTTATTTGAACTTTTAGTAGTTTTGTTATGCTTTTGTCTATATTCCTATTCAGCTTTTTTAATGTTTTTTATTTTTATTTTAAGTTTTAGTTTTAGTAGATTTATTGCTTCATCTTAATCTTAATTTTAACTTAATCTTATTTTATTTAACCAAGGCAACATTTCTAATTTACATCTAATTTATGTTTTGTTTCAGCTTTATTTCAATTTACAAAAAAGATTTTTAACCCTCTGGGCCTCTTCAGTCAGAATTTTTTTTGTTTTTGCTTTTGTCTTTTTATTTATTTATTATTATTATTATTATTATTATTATTTTTTTTTTTATATTTTTTATATTCCTATTCAGCTTTTTTTTCTTTCAGTTTCAGTTTTAGTTTTAGTATATTTATTGCTTCATCTTAATCTTAATTTTATGTTATTTTATTTCACCAAGACAACATTTCTCATTTTCAAGTAAATTTCTTTCATCTAATATTTATATTTTATATCAGCTTTATTTCAATTTACAAAAATTATTTTTAATTGTTTGTCGCAGTCAACAATCACAACACAGGGCTCCTCTGATAGATTTTTTGTCTTTTACTATATCCAGATATTCAGAGCCATGTCACACATTTTTTAGATTCATATTCCTTTACTTGTAACCCTGTTGTTGAAAATAGCGTTCAAATGTTTTGTTTCCAGAAGGTGGTAAACAAATCCTTGACAGAATTAGGACCACGGTGCCAACCAAGAGCACACACACGTTGACATGATGGGATGACAATGATGTCAGTCAGGTTGTCAGAGAAAAGGAGCGCCTATGACGCCCTCAGCACTGAGAAAGAGAGACAGACAGAGAACGAGAGAAGTTAAAAGGAATGAGGTCAGCCTGGGGTACAACACGGTAACCAGAGAGAAGTACCTGCCCCTCACACTATCCACTTACTGCTACGTTTGTCCCAGCTGAGCACAGCAGGAGAAACACAGGAAGCACAAAGCTATCTCTCCATCAGTCCCTCACAATGACCCAAAGACGGCCCTGATTGAACCTGTCAGGGATTGAGTTTTACTACTTTGAGTGTGACCAGGAGCTTTGAGACTTCGGGTGGCTTTTTAGGCAGTTGTAAATGAGTTGTGTGTGTGTGTGTGTGTGTGTGTGTGTGTGTGTGTGTGTGTGTGTGTGTGTGTGTGTGTGTGTGTGTGTGTGTGTGTGTGTGTGTGTGTGTGTGTGTGTGTGTGTGTGTGTGTGTGTGTGTGTGTGTGTAGAAGAGATATCCACTTCTCCTGTTGTACCTCTCCAGTAGTTTCGCACAAAAGGGAGGTATTGAATGGTGATTGTTGGTTGAGTGACAGGCTTTTGTGATTGTCAATGACACGATTACGCTTGCCATGATTTATTTGTGGCTATATCTACAGCTGAGGTATCAGTGTTCGACTGCCCTGGTAAAAAAAAAAAAAAGTCCCAATTTATTTTTTATTTGAACCTAGATGTTTGCTTTAATAATTGAAAAATAAATGAATAATTGAAAAATATATATTAATATTAATAATAATCTTAAATCTACACCACCATTCAAAAGTTGGTTTAAGATTATTTTTTATGCTCAGTAGGGCTGCATTTATTTACTTAAAAAAACAGTAGAAAGACTAATATTTTGACAATTTATTAAAATATTATTACAATTTGAAATAACGGTTTCATTTTTAACATTTTAAATGTGATTTATTTCTGTGATCCATAGCTGAATTTTCAGCAGCCATTACTCCAGTCTTCAGTGTCACACAAACCTTCAGATATCATTTTAATATGCTTATTTGATGCTCAAGAAACATTTCTTATTATTATCAATGTTGAAAACAGTTGTCCTGCTTAATAATTTAAAACCTGATACATTATTTTGAAGGATTCATTGATAAATAGAAAGTTCAAAAGAACAGCACTTATTTGAAATGTATACATTTATATATGCTTTGTACAAATATTAATTTCTTAAAAAAAAAAAAAATCTTACAGAACAATACATTTGAATACCCGTCTGAAATATGAAATGTTAAATGAATCAATATCTAAATGTTAAATCCAAATATAAATCATACACTTGACATTTAGATCGTATGCAAATTGTCCATGGTGTATTGTCTATACATTTTCATAAATTAAAAACAGATTAGATTGATGTTTGCTTAATATTGTCTCTCATATTTTAGCATATTTCTGTGAAAGTCTCCCTGTACACATTTTTCTATTTTATGATAATGGCTCCTTTTTATTAAAGCTTCCATTTTCTTTATATAATATAAAAAATATTATATTGTTATAGTTATAAAGCCTATGGGGCATTTAAAATGTGGCAAAATTGAGATTTGCATTTGGCATCCGTAATATGTTACACTAAAACACATACTCTGTAAGGTGCATTATTTGATAATATTTAAGTGTATGAGCCAAAGCCGTCTTCCATTAATATTATACCAAGACATCCGTCCTCCTGTATGAGTCACTGGTTTGCTATGCTTGTTTCGTGTATAAATATTGCTTTTTCCCTGGCTGAATAAGCTAGTCCTGTCTTATTATGTTAAATGGAGCAATGAATAGACTGTAATATTGCTGTGGAAACAGGGAGCATCCCTCAGCACAGAGGCTGTGTGAAGTCATTTCTCATCATTACAAACACAGCCACTCGCTGCATGGCTAAATGCTGGAGATGCCTAGCCTGGTTAGATGCTTGACGCTATGTCGTATGTAGGGGAATTTCCTGTTGCTTTGAGTGTAGGTGCCTCGCTTTTCCTGTGCTTGTGAGATATGCGTGTGCGTTTCAGGAATGGATTCTCATTGGGTGGATCCAGCCATCTGGTGTTAGCTCAGATGAACTCGTTTCTGCTTCTCTATTGATCGGTGAAATAACAGAGCTGCTGTAGTAATGATGTCATCACCTGCCTCTCAGCGCTGACCTTGAATGAAGCGAGCTACTGAGCATGCTCACCGCACGACTGTGCATGTGTGTGTGTGTGTGTGTGTGCTGGATTCCGGAGGTTGAAAGAAGGAAGGCTTTCAACCTGCTGTCCTCCTAATGCAGACACACACCTGCTGCTGAATTCCTTTGAGGCACTCCATCTTGTTTCCTCTCTGTCCGGTGAGAAAAGAGAGATGGTGTCTGCCATGACACTTCCATCTGTAGAAGAAAAGCACCATGATTACTCCATGTGCAAAGCATATGGTGCACCTTATGACAGCGGTATGAGGCATTCATGCATCATTATGTTTGAATGTAAATGGCTCGATTTGACATTATAATGCCTTTGTATCATCTATTAGTTCTTATTAGACATGTCCTATGCATTTTAGAGCTTTCTACGATGCAAAAAAGGAAGGTTCTGTGACCATCATGTCCTTTCAAATCCGTTTGACTTGTCAGTTCAGTGTAATATATGTCATTCAAACGATCTACTTATAGGGATAGTTCACCCAAACATGAAAATTCTGTCATCATTTACTCACCCTTATGTTGTTTCAAACCTGTTTGAGTTCCTTTCTTTGGGTAAACACAAAAGAGGATATTTAAAATAATGTTGGCAACCAAACACTTGATGGCACCCATTGACTGCCATAGTAGGGAAAAAAATATTATGGAAGTCAATGGCTACTGTCAACATTTTGGTTACCAACATTCTTAAGAATATCTTCTTTTATGTTCAACAGGAGAAAGAAACTCATACAGGTTTTGGAACAACATAAGGGTGGGTAAATGATGACAGAATTTTCATTTTTTGGGTGAAACATCCCTTTAGGAATCATTCCTTCCTGTAACCGCTTGATCTATCATCCCCCATCATCCTTTATGTTATACACTCTTCCTCACTTTCTGTTTTCTGTCTCTTTCCCCGCTAATCGAGCTTTGCTACAAGGATGGTATTGGCTTACTGCTTGTCCTATATCTGCACATGGGAACATTACACGCTGCACTGCTGTGTATTACACACACACACACACACACACACACACACACACACACACACACACACACACACACACACACACACACACACACACACACACACACACACACACACACACACACACACACACACACACTACGCTACTCTAAAATGGACTTTGTGGAGCAGACTCTGAGAAGACAAACTTCTTTTAGGAACCACAGACAGGTACAGGGAACAGGGATCCTGTGTGTGAGTGATTGAATGCTCAAGCATGTTGCAGTGCTGGCAATATTAGATATCTAAGATGTGTCTGAATGAATAATTTTCCTCCAGTCTGATATGAAATTGTCCATGTGGCATTAAAGGGATATGATCAGGGCTTTTGAGTCTGAGGGCAAAGCAGCATGAGAATATGAGCTGAACCTTTCCATTATGAATGTGACATCAGAATTTCATTTTGAACCCCCCAAAACAACTGCGATTCTCACAAAACTGTAGGTATGAAAACTATTTTTATTATGTTTTCTTAAAGGGATAGTTAACCCAAAAATGAAAATTCTGTCATCATTTACTCACCCTCAAGTTGCACTGTATGAGTTTCTTTGTTCTGGTGAACACAAAACAAGATATTTTGAAGAGTGTTTGTATCCAAGCAGATAGAGCAAGCATTGACTGACTACCATAGTAGGGAAAAAATACTATGGTTGTTAATGGTTGCTCTGTCTGCCTTGTTACATCTGCCCATCTTGCTATCTGCCCTTCACATTTTGGGCTCCCATTCACTGCCAAGATAAAGCTTGGATTAGCCAGGACATTTTTTATTATAACTCCGATTGTATTCGTCTGAAAGAGGAATGTCATATACACCAAAGATGGCTTGAGTAAATCATGGGGTAATTTTAATTTTTGGGTGAACTATCCCTTTAAGGCTTGCTGCTGAAATGCACACAGTTAGTTAGGAGCAAACAGCGGGTCTGTACAGAGAAGAAAACCCCTGCTGATGTGATCTGATCACTTATCAGGGTCTGACAAAGATAGTGATAACAGGAAAGCAGAAAAGATACAGCGATTTCATTTCAATTCTGCTGGTGGCAAAAGATGTGGAATTGAACAAATTTGTTTCCGCTTTGTGTCACTTCCTATGTCTAAATTGTTTTAGATTTGGTTATACATTTTAACAGTCTCAGAGATCGAGATGTACTTCAAGAGCTCTGTAGAGTCCTGATAAAGTATGAAACAATGTTGTCCTGAGGTGTTATGGGATCAAAAAGATCTTCATTTGTGTTCCGAAGATGAACGAAAGTCTTACTGGTTTGGAACGACATGAGGGTGAGTAATTAATGACAGAATTTTCATTTTTGGGTGAACTAACCCTTTAAGTGCGTAGTCAAAGTCAAACGTATAAGGCACCCTCAGGTCAATGTAAGTTTATGGGTTTGTTTTCCAACCATTTTATCATCCACCAGGTGAAAATCTTTACCTTCATAAAGTATGAAACAATGTTGTCCTGAGGTGGTATGGGATTGCTAAGGTATGTCACAGAGGTCGGAAAGGACTTCTATGGGAAAATTATACATTTTTTCATTCCAGCATGTCCATCTGCAAACACTTTATGGCGGCCACATAGAAAACCAAGTAAGATGTAATTTCTTAGAAGTTTTGTTCAATTTACGATGACACTGTTGAAATGACATGTTAAACCAATCCAAAGGGGCCTTTGAGCCTTGCTAGTAAACGCTACCATATTGTTTTTAAAAGCATTTTTCTCATACATGTCACCTTAGACAATGACCTGAGTGATCCCGCTGTTTACCCAACACATTGGCCTCAGTGTGGCCTCCTAGAGCTGATAGTATCTTTGAGGGAAGTGACATTCAGGGAAATGTTTAAATGACGATAGCAGTGTGAGCCATGTCTCATAAAAAGACTGAGCTTGCAAGAATTACCCCTTTGCTGTTTATGACTTGTGGTCACAGCCACAACCACATGACAGAAAAAAAGGCATTAAAGTGCGAGTAACAGTGTTTAGGGGTGTAGGGCTTTTTCACATACTTAAACGGCTAAGCACATTTGATATAAACATGCAGCCACAGGATTTAGTTTTAACCTCAGATTTCTGGAAATTCTAAATAGATTAAACGGAATTAGTATCATGCTTGGTTACCTATTGATGAACAGCACTTGGTGTAATAATTTTCTCATTGTAGTAATGCAGGTGTCCTCATGACTCTGGGTTAGATTGATCATTCACGCTGTGGTTGTGGCTGAATTGTGGACATTTTGAGGTAGGATATTAGAATGAAGCAGTAGAATCTATAGTACGTTTAATGTAGTGAATTGACAATTATTCAGTAGCTAGATCCTATTTAAATCCGTTCGTTTTTTAGTGAGGGCTACAGCAGGTTAATTCCACCACAAAAATCTCAACTATCTGCGATTCCAGCAACAATGTGTCTGTGTAAATGTGTGACGCCACAGTCACAGCCAGACTCGGAACATATTTGAAGTTTATTACACAGCTTTGTGGATTTTGGACCATTGAGATTTCTCGCATGATTGGGACACGTTGTTGGGCTGGGACACGTGAATCAAAATTCAGATGCATATAACGTTTGTAATGTAATTGTAATTATTTTCTCCACCCATGCATCCTTTTTTAAAAAACAAAGCATTTGCATTGTGCAACAATAAACATTTCAAATAATAATGCTACATTGTTGTCACATGACCTCATTATGAGCATGTTAAATTCATTCAACATCCAGTTTTCGTCTTAGAAATAATTTGAATAATATTTAAACATAATGAGTCAAGATTTTTACATTTACAGTTAATATTACTTCTGGTTTGTTTTGCATGCAATGTTATATTCTACACATTTTGGGAAATTTTGTAAGTTATCTGGTTCTTCGATATCTGATGAATCGATTTTTCTGATGAATCACTTCTCAAGCACATAGCAAACTGGGAGTCAAAGCATAGTGACGTGTTTTGATGCTATATCATGGTCTTTATGTCTAGATGTAATGTTGTATTGACTGTCTTATAGCACTTGTGTCTTCATTTTCTCCTCTGTTGCATTCAGGTTTCTCACTCGTTCTCTTCCTCGTTCACATGTTCACACTTCCCACTATTTGTCCTCGGTCTCAGACTCCTCCTAATGGCTGTTGTCACAAGTTTTACTGCACCCACCCGCTGTGACCATCTGTCTGGTCTTTCTCTCTCTTTTGCTCTATCTCTCTCATCAATGATGCTTTATCAGCATGTCTGCCAAAATACAATGTTGCCAGAGAAGTACAGAGGATAATTAATCTGCAGAATTGGGCGATATGGCAGAAGTATATACTTGTTAATCACTGCAAAGAAAGCACGAAATGACATTGACATGAAACTGTGACCTCTCCTCTTCCTCATTTGTATCATAGCTCAAGCCATAAAATCTGCTTCCTTGTTGCAGCTATGGTTGACACAGTGTATATATAAAAATGATATATTAATTATTTTGTGGCATATCATTATGACCTGACTATGATCATATTTTGTTGGTCCCCCTTTTGCTGCCAAAACAGCCCCATTGAGGCAAGGACTCCGCTAGACCCCTTAAGGTGTGCTGTGGTTTCTGACACCAAGATATCAGCAGCAGATCCTTTAAGTCCTGTAAGTTGCGAGGTGGGGCCTCCATGGATCGGACTTGTTTTTTCAGCACATCCCACAGATGCTCGATTGGATTGAGATCTGGGGAATTTGGAGGCCAAGTCAACACCTCAAACTCGTTGTGCTCCTCAAACCATTCATGAACCATTTTTTCATTGTGGCAGGGTGCATTATCCTAGCCTGACGTCGTCATACTCAATTCTAGTCAGAATATGAGTCTGATACTGCTCCGTTGGGCTGTGATTATGGGGCGTGTTTAAACCGAACCAGGAAAGACCTCAATTGGATAGACCTACAACCAATCAGAGCAACGGAGCGACGCATAACGTTAGTTGTCAAATGTCAACAGAACTCAACTGCACTGTGTTGCCAAGTCCGCGGGTTGAAGCGACCCCAATGATGTGATATACAGACCCAGGAATGCGAAATTTAGCAGGCAGTCCAGCCAAAATAACACATATTTTACCCCCCAAATGACATTTTTCCCGGAGAACCCCATGGAAAGCTATTGGGCTTGTTTTTGGCTAGTTTTGAGTAGCAATCGGTATTGGGCGGGTTTTGTGTAAAAACTTGGCAACCCTGTCTGCACGCACGCCCGGAATAAGTCACGTTAGAAGAAGAAGATGAGTGTAAACGATCTTTGCCGGTGTTGTAAAAAAAGAATGTAAGGATACACAGAGTACTTACCAACACGATCATCATTTCTGAGAGAAATAGTGAAGGTGAATGCATATACGAACAAGTTCTCCGTTTAGGATTAGAACAAATTCAACCCAAGCGCCTTTGATGACGTGGATGATTACGTTACTGTTGATCATCTGTCCATCATCGTCTAAAGCCCGCCCTGGCAATTTCATTGGTCCGAACAGTTTCTGTTCGGGCATAATTACTTCTCTATGGATCAAGTCCAGACCGAACCGCCCGTGCAAATTTTTTTGTGGGCGGGGCTAAGTTCGTCTGCCATTCAGGCTAGCATTATCCTGCTGAAAGAAGACATAGCCCCCATAGTTGGTCCGTGTCAAAGTAACATTCATATGGATATGGATAGCAAGACCCAAGGTTTCCCAGCAGAACATTGCCCAAAGCAAACTGTGATGCACTGTGCATTCTGACACCTTCCTATCAGATCCAGCATTAAAGGGTAACTTCAGTGATTTAGCATTAGGCTTTGTATCAGTAGAAATCCGGTAGTATATTCAAATTATGGTACTTTCCCCCCTCATATCCCCCTGAGACGAGACAATTATGCATTTTATTTCTGGAAAAATTCCTGACAATATTTGCATCATCGGAGGATTTTTTGGCCAGAGGCAAAGACTACAGCCACTAGAGCCATCTAGTGACTAGATGGAGCTGTTTCGCATGTTATCAACCCGCCCATAGGGGAGAGATCTCACGCACAGAATGTAAGACACAGACGGCCGCATGGACAATCATAATAACGGAGCGCGGTGCAGAGTAAAGTGAGTGTTTCAACTTTTCAATGAATTCCTGTGATAGTTTAGCTTCCATATGCGATCTGAAAACGTGCCAGACTGTCGCTTACCTCAGTTCTGCTCAGCTCTTCGTGAGGAATGAAATCTGACACTGCTGCGTCTGTGACGTGACTTCCCTTCAGCTCACTCACACTTTATTGAAAAGACACGTTGAGTTTTTAATTGTAGTGTTTATTCTCGAACTGAACGAAATGATTGTATTACTATGAAGATCAAAACAACGGTGTACGGAGTGGCCTCGTAGGGCAGCGAAGCAAGTGCCTTCTGGGAGTTGTTGTCTTTCATCCACATGAGACAAAAATAAATATTCTGTCTTTTCTCAGTCTAGAAGGCACCAAATTCAAAAATAATTTCTCATTTCTACTGCATAAATTACCCAGTTTAAATACAAAGCTTAATGCTAAATCACTGAAGTTACCCTTTAACTTCTTGAGCAATTTGAGCTACAGTAGCTCGTCTGTTTGATCGGACCACACGGGCCAGCCTTCGCTCCCCACGTGCATCAATGAGCCTTGACCGCCCATGACCCTGTCGCCAGTGTCATGACATTTTATCCTACCCGTCAGATTTATCTACCAGGGTTTACTGCGCATGCGCACATCAATATTTAATATTTATTTTAAAAATATTTACATAGTCGGTATGGATATTAATGAAGCCTCAAATCACATGAATATGATGCTGGTAGCACAATCTGATAGGTAGCATTTTTAGCATTTTCATCATACTTATCACTGCAGACCGGGTACATCCCACAAGAGCTGCAGTTTTGGAGATGCTCTTACCCAGTCGTCTAGCCATCACAATTTGGCCCTTGTCAAACTCACTGAAATCCTTACGCTTGCCCATTTTTCCTGCTTCTAACGCATCAACTTTGAGGACAAAATGTTCACTTGCTGCCTAAAATATCCAACCCACTAACAGGTGTCGTGATGAAGAGATAATCAGTGTTATTCACTTCACCTGTCAGTGGTTATAAAGTTATGCCTGATTGGTGTATATTATTATCATATACATACAGTAATTTATTTTAATTATTTTTACATGTTTGAAACGCATATCTGCTCAAATATATTTTGGTCAGCGTTCAGGAGTAACAACTATAAAATTGGTTTCAAAGCTACAACATGTAAAAAAAAAACCTCTCGTTTTAATTTCATGGAGTGCCTCTGCTACTACCACACACACGCAGACTTACATCTTCGCCCATTGCATCATAATTGTTTTAACATCCTGTCACCGAGCGTAGTATTTTTAAGATATCGTATCTAGATGAAGCATCTTGAAATGCCTACTTTCTCTTCCATTCGTTAGAGCATTATCTAGTGCTTTTAGGATGTTCTTGATCCCTATGAAATGTTGCAAATAAGGCTCAGGTAAACCTGAAATCAGCCTTTTTATTACAGGGATTAAAAAAGATTAGTTGACTAGTCCACTATTAAAAATAATTTTGCACATCCCTAGTTGCAACACAAATGCTACATAAGCAGAGGGCATGTTGCTTGCAAATAGATTGCCACTATCTAATCCTCTAAAGACAACAGTTTATTTCTCACGTAATGCCCCAGAGATAAATGATACACGGCTTCCTTGCTGCTATCTGCAATCTGTGCTGTGGAGTCCTACTCTTGAATACTGAGCTAAGAGTATTACAGAACTAAGATCTGTGCTTCTGGGAGTTGAGGGATGTGATGTCATTCCCGTTTTATGCCTTATGGAATACCGCAGGTGGTTACTGAAAGAAACCAAACAATAAGTCTAGCAGCAGATAACAGGGCATGCTGCACGCTCACAAGCTCAACGCTGATCTGAGAGCAGCTCTAATGAGGAACATCTTTATTTAAAGAGCACACTCACTGTACACCCACACCTCCGCCTTTGTGTTGTCTTGTTACTCGGGTTTCCATAGCGGTCCGTTCTGTGTTGTGAGCGTCTGAAGGGAGTGGAGCTGCAAGATGACAGAGTTGCTGTAGTATGAGTGACTACTAGAGTAAATGCACCTGAGTGCATCTATATGTGGATCATGTTCGCTCACCGCTTAGTTCAATTCCTCAGGACAGGACGGGAATTCAAGGGTAGGAGTGTGTCCTATTGGCGACTGTGTACAGGCTGCTGGCTCTGTATTTTTGAGTAATATATGTGTGTGTGTGTCCGTAGGCTGTGCTGGAGGCCTGCACTGAGACTACGAATCGTGTTGGGATTGTAACAACTTCAATGGGCCGCAACACTCACTAAAACACTGGAGGCAACTGAATGAGGTATGACTACAGGACTCACACACACACACACACACACACACACGTGTACCTTTTGATAGCCGTGACCTTTAATTCTGCATTTTACTACTTGTGCAGGGGCATTATCTAGAATTGTAAAAATAACTCTTGTTTAAGCTGTGCCCTACTCACCCGTCAAATCAGGCCCTGATTGGTGGAGCAATAATACAGGTCTGCCTAGCAACAGAGCTGTTTACCAAACAACACAGCTGGGGCTGAAAGCCGTGCTTTCACGTGAAACACCTCCAGGAAAAAGCTAGCTAGCGCAAACCGCTTGGGACAACACAGCTTTAATGATTCATGCTGGAAGCACGGTCGGTCACAGGCGTACTGAAACACGCAGGTTTACTGTGGCATGCTCACACTCTGACATGTTCATGTGCAATGGGTTCATAGACGTCAGTTAAGCGTCTCATTAGCAAATATTACACGTGTTCATGTGAGATATGTGTGTATGTGAACAGGCCCGTGTTCTCACGAGTGTAGGCATGCCATGGTCTAATATAATTCAAGTGCATTACATGCAGATGTCGATCAGACATTTCTGTTCTGTTGTTTGGTCACAAATCCAGATTTGAGGTAGATTTATGAATGAATCCCATAAGCGCCCCCTGTTGGTGGAATATCCATTGAAGTGCAAAAATGTCATTTTGACATGTGGTAGTGCTGTTTCTATATAATGTTTATGTATATAGGCTTTATTTTATAATGTTATATATATATATATATATATAATTATTCTTTTATATATTTTTTGTTAAACATTTTTTTTTAATAATTTGACAATTATTATTATTATTATTATTATTATTAGACTGTAAACCTGAAATCCATGTCAGAAGGTCTGAGAGCATTTTTTTAAGCCTTTACATAAACAGAAAGTTTGAGGATTTTAAATACATTTTAAACAAAGTTATTATACAACGTACACTCACCTAAAGGATTATTAGGAACACCATACTAATACTGTGTTTGACCCCCTTTCGCCTTCAGAACTGCCTTCTGCAATTCTACGTGGCATTGATTCAACAAGGTGCTGAAAGCATTCTTTAGAAATGTTGGCCCATATTGATAGGATAGCATCTTGCAGTTGATGGAGATTTGTGGGATGCACATCCAGGGCACGAAGCTCCCATTCCACCACATCCCAAAGATGCTCTATTGGGTTGAGATCTGGTGACTGTGGGGGCCATTTTAGTACAGTGAACTCATTGTCATGTTCAAGAAACCAATTTGAAATGATTCAAGCTTTGTGACTTTGTGCATTATCCTGCTGGAAGTAGCCATCAGAGGATGGGTACATGGTGGTCATAAAGGGATGGACATGGTCAGAAACAATGCTCAGATAGGCCGTGGCATTTAAACAATGTGCTCATTCTGTTTACGCCAAATTCTGACTCTACCATCTGAATGTCTCAACAGAAATCGAGACTCATCAGACCAGGCAACATTTTTCCAGTCATCAACTGTCCAATTTTGGTGAGCTTGTACAAATTGTAGCCTCTTTTCCCTATTTGTAGTGGAGATGAGTGGTACCTGATGGGGTCTTCTGTTGTTGTAGCCCATTCGCACCAACAACCATGCCATGCTCAAATTTGCTTAAATCACCTTTCTTTCCCATTCTGACATTCAGTTTGGAGTTCAGGAGATTGTCTTGACCAGGACCACACCCCTAAATGCATTGAAGCAACTGCCATGTGATTGGTTGATTAGATAATTGCATTAATGAGAAATTGAACAGGTGTTCCTAATAATCCTTTAGGTGAGTGTATAGGATTCTTCGTGTTTATTTTTTCAGTTGAGTTTTTCACTGCTTATAATAGAATTTATTAAAAAAATATTAAATTAGACAACATGTAAAATAGTTGCATAAAATGTCTATTAATTATTGACCATACTGAACCTGACACAAAGGCAACTACCAAAGTGAATCAGCCACATAGACGCAGTTATAATCTTAAAATGGCCAAATATGAGCCGATTAATTAGCCTGATCAATATACCGGAGCATGACTACTCAGAAAATCAGGATACAAGAGACAAATTGTCACACCGGCAGTGCTAGCTCACGGACAGGCCTGTTTTGAGGGTAATTAATGGAGACGCATGAAAATTAGTACTTCATGAGCGAAGGCTCTCTTTTCTGTGTCTGTTTTTCTCTCTGTCTCGCTCACTTAATTTTTCATCTCAGATAGCTCTGCTATGCCAATGGCTCCTTTAACCAATCGTGGGCTTTTAGAGTAAAAGCTCTCATCCTGTTAAAGGTCACTGACCTCTTAGTGCGCATGGTGAAGCATAGCAGTTCATCACACTCACAGCGCTGTTTCTTACCCTGTGCTTCCTAATGCTTTCTGAACATCCTAATCTTCCGTTAAGTGTTATTATGGCAAAGGTGGGGTTCGGCAATGTGTTTTTCTTGTTTGTTAGTTCTCAAAAGACATTTAAAAAAAAAAAATAGCCTAGAGAAATGGATGACAGATTGATGCTGAGAGCGCATTGATGCTGTGATTTATAAAAAGATGGAGGATCTGCAAGATCAAAGCATGATATGTACGGTGACCGGGATGTGACATCTTTGGTTCAGTTAGTTTTGTAGTGGCCGCAAAATATTAATTCTTGGGAATATCAGATTAACTTGTGGGAATGTGATAATAAGTCGTGGCCTCAAGATCATATGTCAAGGGAAAATTCAAGGTTGCTTTGGTCGTGCAGGTTGCTTACGCATTTAACTCGTGGCCATTAGAAATAGATGTCATTCCCTCAAAATATGAAGTCGTGGCCACAAGAAAAAAAGAATTCCCTCGAAAAAATGATCTCAAGGCCACGACTTTACATCATGGGGCCGTTACATAACGATGTCGTTACCTCGACAAAATGATCTCGTGGCCACAACAATTTCGGTGTATGTAAGATTAATACATAATCTTTTAATAAAAATGGACTAGATTAATCACATATTTTTCTGTTATTAACCATGATCAATCGGCATTAAAAACACATAATATTTTAATATATTTTATAATGTTATCATTTCAGTTAATCTCCAAATTGATGTAGAAACAACATAAGGAAAGAATACTTTTAATATTTTTTAATGACATCTTTTTATGAATGAAGGCCAGTATCACACTAATATTGATGTCCGCTGTCGCACATGAAGCGGATGACGTGCGTCTCATTTCCTCACAACTCTTTCCGTTCATTTAAGACGTTATTTAACTCATTTAAGACTGCTCTTATGAGGATACTAGGCATGTGCCGGTATCAAATTTTCATGTTGCAATTAATTGCTGAAGCTTTTATCGCGGTATACGGTATTATCACGATATTGAAATAAGTTGCAAAAAAAGTGTAGTCATACTATAACAGGTTTAATAACTTTCTTATAACAAAAGAACCAACCATTTAAATACAAATAAGCTATACACAAAAATGTATAAAGTGAACAAATATTTAAAACAGATCAAGTGCAAAAGAATTATAAAGAACAAAAGGTAACACTTTACAATAATGTCTCACTAGTTAATGCATTAACATTAACAAAGAATGAATAGCTACATTTTTACAGAAGTTATACTTCTTTGATAATGTTAGTTTAAAAAAGCAACTGTTAATTAGTGTAAGCTCAGGTCCATTAAATAATACAGTTACAACTTTTGATTTTAATAATGTGTTATTAAATGCTGAAATGTACATTTAACTAAGATTAATACATGCTTTAGAAGTATTTTTCATTGTCAGTTTGTTAATAAATTAACTAATGTTAAATAATGGAGCCTTATTGTAAAGTGTGTGATTGAACAACAGTCAGAACATATTCAAACAATATCTAGGGCATGTAATTTAGTCCAGATTAAAATATAAAATGTTTAAGTTTGAAAATGAATAGCCTTAAGTTTTTAAGTATTAGGTTACGTGCGTATTGTATTGTTTATGAGGGTTTCCGGGGAAACGGCTGCATTTCTGAATGTGCACTTCAGCGTGTCTCCTTCATGCGTTCCGCCATGTACTTGGCTCATGCATGGTCTGTTTACATCAGTGCGTTCCTCTTTTACGTGTTGTTCATTTTAAACGGTTGATGGGTAACGTATTTTTAAAATGCATTCTAAAAATCTGAAAAATTCGTAAATAATTCTTCACAGTATTTTGAAGTGCCCACGATAACAATATTGTGCATGTTCATTATTGCGGTATATCGTATTACCGTTTACCGGCACATGTCCAGAGGATACTAAACAAAACTGGTATATTGTTAGTTAAAGCATGAAAGAGAACTCGATTCTGCCTGCGCTGCCTGTGCGCATGATACTTGCGCGCATCTTTCTGTGCGTCGTGTGTGTTTCACAGACGGCGCACTCTCTTTGCCTTGTCGCTTTTGAATGGTTTAAAAGCATTTGCATGAATAAGCGTGTATAATGTTGTTATGTTTTGCATGTATGCTTTGCAATCTGCATTTCTTTTTTTCTGGAGAGCGTGTGGCGGCGCTTTAAATAGCTGTGGCTCGGAGGCTTGCTCCAAACTCATTTCGTTGCATTGTACTTGTACATTTGTAATGACAATAAACTTGAATCTAATCTAATCTAATCTAAAGAGCGTGATCATATAATGTGTAACACTAGCCAAAGGATGACAGAAAAAACGGATGCTGCATTATTTACCACCCGAGTCTTCTCCTCCCATTTCTACCAGTGATGCTTGATTCAACTTCCCGCGCCCTGCGCAGAGATCAACAGCACAACTGTCGAGTTCACAAGGGCGAGGTCAAGTTCACAAATGGGTTGAAATCAATCTATGGATGTGTCGATCGTATGAGTAGGCGTTTCATACAAGATCTGGCAACTGAACAACCTTGGAATAATATATTGACGTGATTATTCATATAACGAGGTTTGCGCCATACAAATTACGGGAGAATGGGAGAAATAACAAAACGGGAAGGGGGCCGGGATATGGGTGTGAAATACGGGAGACTCCCGGTACAAAACGGGAGACTCCCGGCAAAAACGGGAGTGTTGACAGGTATGCTCGATTCTAGTACTGAGGTTTCTTCCTGGAAGAAATATTCCTCATTTAAATAATTCCCACCCAACACATACGCAATAAATGGGTTGAGGCCTGGTTTAGTTGCGTTAGCAGTGTGTTGTAACTCACAGTTATGGTAAGGGGTGTGACCTCTCCGAAACACGCTCAAAGCAGTTGACAATCACTGCCCACTAGTCCACCCGACTAATCAGAGCAAGTATGCGAAAAATGCTTTTTCGAACGTTCAAGCGTGAAAACCTATTCTAGTAGGCCGCAAAAACAAAATCAAGTTCTTTGTAAAAAGGGACTTTTGTCTATACAATTGACTTTCATTGTATAGACAAAATAAACACTGGGACATCTTTCAAAATGTCTTCTTTTGTGTTCCACAGATACATGTTTGGAGTGACATTTTTGGGTGAACTCAGCTGTGATCTTTGTATCCTCATAACTTTTTTGTCAGGTGTGTGTCCTACACACATGGCTAGTTTGACGTTTGGGAGCTGCAGAACCTAGCCTTATGCTTGCTTAGTGTTTGTGTGAGAGAGTTTGGTGAGGACAGCAGTGCTATTCTTGGCTGTTGGGGGAAGTCTTGGCTCCCGGGCGCATGGGAAAAGTGTTCTTGGCAGGAGTAGCGGTGGCATTCCATTGTGCCTGAGTCCCTCTCCCCCTCAGCACTTAAAACTGTGTCCTTTCACACTGTGATCTCAGTGGAGCGCTTTCTAGAAAGAGGGAGAATAAATAAATTGCTAGCATAAACACAAAAGCACCTCGCAATCACTGCAACATTTCCAACCGCACTCACAGAGGTGTCCGTTCGCACCTGTTTGCATGCTTTTCATTTCTTGATTTTAAACATTCACACGCTGACATGTATCATACATCTATTTTCCATCTTCCTCATTTAAACAGTTTTGAACAGCTCAAGGTTCAGAATATCAGAAACCTGTCTCTCAGCATATTGGCCCTCATTCCTCGGAGCTGCTTGGAAGTCGAAGGTTCTGGAACAATGAAAGAATGGTAGAGAAAAAAACATTCAGCTCTCTGACATGCTGTGATATTACCCTCCCAGAAATGAACTCAAAACTCATTTGACCTTTGACCTAGGGGCAGAAAACAGCAGGGATGACCAGCTGTTTTGGCGATATTACACATTTTTGAGTGGCAGTCACTTGTTTTTGACCAAAAATATTCATTTAGATTTGATAGGGGCTATTTTGACTGCAGTTTGTTTTGCAGGTGTAGTTTATATATTCAAGGTCATATATTGTTTAGTTTTTGTTTGTTTTTTCAAACTGGTGCGTGTGTGTGTGTGTGTGTGTGTGTGCTTGTATATATGACACAAATTTGTATATTGACATGGGTATTACACTGGTATTACAATTTAAACGTGGTTAATGAGGATATTTCATATGTCCTCATAATTAAAATAGCTTTAAAAACATACTAAACAATGTTTTATTAAAAATGTATTCTGTGATGGGTAGGTTTAGGGGTAGGGGTAGTGTAGGGGGATAGAATGTACAGTTTGTACAGTATAAAAACCTTTACGCCTATGGAATGTCCTCATAATGTGTGTGTGTGTGTGTGTGCGTGTTCAGGTATTCTCTACGATAATGCAATTTTTTTTGGTCCCCATGAGAAAAAAAGTTTATAAATCATAAACTAAATCATACTACTAGAGGAAAAAAACAGTACAGTTTTTTTTTTTTTTTTTTGTAATGAGATTTGAGCTTAAGGACAAAATATTTTATTTCTGATTTTAAATTATGGATGCATGATAGATTGGCACCATAAAACATTTTTATATATATAAAATTAATCATCCTTATTTATTATATTAGCCAATATTAGATATTTAATTGTTCATGCTTATTTCCTCTTTTACATTTAGATTAGCTATGCTGTCATTTAATGCTCACTTAAAATAAATCTTTAAAAACACTAATAATTTAATGTAATAAATAAATACATTTAATCTTTAGTAAATCTCAATATTAATATCCATTCTTCATGCTGTTCATTATAATTTAGTGATACTTAAATTCACTTTTTTTAGATTTGAGTGTAACCTATTTATTTAGATTTTTTTAATCAGTCTTTACCTATTTAAGTATAGGAGCTGTACGGTTATGGTTAGAAATATCTACCTGGGGGTGTTACGGATAAGACTGCAGAGTGAACTGACTGGCCTTAAAATAACTTTGATACTCAACAATACACTAATGCTCACTCTAATAATACATTCATTCTAAATACACACACATTTATCCTTTATCCAAACAGCCTTTTACACTGAATGGCCTTTAGGGACTTAAGAGCACACATGTTTGCTTTTGCCTTTTTAATCACCAAAGTGGTTCATTTAAGCTGTGTCTGAAACCAAACAACTGTTGCTCTTATTCTCAGGTGGCAGAGGTCTTATGTCTGACAGACTGGGTCAAGAGGTCAGACTGTTACTGCTGAAAATCTAGACGTCAGATGCAAACAGTGTGAATTAAGTGCATGCATTCACAAATGGTTTTTACAAGGATTAACATTCCATCACACTTGACATAAATGCTGATGTTATCTTTAAACTCTTTAGTTACTTGTTCCTGGATGATTTTTGACTGCAGCTCATTCTTGGAAACCAATTGTATGTTATATTATACCTCCAAACAAGCTCCAGCAGGCCATTTGGTGGGATTTGGTGGCATGTGTGAAAGGTGACCCGCTGACCCTCTGCCAGTGTGCACAAGCTTTGAGGTCAGAGGTGGGGAGCTCGATGCAGAAGACATACAATTCATATGTGGCATCGAGTTGCAATACAAACTCTTTCTGTGCATAAAACCAACAACTTTGTTAGGATATTAACATGCATGTTCATAGAGGTTATATCAAAAACCCATGTCCTTTGAAAACACGGTCAAGGAGAGCCAAGTTATGAACGTGAAGTAATATTCTGAGAAGTGTTGCTGCTATTAGCTTCCATTTATATCCAGGTCGACCTCGATCCTGATGTATTGAGTGTACGTTTGACATTTGCTAGAGTTTTGTCTTCCTGATTACTCACAATGAATTATCGTCAATGTTCTGCTTCCTAACCCACATCACAGGGCATGTTTAAGCAACAAATACCAAAAAATGACATTGGTGGTGCTTACAGAAAAAACATGAAATGTGTTTTATGGGCTCCAAGAATAAAAGCCTGTGTATTTGTTCGGCTCGTACATAAACTCAAAACATAAAGTCAGGGGTCTTTCATTGCGGCTGTATTTATCACTATAGTCTCTTTCTCGTTCTCTCCGTTCGCACCAGGTCGTGTGATTCTCTTGCTATCGAGTTTCGTGCTGTTTTCGGGTTTAGGTGGCCTGTGTGGGGAGCTGGCCCGTCATGCTCATTTCTCACCCTCTATTTATTACCTCAGTGTTATCTAAATGTTTAATTGGTCATGAATGAATGATCACAGGACTGCTAAAGAGAGCATTCGCAGGATGGGAGATATCACTCTGTTTAGCCTGCATAGAGAGATCACAGCACATTGTGTTTCGATTTTGACCTGACCAGCAATCTGGTTTTCTGTGTCAATTATGCTTCTGATGACCCTTATGTCCTTCATACATTTTATTTTATTTCATTTTATTTACCAAAATGTCAAACCAAATTACATTTGTTTTAAAGAAAGATACCTTAAGCACAATTTACAAGCAAAATGTATCAGAAAAATATGTTTTTTGAAAACCTAAAATGATGATGACAATAAAAGGTACAATTAGGGTTATCACCTTTTTGGTTTTTATTTTCTTTCAAAAAAACTAAATAGCAACAAGCACATTTCCTGAACACAAGGTCAGCATGTACAATGGCAAAAGGTGGAATTTGATCTATAGTAACCATTTATACGAAAAATGAAATGCTGCAAAATGTAGCTGATAACAATCTCTCAAATGATCACATATATTTGACACAAAAGACTTTATGATTTGTAATGTTTTTTTTAAAAGCTTAGAACGGTCTACGATATGCACCTTTTATTAAAAGCAGATTTAAAACAATAATAAAAGACAATAAAAGAGTGCAAAAAGGCTCAATGTAGTTCTAGCAACTGTGACTATGGTTCACATGGTATGTTGTTGTTATGCAGTGACATTCATAAATTTGCGTTTCCAATAAATTTTTGTGACCCAGACCTCATGTGTACAGGACATCAGCCAATCTGTGCTGTGTGGGCAGACGTGAGTATTGTTATGGATCACAGCAGTGTCCTCAAACCAACCCTTCAGTCTTTCTTAGTTTGGCCAGCACTGCTGAGCCACGGCGGAGCTAAACAAGGTCACACCAAACACAATTGCACGTCGTTCCATTTTGCCACAATTCAAAGAGCCTCCATCCTCAGTCCTGTGGCCCTGCTCTCTCAGGAATATAAAGACTTCTCTGCGTGGTTCACAGTGTGTGAATGGCTTTGAACAGGGCCTCATGCTGTGCTTTGGTGCATAGTTTGTGCGTGTGCGTGTGTGTGTGTTCGATGGAGGTCCACTTTTATGTTCTGTCTTTGCGGATCCGGCATGATGCAGCTGTAAGTTTGCATGCAGGGGTCGGTTTTCTCAGAAGTACAGTCGTGATAATGGGCTGGAGCTCTGAGGTTTGTGTTGTTGTACGGCTGCGTGTGTCATGCTGCACATGGGTTGGTGGTCTTTTATGCAAAAGGACGGTGGGTGGAGGTGCACTGAAGCAGAAAGCTCTTACAGTGTGGACACACACTAAAGGTGTTTATTTATTGTTTGGTTAAATAATCATGTTATTATTAAAATGCATTATTTTGTAAATAAAATTGTTTCCAGAAGTCAAGTTGGTATTTTGCATGATTTTCTAAGTTATTTTGGAATTTATTTGAGCTAATTTCATACAGTTGCATTTTATTATCATTTTAATAAGCGGATTGTAATATGTCGCTCCTAATGCTTAATAGTAATCCTAATATGCTGCTCATAATAGCTAATACTAATCATAATATGCTTCTCATAATACATAATAACAATCATTACATTTTTGTGTTATTTTAAGCAATCAAAATGTACCTTCACAATTTTTAATGAGATTTTATTATAAAAATATATTTTATGATAAAAAAATGTTTTGCGGAATGTACATTAACATCATTTTTAACATTCGAATAGTTGTAATCACTTCTCAACATTTTTTATCAACATTATATTTTAAGAATAAAATAGTTTATGATAAAAATGTATCGCTGATTTTTTTTTATTTGATAGGAGCTCATAAGCAGCTTGTAATATGGCGCTCATAATAGCTAATAATAATAGTAATAGTGCAAGTAAGCTTTGCTTTGCTTTTTATTCATTTATATTTATTTATATTAATGTATGATTGCTTTAAAGTGTCGTTTAATATGTTCGCGCTAGTTTGAGACTCGACCCATTATACCTCTTGAACCCAGTCTTCTCTCTGAGTGTGTTGTTCTGCCTCTTATTTGTCACAAGCGTGTGTATCTTTAGTCTCTATTTGTCAGTACGTCTGCATGTTCTGAGTGAGCGTGTGTACACACTCCTGTGGGATTATCGAGTAATAGAGGGGCTTAGCAGTGCTTTGCCTTGCCGTAATCCGTCACACACACACTGATACACACTTCGCATAGTGGCGGATTTAGGATCGCCTGTGAATGGAGAGAAGGCGAGAAGGACACATCGAGCGGTAGTGGCGGACAAGACACAGAGGCACCAGCAACTGTTTGCGCTAAGGACAAACAAATGCATGAAATCGATTTGAGGTCGAAACTAGATTCCGGCATACGTCTGCAATTATGTGCATCTAATCTGCACTTTTTGAACTCAATTGAAGCTTTGGCTCTGTGGAGCTGTCTCTGAGGAGAGAGGAGAGCTATTCATTTCTGTGACTCAGATTTAGAGGTCATTCAGTGCTGGTATTATTTCAGAATGACAAAGCACCGTGGCAATGTCACCTCCGATCGGACATGCTCATTAATACAGTCATCATAGATGTCATTCATGTACTACCAATATATAACTATATACACATTATATTGCCAAAAAGTTTTGGGACGCCTTCCTTTACATGCACTTGAACTTTCACGACATCCCATTCTTAATCCGTAGGGTTTAATATAGAGTTGGCCCACTCTTTGAAGCTATAACAGCTTCAACTCTTCTGGGAAGGCTTTCCACAAGGTTAAGGAGTGTGTTTATGGGATTTTTTTATCATTCTTCTAGAAGCGCATTTGTGAGGTCAGGCACTGATGTTGGACAAGAAGGCCTGGATCACAGTCTCTGCTCTAATTCATCCCTAATGCATTCCATCGGGTTTTGGTCAAGTTCCTCCACACCAAACTCGCTCATCCATGTCTTTATGGACCTTGCTTTGTGCACTGGTGCGCAATGTTGGTACAGGAAGGGGCCATCCCCAATCTGTTCCCACAAAGTTGGGAGCATAAAATTGTCCAAAATGTTGTGGTGTGCTGAAGCATTAAGAGTTCCTTTCACTGGAACTAGGAGCCAAGCCCAACCCCTGAAAAACAACCCCACACCATAATCCCCCTCCACCAAACTTTACACTTGACACAATGCAGTCAGGCAAGTATTGTTCTCCTGGCAACCGCCAAACCCAGACTCGTCCATTGGATTGCCAGACAGAGAAGCATGATTTGTCACTCCAGAGAACACGTCTTCACTCTATAGTCCAGTGGCGGCGTGCTTTACACCACTGCATCCGATTCTTTGCATTGCACTTGGTGATGTAAGGCTTGGATGCATCTGCTCGGCCATGGAAACCGATTCCATGAAGCTCTCTACACACTGTTCTTGAGCTAATCTGAAGGCCATACAGAGTTTGGAGGTCTGTAGCTATTGACTCTGCAGAAAGTTGTCGACTTCTGCACACTGTGCACCTCAGCATGCGCTGACCCTGCTCTGGGATTTTACGTGGCCTACCACTTCGTGGCTGAGTTGCTGTTGCTCCTAATTGCTTCCACTTTGTTAAAATACGATAACAGTCGACTGTGGAATATTTAGTAGTGAGGAAATTTCACAAATGGACTTATTGCACAGGTGACAATCTACCATGGTACCACTTGAATTCACTGAGCTCCTGAGAGCGACCCATTCTTTCACAAAGGTTTGTAGAAGCATCTGCATGCTTAGGTGCTTGATTTTATACACCTGTGGCCATGGAAGTGATTGGAACACCTGAATTCAATGATTTGGAGGGGTGTCCCAATAATTTTGACAATATAGTGTACTACAGTACTACAGTGCATCTCCTTCTCATGGACTGTAGCAGATTTGCCATCTCTTGCTGTGAGATTTTACTCCACTCTTCCACCAAGTCTCAAACACGTCCGGTGGGACATATTGTTACATTTGGTTTGGCACTGCAAGGATGATCAGCTATCCTTCCTGTCTCCTTGCATCACTGTCTTAGGCGTCTTACATTACGGACATTGCAGTTTATTGCTCTGGCCACATCTGCAGTCCACATGCCTCCCTACAGCAGGTCTATAGCATGTTCATGCATGTGATCAGGGACCCTAGGCATCTTTTCTCCTGGTGTCTTCAGTAGAAAGGTATCTTTAGTGTCCTAAGTTATTGGAACTGTGACCTTAAAAAGGGACATTTCTTTATATATTCTTATATCTAGTTCAGTCATGAAACTTTAGAGGGTGCTAAATAGTCTGGTTCAGTGTTTGCTGTGTAGGCTAGTCCTGCAGCGCGCTATCATAGTTCCTCTGAAACCCTACATCTGCTATGAGATTTATCATGTATGTCTATTTATGCAGCAGCAGCATATCTTTCATGCTCACGGCGGTGTGTATGTGTATCTATTAGCAACAGCAAGTCATTACTTGTTCTGCAGCAGCAGAAATAATCAACAGCAGCATCGTAACAGATCTAGTCCGCCAAAACTAAATAAAAATTTTTATGCAAAAACATAGGGTTCAGGTTTTTTGAAACAGCATGGCAACACCCTAGCAACCACCCAGAACACGATTCATTAGAAATGCCTTAGCAATGACCTAGCAACCTGGGGAAGTGTACTTCGCAAACCATATCTTGCTCTTTTCATTTGGGGTAGTGTGTCTCTGTAACAGAATATCAAATGTTGCACAGGCCAGCACACCTGGTTATCTATTTGTGTGTGTGTGTGAAAATATATATACCCACTGCATCATTCAGTGGGTTTCGGTGAGGGTTAGTCTGTAGTGATTATAATTAGCTTTATTAGCTGTATCTATGTTTTATCCTCGTTTAGCTAGGTGAGTATTTTTGTTCACTGACTGGGCAGACCTCAGAGACCTCCCTCACTCTCATTTATAGTTACACCCTCAGACTTGGCATTGAGAAAGAATGAGCAGAGCCAGGTCTGAGTTTCTGTTCGGCTACGGTTTCATTTCAGCCCTCTCTCAAGTCAAGTCAACCTTATTTATATAGCGCTTTTAACAATGCAGATTGTTTCAAAGCAGCTTTACAGTGTTAAACAGGAAAATAATGCAACATCATTTTATTCAGCCGTATAGCCATTCTGGAGAAAACGGTGATGTCATCAGTTTATTTCAATTATCATACAGTGACAGTGTGGGCTTTAGATCAATAATTTAGTTTATATGGTTAATTTAGTTTAATAATTAGATTTATTTGGATATTTAGTTGAAAAATTGTGTGTCCCCAACTGAGCATGCCAAGCCAGAGGCAACAGTGGCAAGGAAACCAAAACCCCATCAGGTGACCTAATGGAGAAAAATAAACCTTGGGAGAAACCAGGATCAGTCGGGGTGCCAGTTCTCCTCTGGCCAATTAACAAACAGCGTATGATTATTATTCTGGCAACTTTACAGGTCAGAGGTCATAATAGATCGGAATATTCGAAAGATCGGAGGCAACACGCCGGAGACGGGTTTATTGAGGATGACATATCGATTTAAGAATTATTAAATTGTAATATTTGAACAATCGGAGTCATCACGCCAGCGCCGGGTTTATTGAGGATGCCGTGTCGACGATGCAATTTCAGGGGGAGTCTAATTGACACGGTCTCTGCAGACACTTCAGGGTCCTGCGTTGGTCTTTTCTGGGCGCAGGTCCACCATCTGATCTGGATACGGCCTGGATCCGGCTGACTGCAATAAACCTCGGGATAAAACAGAGAGACTATCATTAGCATAGATGCCATTCTTCTGATGATGTAACGAGTACATCAGGTGTTATGGGAAGTGTTCCCGGTTCCGGCTGACCTAGTTAATGCAGCCTAACAATCAATTCATTGAAAAAGTGTTTTATGTGTATGCCACAGTAAAGAGATGTGTTTTTAGTCTCGATTAGAGTGTGTCTGCTTCCCGTACAATGTTAGGAAGACTGTTCCAGAGTTTAGGTGCTAAATAGGAAAAGGATCGACCGCCTGCAGTTGATTTGGATATTCTCTGTATTATCAACTGGCCAGAATTGTGAGACCGCAGTAGACATGATGGAGTATAATGTGTTAAGAGCTCGTTCAAGTACTGGGGAGCTAAACCATTTAGTGCTTTGTAAGTAATAAGCAAGATTTTAAAATGTATGCGATGTTTAATAGGCAGCCAGTGTAGTGTTGACAGAACTGGGCTAATATGGTCATACTTCCTGGTTCTAGTAAGAACTCGAGCTGCTGCGTTTTGGACCAGCTGGAGTTTATTTATTAAGCGAGCAGGGCAACCACCCAGTAGAGCATTACAATAATATAGCCTTGAGGTCATGAACGCATGAACTAACTGTTCAGCATTTTGCATTGAGAGCATGTGCCGTAATTTAGATATATTTTTAAGATGGTAGAATGCTGTTTTACAGATGCTAGAAACGTGGCTTTCAAACGAAAGATTGGTATCAAAGAGCACACCCAGGTTCCTCACTGACGACGAGGACTTGACACAGCAGCCATCAAGTGTTAGACAGTATTCTAGGTTACTACTTGTGGAGCTTTTTTGTCCAATAATTAAAAATTCTGTTTTTTCTGAATTGATCAGCAGCGTGTGTGTGTGTCTGTGTGAAATGTAATTTATTAAGTATAATGGAAATTACACACACTCCACCAGTCAAATGTTTGGGGTTGGTAAGAATTTTTTGAAACTTTTTATTTATTTATTTAATTAAAAAACAGTAATATTGTGAAATATTATTACAGTTTGAAATAACCGTTATTTTATTGCAATAAATTTTAAAGTGTAAATTATTCCTGGTGATGCCAAAACTCCAGTCTATAGTGTCACATGATCTTTCAGAAATCATTCTAATATGATGATTTGGTGCTCAGGAAACATGTCTTATTATTATCAATGCTGAAAACAGTTGTGCTGCTTAATATTTTTGCGGAAAATATTTTTTTAATAGAATAGAAAGTTCAAAAGAACAGCATTTATTTGAAATAGTAATATTGTAACATTATAAATGTATTTACTGTAACATTTGATCAATTATATATTGCATTTGCTATATAAAAGAAAGTTATAAATAAGTCTCAAAATAAGTAATATAAGTTACGTAAATATTTATATAAGTCTTAAAATAAAATCTTAATATATTAATACGTTATCTAATGTTTTTGGAAATATCCCATATTGTGTGTATGATATGGGTCATTTATCCAGACAAATACAATGTATTATTAAAAACAACACTGACAACAGAAGTTTATTTCACAATTCTACAGGCACTGAATTGAAATTGAAAAAGCATTCTCCATTCAATTCTGAATAGTGCAAAATCCACACTCACACAACCAAGAGCCGACCTCACTAGTGTTCTCACTAGTGTTAGTTCAGCATTCGGCCATCACATTTTGCTGCGGGCACTTCAGTAAAAAGCACATAAAGTTAATCTGCAGCCATTCCTTTCCCCTTAGGGCTCAGTATGGGGTTAATGCTCCACTCTGTAATGCTGCTGGGCATGCTGGGTATTACTGTGGCGCTGCTCTCTCTTTGCCAATCTGTCTATTCACCCAGCTAATGAGTCATTGTTGGGTTGTTAAGTGCCAGATGACGGTGATACAAGCAAGGGAGAGTGTTCCGCATGATCATAGATGTGATTGAGAGAAGGAGATACTGGGTTAAAGGAATAATTCACCAGGGGACTGGGGATGTCAAACTCCAAAAGGACACTAAAATTATCATAAAAGTATTACAAGCCCCATTCACTTTCATATATGGAAAAGAGCAGCCAGGACATTCTTCAAAATCTCTCCTTTGTGTTCCACAGAAGAAAGTAGGTCACACAGGTTTGGAATGACAAGAGTGTAAGTAAATGTTTTTAATTAATTATTGAACTATGCCTTTAAAAATAACGTAGTATGCAATCTGCATGCAGGGAGTCTTGTGCGGGAGACCTCTTTCATGCACATATGTATGCGTGGGTGCGCGTTATGCGTATGTATAGAGCTTTTCATGTGTCTCCTTGGCGACACGTCTCTGGAGTGCACAGTGACACTGAAGCAGAGAGAGGGAAGCCACAGCTGAACGGCAGGCAGTCGGAGGGAGTCACAGCCATTCTTTCCCATGCAGGTGCGATCAAAGGCCCGCTGCTATTCAGATCTGCTTGTGAAAATGCATATCAGTCTGAAAGCATTCAGTGTGCGTGCATGTAAAAGGACACATCTGGTCATGAGAGGGTGGTTACATTCCACCGAATGGTGCAGAGTTTTCTTGTGAAGTTTGATTTGAGGGGATTTTTAAATCACTGCACCGTCAGATTCACACAAATTCTTTGGCAAACGGCAAGAGTGCATCACACCCGAGCATTCAGTGGGATATGAAACCAATCATTTTGTGCGTTAGCAAACAAAACTATGACTATTTTTAGAAGCATAAATATACAAGACTTCATGTATGTACATTTTGCTGTATAAATTTATATATTTTTATTGATGTTTATTTTGACATACTGTGATTAGCTGCATGTGTCAAGTATAAAACCATGTTGTACTTGGATATGATTTTAACTCAGCTGTCCAAGTCATATAATAAAAGAAAGTGTTTAAAATAGATGTGCCTGTGATAGTCCGGGCATCCACCATGTTAGAGCCATTAGGTTGGATGATTTCAAGACCAGATGCACCCGGGGATTATGCTTTCAATGTTGAAACCATCAGGCTTTTTACACTTGAAATTATTAATCTAACATGTATATTATATTATATTATATTATAGCAATTATTATAGTAATTAGTATTATATTATATTAAAATGTGGGGGTCGGTAAGATTTTTTAAAAATGTATTTGATCAATATTTCACAATTTAAAATAACTTTTCTATATATTTTAAAACGTAATTTATTCCTGTGATGGCAAAGCTGAATTTTCAGCATCATTACTCCAGTCTTCAGTGTCACATGACCCTTCAGAAATCATTCTAATATGCAGATTTGGTGCTCAATAAACATTTCATATTATTATTAATGTTGAAAACAGTTGTGCATGAATAGAAGGATTCAAAAACAGCATTTATTTGAAATAGAATGTCTAAAATTAAAATGTAATTTAACATTTTAATTAGTACATGATTAATTATTCTTTAAAAAAAAAAAAGCTTGCAAAACTTTTATATTATATTGTATTATATTAACAGTGTTACCTGTACTATTAATTTTGAAAGAGCTTTGATAGAGGTGAATATATTAAAAGATAGATCCTGTTTGTGCGCATTACCATATAAGCAAATCATTTCTGAACATTTGAACAGCTCTGAGAGAATCTGAATTGCCATGTCGTAATTATAGTAATACTGACATGGCATGAATTCAGCATTAATCCAGGGTTTCGATATTTCACTAAACATTGTAAACTCTGGGGTTAACGTTTTTAAACTATTAATAACAGATCGCTCTGGTCATCTTAAAATCTCCAGTTGTTCATTTGCCAGCACTGTTGCGTTAGACCCTTCACCCCTCAGAGGCCGAAGCTAGAAACAGGAACTGTACAAAGCTTGTGCATAATTAACAAGACATCAGTTAGTTTATGATTGGTTGTCAGTTGCTAAACATTTCAGTTTCACAGTCTAAGTACTGAAAGCCTTTCTTGAATAATGTGCAATATAACAACTTGTATGACTGCATTCCAAGAGGAATTAAAGCTGTTCTGAATGCAAAGGGTAGCGCTACACCTTAAATGCACTCTCTTTCTCCTACTTAATGACTGCAATCTGTAGAGAGGAGAAGGATGTTCACCGCTGTAAAGAGTAGACTCATCTCCTGCATAAAAGGGGTTATTTTGTTATCAGGGACTTAGCAGTTGCAGCCTTTTTATCCTACTCTACTTCTGTCTGTTCCATAATCTCTTGTCTGTCTCTTTGTTTCTCTCTTCCCCCCCCCGTCCATTTATCAATCTCTCAGGTGACTGCACGCGCTTCAGAGTAAACACACGAAAACTAATTGAATTACCCTAAAGGCCCAGAAATGGTAAGCATAGCTAATTTGTTGCCACGGCAACAGACAAACCTTCCCGTGCCGCTTGTTTTGTGGACTGCGGTTCTGTAAACAGCACGTACTCCCTTGCCTAACAAGGGAACTCCTTGCGTGCCCATCATGCGCTGCTCTTCAGATTGACTCGCATTAATGACCAAGCCCGAGCTCAAATCACTGACAACCTCTGACTGCCTCATACTTTCCATAACACAGCCCATAGGGACGTGTTCAGTCGTGCGTTAAATTGACTCAACGGCAGGCCCACATGGATTCTGAACACGCAGAACTTCAGCGAGCATCATTCACATAGTTCTGAGCACCCCTTGTGTGTTCGGTTAGTCAATATTTTGGTTATTTTGAGAAGGTTTTCACTAGTTTAGTACTTCACAAAACACATTTAACCAAAATTAAAATCAATGCCACAGGCATCCGTGGACTTTCCACTAAAATCAGTGTAGGAAATGCCCGCAGGTTCTATCTAGGACTGTAAAGAAAGTTAGCTAAGCTATACTTTATTTTCATAAAGTATGTGAGTGTAAACAGCGGAATTTTGAACTTTCAACCAGTGGAACTGTTATTTTAGTACCATCTGGTATAGTTTTATAAAAAAATATATATTTTTTATATATATATTTTCATTTTGATCTTAAAGTTTTAGTAATTTTAATCTGTTTGTCATTTTTATTTGTGTTTTTTATGTCTATATAGTTTTTATTCATTTTATGAGTTATTTTGTGGTACATCAAGTTAAACCTAAAATAAGTAAAACATTTTAATATCTTATTTTATTTTATTTAAAGGGTACAAACACACAGTTTCTGCCAATCTCATGTTATCTTGAGAACCTATAGAGCAGTATTGCATCCTTCACATCTCCGAAGAGTATTTCGTTTTAGTTTGCGGAGCTAAAGAGTCACAAGCACACATCATGGCATAATCCCTGGATAACTTTCGATTGTTGTTAGCATTGATTCTTTATTTAAGAATGTTTAAATATTTAGACTAGAAACAGTTTTTTAAAGTAGTCTCATGCTAAAAAATTTAATAATAAATAATTAAAATGAAGATACAATTTATACAAAATGAAATTCACTTTAAAGAAAGCAATTCACTTTCTACAAAAAAATTAAAATAAAATAATCACTTTCTACAAAACAAAACTCCAGAATCATTTCTGACAAACATTGATATTAAATAAAAAAAATAACACTAGGCTATAATATTTAAACATCAATATGAAGCAAAATACGTTTGACTGTTACTATATTTATAGCATCTGAGCAGACATTTGCGAATAAAGGCTTTATTGATGTAACTCTAGGCTCTTTTACAATAAACACGTTATAATCTGTCCAAAACAGGCCAAATAAATCTTGTCTTAACAGTCTTGCGTGTATGACATTTTATGTTGCAGCAGGATTCATATTTAAACAGTCTTTTTGCGTTTAATATTTACAGATGCTAACAGAATAAATGTATCCTACCTTACAATCAGCCCTGAATCCGTTGCTCTAAGAAATAAACAGCTTTTCACGTCTGGACCGTCAGTATTTGAATCTGAAAGAGCGCGTGCTCCGTGGGTGTGGTTGCATTACCGGATAATGAAGTGGCTTGCGAGTGACTGACATCTATCTCTTTTCAAACAGATTACATAAACACAGAATATTTGTTTTCGATTTGGTTTACATTATTTAAAACCTGACATTTCAATGTTTCTTTAGACATATGTCTCATGTTTGTGAGACAAGTATTCACTAAGCTAGAGTTCCTAGCTGAATGAACGTCTTTGACAGAGAGGCTGCAGATCGCGCATCATGTTTGTTTTCTTTATTTAGCAAAAAGCAAAACATTTTGTTTTTATTGTGACTGTACACAAAAAAATTTAAATTTAACAGATTATAATGATGTATAACACTTGCCTGAATGATAAAAATCTCTTTGGCATTGATAAGAAAAAAAAAGAGTCGATCGCGCCGGCGTGACCGCCGACCGAGGGGGTTAAATGCACTTGCGCAACGATTGCCAACAAAACAGACATTTGATGCAGTTTCACTCACTGCCAGCGGTTTCGACTAAGGACCGGGAACAAACAAACACGCATGCAGAACTCCGTTTCTGCTCCGGAAAAACAAACTGCATCCACTGTTTCCTTAATGCTGGGTTATTTGGGAAGCTGAACAAGGTTATCTTTCCCTCACAGAAACACACTTCTTTAGTGACATTTCATGGTCTAAAAACTAAATTGCAGTGCTGCCGACGGCTTCCGTAACCAGAACAAAGCTCGTTGATCGGCCCGCTCTTGCTCTCTTGCTCTTGCTCTGGTTGATGTGCGCAAGCGCTCATCCGGGAGAAGTGGCCATAGAAGGAATTCCACGTCATACAGGGCCATACTTACGAAACTTATTTGAATCCTGAAGGAGTGTATTTGAAATACACAGTCATACGTCCAACTCATTTTTTGAAATTTTGGCCATGTTTAGCATGAGAATTCAACTCTTAAAAGTTTTAATTTTTATGGTTTTAGTTTATTAATTTTAATAACCCTGGCTTTCACCTTCACTGTTACATTTTTAAGCACAATCAACTTGAATGGTTAAGTCATTTCAACTTAAATTACATTAAACTGACTTAAAAAAAATAGTTGAATCTTGTATAACCTATAAAAAATTTTAAAAATTAAAAGTTGAAAATTGGTTAACTGAGTTAAAGCAATGTAAACATATGTCAAATGTTTTACAGTGAAAATAAAGGTTCCAAAAGAGGGGTTTCATATCGACGGAATAAAATAACCTGTTTGTTTGGTTTATCTTAGTGTAAAGAACATTTTAATAATCTGAAGAGCCGTTTTCGTCTATAAAGAGCCTTTTGTGCCATGGAAATGTTAAAGGTTCTTCTTGGAATGAAATTGAAATCGATTACCTTTTCTTTTTGTGAGTGAATCTCTTTTTTCTTTTGTGGGAGACATTTCTGTTGTCCGCTCTTACTGCACCATCCTCACCACCAATGAGCAGAATATATATTTATCAAAACTGCATAGCTAACTAGGTCAGCTAAACAAACTCTAGCCTTTAGCTATGAATCTGAGACGTCGTTGTCTCTAGCACCACCTGCTTGTGAGTTAATAGAACTGCATAAGCTGTATAGCAAGAGATGCCGTTTGTTTGTTTTTTAAATGGTGCACAAACTAAGAGGTTCGGAGTTCAATTATATGAGATGTTGCTGTACCGGATTCGCATCACAATGTCCTTGTGCTTTTTTATTGAGCTCGCCTGAAATGAGCTTCTAATCCAGGGAACGCCGTGACTCCCCGTGGAAGTGTGTGTGGGTCTGTGTTTGTGTGTGCTCTTCTGCTGAAATGATTAGAGCCATGTGTGGGACTGCATACTGCATATATAAGGGAGAGGGCATATTCACTCGTCTGAGTAGTTTGTCTATTTCTTCAGCTATGAAAGCACTTTTGACTTTTAGTGAATTAACTCCTTTTGAATACACTTCTGACTAGTTAATTACAGCACGTCTTTAATGATGTATTGTGTTTGACATCATTCTGGGATGGAAATGTCTGTAGTGGAAATGACATGTGAGACATTGTTGCATTAAAATGGTAGATTAGTCTTGCCAAGGCTAATTTCATATTGTTTATATCCTAAATAACAGTTAAAATCACACTCCCTATGACTAGAAATGATGCCCAATAGAAATATTGGTAAGACTTCATGGTTACACTTTATTTTAAGGTGTCTTTGTTACACTGTAATTATACATTTAAGTACTGAGTAATTATTAAGATACTACACTTATACAGGGAGTGCAGAATTATTAGGCAAGTTGTATTTTTGAGGATTAATTTTACAACATTAATAATTAAACAACAACCATGTTTTTAGTTTTAGCTATTTTAGGGGGATATCTGTATGTGCAGGTGACTATTACTGTGCATAATTATTAGGCAACTTAACAAAAAACAAATTTATACCCATTTCAATTATTTATTTTTACCAGTGAAACCAATATAACATCTCAACATTCACAAATATACATTTCTGACATTCAAAAACCAAACAAAAACAAATAAGTGACCAATATAGCCACCTTTCTTTGCAAGGACACTCAAAAGCCTGCCATCCATGGATTCTGTCAGTGTTTTGATCTGTTCACCATCAACATTGCGTGCAGCAGCAACCACAGCCTCCCAGACACTGTTCAGAGAGGTGTACTGTTTTCCCTCCTTGTAAATCGCACATTTGATGATGGACCACAGGTTCTCAATGGGGTTCAGATCAGGTGAACAAGGAGGCCATATCATTAGATTTCCTTCTTTTATACCCTTTCTTGCCAGCCACGCTGTGGAGTACGCGTGTGATGGAGCATTGTCCTGCATGAAAATCATGTTTTTCTTGAAGGATGCAGACTTCTTCCTGTACCACTGCTTGGAGAAGGTGTCTTCCAGAAACTGGCAGTGGGACTGGGAGTTGAGCTTGACTCCATCCTCAACCCGAAAAGGCCCCACAAGCTCATCTTTGATGATACCAGCCCAAACCAGTATTCCACCTCCACCTTGCTGGCGTCTGAGTCGGACTGGAGCTCTCTGCCCTTTACCAATCCAGCCACGGGCCCATCCATCTGGCCCATCAAGACTCACTCTCATTTCATCAGTCCATAAAACCTTAGAAAAATCAGTCTTGAGATATTTCTTGGCCCAGTCTTGACGTTTCAGCTTGTGTGTCTTGTTCAGTGGTGGTCGACTTTCTGCCTTTCTTACCTTGGCCATGTCTCTGAGTATTGCACACCTTGTGCTTTTGGGCACTCCAGTGATGTTGCAGCTCTGAAATATGGCCAAACTGGTGGCAAGTGGCATCTTGGCAGCTGCACGCTTGACTTTTCTCAGTTCACGGGCAGTTATTTTGCGCCTTGGTTTTTCCACACGCTTCTTGCGACCCTGTTGACTATTTTGAATGAAACGCTTGATTGTTCGATGATCACGCTTCAGAAGCTTGGCTATTTTTAGACTGCTGCATCCCTCTGCAATATATCTCACTATTTTTGACTTTTCTGAGCCTGTCAAGTCCTTCTTTTGACCCATTTTGCCAAAGGAAAGGAAGTTGCCTAATAATTATGCACACCTGATATAGGGTGTTGATGTCATTAGACCACACCCCTTCTCATTACAGAGATGCACGTCACCTAATATGCTTAATTGGTAGTAGGCTTTCCAGCCTATACAGCTTGGAGTAAGACAACATGCATAACGAGGATGATGTGGTCAAAATACTCATTTGCCTAATAATTCTGCACTCCCTGTAGGGTTAGGATTAAGGTTTGGTTTAGGGTTAGTTGAATGTAATTAGGCATTAGTTATTACTATAGTATCTACATGTAACATTTGTAACAATGACACTGTAAAATAAAGTCTTACCGACTTTATGGTCTTTATGGTCGACTTTACCGGTCTTTGTTACACGTTACATGTACTTGCTATAGTGATAATAGTAATTACATGCAATTAACCCAAACCAAACCCTGATCCTAACCTTATAGTAAGTACATGTTGTTAAAGGGATAGTTCACCCACAAGTGAAAATTCTGTCATTTACTCACCAAACCTGGTCTGGTTACCAACATTCTTCAAAATATCTTCTTTTTTGTTCAACAGAATAAAGTCATACATGTTTGGAACAAATTAAGGGTGAGTAAATGATGACAGAATTTTTCTTTTTTGGGGTGAACTGTCGGTAACACTTTTTTTTTTTTTTTTTTTTTACAGTGTTTTACCTTGTTACACATGTACTTACCATAGTAATAACAGTAAATGATGCATAATTACATGCAACTAACCCTCAACCAAACCCTAATCCTAATCCTAATCCTAGTTAATTAATATTACTCAGTACTTAAATATATATTTACACTGTAACAATGACACTGTAAAATAAAGTGTAACCGAACTGTCCCTTTAATTAATATTACTCGACACTTAAATGTGTAATTAAGCTGTAACAAGGACACCTTAAAATAAAGTTGTAAACAAAATATTTAGTTTATAAGGGATATTTATCTAGTTTTTTTATGTTTTTGCTTGATATTTACTGATACTTTTGGTAAACAAGTATGATTCCACAGCTGTAATTTGAGTATTATATTTTATTTATACAATAAAAGTTTGGGTCTTTTTTTTTATATAGAGATTAATACTTTAATCCAACAAGGATGCATTCCAATTCATCAAAGTAAAAAATATTTATATTTAAAGTATCATAGTTTCCACAAAAATATTAAGCAGCACAACTGTTTTCAGCATTGACAATAAGAAGAAATGTTTCTTGAGCACCAAATCAGGTGAAATTTCAGGTTTGCCATCACAGGAATGAATACTGTATTTTTGATCAAATAAATGCAGATTCTCAAAAACATTTAAAAATCTTGCCGACCCTAAACTAAAGCATTTACAGTAATAAATGTTTTATGCTAGTTTTACTCTTCATTTAGAATGTCATAGTATCATAATAGATTTTGTGAAGTTTTGTGATGAATCAAAAACCAAAAAATCTGTTAAGTTGAATTACAATCAACCTTTGGGACATAGAAGTGCCTGTAGCTGTAGAAACGTATCTCCTCATCTCTCTCTGGTTTAATCTCCATCGCTCTCTTTACGCCCCACCTCTCTCGATTTCCCTCGTACTCTCGTTCCCTCAACTCCCTCCTCTGTCTTTCTGTACATCCCTCCCTCTCTCCCTGATCTCCTCCCTCATTCTGTCTCTCTTTCATTCTTTCGCTCTCTCTTTCTTTACCAGTGTGGTCTGGGCATGCTGCCAGCTGGCATGTGTCTTTTTTGAATGAATACCTGATGAAGTTGGTGGTGCGCAGTGAGGTGAGGAGTGGGAGGAGCTGAGCGAGTGAGCGAGCAAGCGAGTGAGGGAGAGGGAGGGGAGAACTGGTGGCCTGGCGAGGCCTTGCATAACGCACGTTTGAGTGCTGCAGGCAGGGCTCAGGGCTCAGAGCTCAGCGCTGCCTGTGTGACACACGGGGCCCGGTGGGGCAGGGGGCAGTGCCTGACCACAGCCATGACTTAGTGCAGGAAGGGCCATTGTACACACCGGCCTCACGGCTATACCTTCAGTAAGGTGTCAGGGTGTCTTTGTGTCTGTTTGGCTCCTGTGGGGACAAGGGAGAGACTGAGAGAGCGACTCAAATGGCTTCTCTGAACAACAAGGTAAGCTTTAACGCACTCCCACTTCACCATTTTACTCAAACGCATGTATGTTGGAGTGTGCACGTCTGTTTGTGTCTAGCACCTCTCAACCGTATCCAATCCAAGGGTATTTCAGCAGCTTTCAGGTGGTACTTAAAAAGATTACAAGTTTTGCTTTGTTAAACTTAAAATAGATTAAAATAGTCAACACATTAACACGTTAAGTTGCTTTTTAAAGTAAAAAGGCTAAACAATCTATATGTGTAAAGACTCCAAAAACTCTTGACTCGATTGACAAGTTCACATCTCTGGTTTGGTATTGATGAAGTGGTTCCTGGGCGTTAATGATCGAACTGTGAAGGTTCATAAGACAAAGAAACACTACAGAGTTCTAGCACAGCTTCTCTCTTTCTCCGTCTTGTCTTTGTTATTCATGTTCTTTATGAGTATCTCTGGACTTGAAAGTGCAAGTCATTCAGCTGCACTTCTTCATGCAGCTACAAAGCTCTCTCTCTCTCTCCCTCACCTGAGAGTGTTCCGTTTCTTCTTTCCTTTTGTCGTTTCTACTTTACAACCTGTCTCCGTTTCACTCGCTCTATCCATTTCTGTGCTGTTCATTGTAGAGATCAGGCACTGGGACATTTAGTGAGTATCTGCCCACCTTTTAAAGGGAAAGCGCCTCAGAAAAGTGTGGAAGAGGCTTCAGTACAGTAAGGTTGTGTAGTGAGCACTTTTGAGCATTTTTGATGCATTCGAAACGGCTATTTGTACTATAGTTATTTATCAGTACCTATGAAGTAGGCAGCTCATTAGAGGTTTTGAGGTTTAAGAATTAGACTAAAAATGTATTTAATTATAAATGTATATTCATTTATGTTATTTACATAATTGTATTATTTATTGTTAAGTATACATCTTTTATATTTATATGCATCTATATAATATAATCTTATATATTCTAAGTATATAGATATATATTTTTAGGTATACATATCTATATTTTTCTCAGTTTTTATGTAACTTTTCTTTTAATTCTATAAAAAATTATATACAAGCATATATATTATATTTATAATTTTCTGTAAAAATATGGCCCAATGTATACTGTTTTAATATAAAGGAATTTGGCATGAAATTTATTTTTTCACAGGTGTTTTATCCATATTTTATCCATCCTTATTTGCATTATGTTGTGTTTAAAGGAAACTACACCAATATTTTGTGTAGCTTCTCAATTCATATGACGTGATAAAAACCATGGTTGATAATTATCTAAGAATAGTGAACAATTATGTTTTGAAATAATTTAAACTGAAGAGTATAAAAATAAAAGTAGTGCATTATATATACATATTGCCTTCCATTGTTTTATTTTTATTGTGATAGTTGTTTCCAAATCTAAAGCATGTTTGCATTTTAAATCAGTATTCGTTTATGTGCAGAGTTTCATTCTTGTCAATAATGCTGAGGTTATATTGACTTAAACCTTGTCATCCTCACGGCCATCTCCCATTAACCCACTAATGCAGCCCACAGAGCTCTATGGATGACATGTATTGTTGTGGTGCATTATTGCGGTGCGAGTGGGGTTTTATGGAGAGAAATGCATTCGGAGAGCCCATGCTTCCTCTCATTCATGTCTGTGTTAGATTCACAGTGAATGTCTTTGATTAATGTCTCAGATTTGTCCCCGCGGTTCTCCGTGGCTCTGAGGCCCCGGGGACATGATTCATAGTGTTGCCAGGGCTGATGGAGGACAATAAGTTTAGGTTTCAGGTCATCTGATACTGTTCTGTTCCTAGTGCGCTCAGCAAGATCCAGCTGACAAGGCTTTTACACTGCAGTCTCTCTCTCTCTCTCTCTCTCTCTCTCTCTCTCTCTCTCTCTCTCTCTCTCTCTCTCTCTCTCTCTCTCTCTCTCTCTCTCTCTCTCTCTCTCTCTCTCTCTCCATCTCTCTCTCTCTCAACTCTCACTACGCTCTTAGTTTACAGTTAGGAAGGTGTGTGTCTGAGTGTGTGTGTTGCATGTGTGTGTTAATGAGTATTTGAATGAGCCTCTGTCCTGGTCTTCTGTTGCTATGTGCTTGTTATTTTACAAGTGTGTGTGTGTGTGTAGGTGTAGCATAGTGTTCTCACTAATGTAGGTCAGTAGATTGCTCGCTCCCTCCCTGCTGTGTGTGTGTGTGTGTGTGTGTGTGTGTGTGTGTGTGTGTGTGTGTGTGTGTGTTGGGTTTAATCCTGAGGGATAAGCAGGCAGGGCTGAGAGGACCCAACTGTGAAAGATTAGGACTTGGCTTTCCCCGGGATACCACAGCAACACACTGAAGCATGTTTGCGTGTGTGTGTGTGAGTGAGTGAGTGTGTGTATGTGTGTGTACACAAAATACCAGCCATTGGCATCAGTGTCATTAATCCTAACTGGCTCCCTGCAGTATCAGGCATTCATTAAAGAATTGTGTAACCTGCAGTCAGTTGAGTTGAGAATATACTACACCCTCCCTCTCTTTCTCTCATACTGTGGCTTTCTCTCTCTTTTGCTCTGCTTTTCTTTGAAATATAGTGCCTGCATGCTTTCGTAGTATGTACTAAATAGGGATGAGTCACGGTTGTCCATAGAGGTTGATACCTATAATGTTATCTGTCAATTTGACGGACTGAGTCAGTTGCAGTTGTGATATATCTTTTTCCCCCTCTGACACTTTTTTCCAATCCCTGGTGTTGGTGCTGGACAGAGTTTAAACTATTTGATCTCATTATTTTCTCATTCGAGTTATATTTTTTGCATTTTTGCCTTTTGTTGGATGGGTGGAGTGGAGTGGAGTGGAGTGGAGAGGAGAGAGGGAAACGGGATCAGAAACTTGGATCTCAAACTTTGCAAATACCTTTTCCATTCACTTTTTTTTTTTCAGATTTATGTTCAAATGTAATTAATTATACATATATATGAACTTATTATTATATATATTTTATATTTATTTACGTATGTATAATATAATATAATGATACATATATTTCTTTAAAATGTATATACAAAAATATATATTATTTATAGATTAGTTATGTAAATGTATATATATACAGTGAGGAAAATAAGAATTTGAACACCCTGCTATTTTGCAAGTTCTCCCACTTGGAAATCATGGAGGGGTCTGAAATTGTCATCGTATAGTGCATGTCCACTGTGAGAGACATAATCTAAAAAAATAAATCCAGAAATCACAATGTATGATTTTTTAAAACTATTTATTTGTATGATACAGCAGCAAATAAGTATTTGAACACCTGAGAAAATCAATGTTAATATTTGGTACAGTAGCCTTTGTTTGCAATTACAGAGGTCAAACGTTTCCTGTAGTTTTTCACCAGGTTTGCGCACACTGCAGGAGGGATTTTGGCCCACTCCTCCACACAGATCTTCTCTAGATCAGTCAGGTGTTCAAATACTTTCTCAGGTGTTCAAATACTTATTTGCTGCTGTATCAATAAATAGTTAAAGAATCTTACATTGTGATTTCTGGATTTTTTAGATTATGTCTCTCACAGTGGACATGCACCTAGGATGACAATTTCAGACCCCTCCATGATTTCTAAGTGGGAGAACTTGTAAAATAGCAGGGTGTTCAAATACTTATTTTCCTCACTGTATGTATGTATATATATGTATGTGTATATATATATATATGTATGTATGTATGTATGTATATATATATATATATGTATGTATATTATTTGTTGGAGATTGGACACAAGGGAAGCTGTAAAACGATTAAAAAAATTATATATATATATATATATATATATATATATATATATATATATATATATATATATATATATATATATATATATATATATATATATATATATATATATATATATAAATATATAAATATATATATATAAATATTTATGTTCTTTGACCTATGATGTGACCTATGACAACCACAAAAATGCACTGAGATGTTTAAACAAGTAAATAAACAAACAAGTACACTATAGGGAACTTTTTTGGTAGCAGTTAAACATGAAAAGATCCGCCCAGCTCACAATTCTCTGCTACTTCTTTTTTCCCCCCACAGTTTTCATATCTTTCATATTGATTGTACGTTATGCATAATATGTAGCTGATAGTATTTGCAGAAGAGTGGGGAAGCATATATCATATGCTCTTGCAGGCAGAGACTAAATCGAGATGTATCGCACATCAAACTGGGAACAATGAATCACTGATTACCATTTTAATCAGTTTTCAAATATAATCTCATAATAAAGGTTTTAGTTCACCTCAAGCGTTCAAGGACCTGACAGAGAACAGTTTAAACCTCTAGAATTGCCTTTAGAGTAAGTTATAATACCATCTGGATAATATTGTCATCTACCATGCATGATTACTTACATCATTAATTAAAATGATTATGATAATGGGGTTATTAACATGCTTGATTGCCCTTGTCTGAATCAAATTATGGTTAAGGAAAAAGACTTACAAGAGAGGTTGGGGGTGGTGCAAAGAGAGATGAAAAGATATATGAGCCAAAGGGAAGGAATGAGAGTGTAACGGATGGGGGGGTGAAAAGTAGAAAAAAGAGGCAGGAAACACTGATTGAGAGAGTGCTGAGAATAAACACCCTGCTCAATGTCAATAGCGTCAATCAATAATGTTCAGCTGTTGTGTAACCTTTCTACACTACTTTGACTTGAGAGCAAACAGAGAGGACATACTCCTGCTGTTTGTAATCAGCTGAGGGCTGTTGTGTCTGATTTAAGTGATGACATGACCTTTGTGAACCTAAATATAAACTTTGATATGTAACTTTGATATTTGATATAGCCTATAAAAGCTGACTGTCAGTAGTTTGTAAGGTTTCTTATTTTGTATGAGGATATGAAGATTGACAGGCACACTATAGTGTTGGTATCAGATGGTAATATCATGGTAGTTTGATATATCATGGTTCTAAATAATTACCATATTCATATACTATGGCATTTGTCTGGTTCTTCATGGTACATATTTCAAAGAATATCATAGTATTCTTGGATGTCCAAATAAGCATAGTATTACCATTGTGCAACACCACGGTATGGTGCATCATATAGTAATACCATGGTACTACCATCTGATACCTGTAAGTCCAAGATGCATCCAAGAACACTATATTGATACATGATACATGTCCAAAAGGTATAATTTTATGGTATTTTGTAAATGTAGTATTATAATAGTAAATGTCTAAACCACCACAGTATTACTGTGGTGCCATGTCCAGTAAACCATGGAGACTTTTGTGTCTAAAAACATGATGCTTGCATTGTACATATCCAAAACCTTGTGGTAATACTATGGTGCATTTAGTTACTTTTGTGCATACACACAAAAAAGTACGCCAGTATACAGATTGGCTTAAATAGCAGAATCCGCCTGCTCTTTTATAGCACTGCAACACTTGTTAAATCATCAGGGCCTGTTTATCATGCAAAACCACCCTCCCACCAGTTCTGGACAACAGACGCAGCTGAATGGGTCCAATCAATAGAGCTCAGGGAGAAATGTCAAACAAGCCATAACACTGCACAACATCACTGTTTCATCACGTGTATCCCCATACACTCTGGAGTGGGAGGGAGAAGAAAAAGACTTTCATAACACACTTGTGCATTCATTAATTCATTAGTGCATTTTATTCCAAAGAAAAAAACGTTTGTGTTTGTAATCTTGCATCAATATGTGACTTCTTTGACATGTTTCTTTTTGTTTGATGTCACCCAAGCCATGTCGGTCAAAGTAGTCCTCTAATACTGACAGCAAATTTTTGGAAAAATGACTCATTACAGAAGTAAAATGGGTTACAAATGCTATTCCATTTAAACTTTAAGATGTTTATATAATGTTTTCACAGTATAGTACATGGGCTATATTTACATATTATATAGTATTATATTATTATAGTACATAGTCTAATTTGTGATTGTGCGTTGCATGATGGTGAATGTGTTACTGGCTTGAAATAGGCCCTGAGTGCACAGTGCTGGTTCATTATTAATGATGCTCACACTGTGTGTTCCATCTTGCCCCACAGGGGGTCCACTTACATACTCCAAACACGCACACAATGAGTTTTATCCAGAAGATACTGATGCCCACTCACATGTATAGTGATTTTTAAAAAGCTGTTGAATGCACTGAACTAGCTTTTACTTTAAAGTGTCTTGACAAGTTTATAGGCCCATCTTTAAACAAAAATCACTTTAATTATGTGTTTCCTTTTTTTTCAGGTTCTTCCTGCAGTCCTGGAGACTCGCTCTCAGAGGGAAATGATTCCACATGAATTGCATGGACCGCTCTCCCACAGCAGGTGTGACTTCCATTGCTTAAGACTGAAATCTGTGTCCATCCAACCTTAGGCACAGGACATATCCCCTCTCACCACCACTCTCCTCTCTACCCCATCCCCATCCTCGCTCCGAGTCAATCAGTGGGAGGGCACACTCTGTTAGCAAGACAAACTGAGACCAAGAGGGAGAGGAAAAGAGCAAGAAAAAAAAGACAAGGGGAAGAAACATCCAGAAAGTGTGGTACAAGATTCTCAGGCACCATGAAGTCAAACCAGGAGCGGAGCAATGAATGCCTGCCCCCAAAGAAGCGTGAAATCCCAGCAAGCACTCTGCCCTCAGAGGATAGGCCCATGGTGATGGCGCCTGCGAGTGAGAGCCAGCGTGGGGGCAACCTGGCATGGCTTGCCAGTCTGGCAAGTGGGCATGACAGAGGGCGGCAGCACATCAGCACCTCCGCAGAATCCGATGGGCCTCAATACAAACCATTGTCAGCAACGGCTGAGTGTGCACCTTCCTCATCCTCGCACTCAACCAGAGCTCCACCTTCTGTGACCACAATACCTGCAGTGTACACATCACCCCTCTCTCAGCCTGCTGGCACCATCCAATACACACCCCTGACTCCCAATCTACATTTCATCAGTTCTCCGTACCCATATGCTGGCTACATCTCTCCGCTAGTTTCCCATTCGGCTGCCACCACTACCACACAACGTGAGGTTTATGCCAGCACGCTTTCTCCAGCATCCAAAATTGACCAGCACCACCATTTGGGCCGTTCAGGCCTGGTCACAACTGACAACACCTCTTCAGCCCACTCCACCCAATATGTCCAAATTTCTAGTTCTCCTCTAAGCGTATCCCCGCGAACTGCTCCATCACCCCATGCTCACTTGCCTCTACACTTACACCCTCACCACACGTTCCCCCTTAGTGGCCCCTCGCAGGTCTTAGTTCAGTACACAGATGGGCTTTTACCCAAGAGGGAGGAGACAAGGCCCAGGGAGGTACTTAACGGAGAGCTGGAAAAGGACAGACGCTTTGGTCCATCTCCTGAGTCCAGTGCAGGGAAGCAGGGCATCAATGCCAAAGGGGGTTCCTCCTCCCATCAGCACCAGATTCACCAGCAGCAGAGCCCACGTCATTATGAGGCTCGGCATGTGGTGCTACCTGCTGAATATGCCCAGGATAGTGCAGCCATGCGGACCTCGTTGGTGCTGGTTCCAAACAGTCATAGCTCCAGTCTTGCTGATCCTGGAGGTACACCGGACAAGCTGCCTCCCCCAACATCCCACAATGAAAAGGGGGGGATTTGTGTAGGCAAACCTGTCTGCCGCAGTTCCTCCTCCCTTTCATTTCCTCCTCCCCCTCCACCTGTGGACAATCTGAAGGGAGCAGTTACCACACTGTCTCCCCATGCAGTTATCCAGACCACACATAACACCACAGAGTCACTCTCCCTGGGCCTCCCCTCCACCAATTTCTACCCCACCCAGCAGCCCATCATTGGTTACATTGCTGGCACAGGGCACCAGCAACCTCTCAGCTACCACACCAGCCTACCCCAGCACCTGGTCATCCCTGGAACTCAGCCCGTCATCATCCCAGTAAGTGGAACCGCATCTACTGCTACATCAACCACAACGCCCTTGTCTGCGGCACTGCCCCATGCTTACGTCACCTCAACGGCCCCCAAAGTGGAGAATTTTGAACCTCCGGCCCCATACTCCCACCCTTCCGCAGCTGTGGTTCAAGCCCAGTTGCATCTGCCTGTGGTTCCGGCCCCTGCCAGCCTGCTGACGACTCCACCACCACTCTCAGCCCCTTCGCTGCCTCCTTACTTCACGAAGGGCTCCATCATCCAGTTGGCAGATGGGGAACTGAAGCGGGTGGAGGACCTGAAGACGGATGATTTCATTCAGAGTGCTGAGATCAGCAATGAGCTGAAGATTGACTCCAGCACTGTAGAGCGCATCGACAGCAGTCATACTCCTAACTTCGCTATTATTCAGTTTGCTGTAGGACAACATCGCTCACAGGTGGGATAATATATTTTTGCTTTACAGTTTCTGTAGAAATGTTTGATGAGCATCTATTTCCCATATACACAAGGATAAGGGTGGGTGATGTATCGGTAGAAATAAAAATAGAAATTTGTCAAACGGTATACATTTTTATAGTATCATTGCACAGAACTAGCCGCACATGGTAGTAAAATAATTTATTAGAACAAATAATGTTATGGAATTGACCCTTGGCTTAGCCCCTATTGTTATAAAAAAGGTTTTCTAGAATATATATATTTGCTTATGTTGCCCACCCCTATGAACAGACAGTACAGGTTGTTTTTTGCTACAAAACTATTGCAATGATTTGTCAAATGCTCATAAGTATGTTTATACTGTATATTTTTATGGAATGTTTATTATTAGGTGTATATACAGTTCATTTTTAAGGTTATCATTCGCATTAGAATCCCAGTCATTTGAATCCAGCTGTCTTACAGTTGAAATATATGGCAATATATTTTGCCCCTTAAAGACATTTTTATAATATGCAGATGGTATTCAAAGATGGCTAATTTCATTTCATATTTACCAGTACTCACTGGCAAAAAATGTCATGCCTTTTACAAATGCCTAGGGATCTTCTTTACTTTATTATATCTGTTTAAATAACCATATGATAGTCATTACGTTTATTTTTTTAATATGCTTTGAGGTTGTGAATGTCCTCCTATATGAACTCCACCTGCACTCAATCAGTGTAACTAGATGTGGGGTAAATTGGCAGCTGAAATCATCTCCCTGTTCCATAATCCCTCCCATGGCTGTCCCCATGGCATCTTTGTTTAGTTTGTGTGGGATTCACTGACAGAATTGAGTCATTCCTTATTTCTGCTTCCTTCTGTTGTACTGTGAGTAGGCTGTATGAAAAATCTGCTTCATTTGTCTGGGAGTTGAGATGGGGCCACCCACTCAAAAGCAGTTCTAAAGTCTGTCAGTTTGAGAGGCGCTGATTAACAGATGCTATTTAGCAAAGGCATTCATTCATATCATCAGGAATTTGTGCATATCTTCTACTGTATGAATTCCATGTCATCGTTTTTGCCTCCCTTTTTCTCTTGCAGGTCAGCGTGGAGGTTCTTGTAGAGTATCCTTTCTTTGTGTTCGGCCAAGGCTGGTCATCCTGTTGTCCAGAACGGACTAGCCAGCTGCTCGAGTTGCCATGCACCAAGCTTTCAGTGGGTGACGTCTGCATCTCCCTCACCCTGAAAAACCTGAGGAACGGCTCCATTAAGAAGAACCAAGGGCAAGTCTTGGATGCGCCTACCCTTGGTCCACCCCTTAAATTACCCAAAGCACTCTCAAGTGGCACGCGTGGAGGTGTTCGGCACACAGAACAGGAAAATGGACTTGGGCAGTGTGTAGATCAGAGAGGTGGAGGCGGTCAAGGCAATAGAGAGAATGGAGAACTGAAGTCTGGCGAAAGAGACATCTACAAAGCACCGCCGCTCACGGAATCAGAGTCCGGCGGTAAACCCACAGGCCGTAAAAGGAGGTGGTCGGCTCCTGAGGGCCGCAAAGTAGAAAATCCTGAAGGAGAGCCCCCTTTAACGTTCCCCAAGCCTTCCTTCATCCCTCAGGAGGTTAAAATCAGTATCGAAGGCAGATCAAATATTGGCAAGTGAACACGCATTGGACTGTCAGATTTTAAAAGCAAAATTTGCCCTCAGAATGTTTTTTGTTTTTTTGAGTTCTGTTTTGATTTTCTGTCCAGATTACTTTACTTAAAGGCTAAATTGACTCGGTATGTACTTTATCACTTCTAACATTGTAATAGATGCATTCAATATTACACAAACAATTGGTGCAATTCATTTGATTGGTCAAATTCAGGGCAGATGTAGTACAAGGTGAGATGGTTATGAGGCGCCTGAGCACTGCATGATATCCTGAAGGCTTCAATGTATACAATCAGTCACAGCTAACAAGGCTAAGTCTCTCTAGTCTCTCACCTATGATATCCTTTTCTTTTCTTTTTTGGCCCATACAAACTTGGTTCAACTGCACCTAGTGGCAATTAAAACATTTGTCTGCTGAGTAAACCTGAAAATGTTAGTAAGGGAAGATTAACAACTGGTGTGAATAACATTGCTAATGGTGGCAGAACGGAAATCACTCCTCCACTGGTTGCAGGAGTTTACATGATGTCAGCCATCTTGTTTAACTGTGACATAAAAAGAGACTATCCAAATCAATCCTAACAATATAGAGCAGCATCGTCAGCGCAGTTAGACTAGAATAGATTATATTAGCATTTATTGAAATGCAAGAGGTTTCCAAATACTATGGTACAGGCCAAGAGAGATGGTGTCATTGAGCGGGGACAGTTGCCCCATAGAAAGACGAAACTATCATTTTAACCAGGGAAGATGGATGAGTCTATTTTTATATATCCAACTGTCTAACCTTTTATTTAACTATTTTTGTAGTTTTTTGCATGTTTTAATTTTCTGTCTCACTTTTCAAACCCTCCTATCATACCTGATGGGTAGATTTTTTAGTTTTTTTTTTGGTAAATGTGTAAACCTTGCAATCAGGGGTCATTTTTTACATAGACACAGGATGGGTTCTTTCTTGATGCATACAAACAAAATGGTGAGTAGTCCCTTGTTTTTATTGCAGTCTCGTGTGTTTTTGTTCAAACTAAAGAAAGTAGATTATTTTGAAAGAAAGAGCGAAAGTTGTCTGAGGAGGATGAGATGAGTGTTGTCCTGAAGCACTTAGTTTAAACACCTGTCATTCTCACTAGCTGATAGTCAACTGAGTCAAATGAGGATGATTATTATATTAAATATTACTATTATTATTATTATTATTATTGCTACTACTATTTTCTGTTGATCTTTTAACATGAACACAGTACTGTATGCTGTATCATGAATTGGATGTTGTGTGGCACTCTGTGGGAATGTGATTGCTCACAAGGGTCGCTGGGAAAGGATGAATGTAAAAGTTAAAGAAAGAGCAAACGATGAGATTTTGTCCCTTAAGAGGACTGCTTTAAAGGAAGCACTTTTTTTCATTGCGTCTGATTGGCTTAGCCATCTCAAGCAAGCTGACGGCTTGAGTAAAGACAGGCACAAGAGGCCGTGGCCCGTTAAACAACTGCCATTTAAGTCATTTAAAGCAAAAAGAGTCATATGAAAGTGTGAATGCAGATGGAAATAAATACAGAGACTGTTTATATATTTACAAGAGATGTGAGAGATGGCGTGAAAGTGAGAAACTCTGGCTACAGAAATCTTTGGACGATCGAAGGGTGTCATATACCTGTTTGTTAGCAATGTATGTGGTCGTGCACGCATGCGAGTTTGTGTGCAGCTGCACACGGGCTTATACACATAAAAACGTACACGTTGCGGTAATTTTCAATCATGTTGAAATATGTCATGTATTTTTTTGTACATTAACATGTATAGAACTGCATATGCTATATCTATCTTACTGTATGAGAGCGCAAGACTACATGAGCACGTTTTTAGTCCCGTCCCCCAAGACACTGACTCATCGAACGTATGTGAAAACATCATGTAGTAATTTCAGTAATCTGTAGAATATTTGTGTGAGTGTTTGTGTATGTGTGTGTGTGTGTGTGTGTGTGTGTGTGTGTGTGTGTGTGTGTGTGTGTGTGTGTGTGTGTGTGTACACACCACACATATTATAAATAGATATTTAAGTTCTACTTAAAAGAATATTGCAATTTGCACATCTGGAGAGATAGTAACATGATTTATTTAGTTTTCTGCCAGCACAGGACAGGGCCGAAAACCCAATTTTTACTGAAATGTAGCAGTTTCTTGACATGTTTGCTTGGTTCGCAGGTCTGTTGGGTTCATTTTCATTAGGAAAACAAGGAAGCCCCTTTTCAGGGGGTTGGAGTCACACACAAACACATGAAAGCAGGATTGTGCATGGTGATGTGTCGAGGCGTTCACTTCGTAGGGGTGGATGAAGTCATAGCCTGTAGCCTGCATACTTGTCGAGTCAATCGAGCGGCCACACTCAAGTTAGCTTGGGTAGGTGAAGATCTGGCAGGAAAATGGGTAGTGGTAGAAAATAAAAGATGGATGGATGGATTTAATGAGTGGTGGAGGGTGGGTGAGTGCACCCCATATACAATTTGAAAATGCTTTATTTTTTTATAATAAAACAGGGTTTCTCAGATCAACACCACAATCGTGCATTTTTTCTTTTTTTCCATTTGACATGGCATCTCTGTCCCCTTGTAATGTGCGTGTCTTAGTTTTACTTAGATTGTATGTGTGGATGTATCTGCTTCAACCAATCAAACTTGATCTTTTCATTCGTGTTTATTTTGGGCCAAAAGGTAGAAATAAGATGTGATATTGTTTGTCCATTGAACCACCCCAAGAACATGACTGTCAATGGCGAATCGCAATGGCATTCGTTTTGTTTTTCTTATCTTTCACTGTTGTCCTTCTCTTCGTGTAATGATCAGTGTTTCAATGTTGCTCATTGCTTCGATCATTTTAGAGTCTGCCTCCTTCTGGTTGCACAGTGCGGTTCCACGTACACAAGAAGCATTCCGAACGACAGCACGTAGCAATAACCCTTAGTCTCTAGTGCTGAACCAAAAAACAAACAGAGAACCGGACATCAATGCCAGATCTTCTGTTCGACCTCAGCAAGCTGTTTTTTATCCTCTTTAGGTTGATTTGCGGTTTGCACAGCCAGCCCTCAGTAACTTCAGGGAGAATTGTAAATGAATATGCAGTGACAGAGTCTGTCCCCTCCTAGCCGTCTTAACCCATAATCGATAGTGACCTCCAGATGCTCTTCAGGTGCCCATACAGAACCAGTACGCCTCTCTCTCAGAGTATGTTTACCCAACCGCAACCGTTAGCTACCTTCTGTTGCCTGGCATGTACGTGCGACCTCTTTCTCTCCCGGCACACCCGCTATAGTTCTTTCTCTCTTTTCAATCTGTCTCTGTCTCTCATTCATAGCCATAGAACCTTGACAGTATTTGTTATGGAGTTTCATATTGCCTAGCCTGTCGAAATTCGTTTTTTTGGGGGGGTCAATTATGACTGACTCATCTACGATACCTATTAAAGTCAATGTGAATTGACAATTTGTGAATTTCGACCAATTTTGCTTCCATAATATGACGTATTCCAGAGTTAAATAAGAAATCAAGAAAAGTTGGCTTTTTATACCAGAATGCTGTCAGACTGAATACGAGTTTGCTAAAATAATACCTAATTTGGTTGTTGTTTTACGTTTTTATAATTTTTTCATTAATCTCTCACAATAAGATCTGGAATGAGCATTGAGGAAGTAAATGGGTTCGATTTTGATTCGTGTTGACTTTAAGTGTCACTTGTTATCGACCAGGAGACAAGCAAGTGTATATGTTCAGTTCCAGGTATGTTATTTGTTTGCATTTGGACTTTCGACATTTCATTTGAGCGTCCTTGTCCCTGTTTGTGTATCTGATATTGAGAAATAAGTCCAACTGCAAATTAATTAAATATGCTTGCAGTGCGATGACCTGAAACATCACAGATGTTCTGTGCCATCCCATTTGATGGTCATCACAAACAAAGAGAATAAAATGGTACAGCTGGCGCTTTATTGTGCTGATAATGATGGTCTCTTATGACCTCCAGTGCTGGGAGACAAGAGAAATAAGAGAACATTAAAGTGGTGGCTGCTGTTTTGACACCTATTTTTTTAGCGTCAATCTCACATGAAACTCAAACCCCACTGGCGATGTTCTAAACTCTTCTTCTGTTTAAGCTTGACATGTTTCACGTGTAACAGTTTGTGCCATACGCATGTGGTTTCCATTCATACACCTTCTCCCACAAATTTTATTCTTTGTAGCCTGTGGGTTTTGTGATTTTTATTTTGCTATATGTGGGCAAATATTGTTTCACTTTGTTAAAATGTTGCACATTTCTGATTTTTTTTCCCTCCCATTTTCTTTGGCAGAGGGGTGAGTTTGCTGTTTCTGACATTTATGACAACATCATTTGCTTTTCTGATAAAGGTCAAAATCTTTCCTTGGGCTTACTCAGGGATGGGAAATAGATGTGAATGTGTGTGTCGAGGAGGTTGTGTGACCTTTGAAAGGTTTGTGTACATGTAAAGAGAACATGTATATATATATATACATGTACATGTATATATATATATAATTGTGTGTGTTAAACTGCTGTAACCAGAAGCAGTCATTTCATTGGCCCTGTGCTTTGGTTTCCCACAATGTCTCTACACCATATGAGGCCTTCCTAGAACACGCTGTCCGTCTCCGTGTAAACGTCTGTAACAGTCTGTTTGTCCGCATCACAAGCTGTCTGTCCGTCTGCCTGTTGTCCCTCTGACGTCACAAGCCCAGATCCTCACACATGCAAGATACTGAAAAAAAAGACTGAGAAATGATTCATCGACCTCATCAAAGTGGGGACCACTTTTATAGAAACTAACAAAAACAAAATGCACATTTTTGTCATTTGTAGAATAGATAGACTTGATAATACTGTTTCAGCACTTTCTAATCCCGAGGAAGATAGGGCGAGAGTATGGTGTCATCGCAGTTTCTCCCCTCCAATACGAATTCCCTCCGTCTCGGCCCGTTCCTGGGTCCAACGGGTTGAGACGACGAGGACAGAGAGTTGAAATAAAGTTTGAACGGTCCTCTAAGAACCTGAGAGGACTTTTACTTTTCGTTGTACTGATGTGTGCTCGAACACCATCGTTCTGTGTTGTTTCATTTTTATGTTCTCTATATTTGACCTTGCTTCATGTACTTTGGACTTTGTACTTTTGCTTCGGTCTCCTCTGTAGCACTCTTTTATCATGGTAGGAGACGAGAGAAAAGTGTATTAATGAATGTTTTTAAGAGCGGCTCTGTGAAAGCTCTCTCTCTCTCTCTCTCTCAAAAGAGGAGCACCGCTGACTTTTCCTTGTTTTTACTTTCCTTTTTTCTGGCACAAATGACAAAAATGATGAATGTTGGATTGCGAGTTTCAGCAGTTTGAAAAATAAATCAAAAGTTGTTATTTTCTTTTATTGTGGCTCTCATTGAAAGGAAAAAAAACATTTATTTTGAGTTTGCTTTTCTTTGAAATTAGTTGTAAAATCAGTCAGGATCTCTCTGTTCAACTTGACTGTTGTTTGACATCTTGTCAATTGTCCAAACAGCTGGATTAATAACTCAGGCTGAGAATCTTCTACAGGCCCACCTTATGGTTTTGTTTTACCCTAACTTATGTATGGGCTGCTTGATGTGGGTATTGTAACTAGTCTTATTGTTAATGCTATAATTGATATATGATCATTCAGCTATATCAGTGCTGGATAGTGAAAGCAGTGCACACTCCTTAAAAAAAGGAGGCATGCCCGGCCCTCGTCTCTCACGTCATATTGGTGAGCCGGTAAACTGGCAAACGCTTCCGCAGAGAGAGTATACATCCTGTGCTCCGTTACCCTCATCTGTCCAGAGCGCAGGAATGAGACTCATGCAACCCTCCTCTGTTGAATCTTCAGGAGTATTTGTCACTGTTGGGTTGAACTGGACACTCAACCATGGTTAACCACTGAGAACTAAACGCCAGGGACGTTTTGACCATCACAGGCCGGAACCAACTCGTGTACAGATGCTGTTTTCACATACCCAATGGCACCTTCACGCATAGCAATCAACAGCCTCGTAACGTGTGTATTTATCCTTCAGAATTTGTACAACTACACTCTCAAGATAACATATCTTCAAGGAAAAAAGGTCATTTTGTAATTCTGGATTTCTTGCCAATGAATGCTTAATAAGATGTCTCTGTAAAATTGTACTCTGTAAAATCTTTTTAGGCCTAATTTTAACGTGTCAGTCATTTCCAAGTATGTTTTTGTGTAGATTCTGAATGAAGGGTGAAGGTAATTTCTCATGAATAATAATCGCCCCATGATTTTAAAAGCCTTGTCAGGTGAACAGCATTCGGTTATCATTAAATGTGCACGCAGCTCTAATTTTTGTTTTCGCTTTTGAAATTGAAATGTTCAGTTGTGTTACGTGATACACAGGAAGCCATTGGTCATTCCTCAGGAAGGAGTGGGTTCAGATATAGCAGTAATACCCCAGGTTTGCTGGAATGGATGTGTTGCAGGTCTAGTCATAAAGAGATTTGAAGTCTTCCATTGGAAGGGAAATGGAAGCTGTTTCTGGTTTCTTTTTTCACTTGCCATTGGGCAGAAAGATCCACGGTCATAAAACCTCCGGATTGGGAACTCTGTTCAATAAACATTGACTCAGTGGAGGTAGGTTTCCATATTGTCAGTGTCGGAGTTACTGGACCTATAGTATGTTAGACGCAATGCAGAAATGTAGAAGCGAGACTGTTAAAGAAAAATTGAATGTCACACCCAATCCTGAGGTTCTATTTTCTTGGAATTGTATTTGAGGATTCTGGCCAGTAGCAAGCGATGGTTGTTGGGAAAGGAAGTTGTATTTTGCACCTTACTTATAAAGGAAAATAGATATAAAAAATATATATAAAGCCCTAAGTAGGAAATCATTGTGAAAGGCAATTTTTTGTTTTGTTCTTTTGGTTCATTTTATTTCCATATGCGTGCATACTCTGTAAGTTGTGTAAAATATTGTACTTGCACTAGCTTTTTTAAGAAAGAAAACTAATATAAAAAATGGAATTGAAATTCTATTTTCTAATTGTGGTGTGTCTATTTGTAGGATACACTCACGTTGTTTCTTGGATTTTTTTGGTCCCTTTCTTTGATGGTGCTTGCCGGTTTTCTAGTTAGAACTTATTTCATTATTCTGAACAACAAAACAATATTTGATTCAGGTTGTGAACAAATTTGTTTAAAAAAGAAATTGTCTGTATACCAGTACAAGTTTATTGTTGCAGTATACACGTACTAATAAAAATGACAGTGCCAATTGCAAACTGCACCCGTTTTGGAGTTTGTGATTTGTGAGAACGGGATTTCAAAGGTGCATTTGTCAGATAGAGTGGGCTTATTGCACGGGCAAACATGAACATATACATATACAAACAATTGCACACTAAGGTATTCCACAGGCTTCTTTGACTCCAGCGCACCTCGTCAATGGAGTGTGGGTGTTGGCGGAGGTGGAGGCCGTGAGTATTCGCTTCTGTTCCGAGCTGGATCATTCATTTGAAAAGAGGTATAGATGGAAGACATTGAGATCTTATCAGACATGACAAACCCACACTTGACTGTGTGGGAAACGGCAATGACTGGCACAATGAGCCCAGACTGATTCAGCTCTGTCTGTCTTAGTGTACTGTGGTTTAAACTATATGGTAACACAATCTAAAAGAAGGTAAGTCTGAATATACACATTCAATGAAAGAAACATGAATTATCATCTGTGTGTGATGAAGACTCCCCCAAGCACATAACCCTGTAAGAAATGTCTTTCTGGAATACTCGATTCTGATTAGTTAATCACGGAAATCAGCAGTCAGATATTTCAATGGCAAAGCTGAATATCTGTGTATCAAAAATAGTGTGGTGAGAAATCGGGTCTTTAGCTGGGTTCACGCCATGTCGTAGACTACCATAATTTTAACATGACAACATATGACGTTCTAATTTGATCTTGGTCTGGAAATTATGCATTTTTTTGACAACACTCAACACCTAAATTAATCTTCAGCGATCAGGTGGTATGCTTACACGTAGGAGCTCTCTCTAATTGTAATTACGAGCTCTACGAGGACGCTGAAGTTGAAATCTTGTAATTACGACATGGTGTGAACGCACCATTTGAGCCAGTGGGATTTGCTTGGGGTCCTAACTCCTAATAAAGCAACAGTCGTGTTCCGGAAGTACAAATCACATTCATTTTCTCCATTATATAGGGGATTTTTAACAATTTATTATTTAGCTACAAAGTTGTTAATTAATGATATGCTCTTGTTGAAGCCACTAGTCCACTTTATTGAAACCTTTTTTTTTTTAAATAATGGTGTTCAACAGTGGAATTAGCCATGATCTTTACCAATCACTCACATGAAGCACTGCGAATGATGTTATAGTCAAGTTGTGTCCCAAATAACACACTATAAATCTTTAAATCAATAGTTTTATGTTTATCATTTGTTTTCAATCATAACATTATGGCATTCGCAATTGTGGTTCTTTCCCTTATTAAAGTCTTAAAGTCTTGAACCTTTGTCCTTTTTTTTGCTTTAATTTTTTTTTTTTTTAATCATAGCTGGTTGATTTGGTTCATGGCTTATGACTCTTTACAAAGACTTTTTAAAAATCATTATATGGGAAACATTATTTGGGGAAATACTTCTGCGATTATGTCATGGCAGCTTGGAATTTTAAATATTGTAAAAGCGATGTGTTTTTATCACTCAACAGGTGAGTATCTCTTAACCCTCTCGTGCTGTTCAGTCATTTTTTACAGAAAATTTTATGTTTTACTTAATTGGAATAGACTTGGTCAAGGTTTTGGCACTTGCTGTATGAACACACACACACACAAAAAAAATCATGGACATGATTCAAAAAGGTTAAATGGTCCTTTTTTATAGTCACAATTGTATTGTTCGCGTGAGTGAGAAACGGGAGAAGAATTTCATCTATTGGAAACGTTTGGTACTGCACACAAACAAATTATTACTGAAAGCTCATTTGTTGAGATATCAACCTTAAATTTGAAACACAACTTGTTTAGCTTTTTATCACAGTTTTAGAGTAAAACGTGTTTCGGAAAAAATAAATTTCTTATAACAATGGAAAAAGGTATTTTTGTGCATTTTTCATAAGAATAACCCAACTTTCACCTCTGCCAAGTGCCGTCTTTAAAAAGAGACCAAACTTAAAGGGTTAGTTCACCCAAAAATGAAAATTCTGTCATTTATTACTCATCCTCATGTCGTTCGACACCCGTAAGACCTCATCTTCGGAACACAAATGAAGATATTTTAGTTGAAATCCAAAATCCGACGTCTTTAGTACCTTTAATGGTTCTTGAGAGTGTAAAGTACATTGTGCCAATGGAGGCCTTTCTGAGCCATCGGATTTCAGCTAAAATATCTTCATTTGTGTTCTGAGTATGAACGGAGGTCTTACGGGTGTCGAACGACATAAGGGTAAGTAATTAATGACAGAATTTTCATTTTTGGGTGAACTAACCCTTTAGGTCTGTGCTCCAAAGCATTCAAGATTTTTGACAGTTTAAGTTGGAAATTTCATTTTCAGGTCCATGCTCGAATGTGAATAAATGCAATTGCATAAATATAAGTTAGTAACATAAAATCCCCTGAAAATATTAAATTAAAAACATTATCGAACTAAAATATGGTACCATTTTCTTACCAACACGTGAACGGTACCAGATGGTTAAGCCTAATAGTGAATGCTTTATGAAGAGTAGGATAACATATTCATCCACACCAAAACAAAGGTCCAAAAGTTACATAGTGTACCTTAACCTGGTTATTTAAATTTTTCTAGTGATAAAGTATGTTTACATGCCGTTGAATTAATAAGCTTTCATTTAAATTGAAGTTAATTAAAACTACATTCTGATCCCACGATGAGAACCCACTAAACAGGTCAGCACCTGACAAAACCCTTCAAGGTTCTATATAGAACCTTTTCTTCTAAGAGTGATACCATTTTGTTCCTATAGACCCATTTTCTACAGTATATAAACTGTTTTTAAGTTTGTAGTCAGCCGGTCATTATTCCAAAATAACAAATCTGATCACATAATTGAACAAAAACGGAAAGGTATTTAGGGCATAAAACAACCACAATTTTCATTCAGATGTTTATTCTTTCACATGTAATGTTTTACTCATAACACATTTAATTGTATACCTCATCTAAACGGCACAAGCCATGTTGAAGAAATGAGGTGCAGAAGTTTTCACATTCCTCTGGTCTGATATGACATCCCACCACACCCATTGTACAATCACAAAGGAAGCAGGCCAGCAGAAATAGTTCACAATAGTACACAATGCACCAATCTCTGATCAAATCAGCTCAAACTTACAGTACAACACACAGGGGCAAGCATAAAGTGAGAGAGGAGATTCTCTGCTGATGTGTTAATTCTTCACAAGCATGCTTTTCTTTCAGTTACGGAGAGAATGGGTTGCATAGTTACAAAGAATGAATCGTTTCAACCTAGTATTGTCCTGTCAAGAGACGTATTGGATGTTTCCTTATTCACCCTCTTGTACAGATGCGTCCCCATCGCATACTTTAAAGAACTTAAAGGCATTAAATGAGCAAAACTGAGCCATGCTGCAACATTGTTTTTTCAAAGAAATGCATACAGCAAAGTTCCTGAGTATCTATGGGTCTGTCTGTATGAGTGTAATAGTGTTTTTGAGCGAGTTAGCTGAATCTGGAATCAGATGAATATAAAGAGCACAGAAAACTGGAAGTCAGAGGGAAGTATGTTTGTGAATGTCTTTCATCTCCTCTTTATGGTAGACTTATGCGGCTCATTTACAGAAGCAATTCACCCAAATTTTCATGAGCAGCTGAACTTTTCAGTAATGTAACTATTCTTGTAATGGTGAATTTGTATCTGTGAGTGTGCATGTTTTTCAGCCTGTGTGACTAGGTGAACATTTGGCTAGACTGCTGTGTGACTCTGATGAAGGTCGTCCTGCGGCTCAGTTCTTTGAGTTTGGCAGCTCCTACATAGGTGCATGTGGACCGCAAACCGCCCAAGATGTCCCTGATGGTGTTGTCCACATCACCTTTGTAGGGCACCTGGATCGTCCTGCCCTCTGATGCCCTTGAAATCACATAAACAGATGTACATAAGATGACCTGCAATATCATATAGAGTGTGCTGCAGTCCTTACTGAGTTTGTGCCTGTTTCCATCTTGGCCCTTAATGATATTGTTACACATTTAAAACCTTCAATTTGTCCCACTGATATCATCCCATCACGTATTTTTAAAGAGGTATGGAACACTATTGGACCAAGCATTCAAGCAATCATAAACAGTAGTCTGACTTCTGGTTATGTGCCACTTTGTTTTAAAGAGGCTGTGGTGCAGCCCCTTATCAAAAAACAAAATCTGGACACTTCAGTTCTTTCAAATTATCGTCCAATTTCAAAACTTCCTTTTGTGTCCACTGCATGGTATTCTTGAGGTGTTCCAGTCTGGTTTTAAAGCGTTTCATAGTACAGAGACTGCACTTATAAAAGTTTTTAATGATCTTTTGATTTCAACAGATTCTGGAGATTATACAATCTTGATGCTTTTAGATCTTACAGCAGCCTTTGATACGGTTGACCACAGTGTTCTTATCTCGCGTCTTGAGCACAACGTGGGGATTAAAGGCACTGTATTAAAATGGTTTAGATCATATCTCTCAGCGAGAACGTTTAAAGTTGGGTATGGGGGCTCTACTTCATTAGCAGCACCAGTGACATGTGGAGTACCGCAGGGTTCTATTTTGGGGCCGATTCTCTTCTCCCTTTATTTGCTTCCTTTAGGTTCCATCTTAAAAAAGCATAATATTAGTTTCCATCTGTATGCAGATGATTTACAAATCTACCTGCCTATAAAACGAAAGGGTGAGGATTCGATAAAAAGGCTGTTGGAGTGTTTTTATGATATTAAAGCGTGGATGGCTTTAAACACTTTACATTTTAATGAAAATAAAACTGAAATTATTATTTTCAGACCTTGCAATTTAACTAGCACCTCCAAATTGGACCTGGGACCCCTGAGGCCCTACGTAAAGTCTATGGTATCGAACCTTGGGGTAAAGATGGATAGTGATCTTCACCTAGAGAAACAGATAAACTCTGTTGTAAAAGCTAGTTTTTTTCAACTTAGGCTACTTACCAAACTGAAGCCATTTCTATCTTTTAAAGATTTGGAGAGGGTTATACATGCTTTTATTACCACTCGCCTGGATTATTGTAATGCTTTATATATAGGAGTTAACCAGGCCTCTCTTTCTAGATTGCAAATAGTTCAGAATGCTGCCGCTCGACTCCTTACAGGAACCCGTAAGCGGGAGCACATTATGCCCGTTCTTGCCTCTCTTCATTGGCTACCTGTTTGTTTTAGAATACAGTTTAAGATTTTATTGTTTGTTTTTAAATCTCTTCATGGTCAAGCCCCAGCTTACATAGATGATCTACTGAAGATGCATGCTCCTCTAAGGTCATTGAGGTCTGCTGAACAACTACTCTTATCTGTTCCTAGAACAAGACTTAAAAATAGGGGAGATCGTGCTTTTTCAGTCGTGGCCCCAAGGCTGTGGAATGATCTGCCTATGCATGTCAGAGTGGCTCCCAGCCTTGACAGTTTTAAATCACGGCTTAAAACTCACTTTTATTCATTGGCCTTTAAACCAGCCTGAGAGTTCATTTTTTGCATTTTATTATTTTAGTTTGTCACTTGTTTAAACTGTTTTAATTTGTTGTAATTATGTAAGTGTACAGCACTTTGGCTAACCTTGGTTATTTTAAATGTGCTTAACAAATAAAATTGTATTGTATTGTATATCTGCTGCCACGCATCCTTTAACCAAATGCACTTAAACCCCAAAATGAATAGCAATAAATATGCCATATAAAATGTATGAAAACATCCTCACCTGTACTCTGCTATCCCTCCGACGTACTTCTTCATGGCAGTGTCCGAACTCATCCCGTAGAACAGCTTGAACTTCTTGCCGTCTTTCTCAATGACTTCACCAGCACATTGATCGTGTCCCGCTAACATTCCCCCCAGCATGACAAAATCTGCCCCAGCGCCTAATGTAAATGTATTATAAGATAGATTAAAGGCCTGTTCACACCAAGAATAATAACTTTAAAGTAGGGCTGTCAATCGATTAAAAAATATTTTTATATATTTTTATATATAGTAATTAATCGCATCTAATATTCAAATATTATTAAATATATTTGTGAAACTGATTCCAACAATATCCTTCCTCTGTGGCGTGACGTGGACTCTGCTGTTCTTAGAATGATTTTTAAAATCATATCATTATCGTACTTGGTGTGACAACTTTTATAAGTCAAATTATGTTTTTACTGTTAGGTGTTAGAAACATGAAACCACTCATCACTGCTCACCAAAAGCTTTGGCAACATCCCCGGGGCAACTGCAGCCTCCATCCTAGAGAAAAATAGAAAGCTTTACAAACTCCTACCTATATGCGTGGGCTGCGTCTGAAATCGCATCTTGATTAGAAGTAATTACTTCACAACCACCAAAAAAAAGTATGTTCTATATAGTGTGAATATAATCTGGACGTCCTACATTTGCCATGTTGTCATTATCATGTGACCTACCAGTGTCGCTTCACTGCCATTCACAAATCTTCTCCCGTGGCCTCATGGGATAGTAAAATGTCCATCGTATACACACTTCAGAATCTCGCTGGAAGAAGTAGGTCATCCAAGTACTTTTTGTCTACTCTTTTATTAGTACTGTGAATATAGTTTTTTGTCACATACTGTTATATAGTAGGGAAGTATGCGATTTCGGATACAGCCATGGTTATATAAGCACAGCTGTCTGGTTAGACGCCATATTGAATTGAATGCGGATGAAAGCTCTGAGGGATAGACTTACAGTCTTTACAATGGCATGCACTGTATAAAGGTCATAAATCACTTAATTTTGCCAACTCACAACTTTCAGCAGTCCCTTTTATTCCTGTCAAAAATTAAACTGAGGTCCATAGCTCAAATGGTAAAGTGTGGCACTAGCGACGCAAAGAAAATCAAAATTTTTATGTGAAGTTGCTTAGAATATTTTTTTCTTTTACTGTGTTAAACCTATAAAACAGACATTACAACTGGATTTTATTTATAAATAGATTCACCATTACAACTTTCTCCAGAAAGCTTCTCCATGATTGCCACCAGAACTGTTCAAGCTTGTGTCTCAACAAGCTTAGGTGTCTCATTAAGGGAAGAAACTACTTCAAAAGTGTTTTTGTTTCAAATAAAATTAAATCAATTTTATATTTTTGTATGTCAACCCCGGAAGAGATAGCATTTGAACATTTCCCGGTTCCATCATCGAAGTCAATGGGTTTTTAAATGGGGTTTTGGTTAAATGCCTAAAATAAGGTCTGTGCTTAGCACAATATCAAGATACTTTCACATTTTATTCTACAACCAAAAATATATCACCCCTTTGTGACTGGTTTAAAGTTGATCTTATTTACTTCTTTGTTAGCCCACATTACAGGTCTTAGGGTGTACAACTAATCCGTGCAAGTTAATACACATAAAAAAATTGTTTGCCGTGGTAATCTTTAATCAAAATCTGAAAAGTAACTTCCGGTCTTGAATGGCGTTCCCTTTCCGATCACGACTGTGTGACGGCTTGGGTTTGAATATCCTTAATCACTCGCCTCCAACCGTTAGTCTGCTATGAGCGAGAGATGGAGAGGAGGACCCTGCCCTCTATTCAATATTCCGTTTCGCTTGGAAATACGTCACAGCACTGAAATAAAATCAGTTGCAACTTCCGGTTCTCTGGGACTTTAAAGCTGTTGTTGGGGACACTAAACGTCATCATAGTGAACAGGTTAACTCATCTACTAAGTAGTTTGCTTTTACAGCCTTAAAGACTGAACGAGATGCTGACATTGAATTCATGCGACCATAGTCACGTTTAGCTTTTTACTTCCGCCAAATTTATTAGGCTTCAAAATTCATAAAAGTTGTGTTCAACTGTGAAGATTATCATGATGAACAGAATGTGTAGGAATCAAAAACTTTTGTTGGTTACAATACATATTTTATGCAATAATCCAAAAGCCATTGGAAAGGGAACCAAGGTGATGCCAAACTTCTGGGTTGGCCTACAAAAATAAAACATTAAAGCTGCAGTCTGTAACTTTTTGCACAGAAGCGGTTAATAAACAGAACTGCATGCGTCTTGCGGAAGAACATTGCAGCCGGAGCTACTTCTCTCTGTTTATGTCTATGGCGAGTCACGCAGGGACTGTGCTCCTCCGCAGCGTTTCCTACCAGTCTGGTCTGAAATAGTCCCACTATAAACACTTATTATAAGTGTACAGGTCTGGGCTGCGTTTAAGTCAAATTTTTTATACCCTTCCCTCGCTAACTTCCTCCGTCTCGTTCACTCGGATGTACGTCATTGCTTACGTTACATGAGTGCCCACTACCGGCCCCCCAATGGAACCCCAATGAGTTTAAATGGAATGCCCTAAGCCCTTGATCACTTGGAATCCGCAATGGAGCTGATTTATTTTTTCATTTTTTCCTTAGGAATAGGTTTTACTATTTTACTATTTTTTAGCTTAAGGTAGCTACAAGTATTATGCGGTTAAATGGCAAAACTCCAATATCATATACTAAAATTGTGTTGAGTGAGGGTATATATAGTGTGAGCTGCTGTGACGTCACAATCATGTCACATTGTGATCTATGGATCTGCCTGAAGTGTACACATTGAGTAGACTTGCTCCCTCAGTCAAAATCGAGGGGTTGAGGGTCTGTCTTACAGTTTTTCTCCATTGGTTTGGCTCATTTCTTGAAACAGAAATTACATTCTCAAAACAACATGGACAAATCTCCAAACCACTTGGCAATTGTTCACAACAGAATAGCATTTCTCAATCATTTCATCAAATTGCAAATGTCTAAGTACATGTCTCAATGTCTCAGTACATCTTTGTAAATGATTAAGTACAGTTAGCCTACATTTAGCACAGTTTGCAAATGAATAGATCTTGTTGATCTAAACTGATTGTTAGATTCTCAGTCTAATGGTCGTTCGCTCCAAAACGTATCAGCGTAATTTCATTGTATAAGTCATCACATGTCTGTTCAATTGTCAAAATTAGTCAAGAACATAATACCATGAATACCATATATGAATCCCTTGGAAATTTGATAAATTTATTACAGCAATTGACAGTCAGGTGAAACTAGAACTTGACTAATGAAGGAGGACTTTCACACATCTCAGATGACCCATCAAACAGTATGTTTAGTTACCTGACAGGTGCTGTCCATGACTGTGAATGCTGCCAAACATATAAGTAGAGAGCTTGACCATGCAGGACCAGTACAATTTCTGAACATGGAGGCACCTGGCCAAGTAAATGAACAAGGGCAACTGCCTGCTTGAGGAAGAGGAAGAGTGAGGATGAGAGGGGGAGCCCGTGGAGGTTGAGGGGAAGAGAGGGGTAGAGAGGGGAAGAGAGGGGAAGAGAGGGGTAGAGAGGGGTAGAGAGGGGAAGGGGAAGGGGAAGAGAGGGGTAGAGAGGGGAAGGGGGTAGAGAGGGGAAGGGGAAGAGAGGGGGAGGGTAGAGAGGGGGAGGGGTAGAGAGGGGAAGAGAGGGGAAGAGAGGGGTAAAGAGGGAAAGGGGAAGAGAGGGGAAGAGAGGGGGAGGGGAAGGGGAAGAGGAAGAGAGGGGGAGGGGAAGGGGAAGGGAGGGGTAGAGAGGGGAAGGGGAAGAGAGGGGAAGAGGAAGAGAGGGGGAGGGGAAGGGGAAGAGAGGGGTAGAGAGGGGAAGGGGAAGGGGAAGGGGAAGGGAGGGGTAGAGAGGGGAAGGGGAAGGGAGGGGTAGAGAGGGGAAGGGGAAGAGAGGGGTAGAGAGGGGAAGGGGAAGAGAGGGGAAGAGAGGGGAAGAGAGGGGAAGAGAAGGGAAGAGAGGGGAAGAGAGGGGAAGAGAGGGGAAGGGGTAGAGAGGGGAAGAGAGGGGTAGAGAGGGGAAGGGGTAGAGAGGGGTAGAGAGGGGAACAGGGGGGTAGGAAGAGGTACACCTGGAGTAAGATGTGGCCAAAGATGACGGGGACCAAATTTATCAGATGCGATTCTACTGAGTACTCATGGGTTGACATTGAGAGAGGCTGGACAGAGACTTCAGCCCAACCTTGATTGTTTTTTTTTTTGTTTGTGTGTTATATTACAGTATATGCTATATACATTTTCTTTTTACTCTGATGTATGGAAGTTACTTTATGTGTGTGAATGATAATGGTTACAATTTCCTTGGCAATATGAGTGCAATGTGTGATGTCAAACCTTGGAGGCTACTCTTACCCTAAAATCCTATTTCTTTGTTTCAGTTTTATACACAATTGTATTCTGTTAGCTAGACAAAAATGAAGGACTGGGTTAAGACTGAAAGGTGGACATGAGGGATATTTCAATGGTCCTCTGCCATAGTGACAAAACATTTAAACATTTTGACTTGCAGTGCTTACACAATGCCAAAGGGACAAAGACTTTTGGGGGCACTGACTGTTTAAATGAGAAGGAATTTTAGTTTTGACACATGAGTGAACTGTTTTGGGAGAGGTATGAGCTTTTGCAGGTGAACCATGGTGTTGTGCTGAACCATCCACGTTATTTTGGCAAAAGCACCAAGAGTGTTGAGAACGTCCGGTCTGTTTCAAGAAATGAGCCAAAGCAATGAGAAGGATCTTTGCCATTTTCGTGGCACTGACTATTTATATGTGAAAGGAATTTAGTTCTGAAGCTTGAGTGAACAGTTTTGGGAGAGATATTAGCTTTTGCAAGTGAGCTATAGTGTTGTGCTGAACTGTAAGACTGTTTTGCCAAATGATCTTACAATTTTGAGAATGTAATTTCTGTTTCAAGAAATGAGCCAAACCAATGGAGAAAAACTGTAATAAACTCCTCTCGCCCCCTTGACGAAGTTGAACGCACTTCTAAATGGCGACGGGAAGTGTAGTTTGCGAGTGTATGTCTAAAAGTGGAGTTAAACGCAGCCCTGGCTTTGTGCTAATGAAGCCTTTGAGCCTTGACAAGGTCTCTGGGAACTGACAAGGTAGGGAAACACTGGAATATAATTGAGGATGCCGCCCCCTTGTGGTAATGTGATGTCACTTGTATGTAGGTTCCCACCTGCCAATCTATGCATTGCCACCAAAATATGAACATTTTGTCATCCTTTACTCACCGGCATGTTGTTCCAAACCTGTATGTGTTTCTTTCTTCTGTTGAACACAAAATAAGTTATTTTAAAGAATGTTGGTAACCAGAAAGTTGACGGCACTCATTGACTTCCATAGTAGGAAAAAATTACTATGGAAGCCGATGGGGGCCGTCAACTGTCTGGTTATAAACATTCTTTAAAATATATTATTTTGTGTTCAAAAGATAAAAGAAACGCATACAGGTTTGGAACAACATGAGGGTCCCTGAACTACCCCTTTAAGGATGGCCTCGTGCTAACCATGATAGCCATTTATAGAGACTCACAGATATTATGTGTCCTTTCAGTCCATGGGCTGAGTCAGCACACTCAATGACAGCACTCAGTTGAGGATAACCCACACCGGTCTTAATGCGTGTGGTGCACACAGAACCTGAAGATCACAGTGTTGTCAAACATCATTAACATGCTCCAGATCAAGACTTATGTAATTTAATATGAAGGAAGATGACCTATTAATAAATTGGTTTACAGTGTTTGGAAATCTAATCGGATACCTGGCCCAATGCCCACTTTAATGATATCAGCTCCAGACAGAATGAGTTCCTCCACCATCTCTCCTGTCACCACATTTCCCGCCTAAATGATCAAGATCATTGTGTTATATGACATTTGTATTTCAACAAACACAATATAAATGTACAGTGGCTAGAAAAAGTATGTGAACCACTTGCCGAATCTGTGAAAATGTGAATAATTTTAACTAAATAAGAGGGATCATACAAAATGCATGTTATTTTTTATTTAGTACTGTCCTGAATATTTCTGAAGAACGTTGGGCAGTTTAACTGCTCAGAACAAACAAGGGACTCAAGAACATCCATCACAAAAAAAACCCTAAAAAAACAGCCGTGGGTCATCCAGGGAACGACACAGTATTAAGAAAAAATGGTTCAAAAACTTTTGAACAGGGTTATTTTAATAAATTCAGCAAATTTTTTGTCTTGTGGACTATATGTAAACATTTTTTCTGTAAAATATCTTATTCAGGACAGTACTAAATCAAAAATAACACGCATTTTGTATGATCTCTTTTATTTATTTATTCATTTATTTATTTATATGATGCTAGTAATATTATGTTTGGGCAAAAATCTCACCATGATGGTGTGCTTAGGAAACTTGTCCCGAACTTTTTTTACAAACTCCACAAAGTGCTCTGAGTAGCCATTGGCCACATCCAGGCAGATGTATTGGATGAGAGGAATGGCCTCCAGGATGCTGGACAGCTTCTCCAGATCCGCCACTCCACTGCCTGAGCTGGCCGCGACATGCTGAGGATGAGACAGTAGACGCTTAAGGCTTCACTGCAGGAACTTTGTGGAGAAATATGGAATTAGCCGTCTAGAAAGCTAAATGTGTGATGCGCTAAATGTGCTAAAAGTTATGCGTTAATATGGACGCTTGTTTCCATTAATTTAAAAGATAATTGGGACCTTTTTCAGACTTTTTCCCCCTCAGATTTGTGAGACATAAACTTGGAATTGCGAGTTATAAATGTCATAATTGCGAGATATACTGTATAGGCTACTATATATGAGGTTTACAGCTCGCAATTCTGGCTTTTTTCTCGCATTTGCAAGTTTATATCTCGCAATTCTGAATTGCAAAAGTTTACATTTTGAGTTTATATCGTAGGCTAATTGTGAGAAATAATTTAAAAGATAAAAAGTCGCAATTACCTTTTTTTATTCAGTGATGGAAACAAGCTCCCATAGTGTTCGTCTGGTTATTATAGACACATTTGAAGTCTGATAGGATGCATGCCTTGTTTCTAATATTTCTAAGGCAGTTGCTTAGCTGTTGCTCGGTTGTTCTGGCTAGTTGCTTGGTGGTAGCTAGGGTATTTTGGCTGATTACTATGGCGTTATGGTTACTAGGTTAATAGCTGGGGATGCTAGGCCTTTTAGTCATTTAATGTGGCTTCTATGATGTTGCTAGGTGGTCAGAAGGGGTATGCCTTGCTAGATATGTTGCTAATGTTCAGTGTGATTGGGCAGTTGATACCTTTTAATTAAACGGCTTTTGATTAAGCAAGGCAAGAAAGTATGTTTGTCCATTCACCTCAAGGCACTCAGGATGACTGGCAGCAAAAGTCTTCCACTCCTCCAGGGAGTAGTGCTTCTGGATGGCTGTGAAGAGAGTGTGCTGAAAGACAGAGCAGGGAGATGTCTAAGAAGCCAGCAAGCGTCTGGCTCCGAGACAGACAGAAATATAAGAGCCTCTTGATCCCAGTGCATGGAAACAGGACACAGCTAATTATGTTTCAGTGAGATCGTGATAATCACAGAGATTAAACATAGTAAAACAAGACTTTTCCGGGGTTATATTTCAGAAGCAGGTGCTGTGTTTCTTCAGTTAGTGTGCTTTGTTTAAAGAAGGACTCACCTTGCTGAGCACCTGTGCCATCTCAAAAGTGCCGGTGGTGTCCATGTTAGCAGCGATGATCGGGATGCCATTGTATGTCTGCTTTGAGTTCCGGAATGTGAAGGTCCTCTGCAGGTCAACCTTCAAGAACAAAATATAAAGAGGAAATTACTTTTCAAACATACAAACATTACATGTGACAGTCTGAAGAGTCTCGTTTTAACGGATAAGCCCATAATTAACCCAAACATCCTGTGCGTGTTCCATATCCTACTCTCCTGTCCCTGTAACCCATTCAAGCATGCACTCATGATATTACAACTGAAAGATATTAAGACCCATCTAACGGTCAGATATCTAACAACTGAGCTGGAGTCATTCTCCATGTCTAGTGTATGTTAAATGCAGTGTTCAGTGTGCAGCGCTTTCTCTGAATAAAATGAGTGTCATAAAAGTCTGTTCTAGTTTGAGATTTAAATCAAAACATACTGTATATTGATATATTACACAAGAGTGTGGCAAGTAGTCATATTACATACAGTCACTGCATGCCTTTGCAGTTTCGGAGGCCCGTTTTAAATATACAGTTGGCTCAATGAGCTTGCTCATGTGATTTGAGGAGCCTTCTGTTGCGAGGCCCATTTCAAGTGCCGCTACTGCATACCGTATATACATTTCACATGCTTTTTCTGATTAAGATCCATAATCTGGTTAGCCTTGAGTCTGAGAACTATGTTTACACTCCATAGCCATTGGATTATTCCTGTACATGTAGTCAGCATATTCAGAATAAAGACATTCACATTCAATGGATATTATTTTTTCCCCCAGCCATTAAATCTTTTAAGCACCTGATAACCGGTATGCTGAACTAATAAGCAGAAGTAGTTATTGTTTTAATTCTACTGTTGCCATTATATCTGCTCTTTTGTTGAAACGAAACCTTCAATAGCTTTATACAATTGTCTGTAATACACCCCTTTGTTTGCACGGTCAAATAAATATTAATGTTCAGTGGATATTTTGAATAAGTTGTTATATGACCCACAATTCATATTAATTGTATTAGATTAGTCACATTCCAGTTGTAGCTATTATTAAAATGGAATATTGACTTCTGACTTCAGGTAAATATGTTTACTTGACATTTACACTACTTGTTTTGTGGGATTATTTTTGTTTTTTATTAAAGAAGTATTGTTACTGTTTGTGCATTAACATGTGTACACACCAATGCCTGAGATTGCTCTACTCTGATTGACAAGATGCATCTATGCACTGTTGTTATTATTTGTTTTTTTGGTATTTAAATTCATTTAATGGGTCAGAATTCAATGTAACAAGGGGAACTAAAATGTTTAGGTGTTTATAATGATTGTAAAAGTTTTTATTATTTTTATGGTATCTGTTATTTTTATGGTATTTAACATTATTTCTGAATGTAATAATAAAATGTGGCTTATACACTGATGCAACTCATCTATTAATTTTCCCTCAACAATGCAAAAAATGACCTAGTGTGACTTTTCAGTTAGGTGCAACTTACTTTCTGGAAAATACGTTCGATTTTAACATTTTTTAAAATAGTAATATTTCACAATATTACTACTTTTACTGTATTTCAGATCAAATCAATGAAGCCTTGGCGAGTGTAAGAAGCTTATTTAAAAGCATAAAAATTCTTACCAAACCCAAACTTTTAAATGGTAGTATACGTCAATCAGGCATAACATATGACATATATTATATTATTATCCTAATATTGTGCTGGTCCCCCTTTTGCTGCCAAAACAGCCCTGACCCGTTGAGGCATGGACTCCACTAGACCCCCGAAGGTGTGCTGTGGTATCTGGCACTAAGATGTTAGCAGCAGATCCTTTAAGTCATGTAAGTTGCAAGGTGCGGCCTCCATGGATCAGACTTGTTTGTTCAGCACATCCCACAGATGCTCGATTGGATTGAGAACTGGGGATTTTGGGGAGGCCAAGTCAACACCTCAAACTCGTTGAGCTCCTCAAACCATTCCTGAATGTGTTCCCCAGGTAAGTGATGCACAATGAAAACGTGATTCATCAGACCAGGTCACCTTCTTCCATTGCTCCGTGGTCCAGTTCTGATGCTCATGTGCCCACTGTTGGCGCTTTTGGCAGTGGACAGGGGTTAGCATGGGCACCACAGCCCCATTTGCAACAAACTGCGATGCACTGTGTATTCTGACCAAGCCTGCAGCACTCCTCTCAGAAACTGAAGCCTCCGCGTCTCGTTCGCCCCCAGGTGGTTGGTCCCAGTATACCTCATTAACCCCACCTCTCCATGTATTACAAAGGACGAGAGACAAACTAAAAAATTTAATTACACTTCAAATAATTGTTTCCTAAAGTTGGTTTCTGTCATTTTAGGAAGTTTTTATCACGATAATTTCATTTCAAGTGTTCGTTTTTTAAATAAGTTTAGTTTTAGTTAGTTATTTGATGCTATAAAAACGGGGGGTGTGATGTCATGATTGACAGCTGAGATTGACAGCTTCTCTGAGTGAAGTTGCCACTGAGCCACCAACAGACTTTTTTTCTTGATTTTTGGGAGGAAATTGGAGCTTCAGCTTTCATTTTTACATTTCCATAACTGTTTATTTCACACCAACATAATGAATTGTTCTGCATCTGTGAGAGTGTGGGCGGGTTTTTGATAATCGCGCCTCTACTTCCTGCTCTCTACTGTGCAACTCCGGTCCCAAGATCACTACTGCGCAGACTCGGTCCCAAATCTGCGGGTCTCTCAAAGATGTCAGCGCCGTGTGCGGGCCTCCGAAAGCTTCAACTCTCATCAGTGGAAGTCAATGAAGTTGCGTCATTCATATTTTTTCACGGTCTATGATTCTGACCCCTTCATATCAGAACCTCTTGAGCAATTTGAGCTACAGTAGCTCGTCTGTTTGATCGGACCACACAGGCCAGCCTTCGCTCCCCACGTGCATCAATGAGCCTTTGCCGCCCATGACCCTGTTACTGGTTCACCACTGTTCCTTCCTTGGACCACTTTTGATAGATACTGACCACACAAAAGCTACAGTTTTGGAGATGCTCTGACCCAGCCGTCTAGCCATCACAATTTGGTCCTTGTCAAACTCGCTCAAATCCTTACGCTTGTCCATTTTTCCTGCTTCTAACGCATCAACTTTGAGGACAAAATGTTCACTTGCTGCCAAATATATCCCAGCCACTAACAGGTGCCGTGATGAAGAGATAATCAGTGTTATTCACTTCACCTGTCATAATGTTATACCTGATTGGTGTGTATATATTATAAGAATATGACCAAATTCTGATTAATATCATCATCCACAGCTGAGACATTGTGGTGAGCTTAAGTAAATTTGTGCTGAATCATTTATAGGTTTGTCAGCATGAGAAAAAATATATTGCAAACTGATATGCACAGAAGCGCTCTCTCTCTCTCACACACACACACACATTCTCAGGTTCTCCGAATCAGTTCTCGGTCATTTCCAGTTCCAGTAACTGCTGCAGTCCCATCAGTCACACTACACTGCCCTATGAATAATCACCTTGCTGCTGTGCTGTGGGGAACAAATTCACCATTCTCCTGTTTAAAGAGACATATCACAGATATTTCAGTCATATGATGATTCGGATCCTCTCGCTTATTGTTGGTGTTTGAGGCTAGGCCAGTGATTGATTACTGCAGGTTATAAACAGGCCCTCAGCTGCTGTTCTATTTCAATGAGCCTGTACATCATCACAGCCATCAGATTAGCCAGCCGCAGCGAGATCTGACCGGCACTTTACGTCATCCTGCAGTGAAAATCTCCTCTGAATTCATCAGCCAGGACAACAATAGGAAACAATTAGCAGAATGTGCAGTAGATGATCAATGTTGTGAACCTGCCAGATTACTATGTGGATTTTAAAGGCAGCTGTTTAACTGAGAAAGCTGCACGTTAACTGGAACAAAAGAATGTCTGGGTGAAATATGAAAGAATTACAGGGGCCATCACAGCAGAGCAAAGGTTTTTATCAGCCAAATGTCTGGAATATAGGGCACTACATATGTGTAGATGATCAAGAGCGTGTTTTGGTCCCATTATGTGTATTGTTGGTTGGACCTAGTGTGACCAAGAGTAAAACCACAGTGGAAACTGCTTCTATTGACATGTAGGCATTGCTCAGTCCTATTTTTAAACATGTTTCAAAGCACCAGCGCTCAGGTTGCTTTTCCTTATCCTGGTCAGTCGACCCTGAAAACCACTGGACTTGTTTCAAGACACATTAACGCCACAAAATAAAGAGAAGCCAATACATTCCGGAGCACTGTCTGCTGATCAAGCTTGGTTGAAGCTTAAACATGGGCTCCATAAAAACCAGCTCTGGCAGATGAACTTCATCAAGGTCATCCTAATTTTCAGTTTCATTCTTTGCCACTCTCAACACGCAGCTCCCATCAGTTTAAATGAATCTTTCAGGTATAAAAAGGCACAGATTTCTTTTAACAGAGACAGCAAGCAGATGTTCTTACCTCAGACCTGCTCTTCAGACTGCTCCTCTTTGGTCTGAAAAGGACATCTTTGAAGTCCAGTTTGAGGTCAACATCCACCCGGGGCATATTGACAGGCCTGAGAGTGGATGAGAATCTCCTGAGATGGGCTGGTGCAGTCACTTGTCCAGAGCTCCAGGCACCAAACCCGAACCGGCAGAAGAACAGCGTATTTATAGTGTAGAAAGGGCCGTCACAGCCCAGGCCCCCATGGCTTTATTTGGCAAGGCCTGTACGTGCTCTCCTTCCCTCTCTCTCCTCTCTCCATTTCCCCCCTCCGCATGCATTCAGTCTAGAGTGGCAGCAGCAGTAGCAGTGATAAAAGTGTTTCCTATGGCTGTCTGACACACATAAACACACGCGCAGTCACTGCAGCTCAGCACTGCAGTATGTGCACAGAGCTCTGCTGTCCAGTGGAGGTATTGCTCCTCTGAATCAATGAGTGGACTCATGGGAAATGAGAGAGAGAGAGAGAGAGAGAGAGAGAGAGAGAGAGAGAGAGAGAGAGAGAGAGAGAGAGAGAGAGAGAGAGAGAGAGAGAGAGAGAGAGAGAGAGAGAGAGGGATGAAGTAGCGATGAAGGAGATTAAATACATTCTTACTTGTCCTTTTTTGGTGTTGTCCAGTACAGAAATCATGGGCTGAACTTAAAAAACCATAAAGATTGCTGCTATAATCTCTCTCTTTCTCTCTCTCTCTCTCTCTCTCTCTCTCTCTCTCTCTCTCTCTCTCTCTCTCTCTCTATATATATATATATATCAGTGAGGAAAATAAGTATTTGAACACCCTGCTATTTTGCAAGTTCTCCCACTTAGAAATCATGGAGGGGTCTGAAATTGTCATCGTAGGTGCATGTCCACTGTGAGAGACATAATCTAAAAAACAAAATCCAGAAATCACAATGTATGATTTTTTTAACTATTTATTTGTATGATACAGCTGCAAATAAGTATTTGAACACCTGAGAAAATCAATGTTAATATTTGGTACAGTAGTCTTTGTTTGCAATTACAGAGGTCAAACGTTTCCTGTAGTTTTTCACCAGGTTTGCACACACTGCAGGAGGGATTTTGGCCCACTCCTCCACACAGATCTTCTCTAGATCAGTCAGGTTTCTGGCCTGTCGCTGAGAAACACGGAGTTTGAGCTCCCTCCAAAGATTCTCTATTGGGTTTAGGTCTGGAGACTGGCTAGGCCACGCCAGAACCTTGATATGCTTCTTACAGAGCCACTCCTTGGTTATCCTGGCTGTGTGCTTCGGGTCATTGTCATGTTGGAAGACCCAGCCTCGACCCATCTTCAATGCTCTAACTGAGGGAAGGAGGTTGTTCCCCAAAATCTTGCAATACATGGCCCCGGTCATCCTCTCCTTAATACAGTGCAGTCGCCCTGTCCCATGTGCAGAAAAACACCCCCAAAGCATGATGCTACCACCCCCATGCTTCACAGTAGGGATGGTGTTCTTGGGATGGTACTCATCATTCTTCTTCCTCCAAACACGTTTAGTGGAATTATGACCTAAAAGTTGTATTCTGGTCTCATCTGACCACATGACTTTCTCCCACGACTCCTCTGAATCATCCAAATGGTCATTGGCAAACTTAAGACGGGCCTTGACATGTGCTGGTTTAAGCAGGGGAACCTTCCGTGCCATACCTGATTTCAAACCATGATGTCTTAGTGTATTACCAACAGTAACCTTGGAAACGGTTGTCCCAGCTCTTTTCAGGTCATTGACCAGCTCCACTCATGTAGTTCTGGGCTGATTTCTCACCTTTCTTAGGATCATTGAGATCGCCACGAGGTGCGATCTTGCATGGGAGCCCCAGTCCGAGGGAGCTTGACAGTCATGTCAAGGATAATAAATGGAGTGGAGGTGGACATTTTAAAGGCAGACTAACAGGTCTTTGAGGGTCAGAATTATAGCTGATAGACAGGTGTTCAAATACTTATTTGCAGCTGTATCATACAAATAAATAGTTAAAAAATCATATATTGTGATTTCTGAATTTTTTTTTTAGATTATGTCTCTCACAGTGGACATGCACCTACGATAACAATTTCAGACCCCTCCATGTTTTCCAAGTGGGAGAACTTGCAAAATAGCAGGGTGTTCAAATACTTATTTTCCTCACTGTGTATATATATATATATATATATATATATATATATATCCCTTATGTTGGAGAGGATTGTTTATCGTATATTGTGTTTATCGCATTAGACTAAAACTTATTTTCCCCAGTTTCACTTGTGGTGTACCCGGTCAAAAATGACTGGCCTAGAAAAAATAGCTTATAAATCTCCCGTTATGCTATATTATCACCAAATATTGGATTCAATCTTTTTGTCAGCTTGTTTTCTTTCCATTAGGACAGGTTGTGTATTTATTTTTTTTTTAAACCGACTGATTGTAGGACTCATTGGTCTAAGCTTATATTGGTAAAAAATGACCATCCATTGAAAATGAATGGGGGAAATCAAAGATAAAGACCTCATACCTGTGCATGAGCGGATACATGCAAACATTACAGGCTTTCTTTTTCACAGAGATGAACTTTATAGATCAATGAGGCTCAGTTCAGTAAGGCCTATGACCAATCAGTTCCACAAACAAATACAAAACCTGTCCTAATTGAAACAAAATGTATAAAAAGTTTAATATCCGACTATACATTTTTTAAATTTGCTTTGAAAAAAATAGTAAAATAACACTAACATCCGCTGAAATGACATTTCAATTTTATCCATGTGTAGGTTTCTAATATGCAATGATAAAAAAAAATATCTGACACTGACATTTTGGTTCTGATGCGTCTTTCACTTGGTCGTTTTAATTGGGCAATCAAACACTCTACAATCAAAAATTTTTGTGTAAATCAAGTTTTTTCTAGAAACAAAAGCATGTGGACAAAAAAAAGAAGCAAATATAAAATATATTAATATTACAATACATCAGACTATATATTTTTTATAAATTAATCTAAGCCTTTGAGATTTGATGAATCGCACCAACTGGCGGGTAACGGTTTCATACAGTATACTTGCCATTGCTGATTTGTACTCTCATTTAGCACTGGCTATAATAAATGTATTTGAAGACGCAGCATTTTGTAGTTTGTTTGATAACTAAGACAATTTTGTGGTTCACATGGGTCATACTTCTCAAGTAGGAAAATATAGAAATCTGTATTAATACATGAAAAAAATCCCTGACAATTTCATTAAAATCTCCACGGTGGTTTTAACAGCTTTAGGCCACCCCGTCCAGCTTGAGGGTCCAGGCTTGAGCGAGTGAGGAAGGCAGATCAGGCAGCAGAACAATCAGTCCTGATTGTTTCAGAGGAGCCCATTTTAAAGGATCAGGGTACCCCAACAAAGTCACCTGAAAAGAGTTGCAACAGATATTTCAGTTGTGTCTTACAAAAAAAAAAATTACAATTTATTCCTAAATGCTAATGAATTCATAAATATTTACCACTGTGCTGCTAGAGGTTTTGGGCATCAAAAGCGTAAAGGAGTTTTGCATGGGGCTGGCGGTTAAGATCGCATACACAGTGCTGGTGTCTTTTGAAGTATACCTGGAATTTAAGGAAAATGTAAAACATTCCATTAAAGCTGTGAAAGTTTCATTAATTTTAAACTACGCCACAGGCTAGACTCCCGTAGATCTTCAGACTGACGGCAGAAGGTCTGGACTCTATCGCAGCTTTCATTGGTCAATGACCGCCCAAGAGGACATTTGACTGACGTAACCAATCGCAGTTTGTTTTGTTCCGTGTCATGTTTAGGGCCGTAAAAATGTAATCCATGCATCTATAAATTATTAATTCAAGAACGTTGTGCAAGTTTACTGCAACAATGGAGCCGCGAACTTCACTTAATTTTGAAAACCCAGCGTTTAGTTGATCTTGATAAGCTCTCATTGTCACAGTTGTAAACACGACAGCGTTCTTCTTCTTTGGGGTCAAGGCATTGGTTTCCAAATGGACCGTTAAAGAACGCAACACAGACGTCTCGCTGACATCCTGTAGAATGCAACCAATCAGATGTCGACTTTGAAACTCCTGAAGTGTGCAATGAAGGCTAACTAAGACTATACTAAAACTACCCTATCAGCCTGGCTCATGAATATTAATTTAATTAAGTGAGGCACTTATGATTGGTCAAAATTGTATGCAGTGGCCTCAAATCTTAAAGGGTTACTTCAGCGATTTAGCATTAAGCTTACACCTAGGGTATATAAGACACATACCCGAATGGACCCGATCATATTCCACAGCAAATTGTTATTAACAAGTCAATAAATAAGCCGCGAAAATTTGTCTTACCTACCCAACTTTTTGTCTTGCCTCTAGTTAGCAGTCTGCTCCTTTGTACCTGTCTGTGATGCATACAATCCTCCTTGACAAGAAAGTTCCATCCATGTTATTCCTCTCTTGCCGAGCATGCTTAATCCACTCATTATTCCAGCTTTAAAAGTCCACTTGCTGTCACGGTGACGGACGACATATGCAACTTTTTGTAGTTTTGCTTTTGTAGTTTGCCCTTTTGAAATGTAATAATGATTACTCGTTCAGAGCCATGGCCGAGGACGGAAGCATTACTTATTTAAAATCATCTCTGAGTCGAGTCTGAGCAGAAATATAGATATAACAAGTCGGTTAATTCATTATATTATTATGAAGTGCACGCGCTTGAGACTGCACATGCAACCTGCAATGTAGCCTTTGCTTTTTAACGCTTTTAACGCTGTCACATGTGAGTGTGCACTGTGCAAGGCTGCAAGAAGTTTGAGATTTGAAGTTTGTTTGCATTTACTGCTGTACACATAGAAACAGGAGGAAAACTCATGATCACCGTGCGTGCACCCGCTCTGCTTCTGATGCCAGGGCACACTCGCGTTTTTTCACCTTATTTCCCTGCTCACACTTTTCTCATTCTAATTGTAAAAGTTGTATGTTACAAAACACGGACAGCGCTAACTGACTCGGCCGGGTGTCCGATCGACTCGGGTATCACACACAACGTTAAACAGCTCCGGGACCCGAAGTAATAGATTGAGACCCGACCCGGAACGGCTGGCCATTTGAAATATAGACCCGAACCCGTAGGACTCAGGTCATCCGTGTAGACCTCTGTGCGGCACAGAAAGATAAGAGGAAGTAAAAAAACATTAACACACCAGACAAGAACAGTGGCATTCTCAGCCTGAACTCTCCAAGGTTTAGTTGCATAGATGGCTTCACCGTTGATCTTCAGCCAGGCTCCGATTCCCCTGAGACGCTCCTCAAAGACAGGCGCGATCATGCCGTCTGCTGTGGGCCCAACATTCAACAGGTAATTCCCTCCTAAAGACACAGTGTAGACCAGGTCCTGTGGTCACAACATATGAGAGGTTAAAGGATTAGTTCACTTCAAAATGAAAATTCCCTGATAATTTACTACAAGATTGTATAATGCCATCCAATATGTTCTTGTCTTTCAAGAGTTTTTTGAGGAAAACATTTCAGGATTTTTCTCCATATAATGGACTTCAATGGCAACCAAAATATTGAAGGTCCAAATCAATGCAGTTTCAAGACTTCAAAAAGCTCTGCATGATCCCAGCTGAGGAATAGGGTCTTATCTAGCAAAACCCTCTGCCATTTTCTAAACATTTTTTAATGTATATACTTTTTAACCCAAATTGCTCATCTTGCACTGCTCTGCGACACACCAAGGATTGCGCAATCACGTCATAAAGGTCACACTAGACGTAGGCAGAAGTACCGCCCCCATGTTTACAAAGAGCTTGTGCGAAGACTAATACAAACATCATTTAGCAAAAAAAGATTAAACAACGAAGTCTGCCGATTTTGAAGTTGGAGATGGAGTAAATGGCATTTGTATTAGTCCTTGCACGTTCGTTTGGGGCGGAACTTCCGCCTACGTCTAGTGTGACCTTTCCGACGTGATTTGGCAATCCGTGGCACGTTGCAGAGCAATGCAAGATAAGTAATTAAGCTTAAAAAGTAGATAAATGTTTATTTTTTCTTGAAAATGACCGATGGTTTTGCAAGATAAGACCCTATTCCTCAGCTGGGATCTTGCAGAGCCTCTGAAGCCCTTTGAAACTGCATTGATTTGGACCTTCAAAATATTGGTTGCAATTGAAGAATATTATGTGAAGAAAAATCCTGGAATGTTTTCCTCACAAACTTTTCGACTAAAGAAAGAAAGACACAAACATCTTGGATGAGATGGGGGGGATGAAATGATCAGGGAATTTTCATTTTAAAGTGAACTAATGCTTGAAAAACTTACTTGACACATTAGACACCTCATGAACTTTCATATGCTTTTGTGTCCATGCGTTTCATTCATATACATTGTTTACAATGCAGGAATCTAGTAATATCATCTGAGGCGAGCACTTTTGCTCATTAGCAACCCATCGCACCTTTATGATGGTTGGTAGATCCATCAGTTCGCTTAGTTTCATATTTCGGCGATACCCCCATGATAATGTGTCCACTGACTGACATTTCTCCCACTTGTGATTAGGCAGCTGTCCAGGAGTGAACTTGTCAGCACAGTTGTAATAACCTCCATGTTTACAGTAACAGCCTTTCCCCCATCTGTCATTGGTCACCACCACATCCTGTAAGGAGCGCAATAATGCAGTCATAAGGATCAGAATTATAATTTGAGACAGTTCTACAATAAGAATGACATGACACGATGATCTCACTTTGACTGGACTGTCGTTGTAGAGCCAGGCGAGGAATTCTGTAGAGTTCCAATAAGTGTCAGGAGCTTCCCAGTCCCCGTCTGACCAAATCAAGTCTGGCTTGTACCTGAGATGTTAAAACATCACCAGTTAGGCTGTAAAGGTTGATCTTTACACAGAAAAATACAACAGCACAGTCAGGCTTATGTCACAAACAATTGTTCTTTCTTCTCCAGCCCGTTTCATCACATGACTGATGCAAATTTACCTGTTGACCAGATTGATGAGTTCTGGCATAGCTTTGTTTGCAACATAATCCTGGGTCTTGAAACCAGCTCTCTTGTCACTGAGGTAGATGGGATTGAACCATTCATACAGAGAGTTGTAGAGTCCATAATGCAGAGACCTAATACAACAAATAGAACATTTTTGGATAAAATTCAGAAAAGAAAAAGTTACTGAGATATTCACCCTACCTTTAAACATAATAGCAGTCAACCATTTTTTATTTTAATGTGCAAGGCTTCAAGCTGTACAAGCAGTCTGTTATGATTGCTACTTGATGTTGTAAACTGGTATTTGTTATATTATTTTAAATTATTATCAGAATCATGAATACACTGGTTTGCAGCGTAAATTGTTTAACCGTTTAATTCCCTTTGTTGTTAATATAGTTATTTACCTAGAGTGCAACTGTTGGGTTCTGCAAATAAATATCCCATTCATTTTCTCCATAGAGGAATTAATAACTTTACTTATATCCTTTAAAGACAGACCTACTGAGAGCTACTACAAGGTTGTTAAATGATACTATATGCCTTTGTTGAAGCAATATGCCTGCATTATTTCAACTTGTTTGTTTTATTTTTTATTTAAATAATCACTTTTACAGTGGAATTATTGGTGAAAAGCTACATTACCCATGATTCTGCAAGGTTTAGTTGTCATTTGCAATGCCTCATGGGATTGTAGTTCTTTCCCTTATTAAAGCCACAATTTGCACCTTTGTCTTTTTGTCCGATTTTTGAACACTTTTTTGCTTCAAATCAAAGTTTGTAATGTGTCATATCTGTTGATTTTTAAGATAGACTGGTTTAACAAAGTTTAAATTTTTGTGACGGACTTAATCAGTTTTTCAGGTGATCTATAGCGAATTTGTTAATACTTTGGGGGGAAATGTCTTTTAAAAAAAGAATATTTAAAATGTAATTATTTATAAATATGTAATTCCAGGCAAAGTCAAAGAAACTTGGTTTAAAATAATAAATCGATATTATATTATATATACAATATATACATTATATACAATTGATTAGCCCTGCAATGACTTTATTAGTAACCTATGTTCAAGGAAGTGTTTTCTTTATGATGTTGTTTCTGAAAAAAGGAGGCAGAAACGATTTTACACTTATTTTCAGTTGCATTCATACTCAATTAAATGTGATTATTTTTTTTTATGATTCTTTAATTTCTACAAAGATCAACTGTAAAAGACGACATCTCTGTTGTTGAAAAATATCACTTTTGTAATAGGTAAATGACTGTTTTGTAACGGTTCCCCTTATGTATATATATTTGCAGGAAATAGCTTATTTCCGCGTTGAAAAGATAATGCAACACCTGCCTCCCCTACAAGCACACAATACCTCTTTCTTATTGCATTGCCCAAATCTCCCACAAGATCCCTATGAGGTCCATTATCAACAGAATTCCAATTCCACGAATTTGGGGACCCCCAATTTGTGAAGCCTTCGTGGTGTTTTGATGTGAGGACCACATATCTGCGAAGAATGAAAAATAAAATTATAAATACGTAGAATAAACACAGGAAGCAGCATTGCTAACGCATATCGTAAGTACCCACTTTGCTCCTGAAGCTTCGAAGATATCAGCCCACTCGTCAGGATCAAAAAACTGCGCGTGGAAATCAGGTGCGAAGTCCGTATAGCTGAATCCAGGGGGGTAGTTTTTGATCATGTACAGGATATATTCAATGTTATGTGCTCCTTTCCAGTCCCACCAGAACCACTCGCTGCCGAACGCGGGCACTGAAAACACCCCCCAATGAACAAAGATCCCGAACTTCACCTCGTCGTACCATTCAGGCAGAGGTCTGGCGTCCAGACTGTCCCAGTCGGGTGTATATCGAGCCCCGAGTGTTGAGGTGCATGATAGTAGACAAAGAAGCAGCGATATCTGACACAGAGTTACTTGCATGATTGATCACAACTTACAGAAGCGAGCGCGAGCACTGAGATCAATAAAAGTGAATCTAAAATGCATGACTGTCAGTATGCACCGATTTCCGCACTAGATAATTCTGCCTACATAACTTATTCAGCATAATTCAGACCCAGACAACAAGTTTGTATTTCCTGGTTAAACATTTGCCATCAAACACGTGACTATAACACATGACTTACTTTCGGGGATGGGGAACCAAATTAATTCGTGAACAGGAATCGGACTACAATGGTAAAAGAAGGGTTTCGCTTCCCATTCGCACTAATCGCTGACACTCGTTCACTTTTGTAGAAGGGGAAATGTCAGTTTTACTACTTTAATATTTTTTTAAATAATTATTTTTAATTTCCTTTTCAAAAACAAAATGAACAAGAAAAAGCACTTGAATAACTTTTTGGTAAGTAGCTAAAGTAATGTTTATGGGCTAGTCTAAAAACAACAACAATGTACATTATAGCCTAGATAAATATATATGGCTAACTGCAAACACAACTTTTCTATTACCTAAAACAAATCAGCCCAGCATGTTTTATGTTCACGATGACAAATATACTCATAACAGTTCATTAGTTAAACAAATGAAATTGACATGGTCCCTAAAAAGTGTACTTAAAAATATTAATTCAAACATAATCCATAATTAGCCACTGCAAATCTATACTAAACCCAAACATAACATTAAAGGGTTAGTTCACCCAAAATTGAAAATAAAGTCAGTAATTACTCACCCTCATGTTGTTCCAACCATGTAAGACCTTCGTTCATCTTCGGAACATAATTTAGTATATTTTTGATGAAATCTGAGAGCTGTCTCACTCCTCCATAGGCTTTCAGAGGGACTGAAACTTGATGGCCCAGAATAGTAAGTAAAAACGTCATTTAAGGAGTCCAAATGACTACAGTGGCTCTGTATTAAGTCTATCATGCGACGAAAATACTTTTTGAGCGGAAAAACAACAAAAATAACGACTATTATTGTTGTTCAATTTGAGCCTCTGACGCCACGACGCATGAGCGAAAACTGAGATTAGTAGTAGTAGAAGAAGAACGCCGTTTTCGCGCATGCGTCGTGGCGTCAGAGGCTCAAATTGAACAACAATAATAGTGGGATAAAGTCGTTATTTTTGTTGTTTTTCCGCTCAAAACGTATTTTCGTCGCATGATAGACTTAATACAGAGCCACTGTAGTCATTTGGACTCCTTAAATTACGTTTTTACTTGCTATTCTGGGCCATCAAGTTTCAGTCCCTCTGAAAGCCTATGGAGGAGTGAGACAGCTCTCAGATTTCATCAAAAATATACTAAATTATGTTCCGAAGATGAACGAAGGTCTTACATGGTTGGAACAACATGAGGGTGAGTAATTACTGACAGAATTTTCAATTTTGGGTGAACTAACCCTTTACACAGCTGTCTGTTTCCATTACAAATTAATTTATAAATATAACTAATTAAGTAATTGCCTAATAATAATTTCTATTCCACAAATAATATGAAGGAAACGTGATTAAAACTGTTAGTTAGCTACAGTAGAACATTAGATGCACTCTGCCTCAGCCTTTTTGTTCATTACAATGAATATATAATATATATATATAAACTATTTGAAAGTCTCAGTTTGTTTTGGGCAATTAATAAAATGACACTGGCATCAGTTGAAATTATGTTTCCATTTTAGCCCTGGGTTCCAAGGTATCTAATATAAGGTTGTTAAATTAATCTAAAAATCACATTTGGTTTTGGTGTGACATTCAGTTGGTCATTTTTATTGAGCAATCATATCAAATCAACAATGATAAAAAAAAACTTGATTTATACAAAATGTTCTTTAAACAAATGTCATTAAAAGCCTATTAAAATCTTTTTTAAAAGTTTAAAAGTCTTTAGGCCACCCCGTCCAGCTTGAGGGTCCAGGCTTGAGCAGGTGAGGGAGGCAGATCAGGCAGCAGAACAACCAGTCCTGTTGGTTTCAGAGGAGCCCATTTTAAAGGCTCAGGGTTCCCCAACAAAGTCACCTGAACAGAAAGGAAATATACTTAATTGAGATCATGAAAGTAGTTATTTAATTTACACACAAAAAAATAACATTTTATTCCTTAAACCAGATGAATTCATAAATATTTACCACTGTCTTGCTGGAGGTTTCGGGCATAGAAAGCTGAAAGGCAACTTCCATGGGATTGGCGGTTAAGATCGCATACACAGTGCTGGTGTTTTTTGAAGTATACCTGCAATTGAAGGAACATAAAAAAAAAAATATTGATTGGGATAATTAAAGCTAAACTAACAATTCAAAAACAGTGAGAGAAGGAAGCAAGACTATAGTTGACTTAAATCACAGAAATCCAGGCTGTTTATAAATAGACCAAGAAGTATTCACATCATTTATGACAAACGTATTAGGGATGAGTCCCCATTTTTCGAATATTCGATTAGTTGATTTAATTATAGAATATCGAATAGGTTGTGCGATTATCGTCTAAAAAAAAAAATCCCCATGTTTTCAGTGCTGATGTGGTGGTGAAACGTTCATGTAACCGCTGTCAATAACGCACCTAAAAGCTGTCAATCAAGTCTCAGGGTGTTTTATACTGGGCACGTTTGAGTATGATTCGCTGCCTCCGCAGCGTTGGTCTGGTTTCACACTCAACTTGAACCCTGGTGCTTTTGTGTTCATCTTACATCATCACAAAAGTGCACGCGGGTCAATATATTGTTTTTTTTAATCATTATTAATTTGGTGCTATTATGCGCAGCTGAGTAAATGACACTTGGGTTTACCGTATGCGTGTTGCTTGAAGGCGGCTTTTGCTGCTTGCAAACGGACTCTTTTGAGGAGACGGTGAATTGCCGTTCATTTGCTGCCCTGATTACACTCACTATGTGCAAATACTGCAGGCTCGCTCGTATCTAAGGTAAATCATCAACACTATCATCCCTTACATGTGTGTTATTGAACTAATGACATTGTAATTGGCTAAAACGTGTGCGCTGGTTACTTTTCTTCCTGAACAAGTGCGCACCCGAGTGTTGCTTTTACATTCACACGAATCGCGGCACAGTTAGAGTGAAACCAAACTCAGGTTGTGGGTTCTCTGGACTGATATGTCAACATGTGAACACAAACTTTTGCCCTGAAAATGACAATCTCAGCCTTTCATCTGGAGCGTTAAAATTATGAAAACTTAGGAGCATGGGGCAAACAATATAAACCCTATCAGCTTAGCTCATGAATATTAATTAGTAGTTCAGAGCTGGAGCTTTGGAAAGTTTTTCAAAGGAACTGTCCGGCACAGAAAGATAAGAGGAAGTATAAAAACATCAACACACCAGACAATAACAGTGGCATTCTCAACTTGAACTCTCCAAGGTTTAGTTGCATAGATGGCTTCACCATTGATCTTCAGCCAGGCTCCGATTCCCCTGAGACGCTCCTCAAAGACAGGTACAATCACGCCGTCTGCTGTGGGCCCAACATTCAACAGGTAATTCCCTCCTAAAGACACGGTGTAGACCAGATCCTGTGGTCACAACATATGAGAGGTTAAAAACTTACTTGACACATTAGACGGAGATTGCTTTTGTGTCCATGCGTTTCATTCATATACATTATTTACAATGCAGGAATCTAGTAATATCATCTGAGGCGAGCACTTTTGCTCATTAGCAACACATCTCACCCTTATGATGGTTGGTAGATCCATCAGTTCGCTTAGTTTTATATTTCGGCGATACCCCCATGATAATGTGTCCACTGACTGACATTTCTCCCACTTGTGATTAGGCAGCTGTCCAGGAGTGAACTTGTCAGCACAGTTGTAATAACCTCCATGTTTACAGTAACAGCCATTCCCCCATCTGTCATTGGTCACCACCACATCCTGTAAGGAGCACAATAATGCAGTCATAAGGATCAGAATTATAATTTGAGACAGTTCTACAATAAGAATGACATGACACGATGATCTCACTTTGACTGGACTGTCGTTGTAGAGCCAGGCGAGGAATTCTGTAGAGTTCCAATAAGTGTCAGGAGCTTCCCAGTCCCCGTCTGACCAAATCAAGTCTGGCTTGTACCTGAGATGTTAAAACATCACCAGTTAGGCTGTAAAGGTTGATCTTTACACAGGAAAATACAACAGCACAGTCAGGCTTATGTCATAAACAATTGTTCTTTCTTCTCCAGCCTGTATCATCACATGACTGATGCAAATTTACCTGTTGACCAGATTGATGAGTTCTGGCATAGCTTTTTTTGCAACATAATCCTGGGTCTTGAAACCAGCTTTCTTGTCACTGAGGTAGATGGGATTGAACCATTCATACAGAGAGTTGTAGAGTCCATAATGCAGAGACCTAATACAAATAGAAAAGTTACTTTATTAAATTTGGGATACCATAAAGCTATTGGACATTTCCACAGTTATTGTCAAGGAAAAAAGATAGTTCATTATCTACCAAATACCTCTTTCTTATTGCATTGCCCAAATCTCCCACAAGATCCCTGTGAGGTCCATTATCAACAGAATTCCAATTCCACGAATTTGGGGACCCCCAATTTGTGAAGCCTTCGTGGTGTTTTGATGTGAGGACCACATATCTGCGAAAAATGAAAAATAAAATTATAAATACGTAGAATAAACACAGGAAGCAGCATTGCTAACGCATATCGTAAGTACCTACTTTGCTCCTGAAGCTTCGAAGATATCAGCCCACTCGTCAGGATCAAAAAACTGGGCGTGGAAATCAGGTGCGAAGTCCGTATAGCTGAATCCAGGGGGGTAGTTTTTGATCATGAACTGGACATAATCAGGTATTTGTGCGCCCTTCCAGTACCACCAAAACCACTCGCTTCCGAACGCGGGCACTGAAAACACCCCCCAATGAACAAAGATCCCGAACTTCACCTCGTCGTACCATTCAGGCAGAGGTCTGGCGTCCAGACTGGTCCAGTCGGGTGAATATCGAGCCCCGAGTGTTGAGGCGCATGATAGTAGACAAAGAAGCAGCGATATCTGACTCGGAGTCACTTGCATGGTTTTCACAAGGCACGAGCTCGTGCACTGTGATCAGTTGAACAAGTGAATGTCTGCACTACAGCCAACTTACCTTGCGACTAACCATAATAGCTCCAAAAACCCGAACAACTAGTTTGCATTTCCTGGTTCATCATATGACACCATATCACACATGTGACAGCAACTCATGACTTACCTGCAAAACAACTCGCCACATGGGAATAGGATGATGTACAGGGAACGCAATTAAAACGGTTGTTTTCGATTGGATTCACTAAAAAGAACCAGCTCATAAGAATCATTTGCTCGAGAACCGAACTATACTCGTGACAAGAAAAGAGTTTCGGTTTCCATTACTACGGATCAATGCACAGTAAATGTTTTCTTTTATAAAGAAGATATTTTAATTGCTTTCTCAAAAACAAAATGGAATAAAAAAAAATTAAAAAACAAGCATTTTGACTTTCATAACTTCTTGGCAAATAACAAGTCACATAAGCTAAACAATAACCAAAACTGGAACCACACCTCGATGATGACAAAGCATTTTACTTCTGGTACATACATAATATCTACTCAACTGTTCATTTTTCAAAGTGAATTGACAAGACCACTGAAACAGTCCCTGAAAAGTGTTTAAGGCAGATCGCTTTAAAGCATAAAAATATGTATTCACACAACTGCCACAACACATTCAAATCTGTTGTGCCCTCATTGTCATACAGCAAAATATGTTCATAATACATAATTAGCTACTGTAGATTTGTACTAAACCCAAACATAATGTTTCAAAGCTTTTCCAGCTCTGTAATGTTTCTAATACAAATGAATCCTTTCCACAAAATAATTAACCGCTTTTTCCAACCCACAAAAACATATTAAAGTGATTAAAACGGTAGTTTGTTACCAGTAGAATGTTGGTCGCACCCTGCCTCAGCCTCTTATGTAGGCCTACTTCTCACAAAGTCTTTTTTATTGATTTGGTAAACAAGTGCAACTATGGCAATGAAGCTACCATGCCATTCTCCCCAAGCTGCTTTGCAACATTTTGCTTATCATCCTGTCCAGCAGTACTAGCACTCGCCTCCGCTTCATCCCTTTCCGCTATAAACATGGGCCAATCAGAGTCTCTAGCGCCCCTCTCCATAGCTTCAGACTGGATGCTGAGGTTCATGGAGGAGGGGTCCTCATTAGTTGTAGTAACGAAGGTGCAGCCATCGCAAAGTCCAAATCGCTTCATTCCCTGGGACACAATGCCTGAGAACACTTGCCGACAGCCTTTGCAAACAATGGGCCAGGTGGAGCGATGGACCTTCAAAACAAAAATATACATTTAAACATACGAATACATAAATCAATTTAATCAATAGATTAAAATAATTGATCACAATCCACCTAATTAATTTTTGGTATGTTTACCTCACATTTGAACTGGCTTAAATTTGGCTGTATTTTTAAATGTAGCGCATTTGTATTAATGCATTTATTTTTTATATATATTTTTATAGTTACATATTTAATTTATTTAAAATTTTAAGGAAGCAAATTCTAAAAACATCTGTACCACTAGTCATCAGCAGTAAACTCACTAACACAGGGAATTTTTCATGCTTTTTAAAGGTCCCATGGCATGAAATTTTCATTTTATGAGGTTTTTCAACATTAATATGAGTTCCCCTAGCCTGAATATTGTCCCCAAGTGGATAGAAATGTTGATCGGTGTAAACCCGAGTTCTGGCTGTCTCTCTCTGCCTTTGAGAAAATGACAGGCCAGACGAGCCAATCCTGAAGTCTCCTGGTTTGACGTCCAAGCAGGAGCGGTTACCTCCCTTTCCTCCGCCCAGAGAATCTGGCACGCCCATGCAAACGCTCGAGAGATCATTCCTTGTGAACGAGTGAATGCTGGCAGTTTCTCAGTGTTTGGATGTACAAATGAAAACAGAAGTCTTTTTTCAGTTCCTTCTGATCTGTGATCAGTAATTTCTGATGTGTAGCTAATTATTTATTATTCGTGCACACGCAGCGGCTTCTCTCTCTCCAGACAGAACGGTGTTTTCGTGTTTTCTATCTTGTGAGTCAGTGTTTTTGTACGTCCTCGTCGCGTCTACCGGTTCTAAAATGTGCATACAGTCATGAGTTTCTGCTCAACATCGGCCTCACACACGCCGAAGCTCGGGCTGCACTGGCCGTTGGCCTTCAACATCCCCGACCCCCAGTACTGCATCTGGCCCACAGCGGAGGCACCAAACGCGGCGTGAGATTAAACAGAAGGGGGGTAAGTTAAGCGTGAGCATATTCGGGCTAGCCAGCCTAGCCCCACAATAAACTGGATTACATTCGATTACTGCTGTTGTGTCTTTGTTTGCGCTGTGTACTCAACGCGCGTCACTGACGCTTTTATTTTATTTTAAAAATAATGCTATTATCAACACTTACTTTTAACTCGTTCATCTCGACAGCTGTAATGGTACTTTGCATGTGTTACAAAGTTGGTAATAATGATGAAGACGGACTCGGTGTGACTGGGACTCGTGTTTATTCAGAACTCTCAGATACAAACACAATAAACTCGCGCTGACTGACAGCGCTCTCATAACTCAGTAGGTACTATAAATAACTTTGTTAGCGATCGCTGAGCTCCGTCTCTGGTACGTTAGTGATGTCCGGTTCGCGAACGATCTTTCTTTTGAACCTGTTCTTTTTAGTGAACCGAATCAGTTCACCAAATCGGACTGAATCGTTCTAAACGGTTCGCGTCTCCAGTCAGCGCTGATCCATAATTTACTAAAGTTACTAACTTTCTGACATGAGACATGCTGAGAACTGATGTGAAGTGAACTCAGGTCCATCCGTCTCTCTGGCAGCAGTTCGTGCCAGAGAGTGCCTCGTAGACCAAGTTAAACCACGCCCCCTCCGCTCATTTAAAATACAAAGATGTCAGCCAATCACAACAGTGGGCGTTTTTACTGAAGTCTCACAGCAGACACGCCTCTTGAAGCAGGGCATTCAGCCACAGGGCAAACAGCAGTATTGAAAAAATGCCCTTTATTTCTAAATTATGACATTTTATGATGTAAAAGTCATACTAACAATATAAGTACACCTCAGGAAACATTATAAAATAATAGAAAAATGCCATGCCATGGGACCTTTAAGCTTTGATTAATTAAATTATTATTTTAATAATCCATTTCAATTTATATAATAATATAGATTGTATATTTTCAAATTGCTCTATAAAACTGTAATTGCTGCAAATGTATTATTCTTCAGAATAGAACAATTCAACTGAACAAAAGAATGTTGTGACACTGTCGCATATGCCGACTATAAATTATGATCAGTACAATGCTATCTTAGTGTATCATTGCATAATTGAAACTGTTACAGACCAGTGATGTATTTAAAGTTATATACATAGTACATCAAACTAGCTGCATACATACAGCACACTCGCTACTATATAATATCTTGGCTCCATTATTGTTTACATTGTTGCAAAATGTAAACAATATTATTGCACAGCTCTCTATATAACAATGTATGTATGTATGTATGTATGTATGTATGTATGTATGTATGTATGTATGTATGTATGTATGTATGTATGTATGTATGTATGTATATATATATATATATATATATATATATATATATATATATATTGCTGTTCAAAAGTTTTTGATCGGTAAGATTTTTAGAAGATTTTTTAGTCTCTTATGCTCACCAAGGCTGCATTTATTTGATTAAAAATACAACAAAAAAAACTGTAATATTGTGAAATATTATTAAAATGTAAAAAAAAACTTTAAAATGTAATTTATTTCTGTGATGCAAAGCTGAATTTTCATCATCACTACTCCAGTCTTCAGTGTCACATGATCCTTCAGAAATCATTCTAATATCAGGATTTGCTGCTCATTTATTATTATTATCAGTGTTGAAAAAAATGTCAGGATTCTTTGATGGATAGAAAGTTCAAAAGAACAGCATTTATTTAAAACAGAATCTTTTGTAACATTATAAATATCTTTACTTTTGAACATCGGTACAATGTTGCAAAAGCTTTCCATTTCAGATAAATACTGTTCTTTTGAACTTTCTATTCATCAAAGAATCCTAAAAAAATGTTTTACACAACTGTTTTAACACTGATAATAATCCTAAATGATTCTTGATCTACATAAATCTAAACTACCTGGTTGTTAATATCGTCGCAAACTATAAACTATTTTAATCGCACGACTCTATATATGAAGTTGGATAAATAGGCAATTGAAATTGACCTGCATAGTGCATACATATCAATGCAAAATGTAAATTATATTATTGCCACGCAATAATAAAATCTGCTATAAATAAATAAAATAAATCTGCTAAATGCAAATATAGGCATGAAGATATTAAAATATTATGAACATTAACTTTGAAACAGTGTGTATTGTGAAAAGTGCAATGCAAATAAAATTAACTTAAATAATTTTCAATTTCTATCAAAAGCATGACCTTTTCTGATTGATTCAATACTATTGAATGCTAGTGTGTGCATAAAATGTCACCCTATAATACAATTTTTTTTAAAATGGGAGTCAATGTTTAATATTGACACCTGCTCATGTTCTTTCTCTGGCCAGTCTTTAGAACAAAATGATACAGATTTATAGCAAATTCGGTAAATGGGTTAACTGTGTGCAATACTTTTAATTCTAATAAACATATTTATTTAAAAAGCAACATAGCTACACTTTCAAATATTCCTCAGGGCTTGTGAAGACTTACAGAAATTGCATGAGTGCGAAGATGTTCTTGTCGTGTGAAGCGTTTTCCGCACACCTCACAAGGATACGGCCTTTCTCCCGTGTGGCAGCGGATGTGCCTTTTCAAAATGCCCTTCTGTTTGGCCGTATATGGGCAGAACGGACATTTGTGTAGTCTCCCTGTGTAAACACACATATCAATTCTCCCTGTGTAAACACACATATCAATTACAACACAAATCAAAAAGGATTGTTTTACTGTAGCAATTTTATACAGCATCTCTCACCTGGATCATCCCCATACCAGTCATTCTGAATCTCTATCCCACAAGGGACCGCAGGACCAAGTACATCATCACCACGGCCGAATCCAACGTACCCCAAATTCTGGGAAAAGTGTTCATCCCGGTTAGGGTTCATTCCCCCTCTATACAGCACATCTGGATACTGCTTCATAGGACAGTTAGTAAATGATACTGAGGAGTGCTCAGTGCTTGGAGCCGGGCTAGAGTTAACTGTTCTCTCCCCATCGTGATTTGGGACTTGATAAAGTGTTGTTTCTTTGGATTCCCGTGAAGATTCGCCCTCTTCATCAGGGTCATACTCTATTTTGGGGTGCACCAACCCCAGAAGCAAACCCGGGGTGGAGGAGTTGACTAAATCTGGGCCTGGACTGATCTTCAGTGGAGCATTCATGGTAGGATGGTTGGGAAATGCTCCTTGAGAGTTTTCACTCTCTGAGTCTTTACTACTGGTGGCCGCTGGTGTGCAGATAGCAGCCGTTGGAGCATCATCAGGGCTGAGGGCTTCAGTGACCTGACAGGTCCTTTGGTCGGCTTCGGAAGTGGATGCCACAGGGGCACTGGTGACTGAAATTGGGGTTGCACTATGATTCAAACCCTCCCTGTTTTTGTGTCTCTCCCTCTCCCTGTTACAGATCTCCAGGGATGATTTAATGTAACCCTTACAAAAGTTCACCACATCGGTCATCTGCAAATAGCTCGCAGCTGACATTATTTCAATGACATTTTCGCTGCGCAGGTCCAGGTGACCCGAATACAAAAAGTCCAGGATGAAGGAGAACGCCTCGGCTGTGACGATGTCCAGAGAGGCCGTGCTGTGTCGCTGGCCATTGTCTTTCAGGTAATGCACCAGCAAAGCCCGAAAATAACCACTGCTGGCGAAGAGAATATTACGATGTGCTTTGAAAACACGTCCCTCTACTATGATGCTGCAGTCACAGAAGAAGTCCCTCTTCCGCTGTTCGTTCAGCTCAGACAAGAGCCTGGACAGATAGGAAGGAACCTCCATATTCACCGTAGGAGAGCCATACGTTTATCTGGCAGGGTAGAGGTTAAAGATTAAATCAATTATCATGAGAAAGACATCCTATGAAATAATTCCATTATATTATTCCATATCTCACAAATGGATAAAATAGGTCCACATTTTTTCCCCCCACATATTAACTAGTGGAGTGAAATTAAACACTGACATTAATTTAAAAAATATATAATAATCATCAACTAAACATTTACACTTGCAACAAATACATTTGGAAAAAAGCACATAATTTGTGTTTTTAGACTAAAATACAAAATATTAAGCCCAATTAAAGACAGTAAAGACCCATTTCCAAAAGCACAAACATAAAATTACATCTGAAAAGGTAAAAAAAAGTGTGATTACTGTATACAGTACATTCACAGTTAAATATAATTGTATAAGTTTGAATGTGTTTGTCATAATTTTCTTATAACATAACTGTTTTGTGTGTAGATAGATAGATAGATAGATAGATAGATAGATAGATAGATAGATATTGATTATCATACCGATGTCACACTGTTAATTTAATGCACAATGCAGCAAACATTTAAGGTATTTATATAGACTATCGAATTGTCACAATAATATCAAAAGTTGACCAAATCGAGCTCGCGCTACACATTAGCGGTTATAATTCGCGAATAACAGAAATGCGATTTTAACATATGTTATGTTTTACAGCAATGAAGTTCAGTAATAAGCGAATTGTGGGAAGCAATCCGATCCAGTAACTTACACATGGAACAACAGAGTACGGATAAACTGTAGACTACTACTACCTTTGATGCTAAAAACTGATTTTTCGACAACAGTAATTTCTTTATACTTACATTCAAGCGTATGTTTGGTTGTTGTTTATGATGGTCTTTTAAAAATGTCTCCCTGATGACTGCTTCCTGATTTCGGCGTTATACTTCCTGTCGCTGCCATAGTAGCGGGTGGAGTCGAGTGGATTGTCCGACCCCAATCGTTCCCTATACCCTATATAGTGCACTACTTTGGGTGTCAGTCACTTATTTATACTCACAAAGCACTCTGATTTAGATTGTACAACCGAAATACTATATTCGAAGCCCTATACCACAAAAGCCAACGCGGAGAGGACTGACGAACTGAAAGAGAGAGAGTTTGAACTTTGAAGCTGCGCTATGGAGCTGGTCCCAGTTTCTTTTTTTGTTGTTTTTTTTGGTGGTCATGATGACTTATTACTTCATTAAAATATATTGAATTAGAGAGACTGTTAATTTAAAATTAATTGAAATTATATTATATTTATAAGACATTGAATTGTGGACTTTTTGTCATTACTCCCAAGCTAAAAGTCTATGTTGCCTTGCCTGCCTTCTTCTCTGTCAAAAAAAATCCTATTGGAATTTCAGTATATCCTCTAGGATCTTATTGGATTCTTAGAATCCTATTGGACATTCTGATTTATTTTAACGGAATTTCACTTAGTCCTATGATATTTTTTTATTATTACTTTTTATTATAATAAATACATTTTGAATTAATTAATAACTTTTTAGAGTTTCTTAACTTTTTAGAGTAACATCTTAAGAGAGAGAGAGAGAGAGAGAGAGAGAGAGAGAGAGAGAGTGTGTGTGAGTGTGAGTGTGAGTGTGTGTGTGTGTGTGTGTGTGTGTGTGTGTGTGTGTGTGTGTGTGTGTGTGTGTGTGTGTGTGTGTGTGTGTGTGTGTGTGTGTGTGTGTGGGCATGTTTTTGTGAAATATCAGGACACAAATGTGTATAATGACATGGGTATGACATAGGTATTACAAAAAGAGGGTGAAATATGAGGACGTTCCCCATGTCCTCACTTTTCAAAATGCTTATATTTCACACAGAATGAGTTTTTTTCACAGAAAGTAAACTGCACAGTCTCCTGTGAGGGTTAAGTTTAGGGGCAGGGGCAGTGTAGGGGGATAGAAAATACGGTTTGTACGATATAAAAACCATTACGCCTATGGAATGTCCCCACATTTCACAAAAACACTGTGTGTGTGTGTGTGTGTGTGTGTGTGTGTGTGTGTGTGTGTGTGTGTGTGTGTGTGTGAGAGAGAGAGAGAGAGAGAGAGAGAGAGAGAGAGAGAGAGAGAGAGAGACCCAATTGGATCCCATTAAAATCCTGTAGAAAGTATCCTACAGGATATTTATGTATTGTCTTATAAAACAATTCCCACAGAATCCTAGGAATTAGATAATAATCTTACAGGACAAGACATAAATACATTTGGCAGACACTTTTATCCAAAGTGACTTACAGTGCCCTTATTACAGGGACAATCCCCCTGGAGCAACATGGAGTAAAGTGCCTTGCTCAAGGACACACTGGTGGTGACCGCTGGGATCGAACCAGCAACCTTCTGCGTATCAGTTCCATGGTTTAACCCACTGGACCACCATTAATGAAATATAGATAATGGAATCATAGGAACGGTTCCAAAATATAATAGAAATTCTAAATGGAACAGGTTTTTTATTGGAATCTTTTAGGATTTTTTTGACAAGGGTCACTTCATTCACAGAGAGAAATTAGGCTATAATTTGGTGGATGAAATATGGATAAAAATATTCAGTAATAACTAGGCTATACACTTATAGCCTACAGCCTAGGCTATATATCTATATTATTCCTGTCTTTGTGAGTCTCTTTCACCTTCAGACCTGAAACTTATCAATTGACTGGGCTAAAAAGGTCTGAATGGAGTGGTTTGTGATGACAGTAAAATGAGAACATTTTAAGGAAATGGTTCTCTCAAAAGATATTAGGCCTACCTGTATTCGTCACCTGACCTGATCACAAGAGAAGATAGCTATTTAAATAATCTCAGCTGTTTTTGTCCATACAATGTTATGTACGTTGCTGGCATCCAAAAGTTTCGAGCACGAAAGAGAAAATAAATGTAGCATACAAGTAATCAATTGAACTATCCAAGCAGTGTTATTTTAGTCTTTATTTTAGTTTTATTAATATTTTGAATTGGGCCTAGCTTTTTTTTATATATAGTTTTCATGTTAATTTTAGTCACTTCACTTCTTTTATAATTTTACTAGTTTTTTTAATATTGCTATTTATAGGTTTAATTAATTTTTATTTCAGTTTTAGTTTTTATAGCCTATTTCCAGTTAATTTTAGTCGACTTTAACTTAAGGCTATTTAATTTAGCTATATCAATTAGGTTATTAATGCTATTACTGCCTTTTTTATTTGATTTGGGCTATTGTTTAATAATACACACTTGTTACAGTGCATACATGCAACAAGGCTGCAAAATGCTCCCTGAACTTTCCTGTTTTTCTCTACTGTCCTATAAAGAAAATCTAAAAAAGCTACCATTCCATTTACAAAGGCCACGCCTGCTCTAATATTAAAAATAAGGTGGATACTATGGGAAAAAAAACTGCAATGCAAAAATGCAATTACCACTGTCACCAGGTGAGGGAGCAAAATCCCTGAAACAGTTGGTACTGCAAAGAGTTTCAACAAGTGCACATTTACAGCAGTTTCACAGACGACAAGGTGATGAACAGCACATGAGGAGAAGTTTATTTTTTTCAGCATAGTGGTCGACCACCATAGTGAGACATGATGACAAACTCACATGTGCTCTGAAATAGATCCTGCTCTGAGTGAGGACTGATGTCTTCACAATGCCCAAATCCTAACATGCCCGTACAGCCAGCTCATGTCAGACCATGTGCCTATATACCCCCATTGTCTGCAATGGAATGTGTGTTTATTTGCTCTCTTTAGCCTGAAAATAGCTGTTTTTTAACATTTGGACCGAGATTAAACAAACATGCAGTTCCTGCAGGCTGCACCGCACCCATGCATCACAATCCACAGCGCTCGAAAGTGATTTTTAACACTGATGGGTCACCGGGTGAGTTATTTGTTTGCAGAATTTTCCCATGGTAAACCCACAGAACACAAAGGCTTCATGGTGGCCCCTCTAAACCACAGGGCAGGCAAGTGGACATAAGCCGCCATACACCCTCTTTTGAAAATGAAATTTATAGCACCTCATAAAACTCTATTCATCCTTATAATTCTTATATACAAGCTAGAGTGTTGTCCCCGAATCCTCTAAACTTGAAACTATACCTTAAATCAAATGCGGATGCTCCTTCTTCAAAATGGAGTGCTCCCCAAAAAGAACCAAAAATGAGTGCATTTGATTCGCCGCTTTTGGACGTGTCATAAATACAGTGGACTTTTTTTTTTTTTTGTGCCATTCTCAGATCTCCCAAGGTGCTGCTACACATTAAGATTGAAGGATGCAAGTGAAAATTTTCCTGTCATCATATGCGAGGACACAGACAGATGGCATGTTTTGGGACTGAGCAGTGCAAAGAGCTGCTTTTTCCCAGGCGTAGATGCACACCACTGAGATATTTAGAGCCACAGAAGAGCACTGATTAAAGAGAGAGACAATGGGGAGAGATTGCCATGACATGGTGGCATTTTCCATTCCCGAGCTCTGCCTCTCATGGGCGCAAAAACTGCGCCGTGAAACGTTTGAATTATCGCAGAATGTCAGGAATTTGTTTTTGTGGCACCAACGCAGACCCCTCGCACACTGATCACAAGATCTGACACAGAGCCTTGACTGTCTCTTTTGTGTGCGTGCGTGTCATGGGTGGGTAGGTGGGTGTGTTTGTTTGAGGTGGAACGGTCATAATACACCACAAAGTGTCTGGAGGATCTAGACATCAGATGGGGGTGCAGTTGGGGGTCTTGGTGATATGATACCAATTTTGGGGGCCTTAATAGGACCGGCGCCCCTCTGCAGTCTGAAGACACCGCTCTCCTCTGTGGTCAGAAAGGAAATCTCGTCTCTCTGTAATTACCACTTAATGTGCTTGTGTCATTCAGAGACGATGTCTCATTGTGCCCTGCACGTCTTCTTTTTCTCTCCCAGGCCGACGACTGCCAGAAATAAACATGTCAGCCTTTTTATTATCATTTATTTGAGGCAAAGGAAAATAATTATTGTTGTTGCTACAACCACATGCTTCCGGCCACAAGCAGTGCTTTGCTGTTTGCAGATCTCCAGCACTCATTGCCTTCCTTAATTCATTAAAGGTCCCATGGCATGGCATTTTTCTATTATTTTATAGTGTTTTCTGAGGTGTACTTATATTGTTAGTATGATTTTTACATCATAAAATGTCATAATTTAGAAATAAAAGGCATTTTTTCAACACTAATGTTTGCCCTGTGGCTGAATGCCCTGCTTCAAGAGGCGTGTCTGCTGTGAGACTTCAGTAAAAACGCCCACTGTTGTGATTGGCTGACATCTTTGCATTTTAAATGAGCGGAGGGGACGTGGTTTAACGAGGCACGAGTCTGCCAGAGACGGATGGACCTGAGTTCACTTCACATCAGTTCTCAGCATGTCTCAGTTCAGGGTGAACTGTTGTAGTTACTAGCATATACTTCAGGTTATTAGTTTATTTCTAGTCGGAGGGACTGTCACTCATGTCAGAAAGTTAGTAACTTTAGTAAATTATGGATCAGCGCTGACTCGAGACGCGAACCGTTTAGAACGATTCAGTCCGATTTGGTGAACTGGTTCGGTTCACTAAAAAGAACCGATTCAAAAGAATGATTCGTTCGCGAACCGGACATCATGGAGACGAAGCGATTGCTAACAAAGTTATTTATAGTACCTACTGAGTTATGAGAGCGCTGTCACTCAGCGCGAGTTTACTGTGTTTGTATCTGAGAGTTCTGAATAAACACGAGTCCCAGTCACGCCGAGTCCGTCTTCAATGAAGACTCTTCATCATTATTACCAACTTTGTAACACATGCAATGTACCATTACAGCGAGATGAACGAGTTAGTAAGTGTTGAGTATAGCATTATTTCTAGATATGTTCCAATCATATGAATAGCATCAGTGACGCGCATTGAGTAACGTTACACAGCGCAAACAAAGACACAACAGCTGTAATCGAATGTAATCCAGTTTATTGTGGGGAAAGATGGCTAGCCTAGTCCAGATATTCTCACGCTTACCCTCCTTCTGCTTAATCTCACGCCGCGTTTGGTGCCTCCGCTGTGGGCCAGATGCAGTACTGGGGGTCGGGGATGTTGGAGGCCGAGCTTCGGCGTGTGTGAAGTTTATCTCTAAAGATGTGACTGCTGATGTTAAACAGAAAAGACTGTATGCACATTTTAGAACAGATAGACGCGACGAGGACGTACAAAAGCACTGACTCACAAGATCGAAAACACGAAAACACCGTTCTGTCGGGAGAGAGAGAAGCCGCTGCGTGTGCACGAATAATAAATAATTAGCTACACATAAAAAAATCAATGATCACAGATCAGAAGGAACTGAAGAAAGACTTCTGTTTTCATTTGTACATCCAAACACTGAGAAACTGCCAGCATTCACTCGTTCACAAGTAACGTTAATGATCTCTCGAGTGTTTGCATGGGCGTGCCAGATTCTCTGGGCGGAGGAAAGGGAGGTAACCGTTCCTGCTTGGACGTCAAAACAGGAGACTTCAGGATTGGCTCGTCTGGCCTGTCATTTTCTCAAAGGCAGAGAGAGACAGCCAGAACTCGGGTTTACACAGATCAACATTTCTATCCACTTGGGGACAATATTCAGGCTAGGGGAACTCATATTAATGTTGAAATACCTCATAAAATGAAAATTTCATGCCATGGGACCTTTAAAAGAACACTTCAGCCAAAATCTATCATTATGTATATTTATTGTTATTCTATTATTTTAAATGCATTTATTCACAGGAATAAATTACATTTTAAAATAGAAAACAGTTATTTTAAATCTGCAATAACATTGTAAATCATGTAATAACACTGTAATAACAGTCCCAGACTAAAATGTATGTTTGAGCTGTTTTAACTGAATATCTTAAATATATGTCAGTGCCATTGTTTTTGTCTCGAGATGCACACCAGCAGCCTTTTTTTTTAAGACGAAGAACTCCTTTGACACTTATGCATGTTCACCCAGATATCGGATAAAAAACTAAATACAGAGGTCTTGATTAAAGTATTTATCGGCATTAGGGGAGAACAAATTTTTTTCGCATTCGACTGTGCTACTTTTCCATTGTTTTTCTATTTGAACGCGTTAGACGGACCATTAACCGATGCGCTCGCGTCTCGCATATGACATGGTGTTCCAAAAACGCGACCCTCAAGATAAAATAAGTTAATCTTCTAAAAAATGTGTCTCGACACTTTGGGTTTTTATCCCATTCAACTGCCCACGTCTTGCATTTTTGCTTTGAAAGTTTTTGCTTTCTGTGTGAACTGAACTCTAACTCCTGAGCTCCAAACTACATTTGAGTATTATAAGGTAAGAAGATTTTTCTGCTGCCCCATGTAGTGAAATATGCAGTGTTTTTACCATTTATTCTATTTAATTATGAGTCCTTTGTTCTCACATAACTCTGTACTCATTCATTATGGTTATCTGTAAGTGTTGTTTGGTCTGTTTAATATTAGGATTTTGTTTAAATCCTTCACCACGGCCCAGCCCCGAAACATCAAGCCCCCTGCCCCCCCGCCCAAATATGTTCCCACGGCTATGTACACATGTTATTTTTAAGCTTATGAACCTCCAGTTGTTAAAAAGTAATCTACAAGTAATCAAAAAGTAGTCAGATGAATAATTACAATTTTCATCATGTAATTTGAAATCAGTAACTGACTACAATTTGTAAGTACAGCTACAGTGAATAACAGTCTTGATGGTTGTCTTACAGAAGCAGTATGGAGATGGAGAAACGGACACCTCAGCAGCCGGGATGGCAGGTACGTAACGAAAGCCAACACTCTGGGACGAAGTCGCAGGAAGACAGGAACACACCCTGGGGAAATCAAAGAGATCAGGTAAGTGAGTGCGTGAAGTCGGACAGCTGTTGAGTGTACAGCGGCTGTACACTCGTTATTGCGGTGCAATGTGTGATTGAATGAGTGCACTCAATAACGTCCACTATGGTTTCGGACACCACTACAAATGGCTGTCCCCTCAAATAATGCCCTATTTGATGGTATATAGGGGGAGATTTCGAATTCAGCCCTTGTGTGCTGCTGATGAGGTGATCAGAACTCTGGTAATTGTGAACGCTGTGTGGTGGAAGTGAGAATGCCTGGCTGGTCTGTGACAGAAACACCTTTGATAGAGAATGATTATTTTATGATTTATGTGTGCATGATAATCTGTGTCTGCTGCAAGGCAAGGATTTTGTTTGTGTTGATGTGGAGTGCGTGACAATGGTCTCGCTTGCATCTGTGTTTCTGTGTCTGTGTGGTTTGGATACGTCTGTGTCCATCCCAATGTGTGTTTGCTGTGCCCAAGAGAGTGTGTGACTGCACGCTGTTGTTTGGGATTCTGCCGCCACTACCTACGGGCCGGCCGTCGCTCGGCTGCTCTGGGCTGTAATGACAGGGCCGACTGGCTGTAATTAAGTTCAAACATAGCAGCGTGGTGGACAGAGCCGGAGGCCTGCAGCCCTCAATATCATGCAGGCTGACCACAGACTGACAGCTCTCCAACACCCACCAAACACTGAAACTAAGACCAAACTACATGCTAAGCTAATCCCAAACTAAAAGCCGGACTAAAGCCATTTATTAAGTACATGTACATAAAAACTCTGATAAGCTACCAAATAAGCCATTATAGCAATCATACTCATAAAGATGGAAACCTAAAGTTGTTTTTGTTTGGTTTGTTATTGGCTGTTCACCAGTCCTAAACTGAACAACTATAGTGCTAGCTTTCATTTAGCATCTCTAGCTGATTATGTCAGGCGAAATATAACATTAGGCTCAATAAACCACGGCGTGATGACTCGATCTTTCGAATATTCCTATTTAATAATTGTTTAATCGACACGTCATCCTCAATAAACCCGTCTCTGGCGTGTTGCCTCCGATCCTTCGAATATTCCGATCCAATATGACCCCTGACCTGTAAAGTTGCCAGAATAATAATCATACACTGTTTGTTAATTGGCCAGAGGAGAACTGGCACCGCGACTGAGCCTGGTTTCTCCCAAGGTTAATTTTTCTCCATTATGTCACCTGATGGAGTTTTGGTTCCTTGCTTTGGCTTGCTCAGTTGGGGACACTACATTTTCAACTAAATATCCAAATAAATCTAATTAGTAAACTAAATTAACTATATAAACTAAATTACTGATCTGCCCACATTGTCACTATATGATAATTGAAATGAGCTGATGACATCACCGTTTTCCCCAGAGCGGCTGTACAGCCGAATCAAATTCTGTTGCATTATTTTCCTGTTTAACACTGTGAAGCTGCTTTGAAACAATCTGCATTGTAAAAAGTGCTATATAAATAAAGTTGACTTGACTTGACTTGATTAGCCCATCCTTTCAACAACACCCCCTGAACACTCTGTATAATCCTCTTCTTCTTGGAAAGCTAAAATTAGCTCTTTGGAATGCTATGACAGCTTTTCCAATGTAAAGTATTAGGACAATATCTCAGCGAAATGTCTAGGTGTTTTTGGAGATTTTAGCTTTAGAAGCAACGTGTATGAAATGAAGGCAAAAAGGTGAAAAAAAAGAAAAAAAAAAACATGATACAATCAGCATGTTCTTTCTTATCATTGTTTCCTATAAAATCTATCCAAATTTTAAAAAAAAATCTAGTTTACACATAATTTCTTTAAATCATTTATACATGGGCCAATATAGCTCATAATTAAATGTAAATTTAAACCCTCATTCACTATTCCCTACACTGTAAAAAAAAGTCACACACTGACATACTACTGTATAATGCACAATGTACTACTGTATAAATATGAAGGAATTTTGCGTATTGGTTTTTTACAGGTGTTTTACCTGTATTTTGAATTACACATTGCATTTGTTTGTGTTTTAAGGGTTAACAGAAATTATTATTATTATTTTTTTGTATTGCGGCAGACAAATATTGCTGAGTTTTGTGAATACGACAAATCTAACGAGCCTAATTAATATAGAAAGTAGTCTGTTATATAGAAATGTTTGCAATGTGATTTAATGTTGATACTCATGGCATTGCCAACCTATGCTTGTTTCCGCCACAGAAAAAAACATTTTAAAAGATAATTGCGACTTTTTATCTCACAATTGTGTCATCTCGCAATGTCAGAATTGCGAGATATAAACTCTCAATTCTGATAAAAAAATAAAAAAATAAAGTCAGAATTGTGTGATATAAAGTCAGAATTGCATGACATAAACTCGCAATTCTGAGAAAAAATGTCAGAATTGCAATATATAAACTTGCTATTGCGACTTTATATAACGCAATTCTGACTTTATAACTTACAATTCAGAACTGTGAGAAAAAAAGTCAGAATTATGAAAAAAAAAGTCGCAATTGCCTTTTTTTTATTTTTTATTCTGTGGCGGAAACAAGCTTCCATACCCTCCTGATCTCATGAGAGAACAACTATTTTACAAAGTGGCGATTTCATATGAAATCATGCAATGTGATTTGGATGGACATGTATTATTTTTAGAAGAAGAAGTAAGCATGAAGGTCCATCGCTAACCCTAACCATCAGTGGGGCGTAAGCAGATTGTAGAAACGTATAAATGAGATTTTACGAATACATAAGAATTAGCATATATTTAGTGTATTTAGCATGCAGGTTTAAATGGATTGCGATTGTGGGTGGTAAATAAGGGGCTGTTTACACCATTCTCAACTAAAAATATAAAACATTTTATGCACTTTTGCCATTCATTTACACAAAAAAGGGCCTGTTTTCTTTGGGGCCTGAAAATACAAACTTTTGAAAACGGGTTTCAAAGTTTTTTAAAACAATACCATTATTGTCTCCATGTAAACTACAACAACGAGAATTTGTTAAACCGGTGACATCATGTGAATGCTAATAACATGTTCAGTCTGTAGGCGCATAGTGTTTCTTTCAAAAGTGACGTCGCCAACTACTGGCCTGGCAGCATAATGCAACGTTTTTAATCGTTTTTTTGCTGATCCATGTGAACAGGGATCGTTTTGGTGTCATCTGTATGTGAAAAATGCAAAGAAAACACTTCTCAGTCTTTAGTACATTGTTGTTGTGTTTAGGTAACTTACTGTGCTGAAATACTGTGAGCGCAAAAGTTTGGCAACTGTTTAGTGAATTCACCTCTGAGTTGTAAATTACTTGAAAATTTAAACACAAAACCAAGAAGATATTTCAGCTACAAAAAACATCCATTTTAAGATAAACAGTGGTTGCAAGCGAATACCGAAGAGCATTTGGAGTAACACTGCCAAAACAATGCTGTGGCACTGGCTATGAGCGCAAAATAAATTATTCTGACTTTCGTTTCTTCCCCTCCTCTTGCCCAGCTCATAAAAGATGGCGTAGTGCGTGTGATGTGGTTGACGATCTCAGTCAGAATGAACTGATTACCATGGAGCTGCAAATCCTTTGAGTCATGGCACACAGTGACATTCTTTAGACTCTTAAAAATAGAAACACTTCTCTTTTTTTACAGATTTGTTTTTCTCATTCGATGTCTGTGGGGCATCCTCTCTTAGTTTAGAGTCTCGAATCATAACCAGATCTTCTCTCTTTTCTCCACTTTCTCCTTTTCCTTCTGTTGTTGGAGCTTGTTTAATCTTGAGGAGAAAATTGGCTTAGCGTGGGAACGACAGAATTCTTTGGGGATAGGTTTTGTTGTTTTTGAGTGTTCCCCCCCCCCTTTTTCAAGTCAGAAAAAGTATGAGCTTGTGCCAAAACCTCATAAAGTAAGATAAAAAAAAAATGAGAGAGAGGCAGGCCACAGCACCATGACAAAGATAGGGCCTGCCTACCGCTCAAGAGCTTTACAAATGACAATCTTTTGGAGGAATAAAAAGAGATGGAGCAAGAACGAGAGGGAGGAGGACAACATTTGGAGGGAGAAGAAAAAAGGGTAAGAAATGTGGATGGGTTGGGGGGAGAAGGGGAGGAAACATTCCCCTGGCCACATTAAAGACAAAAAAAGAAAACAAACAGAAAAACATGTCTGACATGAAGACGCTGGTTTCTGTGGCGACAGACAATGGCTGCTTGTGGCCTAGTGAGGCCTACCCGGCCTGTCTGGGCCCCGGCACCAGCGAGAGTTACCGCAGTCAGGCCCTCTATCGGGGGCTCTGCGCTGTGGGAAAACAGCTTGAAAGGGACCTCGCTCTTGGCCACAAAGGGCCCTTTCTGCTTCCTCTTGTTGGCTTTTGCCCTTCTTATTTATCTTTTGGGAGCCGGATGAGGCGGGCATGGGTGCGTGGGTAAACAGTGTTGCTGTCTTCCTCTGGCAGAGATGGAGGGAGGAGGCCGCCTGAAATCGTAGGCTTTTTGATAGCAGTAGACGCCGCCTGTCTCTCTGTCATCATGAATGTGTAAATCATGGTAACACGACCTTTCACTGACTGGATGGGACCAATGCTACATTTTGTTCAGCACATACATGCTTAAGCCTCGTTCAGACTGTCAGTCCAAATACGATTTTGTACAAAAATTTTTTTTTTACAAATCCGTTACAAGCTACATTCATATGTGATTTGAAATCCTATTAATTTCTGGAAATCCGTTTCAATCTGACTGCTCATCGGGAGCATTTCCCGTACAACGTCGTAACTCGCTACTTAACTACCCGAATTCATGATAGATTTTTTGCTATAAATTACAGACATGGCATCTGAAGACTAATTCTAATTTTTGCTTTATTTGCAAATTCAATCATATGCTTGTTCTTGCGTACTACAGCACGTACGCACATACGCACTCTTCAAAAACGGTGCTTTAATCTCTTGACAAACTAAAAGATGTAAATTATATTTGTATGTATTCGAAATAAAAGATATAGATTGCACTGAATGTCAGTTTATTAAGTATACATGTCATGCAACTATGCTTCTAACCACAGATCTAGAGCTGTCGTGCCAACCACACAAGTTTGCGATGCTGTTTGCGAATGTTCGTTGGAACGATGGTTTCGGGAAACACCGACTCGTTGAACTATGGTGATAACGACGGAACTTGCGACCATATTGGCTAAGGATGCTTTTGGGAAACGCACCCTTGATCGGATTTTGCATGGTTTATGTGACTTTCTCACGCCACATAAAATGTAAACTTTGATATATATACAACAGATATAAGGTTGTGTTGTGAAGGACGAGCAGAAAATTGCAATATAATGGAGCATGTATTGGGACGGAGACAACAGCACAGAATAAAGCCGCTTATACCAGCCTCTTATGTTTCTACCAATACCTCATGAGAAGATATTTCGGAAAATGAAAGAGCGGCATGGACACACACATGGAATCTGAAATTACAATACACAATGTGGGTGTGAACGTCACTAATTTTAGATCAGATTCCAATCTGATACACAAATAACCGGATTTGGACTAACAGTGTAAACATAGCCTTAGTGTTTAGGCCTTAGTAACACAACCTTATATCTGTTGTATATATCGTCCAGTGTTGCTATTGTTACCTGAAATTAAAACTATTAAAAATCATTAGCATTAATTGAAATACAGCTGAAATAAAACGAATTACAAATATAAGATGGAAAACTTGAAATGTTTCCAACTTTTAAAGTGGTTAATAAAAATAAAACTGAAATAAAATGTTAAAAAATATTTTTTTCAAATAGTACAAATTAGTAAAAAATTAGGCCTACTAAAACAAACTAAAATTAAAGTGAAATGTGAAAATATTAAAATATAATCATTTGAAAAACTCAACAAACAAAAAAACTCAAAAAAAAAAAAAAAAAAAAGTGATACCATCTTACAAAGCTTTAAAAAACACAAATGTCACTGTCTAGTTTAAAAATGTTTTATTGCAGTTATAGAATATCGTCTCGAAAAAGGGACGTTCGAAAGGGAACGTCTCAGGTTACGAATGTAACCATTGTTCCCTGAGAACAGGGAACGAGACGCTGCGTCAGCTTGACGCTACGGGGAACGCCTCCAGCGTGACAGGTGCCTGAAATCACTATCAAAAAACATCAATCCTATTGACCGGCGACAGCCTATGATGTCATCAAGGTGCAACCAGGAAGTATATAAGGGCACCTTGCCAACATGACAGTATCTAACGTCTGAAGGGACTGTTCTTGGCAGGCAGGCCCTGCGGCATGGCACAGCGACGCAGCGTCTCGTTCCCTGTTCTCAGGGAACAATGGTTACATTCGTAACCTGAGACGTTCCCTTTCGAAAGGGAACTCGCGCTGCGTCAGCTTGACGCTACGGGGAACGATATACCCACGCCGCCATGCCGACGGGAGTGCATGCCCACTGGCAGTGACTACTGTCAAGACAAGCAAATTCTACTGAAATGCCTGAACTCCCCTTCTGGTCACATTAGGCTGTCAGTGACGTCTCGTCGTGCTAGGGTAAGAACACGGCCTCCAGGTCTCGCGAACGGCCAGAGACCGGCGCCTGATAGCGGGTGACCACTAGCTGTCAGCGTAAAGCCAGTTGTGCGTTCCCGCCAGGGGAACTCGTTCCCCATGGAGGCTGAGAGGAGCCTCCACCTGATAACCCTTGCCGACTGCTCGCGTGTCCAACAGCGGAGCTCGCCCTCAGGAAGGCCAAACGGGCCTCCTGATCGCAGTCGTGCTAGCCCTCGAGGTAGCTGGGAAGATAGGGACTTGCATCATCAGGGAGGCCTAGCGGGCCTACCACCTGCAAAAAATGCCGGGCATTCCTCCATCACAGCCCTCTGCTCAGTGACTGGACCTATCCAGAGACCACGAGACAGGAGCGTGCCCTCAGAGGAGGCCACGAGGGGCCTACAACTCCAAGCGAATCCCACAGGGAAGCCCCGTGCAGCTTGCCTGATAGCATCCCATGCTACGATCCGTTACCGAACCTGGGGACCGGGGAACGACTTCAGGGAGGCGCAATGCCTCCACCTGATAGCAGAGCGTGCCGCCCATAGCCAGAATGTGCTACTCATAGCACTTCATGGTCACCGCCTCAGCGGCTGCACTCAGGGAGGCCAGCACTCATGCTAGCCATCCAGTGCCTACTACCAGCCATCGAGGGACTTAATGCCAGAGGTGCCCCCTCGGGGGAGACCAGGCAGCGCCTGCTGACCACAGCAGGCCCTCAGGGAGGCCACTCGGGCCTCCACCTGAGCGAAGGTAACCCAAACCGAGAGCCTACCCCTCAGGGCGGCCTCAACGAAGGCTGGCTGCTGCGCCTGGGCTGGCGGCAGCTGTCTGCTGCTGACGCCTGGAAATCCAGATCACACCTGGGAACTCATCCCCAGGGAGACTAGCTGACGAGGTTACTGCTGACGTCGACACCAGTGGAGACGATCCTCCAAGGCCCACTCGTGGGCCATGGCGTCGAGACTTCCTTGCAGGGAGGCCGTTTGACGCCTACTAACTGTCCTGAAGTCCAGCTGCCCAGACTGCCCAAGCTGGCCACTAACAACCAGCTGGCTCCTACGCCCGCACCTGGGGCTGGCTCCATCCCAGAGGCAGCTAGGGACAACTGCTTCGCCGTGTCCTAGGGCCCCCCGGACGGCGCAGTCTCTCGGGCAGCACCTACAAACATGGACCTAATCACATTGCCAACAGCAGTGTACTCAGCGAAAGGGCTTAAACAAAGACCCTCTAAGCGAGGGGAGTACAACTTACGTCACCTGCCTCGGGGCGGCTGTCTACTTTCCATGCAGCGGCCAACCATAAGGCGAGGGCGTCAGCCATTGGCAATGCTCGGGCTTCAGGGGAGTATCCGACCAGAACCTCCACAGAGGTTTATCCGATGTTCAGTTCATCCCGAGCCCTAAAGGAGGTGGAGCAGAGACATAGAGCAAGGGTGAAACAATACCTTTTCTTAGAAAATATAGAACCCACCGGCCGAACATCCTCCAGGAAGAGGCCGAGGGCCGCCAAAAGATGGCGGCCACCAAGCTCTGAAAGGTGGAAACGGCAGATAAAGTCTAATCGCAAACCAGCGAAAGACACTTCACTCCGCCCCACGACCACTGTCAAAAGTCGCTGTCTGCTGCAACACCCCGACTGCGTTACTCGTAACCCCAGAACGCAGAGAAGGGGGCGGGCCTTGGCCGGACGACTCTGTAACGAGAGGAGGCTGAAACAAGGATGCATAAACCACGCCATGTTCTTATATCAAAAGACAGGCCAGGGGCGAACAACCTTCATTAAAAGGGAACGCCCCCATCCTTGATAAAGCCTAGGCCAGGTAGTGCGACATAGAACGCACTAGATCTACTCAGGGCTCGGGAAAGAAATATTATCACCTCTAATATTACACATTACTTATAACTTATCCCAAAGCCCCGCAGAGCTGGGCGCAGATCTTACTACAGCTCGCGCATTAGCGCGTACCCGGTCTTCAGCTACTTCCCACTCTTACGCTAGGAAACACAGCTAGCCCTCTACACTACAAGCCCTCGGGCAAGAGCGCAAATTAATCACCCACATAGTGGGAAAAATAACACGGAGAGGCAGCAAGACTCTACTAGCAAAAGTGAGGCATACACACAACCACATAATGTTGCAAAGAAGATCGTTCTTAGCTTACTCACGGGGAGCTGCAGGCCCTGCGACATCCCGCGATGATCCAAACTCTCCCCCATACCCTCTCAGGGGAGCGACGGTCACAAAGTCCTGAAAAACATAGTTTTGAAATGTTTCGCCCTCATAGAGGGGGACTCACAAATCGCTCCTCGCGGTGCGTCAACCAAGCCACGAGCTAGTATCCGCCCGCCGTCCTGAAGGGGGCGCTTCGACAACCAAGCCAGGCGGGCCGTCAGAATCTTACATTTCCTGCTCATCATAGGCCCACCGGCCTGCTGTAAAGCGCCCGGGGAAAGCGTGAGAGGAAGGGAAAAGCAGCATTCATCTCCGCGCCCTCGGGGGCGGAGTCTGCTGCCTGTGTTGGTTCCGGTTGCCAGCACCGGCTTCCTTCCTCTTCCGGTTGCGGGTGTCCCGCCTCTTCTGCGTCCCGCTCCTCCGCGGCGGGGGCGCTCGAGAGGCAACGCTGGCTCGCTGCTCCTGTCTCCAGCCCTCAGACTGAGACGGGAGCGGGACACCCGACTGCCTGGGCGCTGTCCCGGACCTCCGCGGTATGCATGTCCTAAATGCCGCCGAGTGCGCCCTCGCCTCCCTGAACCTTCCCACCACCGCCTCTACGGAGGCGCCAAAAAGTTCAGAGGGTGATACCGGGGCATCGAGGAGAAAGGTTCTCTCTTTCCCCCCGATGTCCTCCAGGTTGAGCCACAGATGTCTCTCCGTGGCCACCATCGACGCCATCGAACGACCGATGGCGAAAGCGGTCTGCTTGGTGGCCCGGAGAGACAAATCTGTGGACAAATCTGTGGAGCAGGTCTGCCTGGTAAGCCTGTAACACCGCCATAGTGTGTAAGGCTGCCCCGGCATGACCCGCCGACATGTATGCCCTGCCGTTCAGGCGCGCAGTCGTCCTGAGAGGTTCAGACGGCAGGGTGGGAGCCCTTAATGTTGATAGCCGCCCGGAGGCGAGGTAGTTCGCAAACGCCTCGTCTACGGGCGGCAACGCCACGTATCCAGCCTCGGGCAATCCCTCGACATCAGCGAAATTAGCCCGCTGATGTCGATGGATCCGGGCTGAATAAGGTTTCTTCCATCCTCTCGCAATCTCTTGGTGGAGATCGGGAAAGAATGGAAGGCTCCCGGTCCTGGTTGGTCATGGGCGGAGAGAAAACGGTCGTCCAGCCTACTTGGACGCACGTCCTCTCTCCTAGCGCGCTGCCAGGGCAGCTGCAGTCTACCTGCAGCACGCTCCATGACCTCCAACAGCTCCCCATACATGGGACAGGGTGGTTGAGAAGCCTCAGCCTCAGGCGCTTCATTCGCCTCCTCAACCATCCTCTGCTCAAATGGAAAAGCAGCGGACGAGGAGGAGGAGCCCAAATCCTGCTCTTCCTCCGAGGTCCGCCCCTCGCGATCTGGCTCGTTGTCTGCCAACACTACACCGGTCTCCAGACGACGAGCCAGATCCAGCTGGGAACCCCAAGTCTGTAGCCGCCGCTCAGCCTCAGCACGAGCGGGGCCGTTCCCAGCTACTGAGCTCTCTCCCCTCGAGAAGAGAGCCAGACGAGAGCGGAGCGTTTTCATGGGAAAACGCTCACAGTTCGCACAGGATGCTCCCTCGAGAACATCCCGTGCGTGCTCTTCCCCCAGGCAGTACACGCAGAGTGTGTGTGTGTCATCAGGTGTAAGATACCTGTTGCACGGGTCCACGCACCTGCGGAAGTGTCGCTGCTTCATCGCACACTTCATACTTTCTCTGTTGATGCTTTCCAATAGCGAAACAGGCAAAACAGTCCCTGAAGACGAAAAGCTACTGTCATGTTGGCAAGGTGCCCTTATATACTTCCTGGTCGCACCTTGATGACATCATAGGCTGTCGCCGGTCAATAGGATTGATGTTTTTTGATAGTGATTTCAGGCACCTGTCACGCTGGAGGCGTTCCCCGTAGCGTCAAGCTGACGCAGCGCGAGTTCCCTTTCGAAAGGGAACTACTTATTATGCATTTGAAATAAGAAGTAAATTTCTTACAACAAAAAAAAACAATATTAGGAAGTGGAAAGAATAAACTTCAGGTCAGGAAGATAAAGGAGGTTTATAGCAGATCTCATGAGATATATAACAAAGAAAGTAAAATATAAACTATTGCTATAAGTAAAAATACAAAAAGAAAGGCAAATATGACATAAAAAGTGTTGACAATGTGCAACAACCAAGCAAACGTATGTATTTAAAATGTATTTAACAGAAATTCACTATTGAATGTAAAAACATAAAATATAATATAAATTATACCATGCTCTGCCTGAATACTTGATTCTGATTGGCTTGAAGGTGTGCAATAAAACCGTTTAGTTTCAAGTCAGTTTAATCACCGTTCTTTATCCAACTTTTTACAGCATTTTAGATTATGGGTGGCTCTTCCGTTTTGGGGAAGTTCCACGCAAAAAGACTGAAGCAAATCATTTCAAATCATAAGGTAGTGCTACAAATAATCCTTATCTGTCAGTTTGACTAAATGAGCTGGGAAATGTCCTTCATGTTCTATTTTCAGACGTCAGGAAAACGTAATGTAACATAATGTAACGTAACGTTTGGTATTTTAATGTGACATGGTAACATCTATGGCTAGAGCTCGTTTCAGTCACTGCATTCTTTTCCTCCTGATTATTATTTTAGTTTCCAGTATTCCGCTGTAACAGTATGAAAAAACACAACATGTACTGCGCATTTGTGGTCTGTCCTCCCTATTTAATTTACGATGCCTATCCCATGAATAATTCACTGGAATGCACTAAGAATCTCTTGTTTTTCTCCCTAGATACTCACGTCTCTTTCCAGGTTTGTTTTCACACGAATGCTTTAAAATGTAATTGTATCCTCTTTTCACTTCTGATCCCTATTAGCAATGTGTACTGGAATGTTTCAAAGCAGGTAAATAAAATATTTATTGCTTGTCAAAATGACGGAAATCACTTTAAAATATTATCAACCAATAATGTTCTAGTTAATGAACATTGTTGATTAAGGTAACTTATGTTACATAATAGCTAAAGACATACTGTATATTACTACAGTGATATTTAACACGTCCATAACATTGCTGCAGAAATAAGTTTTAGGGATTATTCATGGTCAGATTTAGTAATTTGTTAAAGACACAATATGTAATTGTAAGCAATTACATTGTACATTGAACATTTATTCAAAACAAAGGCGTAGCTTTATGATGCCGTTAATGAGCATGTATTCATGGGAGTTGTCATCTTCACCTCCACAGCCATTGGAAAGTAATCCAAGGGACTCAGGTTGAAATCATGTTCATGGATGAGCTAATGTATTAAATTTGAAATAGGCCGCTGGAATGAATGCTAATGAGAGACATTTATTATTTATTCCGCTCTTTTCATTGCGTATGCGGGGTAACACAGTGCTGTTTTACATGGTCAAAATACAAATAATCATACTAAATAAATTTGAGTGTGTTGAAAGTTGTTTTAACATTACTCTTTGCGTTCTCTTGGCTGATATGAGACTTGTTGCACTTTGCAGTAATCTAGATCGATATTAGAACATTATATTAATAAAAACTGGATGACTTATGTCGCTAAATGACATGCAATTCATTTTTAAATATATTTCTCACGATCACCAGTGAGAGTGCCCCTGATTACCACCTGAGGGCACTCCACCCTGGACTGTCACTCCATCTAAAACTACATTTCCCATAATCCTTTCTATAATCCTTTGCCCGGACTCATCATCACTTATTGTTACACCTGTGTCTCATTACCCTGTTTACCTCACCCTACTGTATATAAGCCTGGTTATCTCAGTCATTCTTTGCGAAGTCTTGTCTGTTATAACACTGCATTTCTATACTTCTTGTATAACCTGGTTTCTTGTCTCTTGGTCTTGGATTACTTGCTTACTTTTGTGGATTATCCTTTAATTAAGATGCATTTGGATTCTCAGCCTTTGTGTCTCGGAACAGTTATGTTACAATATTTTATGATGGAGAAAGCTCACTATGTTAGCCACTTGAAAAAATCTGAGGCATGGTAAAAACATGGTACATGCAATTCATGCAATAAGACTTACCGTGTGGAGCAACAATGATTAGTTTTCTTTTAATAAATGTATCCAAACAGTTGCTCACCTGTCTAATAAAACACATAATATATTAAAGTGTATTTGGTGATTCCGTGAAAGTAAAACTGGAAATCGAGGGAAGCGCGGATATGCCGTCATTGACGGGCGATGCACGGCCGTGTCCTGGTTAAAATTGCTGATTTCTCTGGATTTAAACACTGTTGAGGCATCTTTACACAGCAGACACGGCACAGAAACCGATTCTGAAGCGGCATAACATCACAAAAATGTGCATTTACACAGACCGTTTAATGCGTCTCTGAAGCGGCATAAATGCATTTACACAGGAATGAAAATCACGGGAAACAATGCTTTAAACATTACAACAGTTTTAACAAAGTGTTATAAATGAATAAAAAAATTATGGAATATATAAAAATAAAATAAAAATACAGAATTGTAAATTAATTTCCTCTGCGTGCTGGCGTTTTTGATGTTTGTCATGATTCTGTATAGGCGTGTAGGCTACGTTATAGCCTAGTTGTTTTATATTTCATAATAAAAATGTGCCTGATTGAGCAAATGCTATAAAAAATTATTCGTAGATCACCGCAGGATTTAAAGTGGACGAAAGTTTTTTTAAAGAAACAAAGTTACTTTGGAGCAGTCGCAACAAATGAACAATGATAGTGTTTCATGACAGCAGATATATCAGCAAATATCAAATCTAATATCAAATATCGTTCTCAAATAATATTACAATGCACAATTACAGTGACGCCGACTGGGTTTAGCATAACCCATCTGAGGGAAATGTTGCAGTGCGTTGATCTGCCAGACTCTTCAAAGGAAGATTACAAATGGGAAACGCCAATTTATTACACACAACGGTGGTTTGCTTGACGATGTGAGTTAGAGCTACACAGGCCACAAATCTAGGCCCTAGCCCGGCTGAGTCCGACTGGAGCCCGTGGTTTTTTTTATTTATTTTTTTATCCTCCCTATTAGGCTACACATTGTTGCAGCCATTAAAATAGTTCAGTTTTGTTTTTAATGTCAAAGTAGTTATATTTTGTTTCGTTTCTTTATTAAGTTAATTTAGAAAAATATTTGAAGCACTTTTTGTTTTTTAAAGTGACGACCAAGCGGCCGACAGTGAGTTAACCATGTTTGATGAATTCAGCCTCTCAAATCAACACTTGACTTGTCTTTCCTATAATAAAATCCATAGATATAAAACACTTCAAGCATCACAATGTTAGTTTAAACATTTAGCCTACTATCAACACCACCACAAAATTGCATTTTTGACAAACTGAGGCTGATGCTGCTCGCAAACGTAACGGGCTACACAATCTAAACTAATAAAAATTAAAACATGCAGGTTGTCTTACACCTCTCCGAAAAAATCATATAAATCCGATCTTCAATTCCCAATTCCCTTCAGTTTAAATGTGAGTACAGGACTCTTTTACCTTAATTCCTAGATGGTTTGACTCCTGATTCTTGATTCTCGCACCGCGTGAGCTGATGCTGACAGGCGGTTGTCATGACAATGGGGTAGTTTAAGGCGGCACAAGTTTGCGTTCATTTACACTGAATCAAAGCCGTTTCAGCATCGCCTTTGATACTATGGGCCGAGGTGGATCAGACCCGGCATATTTTAACTCTGCTTTAATGCAGCATTTTGCTTTACACAGAATTTTGAGCAGACACAGAGCCGCTTTAGAGCCGCCTTAACTCGGCTGTGTAAAGATGCCTCACAGGCAACATTTGGGATAATGTAAGTAGCTACACAAGTCAACAAATTATATAACGCTGTTCTAGTGGTTTTTGGATATTTTAATCTAAAAATCTTACATGTTGTTCCTTTAATGCTTTTACACCTTAAAAAATTATTTTAATGTTCGATGGTTGAAGGTTGAGTAGAATAATGTCATCTCATTGTTGCCTACTCAGTTTTTGAAAAGACTTATTATTCCATTCATAGAGCGAACCTTGTGCTGCTTTCACTCCATGTCGTAATTAACCTTAATAAAGCTCTGTATGCTGTCGAATCGCTCTCGCTGTACTTTGATGTCATACACCGATTGGTCTGCACAGCGCCGTTCAACCCGAACACACCTTAAATCTGCAGTGGTCAGGTGGAACAGCAACCATATGGTACAAGAAAATTACGAGTTGTAATTACAAGTTATACAATCACGTGAAGGCTTTTTACAGTTCAGAACCTTTACAGTAATTATGACATGACATGAATGCACATTTCCATTGATTGTGTACAGTTTACAACACAAACATAAGTTACTCCCATAAATCATGCAAAACGTCATGGGCCGTAGGAAAAAGGTGGGCTGCATCCAAAATTGCATACTCTCTTTAGTAGGAACTTATTTTGAATAAGTAATTACATCACGAACGCTAAAATGCTAAAATGTGTTCTATATAAGTTTAATCCGAATGTACTACATTCGCCATGTTGCCCTTATCACGTGACCTACCAGCGTCAGTTGCGTCGCGTCACTGGCATTCACAAATCCTCTCTCGTGACCAGGGCCGTGCACAGACATTTTGAGGGGCAGTGGTCCAAACCAAAAAAATGGGCACTGGGGTGGGGTGGCAATGGGGGCGAGGATTGGGTGCTTGTCCATATAAATTATCCTTCTTACTCTTACTAGTCAGTCAAAACATCATTTTGATCCAATTTTGTGTCTATCGAAAACAGTAATATATGATATTGTATTATGTTGAATATCAAAGTTTTTGTGTCTATTTGTTAATGAGGGATTTGTGGACACGATGTTTTTGGCTTTGTGGAGTAAATGTTATAGCTTTTATTTTGAAGTAAAAAGATCAAATTAGACTCTTGGGATAAGAGGACCCAGCCATATTTGGCACAGAAGGCCCCAAATGGCATGTTGTTACTGGTGTTAAATGTAATACTTATTGTAATTAATGGGGCTATTATTTAATATTTTTATGAATTAGATGTACATTTCAGGCATCTTCACTTTCATTAAAACCTATAGGTTCATTGAGTGAATTCTATTATGACAAAATCTATTATTTTTTAAAATTTTTATTATGACATATCTTCAATTAAAATATGGGCAAATAAATAAATATTGATATGCTTGTACATAAGTCATAAAAAAATTACCTTTCAGATGATTATCTATTAATGGGATTCAGATTTTTCTGTTATCAGTTATTGAATTATTCTACTAAATTGTCAAAATAAAATTTTAAGTAGAATATTTTTAGTGTTTTACATTAATGACACTTAGATATATAAATAGTAATAAGAATAAGAATATCAAAAGTAATGCGGATTGTAAGGCATACTGTTAATGCGACAACATTCTGGAACTGTCGTCTCTGCTTTCCAGATTTCTGCGCACAGACTCTGAGTGATGCTGGGGAGCGAGCGGAAAAAAACCCGAGAGCGGATTCGCGGAATCGGTGGATCTTTAGCGGAGGGAAAACAGAACCCTTTTAGCTGGGATGGGTAGTGACCATAGACTGCGAGAGGGGCACCTCAGCTGATGAGGGCAGAGGGGCAGTGGCTCTAGCCACCGGGCCACCCCCCTGTGCACGGCCCTGCTCGTGACCTCATGGAATAATAAAGAGTCCATTGTAAGCACACTTCCGAATCGCACTGGAAGAAGTTTATGTACATGTCCATGTACTTTTTGCCTACTCTTTTATGATTACTGTGAAATCTGACATACTGTTTTTGTCACATACTGCTTTTTGCCTACTAAATAGTATAGGGAAGTATGCGTTTTCGGATGCAGCCGTGTATTAATGTGCTGCTCTCATTGAAGCGTGCACACACACACGTCACTCGAACACAGAGATCGGAGATCGCACTGTGCACACAAAGGAACATGGAGCACAGAAACTTTGTCAACCCTTCTTGCCCCACGTCTTTTATTAATAAAAAAAACTTTGCTACTGAATCGCTATATTATTGTGCTCAACAAGGAGGTTGTAAAATCGCTGTTTTTGAAGTAGTTAAATTTACAGCTTCATTGCTAGATAGATCTTTCTCTCTCGATAGACTAATTCATTCAATTAAATCAAATAAATGTAACCGTACCACACTACTTTATCTCGACAGTGTGTCTGATGTAAAGCGGAGAGACCCTTCCAGTCAAATTTAGTGCTGCAAACATCAATAAGAGCTTTAAATTTTCAATGCTGGAAAATCACTATGGTTAAGCGGGATAATCCACAACTAGCAGTGCATTAAACAATTTGAATGCACTAGACGTTCTTTGCCTCCACGTCATGCATTAAAATCATAGAAATAATGAAAACCTAGTTATAAAAATGATAAATCTATAAAGTGATGAATATAACATTTAATTAAATTACAGAAATCAGATAATTTAATCTGAACATGCACTGTATGAATGTGATTGCAAGCATATAGTAGAGGCTCCACCTCAATACACCACAGTCAGTTGTGACATGTGTCATGCATTCAGCGCATTTGTGCTTGAGGACACATGTCCATGAATATACATACACAGATTCATGCAATGCGACCTGTGTCATTTGTGGGCTTTAAAGTGGGCAGGCCTCAGTGTCTGGCATTCCTCTCGTGGCTGGAGGAGAGATAAGTCCCTGTGGGATTTGCCAGCACTCGTAGTGGGGCCTCCGCTCTCCAACACTCAGAGAGCCAAATGAAAAGGAACATCAAAACACGGGCTGATTTTGGGGTCAGCTGCTGAGATTTACACATAAAGGGAGGAAAGTCGTGCAAGATGTGGTAGAGCTGGTTAAATGCATGTGGGCGTGTGGATGTGTGTGTGTGTCAGCATGAATTAATACATGATTACCGCTTGAGGTAGAGCGTGTGAGCTTTGGCTGCTGTCATTTGACAGTAACATTTAATATGCAAGTTGCACATTAGCTTGTGTGTGTGTGTGTGTGTGTGTGTGTGTGTGTGTGTGTGTGTGTGTGTGTGTGTGTGTGTGTGTGTGTGTGTTTGTGCATGTGACTCTGACTGTATGTGAAAAACGGAAAGTGGGTGACCGTGTGTGTGTGCGTGCGCTTCTTTCTATGAGAGAATCGTAAAAATATGAGCTTGTTAATTTCAATTGTGGAGCTGTTCTTGTTGTGGTGAAGAGGGAGGGCTTTGCAAAAGCACTGAAGTGGCCAACCAAGAGTGTAAGAAGCCGCTTTGAGTACCAGCGTTCGCTTTGTTCTTCGGCGCTTGTTCTCAGTTTTCCCCCTTCAAACTATTTTTACAGATGAACTTATTTATTTACTTAATTCCCCCTGTTGCTCGCATCCATTTTCCACTGTGATTTACCCCCCTTAATTTGTCATCAGTGGAGGAAGTGTGCCATGACAAAGATCAAAAACCCAGAGGAAGAGGAGGAGAAAGGGGGAGAAGCGAAGGATGCAGAAAAATAATCAGAACGGAGAACGAGTAGAAAGCTCGGCTTGAAGCGGGTGGACAACAAAAATAACAGCAGAGACACGGTGAAAGGCCGATTTTCTCTCGAGCTCCTTTCTTCTTGCTTTCTGCAAATGAGATCCAGACCCGAATAAAAGAGGGATTGGTAATGAAAGGAGATGGAGTCGGGGGAGGATGGAGGGATAAAGGGATCTCTTACACTCATTTTGACTCACACATCAAACTATAAACCTCCCGCGACGGTCAAATGCCACACGTCCGCTCGCTGCTAATTGCTGCCACCATCCATCTCTAAAAGAAGGAGGAGAGAGGAGAGTTTTGAACAAGAACATGCGTTTTATATGGCTCATACCCTGGGAAAACTCATAAACAGATGCACAAACACATGTACAGTGGCCCCAAAAAAGTATTTGGACACTCAAGTGACTGAAAAAACCCCCCTGTGTTTTTTAATAAAATATTAAACTAAATGGCAACCAACTCTTTTTTAGTGGATGTATGAACTAGGCTAAATTTAAACAGGTGTCTAGCAGTGCGAAAGTAGCTTTATTATGAGTTGCTGTGTAGTGCAATTAAGCATTACATTACTGTTTTATTGTGTGAGCTAAGAAATGAATCAAATCTCTCTGTCTCTCATATTTGGCATCTGAAAGTTAATTTTATTCAAGTGATTTGGTTCATCCAAAACACTTCTCTTTGTCTCCTATGTACTAGCATTGTTGCAACACAGTGAATCCATTCGTTCAGGTATTTCTTTTACATGTAGCATTAAAAAGTTTGCTTCATTTTAATGAATCAACTCATCCGCAATGGTCCTCTTTGTCATATAGTATTGTAAAGTCCAGGTTATTCTTGGGAATCAGTTTTCTTGAACTGTTTAACATGTAAATTCATAGATTCATTCACTGTTTTATGTAAATTATAATTATTATTTTGTTGTTGCTGTATTTGGTATACATTTACCTACTGTCACTTATTGAGACATTCAAAGCTCCTCTTTGTTTTTGCAAAATTATGGTTCTGAATAAATCATAAATTATATAATTGGACAGTTATATATATACAGTATATATAAACATATTGCCCCCCTTGTGTAAAAGAAAACACTTTAGCATGATTTAAAAGAGTACTTATTACAGAAATAATATACTTCTGATATAATAAAATAATAAAATGTGCGCTAAATGTAATGTTTAATCAATAACGCACTATACAGTTAAAATTATAATCATGCACTTTACATGTGATTTAGTATGTTGGTCAGAACAAGTGGACTTCTTTAAAGCACAACAAAATATTATTAAAATGAAATAAATTTGAATTATTACAAAATTCACTTTTCAAAAGTGTACTTCTGTGAGTTAAGAAACATAGTCATTAAACTGTACTCTAATTTTTTATTTTACAAGGGTCTTTACTTAAAGGGTTAGTTCACCCAAAAAAGAAAATTCTGTCATCATTTACTCACCCTCATGTTGTTCCAAACCCGTAAAACCACAAATTTGGATATTTTTGATGAAATCCCAAAGCTCTCTGACCCCTCAATAGACTGCAATTTAATTGCCACTTTCAAGTCCCAGAAAGGTAGTAATTAATGACAGAATGTTTTTATTTTTGGTGAACCAACCCTTTTTAGCTGGAAAATGGCTTTCTTCTAGAGCTGCTATATAGACAAAACAATCTTTGTTGCATTAATTTCCTATTGCTTTGAAACAATCTGTATTGTAAAAAACGCTATATAAATAAATGTGACTTGACTTGACTTTAGATAATCGCGACAGTGGCAAGGACACCAAACCCCCATCAGGTGACATGAGAAAAATAAACCTTGGGAGAAACCAGGCTCAGTCGGGTTGCCAGTTCTCCTCTGGCCAATTAACAAACAGCGTATGATTATTATTCTGGCAACTTTACAGGTCAGGGGTCATATTGGATCGGAATATTCAAAAGATCGAAGGCAACACGGCAGAAATGGGTTTATTGAGGATGCCGTAGTGATTAAACAATTATTAAAGTGCAGTATTCGAAAGATCTAAGTCATCACGCCAGAGACGGGTTTATTGAGGATGCCGTATTGATTAAACAATTATTAAATTGCAATATTTGAAAGATCGGAGCCGTCAGGCCGGAGACGGGTTTATTGAGGATGACATATCGATTAAACAATTATTAAATAGGAATATTCGAACGATCGGAGTCATCACGCCGGCGACGGGTTTATTCAGGATGCCGTGTCGATGAGGCAATTTCAGGGGGAGTCTAATTGACACGGTCTCTGCAGACACTTCAGGGTCATGCGTTGGTCATGTCTGGGCGCAGGTCCACCATCTGATCTGGATACGGCCTGGATCCGGCTGACTGCAATAAACCTCGGGATAAAACAGAGAGACTATCATTAGCGTAGATGCCATTCTTCTGATGATGTAACGAGTACATCAGGTGTTATGGGAAAAGTTCCCGGTTCCGGCTGACCTAGTTAATGCAGCCTAACAATAATTTAATTGAAAAAGTATTTTATGTGTATGCCATAGTAAAGAGATGTGTTTTTAGTCTAGATTTAAACTGTGTCTGCTTCCCGAACAATTCTAGGAAAACTGTTCCAGAGTTTAGTTGCTAAATAGGAAAAGGATTGACCGCTTGCAGTTCCAGAATTTTGAGACCGCAGTAGTCATGATGGAGTATAATGTGTTAAAAGCTTGTTCAAGTACTGGGGAGCTAAACCATTTAGTGCTTTGTGAGTAATAAGCAAGATTTTAAAATGTATGCGATGTTTAATAGGGAGCCAGTGCAGTGTTGACAGAACTGGGCTAATATGGTCATACTTCCTGGTTCTAGTAAGAACTCGAGCTGCTGCGTTTTGGACCAGTTGGAGTTTGTTTATTAGGCGAACAGGGCAACCACCCAGTAGAGCATTACAATAATATAGCCTTGAGGTTGTGAACGCATGAACTAACTGTTCAGCATTTTGCATTTAGAGCATGTGCCGTAATTTAGATATATTTTTAAGATGGTAGAATGCAGTTTTACAGATGCTAGAAACGTGACTTTCAAATGAGAGATTGGTTTCAAAGAGCACTCTTTAAGCTACTTTATAGCTTAGTACTTTTTCAAAACAGCTTCTTGACTGGAATGATACTTAACTTGTAAGCTACAGTTTGAATTAGCTTCCCCAACACCTGGTATAGTTCATCACATTTACTGTAAAAATGTTCCACTAATATCTGACCACAAATAAATGTTCAAACACAGTTTTGTGTGCGTTTTGAACAGCATATCTTTTTATTCTCCTTGCGGTCACCGCACCTAGATGTAATTGCATCAGAGGGGCTGCCTGTCCAACACAATCGCACTGGCATGAACATTTACACACTAGGAAACTAACTGCATACGGCCCCATGGAATCAAATCAGCAGGCCAACAGGAAGGCAGAGGGTGGGTTGGCTATTGTGTGATGCAGGACATGCTGCTGCAGCTCTTGGGTCAGTAAGGCACCGTTCCTGACAGCAAACTCCTGCCAGGCGCTTGTAATTCTAATTACAATGGCTACTTTCACCCTACAGCTTCCCACGGTAGTGGATGGGGGGTGTGCGGCTTTACATGCTTAACACTATATAGTGTGAAGTGAAATGTTTCTTTTGAAAATGCAGAGTGTCTGACATGAGAAACCGTTATGCTGTCGTCCTTGAGGAGATCCTCTGTTCAGACACTCAGTGGCTAAATCCTCTCTTAACCTCTCTTCGTCTCTATCCAGCCAGAGGGCATCAGTTCAAGGTCACTATCAGAGCTGCTTTGTTCCTCAGATTCCGGGATGTAACCACCACAGAGACTCAGGGGGAGACATAAGATTAGTGGTCAAATAATATGTTTATCAACAGTTGATTCTTAAAGGCGAAGTGGGTAAATCTGTCGCTAGGCTCCGCCCCGCAGCGTGGGTATAAATAAGGAAGTGGAATGCATGATCATTGCTTTCTAATTCGGAGCCGAACAGTGAATGTTTCCTGTTTCCTACGAAGAGTGTTTGAGTCGCGTGAGAGGACTGCTTCTGCCAGTGCGGGTGTGATGGCGCGTCTCAGCGAGTGGCTGCTTCAACGGACATCAAAGTGTTGGTTCGCTGGGCGTTTCCATTTTGAGTGCACACACAGGCTTGCACTATTGTACTGTGTGGTGCCGCGGTCATCTCCCTGAGTGCTTCAGCACATAAAAGAGCAGTTTCCTTTCTAAAAGAGCAACATGCAACGGCAACCCAGCGCGTCACTCGGTGCTAGAGATGCACGGTCGAGACTATGAAGCCTCAAACGGGGTTGAGTCCCTTTGCCTATTCCCCGATCTAGTTTCTTTTCTTGCAAAAGCCAGAGAAGTGCTACTTCGGCTAATAAGCCTTGGTGACCTGAGGATTACAGTGGTGCTTCCCCACTCGGTACGTCTCCGTGGGCCCCCACTTCTCTATCGCATCACAAGCATGCTGAGACTGTGTTTGTGGGTGATTCATGTTCTCTCATGAGGACATGACCACGTCGGTGCGGTATTCGTCTTGCCTTTTCATAGGGCTTGAGTGTTCAGTGCGCTGTGTGCCGTCGAGTTTGACGGCCACGTTCACTGTCTCACATGCCTGCTGGCAGCCTACAGATGGGATTGCTGGTCCTTTTAAAAAACAAGGGGACCTAGTATTTCATTTGGGGCTCTGGCAGAGGACAGATGTCAATTGCTGCATCGGAGAGAGGGCTGTTATGCACTGGAAATGATGAGGCTGAGTTCCCACTATAATAGTGTGTGTGCTCTTGCTGACTCAGATTCAGAGTTGACAGCCATGCTTTCCCGGGTGGCTGAGGCGTAGTGCAACGCGTAAAATCGCCTTGCCTACCCCCGTGCCTTTTTCCCCGGATGGGCATTGGAAAAATTAGCAGTATGGAACTATTTGGTGTCAAAATATGGAACACCGAAAGGGCCAAAATCTGTATACATTTTTCCCTCTCTCACTACCCTCTGTCCTGCATGCACGAGGGTAGTCCCGACCCAGGGGTTATGCAGGAACTCCCTGGGTCAGGCGATGTCCACACGAGTGGTCCAGGAACCTGGGGCTAAACCTGGCAGATATGCGTGAGTCCGACTAAGTTCGGATCCTCAACGCCCCTGTCTGGCTGGTCTCTTCGGCGACGACGTTGAGAACTCTGCCCAGCAGTTCTCGATGGCCCAGAAACAGACAGAGATGGTTAAAAAAAAAATATATAAAAAAAAAATAATATCTTAATTCAAAAGGGCGTCTCTACCTGCTTGTCGCCGAGGGCACCCCCCCTGCGTCCGCCTCCGCCCCTGCGAAACCCAGCCAGCCGGACGAAACCCGCTCAGGGCTTTGCTAGTCTACAAGCAAGCGTAAGGGCAAGTGGCCCTGAGACGGGTAGCCCAGGGAGAACAGGAGCTGCTCTGAGGGAGTGGGTGTCCGCACCCCTCCCCCACCCCCCAGAGGAGGACCGGGGGGACCCGACTGGTGTCATACTCTGCCGCTGGCTCTCCGGAGTCCAGCGGTACCCACATTTCAGAGCAGTTTCCTCTCTCCCTGGGCCCCAAGAGGGCCAGGTTGGCAGTGTGCGACGTCTCCGGGCCTTCTCACTCCTTTCCTCCCCTCCCCCCACCACGGGGCAGCAGTGTGGGCACCGAGAACGCCCCCGGGCCTTCTCACCCACACTCTGTCCCACCCTGGAATACTCGGACAACACTCCGGGCCGCCTCCGGGCCTCCCGAGTCGGGTCTGTCTATTCCGCCTCGCTGCCCCACCCCGGGTACGTCTGTGGTGCCGTTGGTCCCGCTTGTGCGGTCTCTGGGGGCTTGGCTACAGCTCCCCAGACCATCTCGCTGGCTCATCCGTACCATCAGACTCGGCTATGCGATTCAGTTCGTTCACCGGCCTCCCAAGTACAAGGGCATCCGCTTCACCTCCGTGCGAAGCAGCGATGCTCAGGTCTTGCGGTCAGAGATTGATGTCCTACTGGCGAAGGACGCGATCGAGCCGGTTCCTCCAGCCGATATGAAGATGGAGCTCTACAGCCCCTACTTCATTGTACCCAAGAAAGGTGGTGGGTTTCAGCCAATCTTGGACCTGTGTATCCTGAATCGGGCCCTGCACAAGTTCCCGTTGCTATCATTGGTTCGCAGCGATCGACCTGAAGGATGCGTACTTTCATGTCTCTATCCTTCCTCGACACAGACCGTTCCTACGATTTGTGTTCGAGGGGAAGGCATATAAGTACAAGTCCTGTTGCCTCGCGTCTTCATGAAAGTCGCAGAGGCAGCCATTGTTCCGCTCTGAGAACGCGGCGTTCGCATCCTCAACTATCTCGACGACTGGCTCATACTCGCCCAGTCTCGGGAGCAGTTGTGTGAACACAGGGACATGGTGCTCAGTCACCTCAGCCTGTTGGGCCTTCGGGTCAACCGAGAGAAGAGCAAACTCTGTCCCACACAGAGGATCTCTTATCTTGGTATGGAGCTGGATTCGGTCAGCCAGACTGCGCGCCTCACGGAAGAGCGGGTCCAGTCGGTGTTGAACTGCTTGAATTCATTCAAAGGCAGGACAGCGGTCCCACAAAAAATGTTTCAGAGGCTCCTGGGGCATATGGCATCTCCAGCCGCGGTAACGCTGCTCGGATTGCTTCACATGAGACCGCTTCAACACTGGCTTCATGGCAGAGTCCCGAGGTGGGCGTGGCAGAGCGGCCAGTACCGGGTCCCAGTGACTCCTTACTACCGCAAAAACTTCAGCCCATGGACCGACGCTTCGTTTCTCCGGGCCGGTGTGCCCTTAGAACAAGTGTCCAGGCATGCTGTGCTCTTCACGGATGCCTCCTCCACGGGCTGGGGGGCCACGTACAATGGGCATGCAGTTTCAGGTCTTGGACGGGACCTCAATTGCATTGGCATATCAATTGCCTCGAGTTGTTGGCAGTACACTTGGCACTGCGCCGCCTCAAGGGGCAAGCATGTACTGGTCCGTACAGACAACACTGCAGCCGTTGTGTACATCAACCGCCAGGGTGGTCTACGCTCCCGTTGCATGTTCCAACTCGCCCGTCACCTCCTCCTTTGGAGTCAGAAGCATCTGAGGTCGCTTCGGGCCATTCATGTCCCAGGTGTGCTCAACCGGACAGCTGACGAGCTCTCACGGCAGCCTGCACCTTCGGGAGAGTGGCGACTCCATCCCCAGGCGGTCCAGCTGATATGGGACCTCTTCGGAGCCACACAGGTAGACCTGTTTGCCTCTCCGGACTCGACCCATTGCCAGTGGTACTATTCCCTGTCCGGGGGCACCCTCGGCACGGATGCACTGGCGCACAGCTGGCCCCGGGACCTGTGCAAATATGTGTTTCCCCCAGTGAGCCTTCTTGCACAGACCCTGTGCAAGGTCAGGGAGGACGAGGAGCAGGTTTTGTTAGTTGCGCCCTACTGGCCCAACCGGACCTGGTTCCCAGAACTAACTCTCCTCGCGACAGCCCCTCCTTGGCTGATTCCCCTGAGGAGGGACCTTCTTTCTCAGGGATGGGGCACTCTATGGCACCCGCGTCCAGACCTCTGGAAACTCCATGTCTGGTCCCTGGATGGGACGTGGAGGTTCTAGGTGGTCTACCACAGGCAGTGGTGGACACCATCTCTTCGGCTAGAGCCCCCTCTACGAGGCGCCTCTACGCTTTGAAGTGGAACCTGTTTGTTGAATGGTGCTCTTCCCACCGGGAAGACCCCCGAAGGTGTTCGGTTAGTGTCGTGCTTTCTTTCCTGCAAGATGGGCTGGAGCGAAGGCTGTCTCCCTCCACCCTCAAAGTGTACGTCGCAGCAACAGCGGCGTATCACGATGCAGTTGAAGGTAAGTCTTTGGGAAAGCACGACCTAATCGTCAGGTTCCTCAGAGGTGCGAGGAGGTTAAATCCTCCTCGTCCAAACTCGTTACCCTCTTGGGACTTGGCTCTAGTGCTCAGAGCACTTCAGAGCCCTCCCTTTGAGCCTTTGCAGTCTGTGGAGCTTAAAATCCTGTCGATGAAAACAGTGCTTCTGACGGCATTGGCCTCTATTAAGAGGGTAGGGGACCTGCATGCACTTTCGGTCAACGAATCGTGCCTAGAATTCGGGGCGGACAACTCTCACGTTGTCCTGAGACCCCGGCCTGGATACGTGCCCAAGGTTCCTACCACTCCCTTCCGGGACCAGGTAGTGAACCTGCAAGCGCTGCCTTCGGAGGAGGCAGACCCAGCCCTGGCTTTGTTATGTCCCGTCCGTGCTCTTCGCGCTTACCAGACTCAAAGCTTCGAACCTCAGAGCAACTCTTCGTCTGTTACTGAGGCCAGCAGAAGGGAAAGGCTGTCTCCAAGCAGAGGTTAGCCCACTGGATAGTGGATGCTATCGTCTTGGCTTACCAGTCCCAAGACGTGCCTTGCCCGTTCGGGTTGCGAGCACACTCAACAAGGAGTGTTGCTTCCTCCTGGGCGCTGGCTAAAGGTGCCTCGCTGACAGATATATGTAGAGCTGCGGGCTCGCTGACAGATATATGTAGAGCTGCGGGCTGGGCGACACCTAACACGTTCGCTAGATTCTATAGCCTCCGTGTAGAGCCGGTATCTTGCCGCATCCTCGCCCCCAGGGGCCAGTAGCGCCAAGTGCCCGTTCTAAGTGTCGGCTTGCAACGCCACTCCCGCCCTCTGGGCCGGATACATGCGTCTATTGTCTCCAGTTGTGTTCCCCGGAAACGGCTAACCCTGTCGAGCTCCTCCGTCACCCCTGCGGTGCCAGACGTTGCGGCCGTCTGACGCCAGGCCTGCTCCCATATGCTTGTGTAACGTTTGTGTAGGCTGGGTTCCATATGTAGCGGTTCCCTCACGGCAACCCCATATGTGTATTCTTCCACAGTACCTGATACCCTACTTGGCTAGCCCTGTGTCTTTCCCTTGACAGAGCCCGCTCTGTCGTCTCTGGGCGTGTTCTTTCCCCCGTGGAACCAGGCTGGAACCACCCCAGAGACTGCCATATGTTGCACTACCCTGCTAGATTAGTCCTTATGTGTATTCTGCCACCAATCCTTCCACTGAAGGACGTGGCTCCGCAGCGTACCATCTTCCGAGACGGGCACGCTTTCCCAGTGTTATCCAATTGTCACTCTGGGTGGGTCTTGCAGAAACAGCAGTGACTGACCTCCCTGCTTGGAGCCCTGACTTCCGTACCATCTAAGATGGTCCAGTGCGCTCAAGCAGGACGCTGGAAGGGCCAGCGCCCTGGCATTTTGGTAGAGATCCCAATTCGTCGGTCAGTTCTGACGTACGTCGAACGTGACCGACTGAAAGGAAACATCTCGGTTACGTATGTAACCCTCGTTCCCTGAGGGAGGGAACGGAGACATACGTCCCGTCGCCAGGTGCTGTGTTTCCGCTGGGTGGCCGAGTCACGAGTTCGGCTCCTCAGCAGAAAAAGCAATGATCATGCATTCCACTTCCTTATTTATACCCACGCTGCGGGGCGGAGCATGGAATGCGTGAATCACATGCCAATCTTCATTGGCTCGTTTTAAAACACTCGAAGTAGATTGGTCTCTGAAATCAGATCCTAATTCGTCGGTCAGTTCCGATGTACGTCTCCGTTCCCTCCCTCAGGGAACGAGGGTTACATACGTAACCGAGACGTCTTTCAGAGTTGCGGCCAAAGCCGATTCAAAAGGCCGCTGTTCGTCAGCTTCTTTGTTTACGAGTAGCACGCAGAACCTACGCAACTCTGCCGTGACGTGCCGTCATTATGTTAAGCCCGCCCACCGACTCTACACACGCTGTGATTGGCCTGACCAGAGTTTGGTTTTTCCAGCTCTCAGGTCTACTGTGAGTTTCTAGACTACATTCGAGGCAAAATAAATTTTCAGCCGCTAGGGTGCATCTAGATTTCTAGGCTACAAGCAAACAGATTCTGAATGCAATGGTATTTGGATACAAAAAGTATTTGGACACAACCACACTCAAAAGTACCTTTTCAGAAACCAGCTGGCGCAGCAGTGATTTTAGTGGATGTGAGTGAGTATTCACAGAGTAACCACATGTATAGTTCATCTCATTAAGAATGAAGGTTTAAGTGTTCAAACTTGTTTTTCTTAAGTGTGAACAATATATACACTACTGTTAAAATGTTTCGGATCCGTATTTTTTGTGTGTAAAAGAATATTTTATTTTATTTTATTTTTTATTCTGCAAATATGCATTAAATTGATCTAAAGTGAATGTAAAGGCATTAATAATGTTACCAAAGATTTCTTTTTCAAACAAATGCAGTTTATTTGAACTTTCTATTCATCAAAGAATCCTGGGGGGAAAAAAGTTTAAAGCAGAACAGCTGTTTTCAGCATTGATGATAATAAGAAAGGTTTCTTGAGCAGCAAATCAGCATATTAGAATGATTTCTGAAGGATCATGTGACACTGAAGACTGGAGTAATGATGCTTAAAATTCAGCTTTGCCATCACAGGAATAAAACACATATGTTGAAATAAAAATAAAATAGAATGTGTCCAATTACTTTAAATTCAAATGTTTATGTATTTATTTATTTGAAAAAAAAAAGACTTTTAAATGAAAGAAAAAAACAGAAGCTCACTTTTCAAGCATTTTGTTTTTTAATCAAAGTATGAAACAAGATATGCTGACAAAAAATACTGAACACCTGTGGGAACTACACTAAAATCACTTTCACTCCAGTTGGGAGTGAGAACATTTTTAACATCATTAATTTCAGACTTGGTTTGATATTTTGTATCCAACACTATGACATCCATATAGCTTTAAGTGTGGCTTAAGTGGCCATACTTTTTGGGGGCCACTGTCTGTGTGCATATGGGTCGAAATCCAAGGCACTATTCCCACAGTGTTCTTCCTATTGTCCTGGGAGAGAGGGAGGGGAACTAATTAAAAAGAGCGGAAAAGAGGAGACAGAGAGAAACAGAGACAGAAGGGAGGGAGGGACAGAGGGGGGTAAAGATAGAGCAAGATGAGACAGTGGAGAGAAGTGGCTAATTGAAAGGAGAGAAATGACAGAGAGCGAGAAAAAAGAAGGGAGGGCTGATGAGGGGCTGGGAGGGAGGAAGGGAGCGTGGGAGGGTAAGAAAGAGGGAGCCAAAACTGGCAACTTTGCCAAAGTGCCCAAGTTCAGTCACTTGTGCTGCTGCAACAGAAAGCAAGAGGACGAGTGTAGCCAGGGTGACAGAGAGGAAGAAAAAGCCAGGGAAAGTGAGAAAAGACAGAAGGAGGAGAACTGTCATTCTCTGGCTTTAAGTCCAGGGGGTCTAGAGATGTCAAAACACGGCTACACATAAAAGCAGAAACAAGGACCAGACTTAGTCAGCAAGAGAGGTCTAATAAAGACTCCCAAGCAGCGTGCTTGTATTGTGGTCAGAGGATAGAGGGAGAAATAGAGGAGAAGAAGGTGGAGAGGAAAAAAAGGGAAACAGGGAGGGGCGTGCTCGCATTAGAAGGTGGCTGGTTTCCTTACTGTAGCATTTGAAGGACAGAAGAGGAATCCATCATCTGAGATCATCTCGACAGGACCGCACGTCTCCATTGCTCCATCGATTCAACCTTCCCTTGCAGGGATAGAGGAGGACCGAGGACCCTGTGGAGATGAAGAGACCTCATGACTACAGTTCCCCAGACTCGGACACAGACGAACTAATCGATGTCGGACAGGAGGATAGCTACTGGTGAGGACTTTGCGTGTATAATGTGCACAGTGGCGATGACATGGGTATATGTAGCTGTCAGTCGCTCTACATGTATTGCTCACACTGCAGCTCAGAAAGTGACCAACCAATAAAAGTAACATTTATGATGAGTTTACGTTTTATTCCAAGATCTCTTTTCGGTGCAAAAATAGCAACTTTGATGGTCGAAATGCAAGGTGTTTTTTGAGAGCTGTATGTTCGACACTGCATGGGCCTTCATGGGTTTATCATGCACTCTGTTTATAATTTTATATAACAAGATATAAAATGCTTAACATTAATACTGTAAATCAAGCTATACAAATGCTGTATGTTTTCATTAAGATTGTTGGCATTTGCCAGCAAGTTTGCTAATTTGGAAATTTTAATGTGCCTGTTACACACTGTAAAAAAATAAAATTAAAAAAGGATAATAAGTTATGACAACACGTGTTTTTACGTTTCTTTAACTCATCAAAATAAGTTATGCAATTTTCACCTTTAAGATTAAAATCATTTTAAAATCAATTTAATGCAATTTAAGTTGAAATGACTTAAACATTCAAGTTGATTGTACTAATTTAAGGCAGCAACTGTTTTTTTTTACAGTGCATGTATTTACTATACTATAGTCTTAAATTATGCGTAATTACAAGCAATTAAGCCAAACCCAGTAACACTTTATCACAGTGTCATTGTTACTCATGTAACATGTAGTTACTATAGTAATAACTATAAATTATGCATAATTACATGCAACTAACCCTAAACCAAACACTAATTCTAACCCTATAGTAAGTACATGTAGTAACTTAATATTACTCAGTACTTAAATGTATAATATATACAGTGTAACAAAGACACCTTAAAATAAACGGTTACACTTTATTTTAAGGTGTCATTGTTACAGTGTAATTATATATTTAAGTACTGAGTAATATTGATTTACAACATGTACTTACAGGGTATAGGGTTTGGTTGATGCATAATTTACCATTATTACTATGTTACCAAATAAAGTGTAACCCCAAACTCTAACCCTTAATATCACTCAGTACTTTGTGTAATTACACTGTAACAAGGACACACTAAAATAAAGTGTGACCAAAATGTTTTCATTTCTTGTTATTTTTATTGTGCTATCCATGTTTTTCATGATGCATCAGTATTCAGCCAGATTTGTTTTTTGCATGTTTAAAATAGGAGCATAGATTCTGTATTCTGTAATAATAGGTATTACAACCAATATTCTATAGAAAACGTCTTGTTGTTGTCCCTCCCTAATTTAAATGGACATTGAGACTCTGTAGCGTATACCAGTACACCAGAGCGCAGTGAGTTTATGTGAGCGGACATGCACATTGTCAAAATCACACATAGGGCCACTGTCAAGCAGGACGGCTGATGGAGGCCCATAAAGATCTTATTTGACTTACTCTTGAGAGGCGTATCTTCCTATCCCCGTGCCACTGACAAGCATAAAGCTCAGCATGCTTTTCCCTTCTCTGTCTGTTTTGCATTTTTATCTCAGTCATTTAGTCTTTTTGATATTTCAGTAAAGCTGCGGCACAAATCAAGTGCAGACCGAAGGCGCATGCAAACACCATTTGGTCCTTTTGAATCGCGCCCTACAATGACCAATCGTTTCTCATCTTATTGCCTTTGAAAACCCTCAACCAGAACGCAAAAATTCTACAGCGTCTATACAACAGTTTATTCCTGTAACTCATTTTCTTTTTGGACTGGACTCTTTTCCTCTAAACAAACGGAATGTTTGTGAATTAAGCCTCTTAATGTTAAAAGGACTTACAATGATGTGATATAAAAATAATAGTTATGCGTGGAAGTCAAAGTAAAGCAAAACAAACAGTGTCATTCCGCTGGCAGAGCAGAGAGTGCCCATGCAAACCAGATCCACATTGACGGATAATACAGAGTATTGATGTGCTCAAAGTGCATGCAAAAGCCACTATTTCAGCCTTCCCTGCGGATATGTAATCATCATGGCTTTTGAGCTTTAAAAGAAAATGCTTTCGTACGATGCACAAATCATAACATATCAGCCATCTGACAATAATGTCCAAAAACGCGTTAAACCAAAATAATCTTGTTTTCTGTTTACCCCGGCGCTCCCGTGTCTAGCAGTTCCCCAAGACAAATTAGATTGGGTTTGATGATGTGCAACAGCGTTTCTGCGTTGTATTAAGTACAGTAATGACAACAATATGCATTGACATCAAAGCTTTAATCTGTCCCCTTCCCCGCTCGCTCTTTCTCTTGCTCAGCCCTGTCACTGGGTCCATGTCTCCAGGCAGTACCTCACAGATCCTGGCGCGCAAGAAGAGAAGAGGGGTGAGTTTACGTCAATCCAGCTCTGTTTTTCCCCTGCTTGCTCAAGAACAGACCAAATATATAATTCATATATGATCTTGCTACAAGGCCTCTTCTGTAAATGCTTGCCATTTTCAAAACTCCCTGCAATATGACCCTCTGCAACAACATGCATTTTTACAGTTTAAGCCCTCTTGTCTGACTTTGATTTGTGTTTTTTCCTATTTGACTTGTTATTTTTTCCAAAATCAGATTTTAAGAATGCTGCAACTAGGCCTCGGCCACAAAAATAATCCGGTTAGCAAATGCTTTCCACTTCGAATGGTCGTTCTGTCTTTAAATTGATTCCGCTGGATTCCTCAGATAATTGAGAAGAGGCGCAGGGACCGGATCAACCACAGTCTGTCAGAGCTCAGGAGACTCGTACCCAGTGCCTTCGAGAAACAGGTAAGACGATCAGACGGAACGCCACAGGCTCAGTTTTGCTTTATATTCTCAACTGAGGTGAATGAGTTTACTGTACAAGCTCAGTGGTTAAAAATAGTAGCAAAACTTAAATTAAAACCAGCACCTTCTCCTCTTCTGACCAGGGCTCCTCTAAACTGGAGAAGGCTGAGATTCTTCAGATGACAGTGGATCATCTGAAACTGCTTCATGCCATGGGCGGCAAAGGTGAGAGAAGATATGGAGCAAGAGATTTCAGAAGGGCTTTTGTTACAGTGTGCAGTGTTATTGCTCCTGTTATATTGCTCTTAGTTTGGGTTATGGATGTGAATAAGCTCCTAACCTCAAATATTCAACCCAAAAAATTGAAATTCTGTTATCATTTGCTCAAATTCTTCCAGACCTGCATGAAGTTCATTCTTCTGCCGAATGTCAGTAACCAGAAGGTTAATTAACCCCATTGAACTCCATATAGTAATGGTTTCCATACTATGGAAGTCAATGGGGCCCATCAACTGTTGGTTACTGACATTCTTCATAATATCTTCTATTGTGTTTGGCAGAAGAAGATAACTCATATACAGGTTTGGAACAACTTGATGGTAAGTAAATGAAAACAGAATTGTCATTTTGGGGTGAACTATCCCTTTAAGAATGCAAGTCAGCCTGCATGTTTGTGCCACATTGGAATGATGCCTCAAATAATATGTCTTCTTGAGCAACCAGAACACCTCATGAACCACATACAGTAGCAGTATACTAAAACCTTAGCAACTGCAACCACCTACATCATCCTAACATTGTAACAACAACATCTACATATTGTTCACACACCTCTCAAATGTACTTCTGAAAACTTGTATGTATTTATCAAGCAGAAAATTTAAGTATTCTCTCTCCTAGGCTACTTTGATGCTCGTGCGCTGGCAGTGGACTACAGGACTTTGGGCTTTCGGGAGTGTGTTGGAGAAGTGGTGAGATACCTCAGCTCTCTGGAGGGAGTTGAATCCTCAGACCCCATCGGTGCGCGTCTCGTGTCCCACCTTAGCCACTGCGCCAGTGAATTGGACCCTCTCCTCCAGAGTTCCGCTGCTCTGCCTTTTCCTCCCTGGCCCTGGCCTTCCTTCCCTTTAGCAGCCACCTCGTCTCCAGTCTCGTCTACCCCTTTTCCCCCAAATGCCCGTCGGGATATGGCCCCCCATGCCACCGCTGCCTTGCTGGGCTACCCTTCACCGGCCCTGCGAGTGGGATCTTTGAGCACCCAGGGGGCGATAATGAGTCCAGCGCTGACCCAGGTGCGTCGACTGCCCTCTATCCCCGGCCATCCTCACAGACTTCAACAGCACTCACCCGATGGACCCACAATCCCATCATCTTCCTCCAACTCCACCCCTTCCCAGATTTCCTTCAGACCCTTTGCCCCTCTGGGGTCTCCAGCCCCAGGTCGCAGGGGTTTGAGTACCTCCAGTAAGTCCGCACAGGCCTGGGGCACAGAAATTGGGGCGTTCTGAATCAGCATTACAGAGAAGTTTGGAGTTTATGACAGTCTGAAAGGAAAAATAAATGTCTTGGTCAATTGAACTTATTTATGACCATTTCCACGTTTAAAAGGAACTACAAAGCAATGGACAGTTCGAATTAAAATGTTTATTCAGTACCATCTGCTATTACAACTCAAATGACATTTCGAAATAAGAAAATAAAACAAACAAGTATTATGTTTACAGAGAAGAAAGTAGGAAGGAAATTAAATGGACTGTAGAATCGAAGTGTAAAATCAAAGGTAAATGCAACTCTTTGAGAGACTGGATGAGATAAATGAAATGCGTAAAGCAATTTGGTGCTTTGATCTTGGATTTTGAGATCCAGATACTGGAATTTTCTAGAACTCTGATCTTTTATCTTTTTTTTATATTAGTGTATTTGTTTACTCTGTCATTTATACATTAATTTCCCATGGATTCTGACATGATATATCATATTTTTGAGATGGAAATGCTTGAGGAGATTATATAAAGAGAAATGTGCCTTATCAAAAAAGCTTTCCTCTTCTTCTCTTAATTGTGTGTGCATCCAGAAGATGGCAGCACTAGAGCAACTTATTAAGATTAAAAACGACTGTTTTAATGCATTTTATAGATGCTATTTTAATGTTTTTATATTTACATTGCACATAGTTCCTTATGCTCACCAAGGCTTCATTTGTTTGATCAAAAATACAGTAAAACGGTAATATTGTGAAATATTATATAATACACTTTAAAATTCAATGTATTCATGTGACAACAAAGCTGTATTATTCACTTACTTGTGTATGCAAGTACAGAGAGCTTCCAGAAGATGGCAGCACTAGAGCTAAATTTGCTGATCAACTCTCTCAGCTCTCAGGCACATCCTGAATGCATAATTTTGTAACATTCCCTTTTTCTGAGTCACAAAATCAATGGAAAACTATTGGCATTGTTGTTTTTTATTCTATACTGGACACCAACTGAGGTATTTTATTTGAAAGTCCAGGGAAAAAGATGTAGCATAGGCCTACTTACCAAGAACAGAAACTGACTTATCTGAAAGACTCCTCTGGGTGCTATAGAGCAAGGTGCCATTTAGAGCATATGTTTTCTTTAGCTGTCTCCAGAGAGAGGTTGATGAGAACACTGCGGTACAGCGGCCACTCAGTGAAAACACGGTGGCTGCTGGCCCTGATCCTGCAACAGCAAGAGGAAAACCAGGCACACTGTGTGCCCTCTCGGTGCCTCTGCCAACCACTCTCCATACAGGCTGTAATTAGAGTGAAACCAAACGAACTTCAAAACACACAGGAAATCAAAATCTTTTCAAGCACATGTCCTCACACTTACATTAAAAAAACAGAAACGTAAGGGATAATGTAGTCAAATCAGAAGTCGCTGCGGAATCACCCAGAAAGTACCAGCTGACTGTAAACTCCTACATCGCCACCATCCAAATAAGTAAATACGTGGACACATTAAATATTGATTTGATTGAGATGTATATCTTAAAGTGTCTACTAAGAATAGTTCATTAAATGTACAAACAAATCTGCCTAGCAACAAAGACGAATACTGCAACAGTAATACCCATACTGAAGTCATTTGAGGTCATTTTCTCTAACCGAGAACAAAGACGCAAGATGGCGCAGCTGCGTTTGTTTGAAACGAGACAGCGATTCCGCCACGTCTCGGAAAATAAAACACTATTAACGCCAGAATGAATTTGTGGGATTAATCAATAGACAAAACCACAATACAAAAAGTTAGACAACACTTTATTTTAAGGTGACGTAGCTGGTCCACGAAATTGTGCCTTTTGTGTCTCTAAGAAATAATCAGACATAACATACATTTGTGATTTAAAAACATAATAATACTGTTACTACATGTACTTAGTAATAACAGTAAATTATGCATAATTACATAATTACTAAACTAAAACCTAAGGCCTATTATTTCAGTAAGTAGGCTACCCACATGAAAAAATACTATAGTATATTATAGTAAAATTACTCTAGTAAATACTATAGTGTTTTTGAACCATACTATAGTAAATATACTACAGTAAATTGTAGCATATTGTAGTATATTATAGTATTTACTACACTTTGTTAATTTACTGTAGTATATTTACTATAGTGCGGTTCAAAAACACTATAGTATTTACTAGAGTAATTTTACTATAATATACTATAGTATTTTTTCATGTGGGTAGCCTACAATGTAACTATGTCACCTTAAAATAAAGTGCAACCAAAGGTTATTTAAGAAAATACCACATTAATAAACTTACAGTTTATAGAGTGGTGCAGGTATGACATCACGTTGTAGGCCAAAATGTGGAAGTGAGTTAGCATTTTAGCACTTGCAGCATCCCAAAGTCAATTGTTTTTTAGAATGGGATTTTGGTTAAATGGCTGAAATAAGGTTTGTGTTGACCACAAAATGAAGACATTTTCACATTTTATTTTACGACAAAACGCATCAGTATTACCCCACTCATGATTTTTGAAGCTGCGTGTCTTGAAAAAGGCGGTGGCTAACAAGTGGCTAAATGGGACTACAGAGGCTGTCGGGGAGATTAAGCGTCATCATGCCGAAAAGGTACAACCTCATGGTGCTCATAATTGTGCTCTTATGAACTAGTCTAAATCAAGCGTTCTGGGAAAAGGTTTTGAGATAAAAACTGAAAGAGTTGTCGGAAGCTTAGTGATGGTGACGTTGAAGTCGAGCGTCGCGGTGTAGTCCGTTTATAGCTTACCTTTTTTTTTCACTTCTGGTGACTGCATTTAGGCTTCAAAATGAATAAAAGTTGTGTTCATCTGTGATATCTTGATGGCCAAAATGTGTAAGTATCATTATCTTTTGTTGATCACAGAGCTTTTTTTTTTTCTTTCTCGATAATCCAAAAGCCTATGGGAAAATCCTATTGGGTTTTTATCAAGGGAACCAGTGTGATGCTAACTGCCAGTTGGCCTACAAAATGACGTCATACCTGTGCCACTCTATTTAGTGGGATATTACACAGTTAACTTTGCTAGCTAGACCTTTCAGATTTTCTTGCATTATACATTAACAATAGTCAATTCTAGAAACCAGTAAACGGAAATATTGCTGCCATTTTACCGTTAGACCTTATGCACCAAAGAAACAAGCATGCAAGCATCTTTAGAATTTTGTGTTTGAACTTTCGTTTTTGCTGTAGCTCTGTATATGGCATCACTGTTGAAAAGCTTATGAATTTTCTTATTGTAGAGTTAACAAAAGTTATCATGAGCATTGTAATGTTTGAAGCAAATGCCATTACAAACGTCAGTAACCCGGGAAGATTTTAAAGGGGTGGTAAACCACGATTTCACTTTTCTAGCTTTAGCTAGTGTGTAATGTTGCTGTTTGAGCATAAACAACATCTGCAAAGTTACAACGTTCAAAGTTTAAAGCAAACAGAGATATTTGCTTTTAAAGAAATCGATTTCTAAGGACTACAGCAAATGGCCAGTAGGGACTACTACACATTCCTCCAGGGTTGTTGACATCACCAGCCCCAATATTTACATAAACCCCTCCTCCGAGAATATGAAATAAGGGGGGGCGAGGCCATTTTGTATCGCCGCTGGGAAGCGTTGTTGTGGTTAGTAGGCTGGAGTGCTGTTGCCAATGCCGACGAAATGCTGTTATTTTCATCTGGAGTGCAGGTCCACTTTCTTCAGCCTCCCTAGGGACGGGGCAGCGTTGCAGTGCTTTTAACATACAACGTTATATGCATGTGTGTAAGAGACATGAGGGGAACACGATCGCATTTGCATCGGATATATGCTGCCCATCATAAATCAAAGCACGAGACAGACAGGGGTCGGAGGAGAAGACCGGAAAATGTGACATAATGGACAATATTCATCTGTATTTGCCATACACGAGCCACAGTTCAGCTGCACGAGACAGGCGGGCACGCGCGCTACCGCTGCACATCACGCGGAGGAAAGCTTCCACAATCGCGAGTTCAATCAAGATGGATTTATAATCTGTTTACGGGCCACAACCTGTAAGTGTGATTTATTTTTCGTCGATGTGTTTTCCTGTAATAGTTTGTTTTGTTAATTGTAGCCTACGTTGTAGCAAGGAAGTAAACATGACAACGCTGTTTCTGCAAACCAGTTTGTTAAATGCTCATTCATATTAGCGTTATCCGACAAACACCTCACGTTACAAACTGTTTAAAATCTCAACAGCGAACTTGGCATTAGTGTAAATCATACTTTGATTAGAGCTTTTATGTATTGTTTATCTACAGGCATGCTAAACATGGTTCTGTGTTTGATTTGGCTACTAGTAAAGCCAATGTTTAGTGTCCGTTCTTGCGACAGATATTTGGCAAATCGTTCTAAAAATACAAAAGTAACGGTGCCATTCAGTAGCGATCACTATAGATCCGCAGTCTTTACTCTTGAGGACTGAACAGGTTCTGCTCGATCATCTTCACTAAAATGATCTGGGTCTGATTCGGGCTCAATTTGGTATGGTTTTATAGACGCTATTGTACACAAAGCACAGGCTAGTAGCCTGAGGCTACCGGTAAAGGTAAGGGGCGTGACGCTTCCGAGAAACGTGCTCTAGGCGGTTAGCCAATCACAACACACTGGGCCAGCTAACCAATCTGAGCTCATTGCGTATTTTTGAGGGACTGGCTTCATAGAATCCGGAAACCATCAGACCGTTTTTACAAGGAGGCACAGAGCAGTGTAGAATAAAGGTCAAATATATGAAAAATACTGCATTTTTTTAAAAACGAAGCATGAACACATGTTACAGTGTACCCCACAAACACAATCAAGCCTTCGAAAGAGTGTGTTTTACCACCCCTTTAAAACGAGGCGATTCATTCATAAATCCGTAAGATCTTACCTTCATGCTATGGAAATACAAACCGGAAGACAGAACACAACAAGTGCAGTGCTGAAAAGGGGCGGGGCTACATAAGGTCTATACATACGACATTAAAGCGATCAGGTGGCACAAGTTGGAGTGCCCAGAAAATTCAGTGAGTTTTATAAGGACGTAGACTCTTTTTACAATTCAGAATCTTGAAAGATTATGGTAATTCTGACATAGCATGAATGCACCCCGGGAAACATGAAAGTAGGGCTGGTTTAATTTAACCGGATGAATGCACTGATATAGCGTAGCCAGAAATCGTGCTTTTTTGTAGGTGACCAAATGTCGTCCATCATTTACAAAAGAGCAAGATTTCTGGCTCTCCCAGACCTGTAACTTCTTCTTTAAGAGGCTTCTCTGTCCTCCACTCGTTACCTGTATTAATGGCACCTGTTTGAATTCGTTATCAGTATAAAAGACACCTGTCCACAACCTCAAACAGTCAGACTCCAAACTCCACTATGGCCAAGACCAAAGAGCTGTCAAAGGACACTAGAAACAAAATTGTAGACCTACACCAGGCTGGGAAGACTGAATCTGCAATAGGTAAGCAGGCTTGGTGTGAAGAAATCAACTGCGGGAGCAATTATAAGAAAATGGAAGACATACAAGACCACTGATAATCTCCCTCGATCTGGGGCTCCACGCAAGATCTCATCCCGTGGGGTCAAAATGATCACAAGAACGGTGAGCAAAAATCCCAGAACCACACAGGGGGACCTAGTGAATGACCTGCAGAGAGCTGGAACCAAAGTAACAAAGGCTACCATCAGTAACACACTACGCCGCCAGGGACTCAAATCCTGCAGTGCCAGACGTGTCCCCCTGCTTAAGCCAGTACATGTCCGGGCCCGTCTGAAGTTTGCTAGAGAGCATTTGGATAATTCAGAAGAGGATTGGGAGAATGTCATATGGTCAGATGAAACCAAAATATAACTTTTTGGTAAAAACTCAACTTGTTGTGTTTGGAGGAGTAAGAATGCTGAGTTGCATCCAAAGAACACCATACCTACTGTGAAGCATGGGGGTGGAAACATCATGATTTGGGGCTGTTTTTCTGCAAAGGAACCACGACGACTGATCCGTGTAAAGGAAAGAATGAATGGGGCCGTGTATCGTGAGATTTTGAGTAAAAACCATCAGCAAGGGCATTGAAGATGAAACGTGGCTGTGTCACGACACAGAGACGAAAGCAGGTGCGAGAAAACTCTTTTAATGTAGGATTGATGATGTACACAAAGGGAAGTCACAATGGAGCAGGCTAGCGGCGCAGGGACTCCGATGGCCAGATGACAACAGTGAAGAGTGCAGAGTGAGAAGACCAGGTGACGACGAATCCAAAACCACAGGAACATGAACAGGAACAAGGAAGGCACAGGACTTGGACGCAGACTGGAACAAACACACCGGGGACTCACAAACAACGATCTGACAAAGAGATGAGAAAGTGAAGAGTTTAAATAGGCAGATGATATGAGCTGCAGCTGGTGTTGGGACTGATGAGCCAGGTAGCTGATGATCCAATGAGTGGCCACACCCACACAATCAGCACGCACACACACACATAACAACAGCACATGAGACAAGAAAGAGACATGGATTTATGAACCGTGACAGGTTGGGTCTTTCAGCATGACAATGATCCCAAACACACTGCCCGGGCAACGAAGTAGTGGCTTCGTAAGAAGCATTTCAAGGTCCTGGAGTGGCCTAGCCAGTCTCCAGATCTCAACCCCATAGAAAATATTTGGAGGGAGTTGAAAATCTGTGAAAGGGAGTTGAAACATCACTGCTCTAGAGGAGATCTGCATGGAAGAATGGGCCAAATTACCAGCAACAGTGTGTAAAAACCTTGTGGAGACTTACAGAAAACGTTTGACCTCTGTCATTGCCAGTGTTGGGAATAACGGCGTTTAAGTATAACGGCGTTACTAACGGCGTTAATTTTTCAGTAACGGAGTAATCTAATTAATTACTTTTCCCAATGTTGCAACGCCGTTAGCGTTACTGAGAAAAAAATGTGGCGTTACTATAATTGAGCTCACTGAAGCGGTTTTCATCCGAACAGGCTCTCTGTCAGTCGGACCTGCAACGTGCGTGTGTGTGTGTGTGTGTGTGTTTGTGTGTGCGCGCGCGTGGTACACATAACTGATGATGATTGGTGGGTGGGAGACAAGGTTGAGGTTGATAGGTTGAGTCCACACACACACACACACACCTATGACGCACAGTCGCACACGCATATACACAGTCAGCGATGGCAAGTCCAACGACTTCAAAGGTAGCTTTCGCAAACTGGAAGTATAAGCGCTACTTTTCCCTTGTTGAGGTGAAAGGTAAGAATGTTTATGTGACGTGCAACTTATGCCCAGGAAGAAAGAGTCTCTCCACGTCGGTGGCCAGTAATTCTAATCTAATGAAGCACCTCACATCATCACAGCCACAAAATGAGCGGCTAAAAACCTAGGGGATAACGTGAGCTCCACTACCAAAGGAGTAGTAAAGTACTGATAATATTTACACTATAGTAGGTCTACTGATAATATTTACAATATATTGAATTTGATAGGTGTCTCTCACATTGTCCCACAGCAACATTACAATAGTGTACATTAATGTACAATGTTTAGTGTCTAATTCATTCATTTAACATATTTAAATTGGGGGCATCCAAGTTATTTGACATATTTGAACTTTTGACAAAAAAAAAGTAACGCAGTAATTACTTTCCCTGGTAATTAGTTACTTTTATAATGATGTAACTCAGTTACTAACTCAGTTACTATTTGTAAGAAGTAACTAGTAACTATAACTAATTACTTTTTTAAAGTAACGTGCCCAACACTGGTCATTGCCAACAAAGGGTATATAACAAAGTATTAAGAGGAACTTTTGTTATTGACCAAATACTTATTTTCCACCATAATTTGCAAATAATTTCTTAAAAAATCAGACAATGTGATTTTCTGGATTTCTTTTTCTCATTCTGTCTCTCATAGTTGAAGTGTACCTATGATGATAATAAAATCTTTTTAAATGGGAGAACTTGCACAATTGACTAAATACTTTTTTGCCCCACTGTAAGTGCTGCTGATGCACACAGGTACTTCAAAAATAAGATATAAAAAGACATGACAGTGACAGTGCTGTGCAGTTACACAAAGTACAACTGAACAAATTATATGACAGAGGTCATCCATTATGTCTGGTTCAAAAGAAACAGAGCAGCTTTACAACATTATTTACAAGACGGTTTCAAATTAAGATTGGTGTTGACCATGAAAACTGAATAATCATGCGTTTTACCACCAAAAGAGCAATTAAAACAACACATCAAAGTGTTGGTCTATGTGATGGAGATGGAGAAGTTATGCTTTTTTTTGGTTCTTGGGTTGTTGTTTGTTTGGTTGTGCGCTTTCCCCAGTTTGAACTTTAAAATGGGCATGGAATGTGTGTATGCGTGTGCTAGACTGTGGCGGGACTGTGTGTCTGTGAAGGATGTGGCGCAACGAGGAAGCATGGGGCAGATTCTCATGCGAGTGGCGTGTGTGCTTGTGTGTAGAGAGACTCGCGTGTGAGCGTAGAGTGTTTATGTTAGTCAATGTTTAGGCATGAGTGTATGTGGACGTGTGGGTAAAGTCCTCTATTCTTTTGGCACCAGTAGAGTCAGTGCTGCAACCACAGCTTCCAGTATGGGCCACCACAATCACACGAGGCCAGCTTTCCCACGGGGAGGGGCCATGCAGAGAAAGAGCACTAAAGAAGGAATATGACCCACACAGAGGAACAGGCAGGGTATATATTTTTCCTGTCAACATGAAAATAAGGTAGTCTGTAAGTTTCTCCTGTTCAGGAAATATGTGCTTGTTCCTTTAGCATGTAACTGGGAAATCTTGCATGCAGTGCCTTCATCTCACCACATTTTACACTATACTACACAGACTGTGGCTAATTTAATCCTTTATGGTGTATAATAAACTTGCAAACTGGAAAAGCTACTCTGGTATCAGTATTTTCACTGCAGAGTTTGCCATTACAATTACCAGTGTTGGGGAAAGTTGCTTTTAAAAGTAGTTACAAGATTTATTTATGGAAAGTAATGTTACATTACTTTTGTGCTAGATCTGTTTTTAAATAACAAAAACATATAGAGATTTTTGCAAATGTAAAGGCCATTTCACAACAAAAGTGAAATAAATAAGCCTCAGGCTAAAGGAAATGCAAATTCACACCTGTACAGAGGGCATAGTTCAATACTTTTACTTCAGCAATAAAAACGAAAAAAATGAAACACAAATGTGATGTTTATCCAAAGTCATTGTTGCTTATTTGTATGGTTGAATTTGTATTGAATTCGCGACTTGTATTGAAGATCCAAATGCAGCTTTATTGGGACAATCCAGAATCGTAATCCATGTAACAGGCAAAAGGGCAAACAATCCAAATAAGCATCCGGACAGAAAACCCCAGCAAAAGTGTAATCCAGAAAACAGGTGGAGAATCAAAAAACCAAAGGAAACCAGGATAACACTCAGAAATGCAGTGTAACAACATATAAGACTTTGCAAAGAATGACAGAATACACAGGGTATATATAGCAGCGATAACAAGGTACCGAGACACAGCTAAATGTAATCATGCATGATGAGTCCAGGCAGAGGGTTATGGGTCCATAGCCCAGTTTCCACTGGAATTACCTGGAACACTGGAATTTGTCCCAGGAACTTTTTCCCCCCTCAGACCTGTTTCTGTCTGCGTTTCCATCGCGGTCTAAAGTACCGTGAAGATTAGTCAGGTGATTGCATGCAACTTTCCAGTTTCCGCTGGATTTCGTCCTCCGAATATAAGCTTAATAAGCCTGAACCTCATCGTCTGTCCATCTGTCATATTTTTTAACTCCATTGTTGATTCGAATACCAAACAACTTTTACTGCACGCACCGACTTTTAAAAATGGTGGTTGAAATAAAATGCTACGTGAAGTCAACCAATCAAAATGCTGCGTGAACTCAGCCATTAATCATGTTCAGTCCCACCCCCAAAAGTTCCTGAACTTTGAAAAAGTACTACTTCGAGAGCAGGGACTTTTTGAGGGGGACATTTTTACCCTGAACTTCATTTAGACCATGGTCCCTGCGGTCGAAACCCCAAAGTCCCTAGTTCCTGGGGAAAGTTCCTGTGTTGGAAACGAGGCTCATGATAAGATAGCACAAGACTCGGGAGGAGTGCCCACTAGTGGAGATCATGGGCACTCCAGCTGGTGGATGTGACAGTAATCTATTGCATTACACATTTTGGACCAGATTTACTAAACAGGGCAAATTAGCTAAAGTTTTGCGAGTGATCTACTGACGACGCGCAAATTAAAGAACACAGAGACGTAACCGGATCATTTCCACAATGACCAATGCAATCCACCAGTTAGTGTCTGGTTTAAGACAGTAAATAATGGTGCAAACACTAGTAAATTGACGAGTGCAAACCTTAGTAAATCACATTGCATGATTCATTTAAAAACTCTCCTCCCATAAATTTTGTGTCTGAAACATAGACTGTGGATGTAGGACATTTTTGGTCTTGTGGACTTACAATGGCCGCTGCGTGCGCGTGTCCGTTAAGTCCATGAGACCGTATGGTGTCCCATTTGTCATTTTAGGTCTCAGAAGGGTGCTCGCGAGTGCCCCCATTTGAGGTCGATATGCGCCCTTGATTCACACTTCTGCCGAGTCCGCACTCGTGCGGGTTACGCAGCGGACTTCTTCCCGGTCAGTCTAAGCGGCATTACGTCGTGAAAGTGCGGACTCAGAGGAAGACTGTGAGGGTTTAGGGTGCCATTTGGGACAGGGCCTAACAGACAGCAGACAAACCACTATCCACCTGTCACCAAAGTGACCACGCCCCTAATTATGCAGAGCTTTAAGGCTTTAAAATTAATGAGGTATAAAAAAAAAAAATTCACCCCCTCACAGTTGTCATGAAAGGCAAAATTAGATATATAGACCAAAACCACAATATGTACCAGGCTGTAAACGTTTTTTTTTTCTGCTGTAAAGTTGGGCATTTTAACATGGGGCTCTGGGGAGATTCTGCTACCTTTTGGAGCCTGTCCCTAGCGGCCAGTCGATGAATTGCAGTTTAAGTCACTTCCATATTGGCTTCAAGAGAAACTGGGGGAGGTTACCGCTTGGTCTGAAAGGGAAACTTCTACATATGCATAATGCATAAGGTCAGCCGCAAAAATAACTCTGTCCATGCCTTTTCAGCACTAATTCTTCCCTGTGTGTCTTTAGTAAACCTGACAGTAGCTTTTTAATGCCAAAAGAGGGTTTTAGTAAATCTGGCCCTATATATAACCAGACTACTTTTTGATTACTTTTAACGTTAACTTCTTTATCACATGAATTTGAATAGGATAATCTTGTACTATAAAGATATAAAAAAAGTTAAAAAAAGAACAATTTGTCAACACAATGAAGTGCATTAAACATTACATTAGGTCAGGGTTTCCCAAACTGGGGTTGTGAAGGTACTGCAGGGGGTTCATAGGTTGATGAAAATCGAATAATTAATTAAACTATTAATTATATATAATAAATAATAATAAAAAAAACCTGTGTAATTGACTTGTGAAATTCCATAAAACAAAGACTATCGGAACATACATAAGCAATAGGCTGGATATCAATGAGAACCATTAAATTATGAATAATGTTCTTGCATTTTATGAATATTAAGTAATTATGTAATCAATACATTTACCTGATTATATTTTAAAATGTAATATAATCTTATTACAATAATATATTGGAATCTGATTATGTACTCCAGATTACATTTAATCAGTTACTGCCCAGCACGGATAATGGCTTACAATTAGTGAAGACAGCCTTGAGTGATATGCACTGAAATGTACATTTACAGCAAAATGAGCCCTACTACATGATACACTGATAATAGTGTCTCATCTTCTCTGTATCATCAGATACATTATAAACGGCATTGCCCTCTACTGGTGATGTTCTGAGAAAATCATCCCATAAATACTAGTGGTTTTCAACCACAGGCCTCAGCTAAATTCCAAGGGGCCCGCAGGATGACTTGAAGGTATTTAAATAAATAAATTATCATTAATCCCGGTATACTAAAATATTCTAACTCTAATGTATATATATTAAGAGTGAAATCATGAAGTCTTTATATAAATCATTATTTATAAAGAACATTTAAAAACAAAAGCTGCTGACCAAAGTACAAAATAAATCAGAAAAAAGGTTGAGAAACGCTGCTTTAAACTTTTTTATGTTTTTAGTCTAATCTAAGTCATTGTTTTAATAGTTAACATTTATTTGTAGCCAAAATCTTAAATGGCTAATTAAGATCGAAATGGAACTAAAATTATAACCTTCATTGAGGGATTTATAAGATATTACAATGACAAACAATGGCCTACACAAAAATCACCATAACTTTAACTAAAATGAACAGCAGTTCTATCATTAATGAGACTTGAGTTTCTTTGTCATGACAAATTGAGATAATATTAATACTGAAAAAAAAAAAAAAAAAAAAATTTAATACCATAATAGCTATTAATTTCACTCACCACTGGCTAGGAGCTCTTAATCCTGTCAGGATATTGAGAAACGTGCCTGTAAATGTAAGATTTGAAGTCAGCCAAATCCCCAGCTAGTAGATATCAGCCTCACACACAACCTCCAGAATCACCGTGCCAGTAAACGAAGCCACTGTGGCTATCAGCAGATTAGAATAAATAAAGTACCAGTAATAAACATTTATAAACAACAAATAATTAATGATTATAACTGACAACCGACACGCATAAGCATTACACATATGTAGTACATTAGGTTGAAAATAACAAAATGTTCCTCAAAGTGACAGTAACCTATTTATCATGAAGCAGCTGAGACAGCCTTATAGTGCCGTGTCTTTGTCATTTAGTTGACTATAGCAAAATTATTTTGTTATATATTTATATTTGTGAGTGCATTTACAGGACGAGGCACTGAGATGCAGAGACTACTTACCACTTGTTTGCGATGATGGATCCGCCACAATAATGCTTGCCAAGGCAATTTAGCGGTAAACACCCCTAACGCCTTGATTGTGAAGTTGTGTAATTTTCCACAATCCATCTTCCCTGTGACAAACAACCGTTCGGAATGATTATATTTTTAGAGATTTTGTTGGAGTTTTCGGTTAATTTTTCGATATCAAGTTGCTGGAATATTTGACAGGATTTAGCCCCTTCAAGTGTGTGAAAGACGTGTGGTAGGCCTAGGCCTACGCCTGCGGTGTTACTCTGACGCACGTGCACCTGCAGCACCATGGACAGCAACACAACCAATCAACAGGTCAAATATTATTACATTTTAAGAACGCTGTATAAATGTTATTTTAAAAAACGTTTAAAATTAACATTTACATAACCTTAACAAAACAGTTAAAGTTCTCAGGAAAGTGAAACTGGCATTAACCAGTCAACCCGCAGTCTTGGATAAACTGAAGTAGCCTAAACACATAACACGATGTAGCATTTAACGGTATAAAAAAATGTTTATAACATAGCTGAACCACCACCGACCACCCATTTAGCATATTGTTTGGAAAAAATAAGTCTGAAGAGAAAGTGAAAAGAGAAATGATATAGGCCTTCTCAGTATGAAATAGTACCTTTAGTGAAAGTGTCTGGAATGAAAACCATCACCCACTGTAGAACTGGATGTGTGTCTCGTCGTCCACCACACTGAACCAAGCTGTATTACTGCTATATAAAATTCTCAAAAACCAATCACATTCGAGTCTAAAATTAAAAGCAAAATCAAAGTTACCTTTAAAACAAGGGAAACGGTAAAATACTGCATTTATAATAAAAAACAAATTTAAAGCAGACAAAGCGCAATTTATTTGACAGGATTATGTAGGCCAGCAAAGTATACATCATACATTTTTACTTTGGATTACATTTTGAAGAAAGTAGACAAGTCAGTATGAGAGAGAGAGTATTCATGATCATATCTTAGATTTTCAAATATTTTTAATTTAGTAAAATGCTTTAAATTGATTAAAAGTGACAGCAAAGACATTTTATAATGTAAAAACCCTTTCTATTTAATCGGGAGTAATGATGCTGAAAATCCAGCTTTTCCATCACTGGAATAAATTACATTTTAAAATATACTAAAAGTTATTTTAAATTTGAATAATTTCACATTATGGTTTTTACTGCATTTTTGATCAAATAAATGCAACTTTGGTGAGCATGAGACTCTTCTTTCAAAAACAAAACTTACCGACCCAAACGTTATGCCCAGTAATACAAGTTTCACCTTAAAAAAAGGGTAAAAATGAGCATGCCTTACAAAACACAAATTACACTCAACACTACATTTGTCTATTCGTTTTATTGTTTTATGTCATTAGGAAAAAAAGCACAGAGTAGGGGGCCTTGACAGCGTGCAGCATTGTATCCTGTTTGTGTACAGAGCTGATAGGCCAGAATAATCATACTGTGCAGCTTAAAGCCTTTACACGCTTTCTAAGCATTTCTCACCGAGGCACGTTGATGTGCCGCAAGCAATCGTTTAATCCATTTGACTTTGTTCATGTAAAAAGCATTGTTTTACAACTTGGCCAAGCTTTGGCTTTCATTAAGACGCAGAAAATCAAACTGTGTATATCCACTGTCGAAAATCCATTAAAAAGCAGCTTGTTGCATTAGATGCTGATATACTTGTAGATTTACATACTGCATTACCTTATTAAAGAGGTAAGTAAATGATGCTTATAGCAAATAATACCTTAGTGGGGAAACTTTTGAAGCATTTTAGACCCCTCACACTAGTCAGGGTCAGAACAGCTTAAGTGGCTGGATACAAAGAACTTACAATCGTTGTGTATACAAAAACAGAGCCTTGATAATCTGAATATTACTTTCAGATTACACCTGAAGAAAAAAAAAAAAAAAAGGTGAAAAACAATATGTACAGTTTGGTATACTTGATAAGTCACTTTTCTACACAATGAACCATTATTGTGAGAAACACTTTGATGACCATGAGGGTGAGAACAGATCTTCTAGTTTAATTACCAAGTTTGGTTCTACCTGAGTTTGTGTATCTATCAGGGGTGTATATGTCCCATCTTGTCCTTCAACTATTGCATATGACAATTAAGAGACTGTTAAGCTCCTAAAATTCACAGACTCCAAACTGGGTTCAGTGCGCCCCTTCTGTCAAATGTAACACCTGTCCTGCAGGTTTCTCTAGACTGATCGCTTGAGATAATAGGTGAAATTGTTGTGTTGTATATGAGAAATTAAAGAAAACAGTTTTAGTGTGATGAGAAAGTTACTAGTTTGCACCTTATGCATCTTTCCCTCTCACGGGAAGCGTTTAGACGGTCTTGGAATGCACAATATACTATTTTGAGTAAATATTGCCGTTACTACAAGCATGATTACTGTAGATACATAGAGTGGCCTCCCTACCACTAGAGGCACCAGAGAATTTAGAGTGTCAGGCTTGGCTGAAAACAACCACGTCAAGCCACTTTGGAACAAAAGTAAGACTCTGCACATCTGTTAATCGTCATCAGTAGCCTCTCTTTTCGATTCATCCAGCTTCCGCTCCATGAGTTGAGAAGCCGGGCTTGGAAGAGACACCACTTCCACAGGAGGTAGCATGACACCTTCTGGCTCAATGTCTTTTCTCTGGGAGAGATCCTCCTGGAAACAAAGCAGTCACATTCAAGCAAACAATCCTGACCATAAAAGTAGTCCAAGTAGTGCATTTACAACAACCTGCTCAGAGAACCGCTGACTCATGACTTGATCTCCAAACTCCTGAGCCTCAACCTCTTCACTGTTGGAGTGGCAGCTGGGGCTCGGCACCTCTATGCCATGGCTCTCTAGTATGGCAGCCTCTAAGTGAAACAGGGAGAACGTGTGTTTAGTATAAAGCGATAATGTTGATGGTTTAAAAATCCTGCAAAGTCTTTGCTGTCAAGAAAAATAAAGAATGTCTGAAACTGAAATTAATGCATCCAATAAAAAATAAAATAATAATAATAACAATTACCTGTCCAAAAGTCACGTGATATATACACTACACTAATGTTCAAAGGTTTGGGCTCAAAGCTTTAAAAAAAAAAAAAAATTAATACTTTTATTCATCAAGGATGCATTTAATTGGTTAAAAGTCACAGTAAAAATATGTATAATGTTACAAAAAAATTATCCTAAAAATAAATGCTGTTCTTTTAAACTTTCTATTCATCAAACAAAAGAATACTGAAATTCAATGATGTCTCTAGGATCATGTGACACTGAAGACACTGAAAAATCAGCTGTGTCATCACAGGAATAAATTGATTTAAAATAAGGGCTGCACGGTTTATTGAAATCGAACCACAATCGCGATTTGGGCTATGTGTGATTATGAAAGCGTAAAGGTTGCGATTTTAATTAAATAAATAAATGCACAGCTTGTTAGTGAAGAGCGGCTCTGTGATCAGTAGTAAGCACTGCCCCGTCTGAATGCACTGCGAGTTTGAGTCGCTTATAACGTGCGTTTGAAAAAACCACACGCGTCAAACATCTTCACAAACTAGAAATGTAAAGCGTTCATAAACCTGTTCAACAAAATACAACGTTTAATAACAAGTTTTAACTCACTTTATATTGTCAGTCGAGTGTTTGTGAGCTGATGTGGCTTCTTCACAATCAGCACTGCATTATAATACAGGTGCTGGTCATAAAATTAGAATATCATCAAAAAGTTGATTTATTTCACTAATTCCATTCAAAAAGTGAAACTTTTATTTCAATTCATTCATTACACACATACTGATATATTTCAAATGTTTATTTCTTTTAATTTTGATGATTATAACTGACAACTAAGGAAAATCCCAAATTCAGTATCTCAGAAAATTAGAATATTACTTAAGACCAATACAAAGAAAGGATTTTTTGAAATCTTGGCCAACTGAAAAGTATGAACATGAAATGTATGAGCATGTCCAGCACTCGATAATTAATTGGGGCTCCTTTTGCCTGAATTACTGCAGCAATGCGGTGTGGCATGGAGTCGATCAGTCTGTGGCACTGCTCAGGTGTTATGAGAGCCCAGGTTGCTCTGATAGTGGCCTTCAGCTCTTCTGCATTGTTGGGTCTGGCATATCACATCTTCCTCTCCACAATACCCCATAGATTTGCTATGGGGTTAAGGTCAGGCGAGTTTGCTGGCCAATTAAGAACAGGGATACCATGGTCCTTAAACCAGGTACTGATTGCTTTGGCACTGTGTGCAGGTACCAATTCCTGTTGAAAAATGAAATCTGCATCTCCATAAAGTTGGTCAGCAGCAGGAAGCATGAAGTGCTCTAAAACTTCCTGGTATACGGCAGCAGGAAGCATGAAGTGCTCTAAAACTTCCTGGTATACGGCTGCGTTGACCTTGGACCTCAGAAAACACAGTGGACCAACACCAGCAGATGACATGACACCCCAAACCATCACTGACTGTGGAAACTTTACACTGGACCTCAAGCAACGTGGATTGTGTGCCTCTCCTCTCTTCCTCAAGACTCTGGGACCCTGATTTCCAAAGGAAATGCAAAATTTACTTTCATCAGAGAACATAACTTTGGTCCTTTTTGTCTTTATCCCAGGCGAGACCCTTCTGACGCTGTCTGTTGTTCAAGAGTGGCTTGACACAAGTAATGTGACAGCTGAAACTCATGTCTTGCATACGTCTGTGCGTTGTGGTTCTTGAAGCACTGACTCCAGCTGCAGTCCACTCTTTGTGAATCTCCCCCACATTTTTGAATGGGTTTTGTTTCACAATCCTCTCCAGGGTGTGGTTATCCCTATTGCTTGTACACTTTTTTCTACCACATCTTTTCCTTCCCTTCGCCTCTCTATTAATATGCTTGGACACAGAGCTCTGTGAACAGCCAGCCTCTTTTGCAATGACCTTTTGTGTCTTGCCCTCCTTGTGCAAGGTGTCAATGGTCGTCTTTTTGACAACTGTCAAGTCAGCAGTCTTCCCCATGATTGTGTAGCCTACAGAACTAGACTGAGAGACCATTTAAAGGCCTTTGCAGGTGTTTTGAGTTAATTAGCTGATTAGAGTGTGGCACCAGGTGTCTTCAATATTGAACCTTTTCACAATATTCTAATTTTCTGAGATACTGAATCTGGGATTTTCCTTAGTTGTCAGTTATAATCATCAAAATTAAAAGAAATAAACATTTGAAATATATCAGTCTGTGTGTAATGAATGAATATAATATACAAGTTTTACTTTTTGAATCGAATTGAATTTTGAAATAAATCAACTTTTTAATGATATTCTAATGATATGACCACCACCTGTATACCTTATTATTATGAAAATACCCGAGAAGGCTTGAAGAACTCAAATACACCATATCTTGCTGCAGTCGTGTTTATTGTCGTCATGTTTAATCAAAGCGTTTCTATCATCTTTTTATTCAGTCAGTCTACAGCGTGAGCTTCACATTAGGGATTTCCTGAAAGCTATTACTTCTCTGAGGAAAATGTGGAGTTTCTGCTCGAGGGCGCCCTCTGGCTTCCAGTATGAATTAAACTTTTGGGTAACAAATAAGAAAAATAATACTTCTCTCTAAATAAATTTATATGACAATCCATATGTTTTTCTTAAATATACAAGAGTTTTCTTTCCACAGATGCACAAGAGGCTCAAATTTCGTATTAAAGACATATACTTTAAGAAATTGATATCACAGATAAAAAAACTGATTTTTATAATTTTTTTTTATAATAAATCCTTAGACCTTTCTAATGATTTTTAGTCATAGACTGTCTGCATATTAACAGGTAACCCAGCAGTTTTTTTGTAAAATAATTTCTTTAAAATATAATAATAATAATTATTGTTATTATTATTATTATTATTATTACTATTATTATATTGTTATATTTATTCTTACATACTCTATTTTTCATTTGTAATAACGAAAATGTTATTGTAATAGTAATACTTCTTATTTTGTTAAATATTTTTAGCAATAATAATAAACATATTAATAATTATTAGTCATATTAAAATAAACACAAAATGTTATATACACACACTTTTCATTTGTAAAAAAAAAAAAAAAAAAGCATTTTAAATCGCAATCACAATTTTATCCAGATTAATCACAATTAGATATTTCCCCCAAATTGTGCAGCCCTTTTTAAAATGTATTAAAATATAAAAGTTATTTTTAAATTGTAACAATGTTTTACTTTATTGCTTGTTCATTATGCATTTTGATCAAATATATGCAACCTTGGTTTTTCAAAAAATATATTTTACATAATGTAAGTGAAAACTTAATAATCAGGCATAGACAGGCTGTGATTTTGTTCCTAAAATATTTGTTTTGGAGGCTTAATGCAAGGAATATTCCACATGGAGTATTGGAGGAAAAAAATAAAACTTTAGGCATCCTAGATAAACTTCTGATGCTTGTGTCACTTAAATCATTCTTAAAGTCTCACCTATGTTGGCACGTCTCTTCATCTCCTTCCTCCGGTTGGCAAACCAGTTGTACACTTTGAGTGCAGTGACTCGTTCAAACTCTGACAGTTTGCATCCTGAAACAACATGTATACATGAAATGAATAATTTAAATCATAAGTAAATTGGCATTGTGTAGGCAGGGGTACATTTGCAGCAAAGATGGCATGGCTATGACTGTTCTGGTTCTAAGGGAGATTAGATACTGATTGCAATCACTTACCAGGTTTTTGAATGACAGCATTACAGGCATTGGCGATTTCCTCTCTTTTGGCCTCATCAGGATACTGATTCTCTATAAAGAAACTATGAGAACAAGCAGAGTGAATCAGAACAAGACATGGGATATCATGATCATTGTTAAACCAATGGGAAACAGTAACGGCATTAGAAAGACTGATTAATAAAATAGGCTACTTTTCTTCACAACATTTATGACATAATGGACCTTATCATACGACCTTGTGACAATACAAAGTGTTTTTTGCTAGTTTCAGCCCGACGCAGCTATCATTTTCACGTCCAGCGCCACGTTGTTTAAATAGCAAATGCACTCGCGTCCATCTGTTCGCCTATGGGCGTGCTGTTCTGAAAACGAAGTGTGCGCAGGCGCATTGCTGGCGAGTTTCTATTTTGAGGCAACTGAAAACAACCAACAAAAACCTGGTCTAAAGTCAAAGTCGCAGTATTTTTTGTGTTATTTAAAGGGCGCATTAGTAATATAGGCGGGTACACAACGCGCGTACACTCTGCTTATTACACACACAGGGATGTGCAGCAGCACACAGACATTTTTAAATATTAAAAATAAAAGGATTCCTCTCTAGAGAAGTGTTCAGTATTTTCGCTCGCAAATTCCGCCACGTAAATAGCAAATCTGCCATGGTGCCTGGCACACAGACCGTTTTTTCTTAAACTAACAAAAGTGGATTCGGACACACCCTAGGTGCACCTGCGCTTTGCGCTTCAGACCATGCACTCAGATCGTTAAAATAGTGTCCATAGACATTAAGTAGAAAAATGCTTGTGAATGGAGAAAATGTTCCACTTTTATGGGTACACTGTCACCATACCTCACTATGAAGTTAAAAAGATGACATAAATATGGGGATTGTGCCATCATAAATTCAGAATTCCTACAGTAAATTTTAGGAGCCATGCATATGTTCATTTACAGATGTCACCCTGAGAAACAATTACTGTCCGAATAGTGCCAAAGACAATAATTTTCTGTCATTTACCTCTCCATGATTGACTGGCACTCCTTTCTCCAGGTGAAGCGACTACCTCTACGCAGTCTAAAAGGCCCAACTGCTGCCCTTTCCGCTGGGCTTCCAGCCAACCTCCAGTCGGGCTCCTCTTTAACCAGTGAACGCATGGACAATGTGGCGCCTGTTGTGAACATTATTGCACACAAACCAAAATAACAGTAAAATATGAATTCACTACACATAGCTAAATACAAATGAAAGGGATGGTTCACCAGAAAATACATATTCTGTTACTGACACCCTAAAGTTGTTCCAAAACAGCATGACTGTCTTTCATAGAACACAACATGAGATACTTATAGGAAGATGTCCATGCTGCTCTTTTCCATACAATGAAAGTGAATCATGACCATAGCTTTCCCTGGTCACCATCTATTTTCATTGCGCACACAAGAAAGAAAATCATAAAGGTTTAGAATGACAGGAGGGTGTTATTTTTGATGAACTATCCCTTTAAGAGCCAGTCTAAAAAGATTTTAAAGTCGTCTTTCCACTATTTCCACAATTTACGCATTTAGTGCCATTCACACAGAACTTGGATATTGGTCGTGAAGAATAAAAGTGTTTGATTATTTCCATACAACGCAATCAATAATGCTGTCAATATGTCTAAAAGTAAAGCACAGCAGGGTTATTATTATAAACTAAAACCATAAAAATATTTATTACTTGAAAACAAAAAAATTTAATAAAAAAACGTATTTTATTTCAGCTAGTTGCCAAGGCAAGATTTCTTATTTTAATTTAGTTTACTAAAATAACTAAAACTGAAATCAAAATTAATAAAAACTATATACACTAGGGCTGGGTATTGATGCAAATTTCACGATTCGATTTCCATTCACAAGCATCAGATTTGATATCGATTATTGTGGATATATATCAGATACAGTAGCTACATGGCAAATTTTCTTAAGGGGAAAAAAAAAATCTCTCAACTAATGCTGTACTACATTAATGTAATATTGAATGTTCAAATTAACTGTTTTAAATATAAACAAATTACACTCAATTATGTTTTTTATAATAAAAAGTTAAAATACTCACTTTATATATTTACAATGCTAACATTATCATATTTCTACTCCAATTTGTTTTTGAAATATAAACATTTAGATGGTGGCAATCATAAAAACGTGACATATTTATTCAAACATGCATTAATATTGAAGAACATTAAAAATTATAATGAATATGAAAGTTAATGTGGTGCATACATTTATCAAAATGCTCATCTCATTTATCATCATGCTTCATTTTTCTAGCTGACTAACGAGTTTATGGTCACTGAATGTTTTTTCTGAGGTAAATATGACCTTACGTGACAAGGGTTTTATTGACGCCTTTCCGTGGTTGAAACACTGATTGGGCGATTACATGAGACATGATACAGATTTTGGAAAGTTGTAATGTATCTTAACATACCTTTAGGCGTTCATTCATGTTTATTTTGCGTTGTAACTGGTATTAAAGCGGAGGAGATGATCAGTTCACGTGAGCTGCACGCTGCCGCTTCTTTTGAGCTGAGGTGCTACAGCGATCTGTCACACCACATTAAACAGCGGCAAAACTGTATGTTCTTTTATTTATTTCGTAATAAAATGGATGTCATTTGAAATCTGATACTTTGTTTCATATCAAAAGTAACAAAACGCAAAGATTATTGCGATTTTGTTTTGAATGGGAGGCGTGCGAGAATGCTCCGTTCATTCATCAACTGAAAACACGATGACTAATGCCGCGCACCAGGCAACCTGTAACCAGTGTTGCCAACTATTTTCCAAGGAAAGTAGCTAAAGCCTGCCCAAAAAGTCGCTAAATGTCGCTAGATGACGTCATGCGTCAATCAGCATATCCGTGACGTCACCGCGTCGTCCTTTCGTTCTGCCTGCCTAATGTGCTTTCTCTCTTAATCCGTGCTCATATACTGCATTTTAAAATAATACAATACAGCCAACTGTCCAATAAATATGTTCTCATTTCCTATATCTTTTTTTCATACAGTAGAACAAGTATGATATAATGACAATTTTTTTTTAACAATCTGAATTGAGAGATGTCTGAAACTGGATGAACTAAAGCTCTGTGATAATGAGTATAAGTATAGTGATAAGTGATAAGCACGAGAAGAATGGAAATCATAACGGGTCAAACTAAATTCTTTAAATATAAAACAAAGGAAGCAGATAAGTGATTGGTCCGTGGCAACACTGTGCTCATGTGTAGCTCGCTCATTCACGTCTGTCTATGGCGTTCCGATAGGTTCTTTAATATGACTTTGCAACATGCACTCGTCTCAACGAACGTCTCGTCTGCGTCTGCCGAACGTGACGTCTGCGTCTGCCGAACGTGACGTCTGCGTCTGCCGAACGTGACGTCTGCGTCTGCCGAACGTGACGTCTGCGTCTGCCTTAAGGGGGTTTCCAGTACATTCTACACAATTAATTCTTTATTATTTTTTCCCTCTGATCTTCAATTGTGTTTTATTAGCAATTAGGTGATTTTACCTTGCTTGTGTAGCTATAGCTTTTTTATTCCAAATACCAAATTTTAATTTACACAAATTATCATATTTAAAAGTTTTGTTTGCCGTTGTTTCTTGTCAACATATCCACAGATACTTATGAAGAACTCATGCTAGAAAAGTTTTTATGTTTTATGTTCATGTTTGTATTCACCACTTGGAGTCTCTTGACCAACACAAAATAATATAGTAAACATTTGGGGTGATTTAGCTAACATAAATAATATTTATAATTTGTAATTTTATAGTTGTAATATTTAGTTTTAGAGTTTCGCCGAAGTTTGATTGACAGTTAACAGAATTATAAAAACAGTTACACCTCCAAATCCCTCCCTATGCCTTATTCCTCAAACTTTGGATAAAAGCTGCAAAATGAATACATGTAAATGTAAAAGAGAAAGACGAGCAGTTCATTATTATTATTTAGCATATAATTTAGCAGAGAATTAATATTTTAGAGCCAGGGATACTCTTTCAATTCTGCCATGGTTTTTATCACACTTAGAAGAGATGATCGATCAGTGCACGTAGCCTACTGCTTGAACTAAGACTATAGGCTATAAAGTCTATTTATTGATTGAGTTTCTTAAAATGTAAAAAAAAAAAAAAAAAAAATTGTAAGCTCTGTTTCATACTAGGCTACTGCTTTGCAAAAGGTCCGTTGTCATTTGTGGACACCAGACTAAACCTTGCAGATGTTTAGTACCTGCAGGAAAAGCAGGGAATCATGTAGGCTACATTGAATTTCTTATTCCTGCTTTTAACATTTATTTCACACTGGTTTTAGTTTTCTTTTTTATAAATCATTACTATACATGAATAAACAATTAAATAAAAATATATGGACACTTTAATTGTTAGGCATTAAAAATATGCAAAATGATTTATTAATCACCTACACATTACCTTTTTAAAAATCTATTTTAAGGTATTTAAGACCTGCACAGGGTGATATCAGTGTTTATGGAAACATCCAAAACCATAAAATGACTGTAAATAGGACTTAACTTTATAATAATACTAATAGAACTTTATAGTTTATACAACTTAATAGATATTATTATTATACATTTTTTAAAAGTGCATTAGCTTCTCATTGATCCACGAGTTAACATTTACAACTCTGTGTGTAAAAATATGAGTTATTATTATGCATTAGTCTGAACAAACCAACTGACGTGCTGATAATGCAATTTCACTCTTTGACAGTAGATGGTGCTTATGGAACAGGAAATATATTGGTTTCCCCGGTAACCTCTGTAAACAAAATAGCTCTGCGTTAATAAACACTACTTTTTTAAGTGTAATTCGTTGAAACTTTCATAAAACCAATTTTTATGTAGCTCAACACCAAGCACTGAATTCGCACTTTCCTGGCACTGAGCTTGTTAAAAAGCTCCACGTTATGTGCTCATTATGCAGAGCTGCCTGCACCTGATCACAATCCATCCGCTCATGCTGCATTTTCCCCACTTCCTCCCCAATCATTTTTGTAATAGCACCATGCTACTCAAAGAAAATGTAGTTCACACTTAATTCAAGAACATCCTTATTTGCCTACCAGAAAGTGCTTTGCTCAAAAAAAATTCTTACAAACAGCATCACACAATGAATTACCTGCAAGGGCCTGCAACTTGCTCAAAATCCTTTAATTTCAAATGTATTTGTCAATAAACATATCTGTGCTATATAACAAGTCCTTGTTCACAAAATAGTAAAAATGTTTAGCCACGTTGTCAATATAACAGTAAACTCAGTATTACCAATACCTGATGTAAACTATAACAATTATTGAAAATGCACAAGACTGGACTTAGTCTATATGGATTATATAAATTTAATATCACAAATGGAAACATTATGAGTGGGCCATGGGAGCCAGGAATGTTTGCATGATAAAAAGTCTTATTATAATACTAGTAAAACCTTCATGACTGCAATTGAACAATAAGCTAAATAAATGAACTGTTCAATAACTAATATGTAAAGCTGAACATTAGGAATAAAAATATGCTGATAACTAAACAATATAGCATAACGAAACACGGCAAATGGTTAATTATGCTGCTATTACGAAAATTAAATAAAGAAATAGGCCTAAAGAAATAATCGACGAACTACAGTAAAATAGCGAGGCATAGGACATAAACTGTTTTGTGTTTATAATAGTTATTGCATGTAGGCTATTATCTCGGATATCAGACATACTATTCTATTATATTCTTTATTTGCCAGTAAATGCAATCCTGATCGAGTTGGCGATCACTGTTGTCCAACTAGTGTTGTAGTAGGCTACATTTAAATTATACATGATAAAAACACAATAACAACCCCAATAATAATAATAATAATAATTATATATATATATATATATATATATATATATATATATATATATATATATATATATATATATATATATATATATATATATATATATATATATATATATATATATATATATATATATATATATATATATATATATATATATATATATATATATAGGCCTATAAAGGCTATCAAAAACGTTTCCCCACGTATTATCTTTGTGGGATTAAACAAGAATTCACATACGCATTTACACACTCAAATAAAATCACAGACGCAGACGTCACGGTATAAGCAGACGCAAATGTCACGTTCATTGAGAGGAATGAGTGAAGTGAAAGTAAATTGTGCATTCGCTGACACACTGCACTGAGCCGTGTTGAGTAGCGTGTTATACTACGTGTTAGCGAAAAAATTAAATTATAACTTCACTGCTACACGTGAATGACGCGTAACGTCTGAGTGGACACTTCACTGCCACACGTGATTTGCGTGACGTCTGCGTGACGTCTACGTCACGTCTACGCCTCGTCTGCGTCTTAAATTGAATGGAATAAATAGCAGAAAAAAAAAAAAGTTAAGACGTTGAGTGAGACGTTCGTTGAGACGAGTGCATGTTGCAAAGTCATATTAAAGAACCCATCGGAACGCCATATCTGTCAGCTACTGTGCGTTTTCAACGGCACGCGCTGCTCCTCTCAGCCACAGCCATTCACTGAACAGGGTAAACGCAGAGAGAGGTGTGTCGGCAGGGAGAAAGCAAGACCTCGCGCTTGCAGAACAGTACTGGCGACATTTGTAAAATAAAGTAGCTGACATTTGTCCAAAAAGTCGCTAGATTTGTCGCTAGTCGCTTTTTTGAAAAAAAGTTGCTAAAGGGGTCTGAAAAGTCGCTAAATATAGCGACAAAGTCGCTAAGTTGGCAACACTGCCTGTAACCGTGTTTTTCCAACCTTCTACCCGTGAAAGTGCACTGGAACGGCAGTCAAACCCATGACTTCCCACCCGTGAACTCGTACTAGATCGATGTACTCCCAGTTACGAGCTCTGACGTCACATAGCCCGCGAAACAATGACAGCCCCATTATAAAACAAATATACAAATAACGTTAAATAAAAGGTATAACAGCTTCTCTCGCCGCATGCGCCGTTTTTCCCCTCTGTTTCCCTCAAATAATCAAGTAAGCACCTTTGGCGATAGAAATTTTTGTAAATTTAGCATACAAGCCTCGTTCGGTCCGCCATGCTTTGTTTACATCTAGCTACCACACCATTCCTTGCGCTCAGGCAGTTTGGCGTGACTTGGAACGCTACAAAGTCGTGAGTCATGGTTTGAAGTTGTAACTTATCGGTGCTCAAAAACCTGCCTGGAACGCAGCATAAGTTAATCGATTCTTGGGATTTAAGAATCGAAATCGGTTCGTAAAAATTTGAATCGATTAAAATCGAGAAGATATTTTTTACCCAATCCTAACGTTTAAAAAAAAAAAAACATAAAATTACTAAAACATTAATTAAAATGAAACCAGAAATGAAAAATAATTCAAAATGAATAGAAAACTATACTAAAATAACACTGAAGCATAGTAGGTTTTCTAGGGTTAATCAACTAAATAATAATCATTACGTAATAATATGTAGTGTTTAAAGAATAACATTTTAGTGCAAAAATTGGCCCTGCAACTCTCACCTCACACTCAAATATCAGGTCTAGCCACAAAGAGTTCAAATATTTCAACACATTCGAAGCTCAAATTGGATCCCAAAATACACACATGATCTACTCTCCATAGGAAATGAAGGACTTCTGGTGTATTGTTTGTTGGAGATAGTGAAACGGTGATTTAAGACTCAAAGAGAACAAATATTAAATCCCCAAACCATTTGCATTGAAGTACACTTAAGCAGTTTCCCTGCTGCATGGACGTTACCTGACTGGGCTTGGTGAGCAGAGTACCAGGGGAGGAGGTGCATCAGCAGTTCTCTCTGCCTATTCCAGGGAGTGTCAGTCCTGCTCCTGGGAACCTGAGCATGCTGGTTTTCACTCCATCTGATTCCTTTAACCCATTTGGGCAATCAGAAAACTGTGTTAACTAGGGTCCCTTCGAGAAGCCGAAAACTTGCAATTCATGGTGACGACCGTTAACAAATATTAACAGTGCTCAATGAAAATCCTTGCAGATAGCATTGTTAATAGACATTCAAAGTGATTAGGTTCTTGGAGTCATGCTCAATTCTCTAGCGCTGTAGAGAAAGTAAAAGCGTCATGCTTAGGGCTCTGTTAGTAGGGTCAGGTGTTAATTGCACTTCATTGCAAATAGGACATGAAAACCAGCATTTGACAAACCCAGGATCAGGACTGAGAGCTACAGTAGAGGGTCTAACCTAGGAGATGAAGAGCAGAAGTGGTCCTGGGGGGCTCCACATTACTTAATTAGCTCCTTCAAGTATCAACACGATCTTTATATTATAAATGCGAGATGATGCGAGTGTTGGCAGTGTTACAGCCTAAAAGGCTTTAAAGCTCATTTCTGACTGCAACAACCTACACTTCTTGGATGTGCCAAGAACAGCATTAACCTAAGCACATAACTGATGGGAAATGACACCAGTTGATTGAATTTCAATTCGGTACGGCGACATGACATGTCCTTCCAATATGTTATCAAACACTGAATTTCCAAATGTAAAGCCCTCAAGGACCATACAAACTATATAGGGAAGATATAGCAGAATGGCAAGTGAAGACCAAATAAACAAATAAAATAAAAACTGAACATAAGCCAGCCCCAAGCCTAAAAATCAGGCCACACCCTTGTATTTGGCAAGTCCTCTCCTTGCTGAGGAACCACAACTCACCTGGGCTGTTGCGTTCCAGCAGGTACCAGCGATAGAAAGCCCTGCGTTTGGAGTCGCTCATCTCCAGCCCCTGCTGCAGAAGCCACTGGGAGATGTAGCTTTGACTGATACCTGCAGAATATCACACAGTCATAAAAAAGGAAACCAGTGACTGAAATGACAGGAAAAGTGTAACAAACCAGAATAAACCAAATATTCTTGGCTGAAAAGTGATCAGTGACACCAACTTCATGCCAAACTATTATACAAATATTTGTGTTAATTTAAATAAAGCTGAAATAAAATAAAATATGAATATTAGATGAAAAAAACTGGCAGCTAACTGAAATAAGTTTAAGTTGATGCACTAAAATAAATATATAAATAAATAAAACTGAACTAAAACATATGAAACTAATTAAACATAAATAGTAATATTAAAGAAAGGTAATACTTTAAGTTAACACTAGTTAATACATTAAAGGCACAATATGTAAGATTTTTGGATTAAAATATCCAAAAACCACTAGAACAGTGTTATATATTTTGTTGACTTGTGTACTTACATTATCCCAAATGTTTCCAAGAATGCTTAAATCCAGAGAAATAAGCTATTTTAAATAGCTCAATAAATAGGTCACCTATCAATGACATCATTGTCATTGTTGAGTTACCCTCAGTTTCCGGTTTTATTTTACCATGCCTAATCAATCTTATTGCAGTGTGCAACAAGTATCTAATAGTAAGCGCCGAGTGAACGTAGAGAGTAGCATTATAACATAACTTTCAACACACTCGAGTCAAATGTATCTAATATGATAACACAGCACTGCGTTACCCCACATACACATGAGAGGAAAAAGTGCAAGTCAAGGCGTCATCAAGCTACGCCTTTGTTTTGAATTAGCAACCTCTAGAAAATTACATATTGTGCCTTTAACTAAAATGAACTATGAACAATTTATTTGTTACAGTATTTATTAATCCATTTTAATGTTAGCTGCACTATGTAACTTTCCGTCCACTAGAGGTCACCTATTCAAAACAAAGGCGTAGTTTGATGACGCCACGTTTGAGCGCAGAATCCTGGGACATGTGGTTTTCACCTCACAGCCGGTGGAAAAGAATCGGGATAGGACTCGGGCAGAAATCATGTTCATGGATGTGATTATTAACGTTACTGTAGTATGAAGCAGAGCAGGACTGAGTGTTGTGGGAGCTGAGCAAGGCCGCTGAAGAGACTGTTAAAGGCGGCATGAAATCAAATTTTACAATTCGTTTTTTTATATTTAATATTGTAGTGTTTACTATAACTGATTTATCTGTGAACTTCATTCATTTTTAAAAATTCATTTACCCTTATAATCTTTAATCAAATACGTTAACTTTCCCTCCCCCATCGAAACGACTTCTCTTCTCTCCCGGTCATGTGCTAAGGCGCGAGGGCGGGGTTATCACCCCCTGTCTCGTTTCTGCACCGCCTCTCAGAAACCCGTCACTGATCGTAGCAATATGGTGGTTAGCTGCATTTTTCTCGGTGTACACAATACCTTCTTCAGGAAGGACTTGAGTCAAAAATAGAGAAATATATGAGAAAAAAAAAAGCTTTTTATGTAAAAATTACTCAATATAGTCGGACGAACAGCTTGTTGTGACGGCTCGCACTTAGGAATGCAGCGTGTGTGAACGCGTGTATGGCGCGCCCCCCTTATAAGGGAGAGCTGAGAAAAAAGTTTTACAGAAATAAAGCCATAAAAGGCTTAAAATAAGTAAAATCTGTAGCATAAACCAGCGAAAAGTGAGGAAATATGCTCAGTAACATACGTAGAAAAGATTTAGAGAGAAAATACATTTATTTAAGAGATAGATCGAGTTTTTCACCACAACTGAGTGCAAACTAGCACTATTCTATTCTGCAGTTTACACAATTGACAGGCGACTTCCTCACACATCCCGGTTCCTTGATTAAAATAGAAATTTTCTCACGATTTACAAATAGTTGGAAACCTTTGGGATATTGTAAATACTCAACTGAACAAAATATATAACACTGGCCTAGTTTTTTTTTTATATTTTACAGAAAAAAATGTTACATAGTGCACCTAATAAAATACAATCGTTCATTGTTACTTCATGTTAGTTCAGGTCAATGACATAATATTAACAGATACAACTTTTTATATTAATAATGTATTAGCTAATGTTGAAGTTCACATTAAATAAGATTAAGAAGTTATTTTTTTCATCATTAGTTCATGTTAATTAACAAATGGAATCTTATTGCAACACATTACCAAAAATGACAAAAGCATATTTTTTTTTTTTTAAACAGCCCAAAATAAAAATATAAAAGCTAATTCAAAATACTAATAAAAAGAATAATAGTATATAAATACTACCAAAATAACACTGCTGCATTCAATTGGTGTGTTTAAATGAAACAAAATAAAAGTTCTGCATGATGTGATCGATGAAATATTGACTTCCAACAAACATCTTGCTTTTTTGACACACTATTATGAGTAGAAAACTATACGTTCTCAAAATAAACTGATTATTGACAGTAAAAGCTAGAAATGCACCGATTGATCGGCTAGGGATCGGAATTGGCCGATTTTCTGCATGATCGGTGATCGGCCGATCAGTCTCACGTGTCTCCGATTTTGAGCCAATCCGTCTACATGCGGCTGTGAGCACGAGCGCGGCCGTGGCATTGATGTCAAGGCCACACTCGCGCTCACAGCCGCATGCAAACACTAGAAGACACTAATTATGCCATTTGTAAAACTTGTAAAGTTAAAATAAACCGCGGGGGAACCACCAGGAAAGCGCACAACACAACAAACCTAATTAGACACTTCAAACACACTTCCATCACCCCGCGGAACATGCCCAGTTTGAAGAAGGTAACGTTAGTAAAGGTATCAGAGCCAGCCACAGGTCTGCAGCCTCTCCTATCTTTCCTTGGTATAAGCAGCGAAAAGACCAAAGCAATTACAAAAAAAAATGATGGACTTCATGGCGCTGGATGACCAGCCGAACGCATAAACCGTCACTTCATGAGAATTTACCGTTTCATTTGAGAAAACAGTCAAATCATGAACACAGACACTGAAGGGCAACGGCAACCCGTCAAAATAAAAGTTTGGTTTAAAAATGTTTAATTGACAGAATATATTAGGCTACTGTTGTAGTCTACAGTAGATTTAGCGCCGGCTCTATGTAGTAATAATACGTCTCTAATACTAATAATCATTATTATGCTTAAATGGTTGATTATTTTTCACTTGATCAAGGACCCCTAAATATGACGAACCTTTATGAGGGACCCCCTTCCTAAAATCCATCTATTTTTATGTACGAAAAAACATTTAAACTGTTAGATAAATAGTAAGTGTGACATTATAAATACAACATAAACTTGGCTATTAATGTTGGATGTATAACACAGAAGAAGAATATTTTCAATTAAAAATTATTTGTATAAGCAACTTTCACAATAAATGTATGCAAGCAGCGTACGTACTGTGTTAAGAAAACTGCTTTACAACCCCAGTGAGCGAGATAAAGGGGACTATAGTGAGAAAAACTCTCTAGAAAGATACAAAGCAAACATATACAATTCTGGAATGTATACGGCAAGAAAGGAGAGAAACATTTAGAAATTAAACCGTTAGAATATTCGGTAGACTTGATCCATTTTTGCTTTGTCTTTTTATACTCTGGAATTTTCTGGGGACCCCTTAGAACCTTCTGGAGGACCCCTAGGTGTCCTCGGACCCCAGTTTGAAAACCCCTGAATTAAGGGACAAAAGTGCAAACTGAACTTGCAATCAGTTGCTTCCACAGACTTAAGCGAGTTTGTTGTGCAGTCATGTTCGCTATCCATCTGAATTTCTTCATGCATGTATCTCATCAGCTGTGACGTCTGCAGCAAGATATTATAAATCACATGCTTGCTGATTTTCATTCATATCAACATTTTGGTTACTGAAGTTGTGGTTGGCCTAGATTTTCTCTATCTGACATTCTTGATGTGCAAGTAAAAAAAATATTACTAATACGTTTCTCCTGTTCAGCACAGGAAATAATTAGTACTTTATGATGTACAGTAAATAAATATAGGTTAAATGGTTTAAGATTGTCTGACAGTTTTGCATGATCAAAAAAAAGCATGTTCCCTAAACTTTTTTTCCATTGCAAGACTGAAAGCATTCAGAGTACCTGTGACTTGTCCAACAATTGCCTGCGAGATCCTTCGGTTATTGAGAAAAGCCTTTATCTCCTCTTTCACGAGGTTACTGTCCCTCCTACAGTCCAAACAAAGACAAGCATTACATTGACAGTCTAAACATTACGTTGTAAATTTCATTACGCATTTAAAAATGTTAGCAGCTTTAAACAATTTTATAAAATGTGTGTCAAATTGGGGTTTGCATAATATATGTTTAAATGGGGAACATATGATGTGGCAGATCCAAAGCGGTTACAAGAAAAGCTACAAAAAGTATTCATCTGAACCAACTGTCCACCTGACCTGATTCAGAGAGGGCTCTTGTTCTCTGAAAATTACATTGTTGCTCAGGGACGTTCACTGTCATTATCAGCTGTTATATTAATCTCTACCTCTCAGTAGACCTGAGAAGAGAATCCCACAGAAGCCGCTGATATAGTGCACTCATAAAAGATACCTCATGTATTCTTCCACCTTCTCCTCCAGATCCCAGTCCTCTTCTGCCAAGTCGTAACTAAACGACCTCTGAACTCCGCTGGGTGGGTACAGGGGTGGAGGCGAGGCATCGTAGCTGTTGCTAGGTGATAATGCAGCATCAATAACAGGGGTCTGTGTGGTGGCTGAGGTGAGAGAAGAGGAGGAAGAGGAGGAGGACGAGGGGGCAGCAGGGGCTGCGGAGGTAGGGGCACTGGGTGGGGCCAAGTGATTGTTGCAGCATGGGGTACGATGGTCTGGATCAAGCCTCTCTAAAGACTCAAGGGCTTGAATGATCTGAGGTTTGGTCATCCCTGACAACCTTAAACGCTGGAGCAGGTCGATCTGTTCAATGGTATAGCGCGGCTCCACATCAAAACACTCCATCCTGACATCTGTGGGAGAAGAAAATACACAAAATAAGCAAATTATGTTGTTTTGATATTTATATTAAACTTCACTCAAATCAGATGCGTGTAGTTTCTGCACCACAACAAAAACAAAAAAGCAAAGTGAAAAATTCATTCATTTTCTCCAAAGGGGAATTGATTTCTTATGACAACTTATAAACCTTTAAAGACAGAATTACTGCTTTATCGCTTTATTTGATTTTTTTTTTAAAGAATTGATTTTAACAGCAGAATATCTAGTGCAAAACTACATTACCCATGATTCTGCTGAGAAATCTCCACCAATCAGAGAATTGTGACAAGCAAATTGAGGCAATATTTTGCATTCTAAATGTAAAATATGTTGTGTCTATATACAATCAGTGTCTTTAAATCAACAGTTTAATATTTATTTATTTTTTATTTTGTTTATGCTGTTTGCAATGCTTCATGGGACTGTCTTTTCCTCATTAAAGCTGTACACAGACTAGAAGGAAAACAAAATATTTGAAACTTGGACAAAAAGACAAAGTTTGTGATGTTGTGATTCACAATCACCTCATGGCTGGTTGGTTTGGTTCGTAGCTTATAAATCTTAAACTAAGACTTTTTTGTTAATCCCCATGCGAAAAAATTAAGAAAAATTGTTTCGGAACCAAAGCCGCTGAAATGTGGGTGGCCACTATAGAACAGAAAAAATATCTGCCATTGGTCAGCAATACAAATGTCCCACCCCTAAACTCATGCCGTTGGTTGAGCGAGTGTTGCGGTGTCAGGCTGGTTGGAATACTCAAACAAACAGAGCGCATTATATGAATGGAGAAGGGGCTTGTGGTCATTTTTGCACAGGAAAAAAAACAAACAAGAAAGCATAAAAATATGGATTTAAAGTTTAGTTGGTATGTTCCTTACACTTTGAAACAATATGTATTATAAAAAAAGTGCTACACAAATAAATGTGAGTTGAATTGAACGGAACAACAATACTATTTCATAAGATTTGGATCACACAAGTCATGCAGACCACTTTAATTATACTTTTTTACAAATTCACCTTTTATCTTACACAAAATAAATAGTCATACAGGTCTGGAACAACATGAGGGTGAATAAATAATGACAGCATATCTTTTTAATATCGGTGAATTCCAAAACGTACAATGGACACATGTAGTTATTCTATATTTCACATTACTGCCAATCTCATATATTTTCCTTTTCCGTCTATCTTTGCACTTTACAATTCAATTCTTTCACTACCTTGCAAACAATGACATTCCTTCAGGTAATGCAAATCTAGCTAGAGTTACTCCTTAAAAACTGTTTCACATCATATTTGTTGTCCTACCTGAGATTTGAGGTGATAATCGGCCCGTTGGGAGCGGTTCTGCGCGTGGAGCCACAGCAGGAAGGCACCACTGTCGCATGGTCGAGGAGTCACCCGCAGGGGACAAGGGGGGCTGTCAAAACATCACAATAACTACTAACAGCCTGTCAGCGTGTGTCGGTTATTCACGCTAGAGTAACGATACAAACAACTCGGCTACGGTCTGCTTTAATAACGACCTTCAATAACAGCTAATGCACGTCTGTAATCATGACTTTATTTTGTGTCAAGCTCGCGCTAACTGGTTAGCCCCAGCGGGCACGCGCTGCTGTGCAACTGCATACAAGAATGAATTATCTTCGCCTTTGTTTTCACACTTGCAGCTGAACCCACTGACCTGGGCACGGCTTTTACTTCTGGCAGACAACGCGTAAAAGTCATGCACTACTACAAAACATTGGCTGCTTTAGTTTTTGTAACGGATTCGCGTCCCGCAATATCACTTGTCATGAGTGCGGGATTGAGATGCCTTCATAGCAGCACAGCTTTGATGCACAGAGCGCTAAAGTAACTGTAATGCCGCTAGCATGAAAAGCTATATGCCCAACACGCAGTTTTCCGCCTTACCTCCCCGCGCTACCGTCAAACTGCTGCCGGAGTTGGAGATGGTGCAGCTGGAGAGCGGTCGGTGCACACCCTGGGTGTAATCCTGGCCCTCCCGTGCGCTCACTTGCACTCCGAGGCGCTTCAACTAGCTAATGAAGGTGATCCGAGGAGGGTCACATTGTCCTGGGATGCCGCAGCATAATATTACTGGATATATGGAAGTCAACAATTGACCTCTCACCCGCAGCGACAGTCCCATGTGGATGCAGGAAGTGGATGCCAGAAGAGACTTCCATGCGTTTGCTATCTTTAATGACATGTAAAACGAGTCCTTATGTGCAAATAATTGAGAGTAGATGTGAAATATAAAATGTGTGCTTACTTTTTGTCAAGTTTGTTTACGTTTGTCAGATTTCACAGGACTGCTATTCTGTATGGATATATGCTTTCTTCTTTTGCAGACAGCAATATGAATGTTTATAATGCACCAGGACTAAACTGTTTGCACGGTCTGACCACAAATAAATCTTTGTTTTTATTTATATTAACCACCCTATATCATTTAGTTATTGCAATGTGCAAGATGAGTAGTCCTACATCCAGCACAACCAATTTGAGGCTTGTACAAGAGGACTGGAAAACAAAAACATTAATCATGCATAGACTAAAGAATACAATTAGCCTAAATAAAAAACAAAATACACACAATTACAAAAATATTTCATTATCAACACAATTATTGATACGCCATATTTTAATGTACAATGTCATATTTTATGATCAAATATTTTTTTACATAAAAAAGGCACATTTGTCAACATTAATGGGACAGTGCACCCAAAAATGAAAATTCTATCATAACAAAGAAACTCATACAGGTTTGGAACAACTTGAGGGTGAGTCAATTATGACAGAATTTTCATTTTTGGGTGAACTATCCCTTTAAAGCTTTAGCTAACATGAACTATGTGTTATAATTAATAAATGCCAATACTCGAACATAACATTTTTTTTGAAAGCCTACTTTTTTTTATAGACATACTTTTTTAACCCTAGAATGCATGAACTAAAAAACCTACACAAATTCATAAAGGGGGTCAAAATTACCCATATTGGAATTAATGGTTCCCCAAACATTTTTTATGTATCAAACATGTTTATTTGTTCACTTTCCTTACATCACAAAATATTAAATGTATTTATTTAAAATGCAGTTGTACTTTTGCTAAAGAAACTAATTTTAAACAGACATGTCATTCATAATAAACCACAGGTGGGTGCATGGTCTTCAAACAGGTTATGAACTTCACTGCAGGGTCAGTTCACCTTTAGTTGTCAGTTCATTTTCATCTTCTCTTTGCAGTCAGAGACATAATTTTCACCTTTTACACATACATTTTGGCTGAATACTGTGAATTCAGTACTAATATGCAATACTAATTTCACATACTGCTTTACGCCTATTATATGGTAGGGAGATATATTGAAACACAGGGTTGGTGCAAAAAAGTCAACCGAATTTTAAGTAATCCATAAAGTTTCTACAAAATAAATATTGACAAAAAATATATTTAAAAATTCAGTTGACTCAAAATTCCGTAGCAAATTAATACTGGTCAATTTGACCCGTTTTCTGCAAACGTTTAAATATCACTTGGGGTAGTGATACATGTTTTCCCATCCTGCACCCTTAAAAATAAAGGTGCCAGGAAGAACAAAAAAGGGGTTTTCACGGCGATGCCATAGAACAGGGGTCTCCAAACTCGGTCCTGGAGGGCCGCTGTCCTGCAGAGTTTAGCTCCAACCCCAATGCCCTATTTAGACACTGATTCGCTGGTTCAGGTATGTTTATTTAGGGTTGGAGCTAAACTCTGCAGGACAGCGGCCCTCCAGGACCGCGTTTGGAGACCCCTGCCATAGAAGAACCATTTTTGGTTCCCTGGAGAACCGTTTTGTGAAAGGTTCTTTAAAGAACCATTTTTACTAACTATTTTAAAGAAACGTTCTGCGCTACAAAGAACCTTTTGTGCAATGGAAAGGTTCTTTGGATATTAAAGGTTCTTCATGGAACCACACACCCCGACAAATAACCTTTATTTTTAAGTGTATGACCACGAAATATAAAAAAAATGACATTGATGAGGGTCAGAAACAAGAATGGAATGTCAAATAAGTGACAAAAAAAAGTGTTTTTGATGAATATTTAAAAAATGACAGAATTGCATTTCCTTTATGCATTCTAGGGTTAAACTGTAACAAGACCATTTTAATTAACCATTCATTTATTGAATGTTACATAGTTCAAAAGGACTGCATTACAGGAATGATACAACACGTTTAAACAGACATGTCATTCGTAACAAACCGCAATTGGGTGCATGGTCTTCAAAAAGTTCATGAACTTTACTGCAGGGTCAGTTCACCTTTAGTTGTCAGTTAATTTTCATCTTCTTAATGAAAAGCCCTGTCCCCAGGGGACACAGCCTACAGAGAAACCAATCTTAACTGTATTCCTGGTGAGCACCAGCCTGGTGTGCATCCTGATGCCCCTCATTATGAAAGATGAGTGTGCCAGCTTACACAGACGTAAACGGATGATCCATCTAGCAACTCCGGCCTGCAAAGAAAATCAAGATAATATCCAGGAGACAATATTATTAGAGTAGTCTGCTGACCATCCTCCCTCTGACAATATTAGTGCTGCTGGCTATCTTGTGAACTGGACTTCCTCCCTTCTCCAAATTAACATGCTTTGTTTGAAACAAATACTTATTGTTTATGAATCAAAGTTGAACCCATGGTCCTGATTATCTCATAAAAGTTACTCATAAAAAAAAAAAAAAAAAAAAAACGTGTAATACAATTTCATGTATCAGAAATGAATGTCAAAAGGACATCACAAATAACAAGGCTTCTTCAAATAAAACATGTTGTACTTTTCTTCATATAGATTTCAATCTAATATTCTTAAGTTCTTTTTTTTTTATTGGCCATACAGAACATAGAAAACAGCCCATATCTACCAGAAGAAAAATGACTAGATCATTGCAGTCCAACCAGATTTATAGGCCTACAGTTTCTTATGTGGCAAGTTAAATAGCACATTGTAGACTGTACTGAAAACCAACACTCTTAAAGAGGTACTTGACTGCTTGCAAAATGGACTTTCAAAAAAACTTGGCTGCCTCTTCACCTTATTTTGCAATGCGGAAGTAAGTAAATACGATGACGTACTTCCTTTTAATGTGTTAGGCTTCTGTGTCCGTGCATATATATATACACACACACAATCAAAATGTCAAGATCCAAGATCAAAGTGATACAGTCTAGCAATGCTAGGGAGCACGCATATATGCATGCGGAGAAATAAATAATACATATATGATCATTTTTTAAAACCTGACACGAGAAAACTGAGAATTTTTTTTGTTGTCTTACCTTTGGCCAAATAGCATCCATAATGCACTGGGCATGCAGCCGAAAAATGGTATAGCTGCTGCGCAAACAGATCGGTATACAACATCAAAGTACTGAAGGGATAAATTCTAAAGCATACAGTGCTTTATTTATGGTCATTTTTACATGCTCTGAAAGCATCATAATAAGTGTGTCTGACTTGAAGTGGTGCTGCGCAGACAGATCATCTGTCGCTTCAAGACAAACACACCTATTCCAAATCTGACTGGCTGTGGGCAGGGATTCAAAAAAAAGTGAAAGTATAATCTGCAGTTTTTACGAAAGCCCTGCCTGGAGCTGTCAAAGGTCTGCAAAACACATGAATTTCTCAGTCCAACAAAGAGAACGAGTAAACATTTCTCATTTACATAGCCTATACTACTGACATTGTAACAATATAAAGTGGGTTGAAAACCAACAAAGTTCTGTCAGGTCCATTAAGTCAAGAACACACAAACAATAATAATAAAGATTTTTATTGAATAGATTGCAAACAAGTTGATGTTCCTGAATTGAAATTTGGTGGTATGGCTCTGTTCAGGGAGTCCTCTGACCTTTCATGAGCACCATGAAATAGCAGAGAGTCAGAGGACAGCAGCAGCAGCAGCAGCATTAGGGAACGCTCACAGTTTAGGACTGAGAGCTAAAATATCCCCCCGTGAACAGAGCAGGCAACATGACAAAAGCAACATGCCGCGTTATGCATAAGGAGGAGCTGGGGAGGTGGCGGGCAGCAGTAGCGAGCAGCAAGCATGTATGAGCAAACCGAATGTGCTTTAAATAGGGCGCCTTGTTTGAGCTTTGGCCATTGAGCAGCGAGGGGAGTTAACCAGCTAATGCAGCTCAGCTGAAGCAGATCAGCTGGAGCAGATCAGCTGATGGGACAGTGTTGTTACAAATAACATAGCAGCGTCTTGACTACCTGGCCTGCCAGAACTGACGCTGACGCTCAATTTATACTATAAAGTTTTAGCCTATAGAACTTTAAAGGGTTCTTATGGCGGCATTTTAATGCCATTAATAACCGATCGCACAACTGATGCTTGCTCGCTCAGTAAATCACTCCAGCGAGAGAATAACAGATCTACACGCGAGGAAACGGCAGCCTGCGAGCTCCTTTTAAACCCACGCGCGCGCATGACATCTCCTCTGCGCGCAAATCAAGCCCTTGCGAGCTTGGACACGACTCGCAGCACGCGAGTCATTCCCCACACTCGCGCTCGAGCTGCTATTTTGCTCGCGCTAATTTTTTTAATTTTTTGTCAGTCGTGGGGCGGGACTTTACTTATTTCATTGTAACCTGAAATGTCATTGGTCAATCCCGTTTTTCCGGAAGTCAGTTGTGAATGGACACCTTTTGTAAAACATGCAAAAGACATGGCTTCATAGACAGACCAGATGCAAGAGAGTTAAACTTTATTTACTGACTGATTGCATTATTAATATAATATGTCCTTAACAGATACTATATTAACTTTATTTATTATTTTTATGGAGCTGTAGCTACTGGGGGAAATGAGAATATATTATCATTCTTTGTCAGTTTTGAGTGGTTAATATATTTTCCATTAAATAAAGTATAAAAGGGTTTCAGCACTTTACCCCATTGAAAGGTTGCAGTTACAGTTACAGTACAAAGCATGAATGATCATACCCCTTTTTTATTTATAATAATAAGAAAAATTATTTTGAATGACAAAGAATGATAACAAAAAGCACACACCAACTCTTGCTTACTGATATGAACAAGTGATTTATCTTTCATTCAAAGCCACATGAAGCAATTTTGAATTTAGAATCATAGTTACAACTATTTAATGGACACTTTTCACATTTCTGAAGTGATATAATTGTGGCTGGGTAAACAACATAGATTTAGTGGAAGTATAGTGGTAATGTAGCGGTGAACTACAGCAATATATATTCTCATTTTCCCCAGTAGCTACAGCTCCTTAAAAATAATAAATAAAGTTAATATAGTATCTGTTAAGGACATATTATATTAATAATGCAATCAGCTTGTTAAGCTTGTCTGGCTATCACCACTGGTCTGGGGAGTCTGCTATGTATTTTCTACTGCACAAGAGGCGTGATAAACGAGCATAATTCAAATGACTCTGTACGTAATTGGATAGTCCTTCAACCAATCAGACCACAAGAGGCGTGATCAACGGGCATCGATCCATCGCTTCTCTACCCGTCATCGTGTTAAACCCGCCAATAGCGCGCCAGGTGGATAAGCCAGTCTGTGATTGGTTCCCGCAAAAGTGTAAAAGAAGCAATAAAAAAGAATGTACAGGTTTCCAGACAAATGCTGCGTTCACACCAAACGCGAATTGAGCAAAAAAAAAATTTGAACTTTGGCGTCAATTCGCGCCGCGTTAACCAATCAGGAGCCTGCTCGCTGCTGTCACGTGGTAAAGTGACGTGTATGAGAAACCCTGCATAAATTAAAAACAGTACTATTGTGTCACAAAATGTAGTTTTAAGACGTTTTCAGGTGGGAATGTAGTTGTTTAAAGCTCAAATCTGTGGTTTATTTATAAAGAGAGCGCCTATTTAAAAAAAATAATCTTGTGTTTTTGGAGTTGTGAGATCCAGGCTATCACCGGGCAATCACTGCTCATAACCCCAGCGAAGGCAGCCTTTCCTCGGCCAGTCCTTCTGGCGTCTGCTGCTGGCTCTGATGTCCTGTAGTGGTTCGTCTTGTGTGGAACTAACGGGCGATCTTTGCTCTCATGAATATATAATTTGTTGTCTGCCAAATCGTTTTGACTGAGGGCAAAGAGAAGTTTCATAACTTTATATTTTAAGGATATTTAAACATACATGCAGTGAAGATAATGTAGGAGTTGCCTGGACCACATTTGTGTGGCTATTAATGCTTAATATATATGTTTAATGAAAATGAAAAGAGGCAGAGTGGTGTTTTATGACATATTTCTCCTGGAGTGCCTTGAACGCGCGTCAATTTCGCTTCCAGCGCTCGATTTCTACGCGCGCCAATTCTCTGCTGACGCGCGAATGCATTCAAAATGTACGCGCGTGAAACTAGACGCGGTAGACGCGATTTTGACGCTCAATTCGCGTTTGGTGTGAACACAGCATAAGATGCAGGGTGAAATCAAATCGCCGGCAGATCAGGCTGGGTTTACCCAGTCTACCGTTAAGCATGAAGGTATTATGCTATCATTTAAAGGTGGGGTGAAACACTCGGTTTCAGTCAATCTCATGTCAATCTTGAGTACCTATAGAGTAGTATCGCATCCTTCATATCTCCGAAAAGTCTTTAGTTTTATTATATTTATAAAAGAAAGATAGGCTGTGCCGAATCTTTCCAAAAAAAAAAACAGAGTGGCTGTGGAAGTATCGTGTAGGCGGAGCTAAAGAGTCACGAGCGCGTGCAGCTATTGCGTTGAGAATCTCTGAAAGCTGACATCCTTAAACGAAGAGAAAAAAAACGTTATCCTAAATAAACCATTGAGATCAATCAGATTTAGCCATACATATATGATCCAGAATCAGATCTAGAGGCTGAATTGAACAGGAGAAGCAGCAACGACGACTACAGCAGGACGTCTCAATGTACTATAACTTATATATGCTTAGCAGCTTGTCATGCTCGCGAGTTTTACAACATTTGTGTGTTTTTACTCGTGGTTTATGAGGACATAATTTGGTTTATCGACTGTATGCGATTTAATGTTAGCAGTAGCAAGCGGAACGGCTTTGCACGCCAGACTAGTGTGTGTTTACATAGAAAAAGAATGGAATAGTAGCGCATTTGAATTGATGAGTCGATAGCTAACAACACAAAGACATTTGAAGCAGTTTTACTCACCCCCTGCTTCCAACACATGACCGTGAACCTTAATCGCTGGGACTGCTCCATCTTTCAGCATTAGACGAGCTACAAATCTGGAGTTGAACTGTACCTTGTTTATAAACCATTGTCGCCGAAATTCAGGGAACAAACAAAAACACTTGCACAACTCCATTGCTGCTCCGGAAAAACAAACTCCATCCACTGTCCCATTAGCGCTGGGTTCTTTGGGAAGCTGTTCAGGGTTGTCTTGCCCTGACAACCAAAAACACACATCTTTGGTGACATTGTCGATTTTGTGAAGTCCTGTGACTGCAGCGCAGCCGGCTTCCCTAAAGCGTTTGCTCTCTCTCTCTAGTCGAGCGTGACATTCCGCCCTATCTGACGTCAGACATACACTCTGTAAAAAACTTTCCGAAACTGGAGAAACCGGAAGGAGTATTTTTGGCACAGAAATACTCCATCAAACGTCCAACCTTTTTTTTTTTTTTGAAGCTTTGTCCATGTTTAGGATGAAAATCCAGGTCTTTAACAGTGTAAAAACTCAGTATGCATGAACCCCCCCGCCACCCACCCACCCACCTTTAAGACATTTCTTATTAGGTCTATATAGCAACTTTTGGCATAAAGAGTTCTTTCAAATTGAGACAAGACAACCCAACAGGGTTTTTTTTTTTTTCACCTTTTTTTGAGTGCATGATGAATATCAATCAATAACAGTTTTTAAATAGGCACATGATGAATCCATCAAAATATTAAATAACCAAAAATAAGAGGAATTATATTACTCTTAAAAGTCTTATTTTAGACATAAATATTTTAGATGTTCTGATCTGATACATTTAATACATTTGTATTTGCTAATGCTGAAAGCTAATGACACTGGACAGAATGGACCGATCTGTGATGGGCTCGTCTGCTCCTCAGTCTGTTTTTCATGGATGAGGTACTCTTCCACTAGTTTGCCTGCATCGTATGATATGCCATAATAACTTCAACATGCCCCGCATTTAAGACAAAATTCAAATGATTCAAAATCATGCCTTCATTAGGCCTAATAGCAACAATTTCACAGTATTCTTGCAATTCCTTGCCATATACAGTATCATGCTTTGGCTTTGTTCACCCTCAGCTTTTACCAAAAAGTGGCACTTTTGCACTCTTACTACGCTTCAATTGTATTGTTGCAATGATAATAATATACAGAGGATAAATAGCCTAAACATGAGCATTTTTCTATAAATGACCAACAAGAAAGCATATAGGGGTGAGCGGGGCACAACCTAACGCGGTTAGTTGTAACCACACATGGTTTAAAGGTCCCGTTCTTCGTGTTTTTTTGAAGCTTTGATTGTGTTTACAGTGTGCAATATAACATGTGTTCATGTTTCGCGTGTAAAAAACACAGTATTTTTAACAAAATTTACTTATCTGTACACCGCTGTTTTCACTCTCCTAAAAACGGCTGATGACTTCCTTTATTCTATGAAGTCCCTCCTTCAAAAATATGTAACGAGTTCTGATTGTGCCAGCGGTTCTCGTGTTGTGATTTGACCGCAGCTTAGCAAACGTGGCACGGTTCCTGTGTTGTGATTCGACAGCAGCTTAGCGCACGTGGAAAGGTCACGCCTCTTAACGGGAGATATATGCGCTTAATGATCTCTACAGCGTCCCTGGGAAAGCCAAACAAAGGTGATTTGACTCCGGGATGAAAATAACAGCGTCTCGACAACATGGCGACAAACACAGTCAAACGCAACAATTCCTTTTCTCCACGCGACACGTCCTCTTCTCCACGTGGGACAGCAACAAGACCACGCCCCCTTTTTTCGCGTATTCTTGTGGGCGGAGGTTAGTCTGTTCTACTGTTCTACTGACGTAATTTATGAAGGAAGTACCAGGATGTAGTCCAAGCCAGCCGTTCGCTGTAGGCTTTGAAAGGGAACTTCTGTTAAATAAAATATCTCGCTTGGCATTGAACTTTGAGCTTTATAATTTTACAGGTATTATTTATGCTCTAACAGCAACATTACACACTAACTAAAGTTTGAACAATGGGATCACGAAGAACGGGACCTTTAAAACTTTCTACACATGCCAGCATGACGAAACTTAGTAATTTACTAGTTGCCATATCAACACTATATACTGGGGGGGAAAAATTCTGCAAAATTTAAAAATATTTGTTAAAAATAAAATAAAATATATTTTTCCAAAAATTGGAAGATATCTCAGTTTTTTTATGTTTATTTAAAATGAGACAAATCTGATATTATTTTAATCTTATATCTGTTATTTAACAGTTGAGACGGTTCTTTAATGCAGATCTAACCAGCAGAACACACGAGCCGGGTTTAAATCCTAGTTGTGCAGGTGGGGCATGTTATTATGGAATGCCAAGTCTGCCAAAATAAATATACATAGAAAGCAAAACAAAACAAAAAAAATATTTCTACATTTCTTTATTTTTACATTTATGTATTTTTACATTTCTTTGTCCGTAGGGTAATGAAGAGGGTGTGGTTTACCTTAGACATAGCAATCGAGCTCAGAGTATAGGTGAGGGCGAAGCGTTGAGGCCACAGTGTTATTTTTTTAGGTACTATGTATTTATTTATTTTTTAATTTTGGCACACTTGGCATTCCATATGTGGTCACACTGCATTACAATATGCTATTATATTCTATACTTTTATGAATTCTGTTGAGAAACCGTGAGAAAAAGGTGAATAAAGACTGGAAGTCAATGTTCAGAAATTATTAATTATTATTATGTTTTGAACTTTGAGCTGTATTTTACAATGTGTTTGTTGTCAATTTCAATTGTCAAATAGTTAATTTTTAATTATATATATTTTTTAAATATTATTTGATTAATGAAAAAGTTAATTGTATTTTATTGACAAAATATTTTAGTTTGTCTTATTGTCTTATTTTAGTTTATATTATTTCTATTATATCAGATAACATTTTAAGCTGTCATTTGGTCATGTTACAATGTGCCCCACCTATGGGGCATGTTGTCACATTTCACTTCCAGTCTTTTGGGGTAAATCAAGAAAAACGTATACACTGTATTAATGAAACAAAATCACATAAGTGTACTAGACGTGTGAAACTAATGTGGGAAAAAATAAATATTCGAAACTCCAAGTGAATTTACACAAACTGAGAAAGTCAAAAAGTGTTAGGTTGTGCCAGTTGTTAATGTAGGCTATTCAAACATTATGTTTTCCAACAGAAAATGTTTTACTGGCAGAACTGTCAGTGAAAAAGTAGTTCTTTTCAGTTTTGTGTTTGTGTCCCTCTTGTGGAGAGAATCTACATAATTTATTATCCTGTACAATTATACATTGCATTGACACACACTGAATCCAGTTGCTGGAATATTTGTCCGAATATCAAAACAGGAAAACGGATCATTTAACAAACGATTTATAAACTTACCACACTCAAAAAAATAATTTGTTGAAGCAGCGTCAAGTGGTTCCACACAACTATATTGTGTAATTTTTTTTTTACAAATAACAATTTAGTTATATGAACAAAAGAAAGTCAAGTAAAGCTGACAAAATGTATTTAAGTAAATACAAACCATTTGAATTTGTCACTGTTACATAATATTTATAAGTGCAGTTTACTTAATAATGTTGTGTTACATTTATAAAAGTTTATTATGTTAGGTGAACACATTTATTGATTTAATTTACCTTATTAAATTAACTTGCTCTACAAGTGTACGTGGAAAACTATTAAATAACAACAATTATATTTATAGAAACAAAATGCTAAAATAACTTAATTGAGAACAGGAAGTCCATCTAATAAATGTGTGTATGTGAGTGCCCACAGCCTAAACACAGGCACCACTCTTCTGCATAATGTTAACCACAAAATTACAGAAACTCCTCTAAATGTCCAACATAACTGAACATTAAACACTAACATAAACTAACAACATCTTTCCCTTTACTGAAAACCATAAAATAACTTTAAATTTGCTCTCCTAATGCAGTCCCTTGCAAAGCATGCTGGGAACTACAAATCCACTGTCCAGTTTGTTCGTTTCACTCAGCAATGTTAAGTTGACTGAACAAACACTTATTAAGTAAAGCTGACAATACTCATTTTTAGTAGAAACAACTCAGTAAATTTAAGTAAATTTAGTTACATGAGTTTTTTAAGTAAAGTGAACAAGGATGATTTGAGTGCAACTAACAACAGTGAAAGTTCATTTTTTTGAGTGCAGCCTCAAGGGCTGGCCAGCCTGTAAGGGAATATCCAGGGCACATTCCTTCAATCTGCACACAGACACATGTGTGATCGGGACAGGACAGAAAGCATGTGCAGCTCCTCTCTCCTGGAATATATACATAGGTACCATGACCTAAACGAGGACTTAAACTAGATTTTGTTCAATGGGTAATTCAGGTGAGTTACTGAGACAACCAAAATAAATATTCATAAATGATTGTTCTGTTTGTAATTCTTAGAAAAGGCATTCATATTTGTTCTCATAATGCGTTTGTCTCTAAAAAAAAACTCTTCGTCATAAATCTCATGCTTAATAGAAGTTCTGTTTATGGTTGTACCAAGCAAATGCCAGTCTGCAGGACTTCTTAATTAGAAAATCATATTTTAAATGTAGGATCTCTCTAGCATTTCCCCATCAGCGCTGTCGAAAACCTTTTTCTTTTCCCAGAAGTCTAACGAGTTTGCTGTGCCGAGTGTACAAAGTGTGTAATTATTAACTGAGGTGACATCTCTCATGCAGCCCAAACTCTGTCCTCAGTGGATCAGTGAAGCCTTTGTGTTTGCTGTGAAATAATGTCCACCCACACTTCTCTGCTCCACTTCTAATCTTTCCTTCAGCTTTCACAGTCCTTTCCAGAGCACACCAGCAGAATATCTGTAACGCTTGTCAGCACAGCCATTTGAAAATACGACCCTTGCCTCCTCTCCGAGTCTTAACTTTAGTGTTTATGTAGAGAGGAGGTACTGGAGGCTGTAAATTCACTGAATGACAGTAAAGTCAGCACAGAGCTTTTGGCTCCATTTGGTATCCCATCAGCTCTCTCTCTCTTCTCAGGGGTGTGTTGTGGCAGTCTGAAGGAGCAGAAGGGGCTGATGAAGATGGGCCTTAGTATGGTGTTATTAGGGCATGTGAACTTCCTGCTGGCTGCTCTGGTCCATGGTGTGGTGCTGAGACACTTCAGCCTGCAGCGGGGACAGGCCATGGAAAGCGCCATCTCTAACGTCATAGCCTTGACAGCGGGCCTGCTGGTGAGGCACGACATTATTGTAAAATAGGCAATTTGATCTTATCAACCAGAGGAATATTTTGTCCCTTCTTTTGCATACTGCAAGACAAGCCATTTGCTTACATATTTAACTAAAATAACCACATGTGCAGTTCATCATCATCATGTTCCACTAATATTTGACAACCAAGTGTCCAAATACTTTTTGTTGTAATCTAATGGTTTTTCATTTTGAAGCCTTTTAAAATAAATTTCACATTGTTTTCATTGTGTGTATATTAAGAGCAATGGCATTAGTTTATTTTTAAGTGTGGCTATTTTCTGAATATTTGCATTCAAATATTTTGGGGCTGAGAAGAAATTATAATATTGTACTGTTATATTTATCTAGGGTGTCATTATTGGGATACTGACTATTGTTCTGTCCAAAAATGGGAAGAACAGGATGCTGGTAAGTAAGAACTTTGTGCAAAAGTTATGTGTCTCAGTTATAACTGTAATTTGCCTTTTGTAATTAAAACCACACAGATTCTCTTGTAATGCTTAACAGACAAAACCTTTGAAACCTCAGGTCAGATTTCACTTTCAAATCAAAAGAAATAAGTCTATTTAAAGGCATAATATGTCATTTTTCGCAGCTAGGTCGCTTATTCAAAACAAACACGTATAGCTTATCGACGCCTTGATTTCGCTGAGCTTTTATTATCCAACAGATGACCGTTTCCGCCTTTTCCGGTCATGTGGAGTAACGCAGCACTGTTTTATCATATTAGATATATTTAAGTGTGTTGATGCTTGCTCTATGCTAGTTATGCTTTAATGCTACCCTGTGCGTTTGCTCAGCGGCTACTAAAAGATACTTATTGCACACTGCAGTAGCAAGATCAATATTAGACATGGTAAAACATGGTACTTGCGGTAAATCAAGAAAACGAGATTTAAACACTACTTCACAGACTACTGTGTTGAGCTATACAACAATGATTCGTTCCCTTTCGAGGGAACTCTCACTGCGTCGGAACGACACTTTGGGGATACTCCCTAAGCACTAGCGAATCGGAAGTCCGTATAGCCACTAAACCAATCTGATTGGCGTGCGTGATGACGTCATAGTGACGGCGTACCCGGAAGTATAAAGCGGGAGCCGGCGCACAGAAACGGCAGTTATTGCTCTTCAGCATAGCGCTCTCTGTTGAAATTGTCTGTCTATTTACTGTTGTTTGTCACAGTTGCAAAAGTGTGTGAATGAAAAGAAAGAATGGAAAAAGAATGTGAGAGAGTTTGAGCAGTGTGTGCATCTGTGTCCCTGCTTTATTCGGGCTCAGATGCACACCTGCTTTGTGTGCAGTGTCTGGGTGTTGAGCATGCTCGGGCAGTTCTCGAGGGAACTGCCTGTCAGTGAAAAAGCTGCTCACAATCAGACTGCTCCGCTCTCGGCTGGCCGTGTTCGATGAGGCCGGCCAGCTTTGTGAGCCCCAGGGTTCTGGACCCGCGATCGCTGAGGCGTCTCGGTGTCACAGACCATGGGGTTCACATAAGGACTTGTCAGCGGGATCTGGGACTGCTGCGGCACTTTCCCAATCCTTGTCTGACAGTTTTAAAGATCTTCCTCCCCGTGTGGAAGCCCGCGCTGCGGCTTCTTCCCCCGGGGTTGAGGATCTGATGCTTATTCTCTCCGGTTCCGAGGATCCGGATGAGTGGTGCATCAGGGCAGGTGGAGAAGCAGGAAGTGTTTCATCGCTTCATCCACTCGCCAAGAGGAGCTAATTGAGGTTTTGACTCGTGCGGTGACCAAATTGAAAATCAATTGGCCACAGGAAGTGCCGGAAGTTCAGCCACCTAGTAGGCTGGACGACCGGTTTCTTTCTCGCCGGGTCCAAACACCTCGCCGGGGTTTTTCCCGGACCTACACACCGAGGTGTGTAGGTCATGGAGGCCTGCACACATTATCTGTCTGGCAGGTCTACCAGGCTGACCTCCCGAAAGAGCTCAATGAGGGCGACGGTCCCTCTTCGGAGGATGTGCTGGAACTACGGAGGGCTGCAGATTTGTCTCTCCGCATCACCAGGGAGATGGCCCGTGCTATCGGCCGGGCCATGGCTTCTATGGTGATGGTGGAGAGGCATCTCTGGCTGAATCTGTCGGGGATGAGGGAGAAGGATAAGTCCTTCCTCCTAGACTCCCCGATTTCGCCTTCTGGTCTATTTGGTGACGCGGTTGAGACCGTTGTCGCCGGGTACCAGGAGGCGAAGATGCAGTCAGCGGCCTTCCGTCAGTGCCTCCCTCGCCACTCAGAGCCTGGGAAGGCGGCCCCTAGGGGGCAGCCTCAGCCGTCTGCCAGCTCCTCGCACCGGCAGGTGCAGAAAGAGAGCGTCGCCTCTAGAGCCCTTCCTCCAGGAGCCTGGCAACAGAGGCGGCGTTCTCACCAACAGTCCCAGCAGCGGTCTTTCGCTCCTGGAGGCGATCTGAGGAACGTACTCCAGGGCGGAAGGCTGCTGGGAAGAAGTCCTAGCTTCGGCTGGACTTCCAAGAGCGGTCCCCCCGCAGAGGAGCAACCGAGGTTGCTTCCTCTGCGGCGCTCCGGGGAAATCGAGGTAATCCCGCCGTCTATGACGCTTCGGGCCTCATCGATTTCCCGCGAACGCATGCTGCTCCAGCCGCCTCCGGAGGGACTTGCGGCTGGGCAGCTAACGCGTCCGCACATAGAGAATCGTTCCCAACCACTTCCTGCCGGTCATCCGCTTCAGGGGGTTGGGAACGAGGCTTGTGTAACACCCGAAGTTCTGGTTCCCTTGGTAGAGTATCTCGGCGCATGAAAATGCCTTCCGAATATTTCTACATGGGTCCTGCGTACTGTAGACAAAGAGCGGGGTCGGGTAGGGGAACTGATAAAATCCTTGCTGGCAAAGGAAGCCTTAGGGTGCGTTCCTCCGCCAGAGAGGAAGTCCGGGCTCTACAGCCGGTACTTTATAGTTCCCGAAAAGGATGGAGGTATTTGAATCGGTCTCCGAGGAGGCTCGGTTTCAAAATGCTCATGGTCTCCATCATCGTGAGTTAGATCCAGTTCGAGGACTGGTTCGTCACGGTAGGTCTGAGGGATGCATACTTCCATATCTTCATCCTTCCATGTCACAGGAAGTTCTTGAGGTTCGCTTTCGGGGGCGAGGCGTACCAATATCGAGTGCTTCCCTTCGGTCTAGCTCTTTCACCCACGCACATTCACAAGGTGCATGGATGCAGCTCTGGCTCTATTGAGACTCCAGGGCATCTGTGTGCTGAATTATCTCGACGACTGGCTCATATTGGCCCAGTCGTACGGGATGGCAGTTCGGCATTGAGGTGTCGCTCTGGCCCATATAAAGTGCTTGGGGCTGAGACGCAACACAAGAGGTGTGTTGACGCCGTCCCGGAGGACTACGGTTCTAGGGATCGTAGGGGACTCGACGACGATGCGGGCACAATTGTCTCCCGCGCGAGTCGAGACCATACTGGCGATGGTCTCAGAAATTAGGCTAGGCCACAGCATCACTGTAGAGCACTTTCAGGAAGTGCTGGGGCTCAGGGCAGCAGCATCCAACGGGATACCCTTTGGCCTGCTGTACATGAGACCTCCACAGTGGTGGCTGGAAACCAAGGGGTTTTCCCCCAGAGGGAATCCTTTCCATGTGATCAGGGTAACGTGCAGATGCCTTCGTTCCCTAGTCATATGGTAGAAACCTTGGTTTCTCCTTGCAGAGGACCAACTGAGGTTGTTTCCTCTGCGGCGCTCTGGGGGAAATCGATGTGGTAATCCCGCCGTCTATGACGCTTCGGGCCACATCAATTTCCCACGACCGCATGCTGCTCCAGCCGCCTCTGGAAAGACTTGAGGCTGGGCAGCTCGCGCATCCGCATGCGGAGAATCGTTCCCAACCACTTCCTGCCGGTCATCCGCTTCAGGGGGTTGGGGACGAGGCTTGTGTAGTACCCGACGCCAGCTGGGGCACAGGGCAGCAGCGTCCAACGTGATACCTTTTGGCCTGCTGCACATGAGACCCCTACAGTGGTGGCTGAAAACCAAGGGTTTTTCCCCCAGAGGGAATCCTTTCTGTATGATCAGGGTAACGCACAGATGCCTTCGTTCCCTAGTCATATGGAAGAAACCTTGGTCTCTGTCCCAGGGGCCAGTTTTGGGAGCGTCCTGTTGCCGGAAATCCGCTTCAACAGACGCCTTCCTCACTGGCTGGGGCGCGGTCATGGACGGCCGCTTTGGGGGAAAGTCCTAGCTTTGGCTGGACTTCTGAGAGCGGTTCCCCCCGTAGAGGGGCAACCGAGGTTGCTTCCTCTGCGGCGCTTCGGGGAAATCAATGTGGAACCCGCCGTCTATGACGCTTCGGGCCACATCGATTTTCAGCAAACGCATGCTCCTCCAGCCGCCTCTGGTAAGACCTGCGGCTGGGCAGCTTGTGCGTCCGCACATAGAGAATCATTCCCAACCACTTCCTGCCGGTCATCCGCTTCAGGGGGTTGGGGAGGAGGCTCGTGTAACACCCTGTCCTGATGACGCATCGTGTAAGTTAGAGACTCCGCTGTAAGACATCTAGCCTTTATTATGTATATCTATGCGTTGAACACCCTGTCCTGATGACGCAAGGGTTGCAACTATGGCAGCTGAAAAGGCCATTAGTTGTGTTGAATTTTCAGAATTTCAGAAGAATTTTCAGAGCCCGATGAAATCGATATAAATACGTGTTTAATACTGCAAAATGCGCTTGATGTTACAGTCACTGCACTGTCCAGAATAAAAGAGAACATCCCAATCGAGTCAAGGGATTTGTGGAAATTCGTGGTCCCTAATTATTGTGATCCAACATTGCCTCGCATTTCAGGATGAAAAGACATACATTTCAGGTGAAGGATAATCCACTTCTTATCTCCGAGATCTACACTCTAAAAACGTTTACTATGATTTACTCAATTTTTTTGGTGAAACATTTTTACACTAAAAAAATTTAAATTTTAAAGCAGTGTAATCAATTACATACACCGTATAAGTTGAACAAATGCGAGTAAAAAAATTACGTAGATCTGAGTAACTACATTTGGCACATTTACAAATAAAATTGAGTAGAAAAGGAAAAACATTTAAAAACCAATATTTATGAGTATAATATTAATATTAACTGTTTGTATTCATAGTAATATTAAGTTACTATAACATAACATTTAAGACCATTGGTGTTTTTTGGTTTGCTTTGTAGTGTGACATTATTCACAAGACAATTAAGATAATTTCCACCTTATAATCTCATAAAAATCTGTGAATAATGAGAAAATATCTTTCTCATTACTGTAATGCAAAATTGTGACAATGGTGTATGATATAATTTAAATTGTAAATATTTATCATTTAAATAAATTATTATTTATTATTATATTTCACCATAAATCTATTGAGAATAATGGGAGTTACAATATACCTCAATATGCTCAGACAAAATTCCAATACTGTATATTTAAGGGGAAATGTGTTTAATTGTCAATAGGCTATATAATATTATTTTACCTAAAAAAATAAGCTTCATATTCTTTATGTGAAATATAGTGTATTATTTTCTTCTTTTGATTTTGGGGTTAAAGGGTTAGCTCACCCAAAAATGAATATTCTGTCATTAATTACTTGCCCTCATGTCGTTCGACACCCGTAAGACCTCCGTTCATCTTCAGAACACAAATGAAGATATTTTTGTTGAAATCCGATGGCTCAGAAAGGCCTCCATTGACAGCAATGTAACTTGCACTCACATAAAAGGTACTAAAGACGTTGTTACAAAGTCCATCTCACTACAGTGGTTCTACAATAATTTTATGAAGCGGCGAGAATAGTTTTTGTGTACAAAAAAAATCGAAATAACGACATTATTCAACAAATTTCTGTCTTCCGCCTGGGCCTTTGACGTGACCTCACGAAGCACCACGATGCATGCGTGAGAATATGACGTAGAGCCGGCGTTCTGACACATGACCCGGAAGCGAGGAGCTTTGTTTACAAGCAGAGGAAGACGCGCTGTATCTAAGCTGTTGATTTCTATATTGATCGCGCTTTAGGTCTTGGATTAGTGGTCAAAATGGGGCTGAAGTATGCATTTCCTGGATGCCCGATCCATGAGAAAGGAACAAGTGCACGTCAAAGTGCCCTGTCACTTCTTGCTGAATAAAGTCGTTATTTCGATTTTTTTTGCACACAAAAACTATTCTCGTCGCTTCATAAAATTATTGTAGAACCACTGTAGTGCATGGACTTTGTAATGACGTCTTTAGTACCTTTTATGGGTCTTGTGAGTGCAAGTTGCATTGCTGCCAATGGAGGCCTTTCTGAGCCATCGGATTTCAACAAAAATATCTTAATTCGTGTTCCGAAGATGAACAAAGGTCTGTCGGGTGTCGAACGACATGAGGGTAAGTAATTAATAACAGAATTTTCCTTTTTGGGTAAACTAACCCTTTAAATGTGATGTTGAATATTATATTTGCATGAAATTCACCCTCTCATCATATATCATAGACTATTGCTCTAGATAAAAGAGGGATTTGTATTTTGTAAATCCATTTTTCCCTGCTGTTGATCCACAACAATTGCACAAATACCTGAGGAACATCAAAAAAGTTTTTTTTCAGGAAAGAGAACAAGCCCATGAAAGCGTTGTCATTGATTTATGTGTTTGTGCTTTCTGTCAGTTTCTTCTGTACGTTTTTCTCCCTCTTGCTTCTTTCTGCCTCAGTGGCACACACCTGCTTCCTCTCTCATTCATCAGGCTCACTAGCTTTGATCACGGGTTTGTCAGAGAGCTTGCATGTGCCTTCAGAGCTCAGAATTTACAAAACCCTGGTGATATAGACAAGCCTGCAGGGAAAATCCTTTGCCTGGCACTTGAGTTTAATTGTTTTTTGCTAATACTGTTAAAACGTCTCTCTTGTATTGTAGACCTTGTCACTGCTGGTGTTAAGTGCTGTAGCTGGTTTAGTGGCTGCCGCCTCAGTCATTGGACTGACGGTGTCCTTGGTAAAGACCATAATTCATGGCGACAAGAGACTACTCGCTTATTGTGGCTACAATGATGACAGGAGTCACCTAATCATCGCCAATGAGTGTCCTTTTGACCCTACTCGTATTTTTGTAAGTATACCAAAGGAGAAATGAGAGAAAATGTTGAATGGCTGTTGAAGAAATATGTGCATTTTTTAAGGTTGCAAATAGGTTTCTGGTTCACCAGTAATTATATTCTGGGTGCCTAAATATTAAAACTAAAGGTACACTATGTAACTTTTATTTTTGTTCAAAATGAACTACATTTAAATAATAAGTGACTATCAATCCTTCTTCCAAAATGTGTTTTTGATTTAAATACTGCAAAAAAATTGAAATTCCTATGTACATATGAGAAATTCCTGAACATATGAGTAAGGTATTTTATTGAACAGATAAATTGTCATATGTAGCTCTCTAACTATCACTATATAGGTGCATCTCAATAAATTAGAAAGATATTTCAAGCAGAAAATTAGAATATTACATGAAATCAATAAAAAAAAGGACTTTAAATACAGAAATGGTGGCACTCTGAAAAGTATAATCATGCACATGTACTCAGTACTTGGTTTGGGCTCCTTTTGCATGAATTACTGCCTCAATGCGGTGTGGCATGGATGCTATCAGCCTGTGGCAATGCTGAGGTGTTATGGAAGACCAGGATGCTTCAATAGCGGCCTTCAGCTCTTCTGCATTGTTCGGTCTCATGTCTCTCATCTTTCTCTTGGCAATGCCCCATAGATTCTCTATGGGGTTCAGGTCAGGCGAGATTGCTGGCCAATCAAGCACAGGAAACACATGGTCATTGAACCAGGTTTTGGTACTTTTTGGCAGTGTGGGCAGGTGCCAAGTCAGCATCTCCATAAAGCTTGTCTGCTCAAGGAAGCATGAAGTGCCCTAAAATGTCCTGGTAGACAGGTGCGTTGACTCTGGACTTAATAAAGCACAGTGGACCAACAGCAGCCAATGACATGGCTCCCCAAACCAACACAGACTGTGGAAACTTCACACTGGACTTCAAGCATCTAAGGCTGTGTGCCTCTCCATTCTTCCTCCAGACTCTGGGACCTTGGTTTCCAAAAGAAATGCAAAATTTGCTCTCATCAGAAGAGAAGACTGGACCACTGAGCAACAGACCAGTTCTTTATTTCTTTAGCCAAGGAAAGACGCTTCTGACGACATTTGAAGCCCATGTCCAGGATCCGTCTGTGTGTGGTGGCTCTTGATGCCTTAACTTCAGCCTCAATCCACTCCCCCACACATTTGAATGGCCTTTTCCTAATAATCTTCTCCAGGCTGCGGTCATCCCTGCAGCTTTTGTACCTTTTTTTTCTCCACACTTTTCCCTTCCACTTAACTTTCTATTAATGTGCTTTGATACAGCACTTTGAGAACATCCAACTTCTTTTGCAATTACATTTTGAGGCTTTCCCTCCTTGTGGAAGGTGTCAGTGATGGTTTTCTGCACAACTGTCAGGTCAGCATTCTTCCCCATTATTGTGAATTCTACTGAACCAGACTGAGAGACCGTTTAAAGGCTCAGGAACCCTTTGCAGATGTTTTGGATTAATTCAAAGGGTCAAAACAAAGTTACATAGTGTACCTTTAACTTTTATAATTGCTAAATATGTTTTTATTGGAGTTGCCAATGTTGATTAAACAGCAGTATTAAACTGCTGCTTTTGTGATGCAGTATTCTTGGATTTCATCAAATTTTGCTCATTAACTTAAAAGTCATAAATGTGCAGTTAGTTGTAGAAATAACCTTTTCTTCTGTCATAATCCCTATTTTTAGACAAGATATTCAAAGGAGCACAGTGGATCTAATCATTTTGTTCATAATGAGAATCTCTACTATTAAAAGTGCACTTAGCAATTTCTTCCTCATTAAAAAGTTTTACAGAGAGAAATTTATAGTAATGTGCATTTTCAAAATTAAGCAGCTTAATGGGAGCTGAGATCACATGATCAGCCAAAAACTACTTGTTTTATCCCAGTAACCCCACTGTTATTGGACATTAATTAATGGAATCAACTAATTATGGGAGAATGTAGGTAGCTGCAAACTTTTGCTTTTGTATATGGACCAGCAAACAACATAAAATAAAATACTTTATTATGTGTATGGTGAGTATACAGTATTATTTACAAAGAGTTTAAGAATGTTAGTAATTGTGTAGGTGATGTTAAATGTGCAGGTGAAATAAATCCAGTTTAAAAATGTAAAAAATTGACATTAAATGTATTTTAGGGAAAACTTGAATGAAATACAAATATGAAATTGTTTAAGATACAATATTTTTCTGTATTTTATGTTACCTCTTTTTCTCCGTTACCTCTCTCTCTCTCTCTCTCTCTCTCTCTCTCTCTCTCTCTCTCTCTCTCTCTCTCTCTCTCTCTCTCTCTCTCTCTCTCTCTCTCTCTCTCTCTCTCTCTCAGGGCACCACGATAGTCCTGTGGGTCCCATTGATTCTAATGAGTGCAGTGGAGATGGTGTTCTCATGCCGCTTATTTAAAGTCTCTATCTCCTACCTTTGTCAGCCCTGGTGCCTCCGCAAACAACATTTACAAGATGAGAGCAGACTGGTATGTAGGCTACATAAAATACAAAAATAATCAGCTCTTTAGCGTAGGTGGACTCATGCGGTCCTCCTAATAGATGCTTGAGAGAATACACGTGTGTGACTGACTCACGGGCACGCGTACGTGTGAGATTGAGAGGGTATTTTCGGTGAGTCATACTGCAGTCACACTGTAAATTGGCATCACTGTGTTTCTTTTCAGATGAAACCCCCGGGAGCGTCCGAGCCCCGCTACGCACTTCCATCGAGTCGTCGTGAAGGAGACGGGGAGCGGAGGTTGTCCGTTAGACCCCCAGAGCGGTCCAAGCCATCCTGCAACTCTCACCCGCACCGCTCTGCGTCCTCCGGCCAGTACCGCCAAAAGCCCTCCGCATCCCCATTCAACCGGGCGGCGCTGGAACGGGCCAGTATCTGGATCTGATTTTGAACCGAACCGTAGGCTCATTCGGGGCATTTTAAACTCTTTTGAAGACAGACGAATGTGCTTGTAGCCTACAGGTCTCATGCTTTGTCACTCATGGATCGTCACTTTGGATTGTCACAATACAATATACCTACATATTTAATAGAACCTGGTTTATGTTGTCTAGACTAGAGAGAGAAAAGTGAGTGTCAGGTTTTGCCCATAGGCTAGCTAATACTAAGCTGAAATCAACCACAACAGTAGTAGGCCTATATTAAACACAAATAGGCCTAATGAGAAAGGGGGAAAATTTGTTTCTGAGAACGTTAGCTAATATCATTAGCCGACTATAAAGTCAATTGAAAATCTCTACACTGTAAAAAAGAAAAGAAAAAAACCCTTGAAATTAACAGCTGTGGTTACCAGAAATTTACGGTAGCACTTTTAGGTTTTACAGATTTAACTTAAATTTACATTAAAAAAGGTATTTCATTCACTGATATAATGTTAACCTGGCTACTAATGTCTGTCTATACCTTTGTAATGCACTGACACAACCACTAAAATCAGGTGATGAGAAAGTCACATGATGAATTTAAGATCATCACAATCAACTTTCCCACAAGTTGAGTAGAAACTAAAATATAAAAGGTGCACAGTGTCAATCACACAAACACAAAACACCATCATGGTGGCACACATGACACTAAAGTAATGCCATAAACATTCATTTAGATGTAACACAAATCCATAATGTGCACTGATATCAATAACCTAAGAAGAAACAGTTATTTCAAAGAAAATACATCAAATGGGAAGTGGCAAGCAGGGAATTCTGGGAATGCAAATTTACGTTTTTTTCACTGTAAATTATACAATGACTTGTTCTTTTTCCACTTCCAAAAACGAAATGTTAACCAATTAACAGATTGTTACCATAGCATTTTAACAGGCTTAAAATAATTTTTTACACGATATTTTTTTTTTTACAGTGAAAGTGTGTTTGAGTGTGTTCATAGAGGAATAGATTATGAAGTGTTGTGCAAATATGTAAACTAATACTAAAGCCTGTAATATTCCATTAAATTATCACTGTGAAGTGAATATAACATTTTAAAATGCATGTATTTATATAACAAATTTGTTCCTTAGATCAGATTATTGCATTTGAAAAAAAATTCAGGGGTGCAAAAAATTGGCTTCATGAGTTGCAATTTTCAATTCAAAGAAAATTTGAATGCATTATGGGAAATTAAGTTTTCTCTATCTATCTATCTATCATCTATCTATCTATCTATCTATCTATCTATCTATCTATCTATCTATCTATCTATCTATCTATCTATCTATCTATCGCTTTTCTACTTAAATTACAATTAGGCTACATACATTTTTATTTTCATTACAACTTTTAAGTTCCTTACATCCCTATTCACATTGAATTTTGCATCCTGTTTGTTGCTGACAATCCAAACCATCATATTGGAATTTTAAAGGCATTCTCAATTCAACTCTGCATGGCACACAACCATGCTAAATACCTTTGCACTTTGTGATCACATGACCAGGTTGACCAATAAGTAAGAATCACTCTCAGGCGACATTCTAAACACAGAAGTATATTTTTCAACATCAGTAAAAGGGGACAATCATCATGTCCTCGCATGAGGTTTTCATGCAACATAATAGAGGAAAGTTGCCATAGAGGGTGCAGCATCAAATATGGTCTCGGTACAAATATGGAAGCAACATGGAAGCTACACATGTTTTGAGAGTGAGCATGTATCGAGTTCATGAGCTAATGTGTTTGTACAAAGCAGGAGCACCTGGAGAATTCAGGTCATGGAATGTCAGTCGTTGCATAAAACGAAAAGGAAACTCAAAGCAGTGGCGTTCTCTTTACACCTGTTCATTCAAAAGTGAAAATAAGCCCTTAGTGATCGCTTTCAGGATTCAAACTCTTTATCTAAAGGTGAGACATGATCATAAATTATAGTGTTGTACATTCCTGTCTATGCTGTTGATGGAAACCTATGCATGTGATTTTGAGTACCATACGATGCAGGATAAAGATGTCACGAGCTGCTTCAAATCAGGGTTCAAAAACGTACTTGCATACAAAGATATCGTATTGTAACTACACAAAGTGATACTATAAATTTAGCACAGACGCATACATACACCAGAACATGCAAACCTTCACTCTTGCGTACATACAAACGCGCATATAACCGCACGCACACAGATGAAGCGCTTCAAATGATATGTGCTACCAGTGTCTTCCATTCAAAACACAACAGAATGTATCCCCTGATGCAAAAATTTCCCACAATGCATTGAAAAGCCTTGAATTCATAACAACTTACTCATAATACATCACCAAGTGTCTCACATCTCAGTTCAACAGTAATAAAATCACCCAATGGTGAAAAACACCATAAAAATGCAAAAATAAATAAAGAAATATGGAAGCAAACCACATATTTACAACAACGACAACAAAAAATAAAATGAACAGATTTCAAGAATGGGATCCTCAGCCTTCTCTTTGTAAAATAAAGATCATGAGCGCCAGAGCAGAAAAAAATCCCAACATTCAGTCCACTGGGTCGATTGGAGACTAAGATTTGGATACTGTCTGAAGCTACATAATACTGCCGTAAGATGCATGTGAGTAAAAAGACGTCTGTTACTGCCTTCCTTTGTAGTTCTAATATGCATTTATACTGTATATACACATAAATATCAATATAAAAAGTAGATGGGGAACTGTGCCCTCACAAAACAAAGGGGAAGAGAAACAAAACAGCACAGATATTAAACACAAGAGATGTGAGGGGTGGGGAAGGTCATGAGCGCATGCAAGATTCCTAAAAAGGAATATTCCTTTCTTAAATCTCGACCTTTTTTTCTTTTTGTGGAGTCAAGCACTCCAGTAGCAGAGACAGAGACGGGTGACACACAGCAGACAGAGGATGTCTTGGCAGGTGTTGTCTTTGTTCTTCAGATGTACGCATGTCCTTTCTGGGAAAAACTGAAAGTAAAATTGTTGCACTTTTTTTTTCTTAAAACTCTTCCGTCTGGAACACAAATAAGAATGAGATGCAAGAGCTTTCATGCATTGAGTGCCGGTTGTCTGGAGTGACTCAAAACTGCGAAGCGCTGCTGGGGTCACACTGCAGTAGCCGTACAATGGAGGGATCACTTTTGGCACCTTTTATGAACTCTTCCAAAGACAACTTGCCTAGAAAGGGAAGACAGAAAGGGTGATGAGACTAGTTAAGAGAACACACTGCAAGACCTGACCTGACAATTGCTAAAAACTGGGTTCTTTGCATTTGCTAAGAGCTAGGTTTGATTAAGCGGAAAAAAAAAGAGAAAAAGAAAAGACATTTGAATTGCGATATGATAGTTCTACGGAGCCCCTAAAGGGACATGGTGAAGAAAAAATAAATTAGATGGAGAAAAAGATTATGTCAATATTTTTGCTTGCTCTCGCAAATGTTTTGCGTTCCCCCAAGTAACTTTGTAGCCTAGAAATCTAGACGCACCCTAGCGACAGCAAATCGAATTTGCAGCCAGGGTTGTCTAGCAACTCTCCGTTGGCTTGTGAGCTGGAAAAACCAAACTCTGGTCAGGCCAATCAAATCGTGTATAGAGTCGGTGGGCGGGCTTAACATAATTACGGCAGAGTTGCGGCGGTTCCGCGTGCTACTCGTAAACAAAGAAGCTGGCGAACAGCAGCCTTCTGAATCGGCTTTAGCCGCGACTCTGGAAGACTTGGAGTTAAGCTTTTCTTTGAGAAAAGAACAAAGAACGGCACTGAAGTCATTCTTTAAAAAAGGAAGATGTGTTCAGAGTTTTGCAGACCGGATACGGTGAAAGTTTAATCTATCAACCATCTCTGCTTCACCTTCTTTGTTACTCTGGTTGGTTGTAGCGCTATCCTATTGCATGCAGAGGGAATTTGAAAGACAACCGTTTTTCCCGCCTCTCGGATTGAGCCCTGCCAATGGTGAGTTCCCAGACCCAACATCTTGATGTGGGTATGGCTTGTCAGGCTAGTAACTTTGCGCTCCCTCTCAAAAACATTTGCGTTCCACCGACAAACTTTGCGTTCAAAACTTTATCATCGTTTCTCAGGGGAGCGCAAAGGTTTTGAGAACGAAAGCAAAGTATCTTGGGGAAATGCAAAACGTTTTGTGAGAGAGGGAGGGGAGGAACACAAAGGTTTTGCGAGAGAATGCAACATTTGCTCGGGGGAACGTAAAACGCTTTGCACGAGAACGCAAAGTTTCTCAAGGGAACAGAAAACATTTTGTGAGCAAACGCAAGATTTCTCCTGGGAACAGCAAACATTTTGCAATAGAAAGCAGAGTTTCTCGGGGGAATGCAAAACGTATGCTAGAGATCGCAATAGCATTGACTTATTATTTTTCCTCCCATTTTTTTCCACCACCATGTCCCTTTTTAGGGGCTCCGTAAAGTTCAACTTGAAAGTGAACTTGAATATTATTACAATTTAAAATAACTATTTCGCTTTTTAAGCAGGCTCTATCAGCAGCCATTTTTCTAGTCTTCAGTCACATGATCCTTCAGAAACCATTCTAATATACCGGTGTGCTTCTCAAGATATACTGCTTATTATTATCAATGTTGAAAAAAGTTGTGCTGCTTAATATTTTTGTGGAAACCGATATCTTTTTTTAGATAAATAGTAAGTTCAAAAGAACAGCACTTATTTGATATAAATCTGTACTATTTAAATAAATATGATTAATATTTATATAAATAAATAAATAAATAAAAAACATTACATGTCTTTACTGTCACTTTACGGATAAATTGAATGCATCCTTTTATTAAACTTTTGAATGCAAGTGCACAATTAGGTGCTGCGCCACATTCTCAAGCCATTGTTCTGGTGGAAAACAGTTTACTGGTTACAGTATTTTGTGCACCAGTGCCACATTATTTGAATTTATAAAGTATACATTTATATCACTTTTTGAAAAAAAAAAAAAAAAAATAGATAAACCAAACATTCTTATGCACCACCTTGAGACTGCTGAAAATGCCACCTCATGCAGCCCACACATGCTCTGTGTGCGTGCATACTATACATTTATTTAAAATAAATCACATTTGCTAATCACACCAGGCCATTTTGTGATTTCAATTCAAAATGAATTCAAGAATCGGTCCAAATTTTACCATCATTGTTCAGGTCCATTTGTCTGAATATCTTATCCGTCCTCTTCTCTGGTGTGGATTCATCCTCAGGCATTTTCATCACCGATGACACCATTTTATAAATGGCCTGTTGAGAGATATGAATAATGAACCAGGTTAAAGAAAATATCTAAATTATCAGTAGACCACCTTTATCTGTATACTCTGTTCAATCCGTATTTCATCCTGCACCGAGATTCTACATGAGCCATGAAGTAGAAAGCAAACTCAAGCAGGGAAACTTCATAGGCTTTTTCAGCTCATTGACCACTAAATCAGAGATGTCGGTTTTAAGTCAATAAATTATTTTTGAGGGATAATGATATTCACAGTTGGGCAGACTGCTGGTGCCGTACTCTCGGCTAAGCCCTCCACCTTTTAAAAGCAGCGGCCGTGATAAAATATGCAGCACGCTTCAATCTCTGAGTGCCAGCCAACTGTAACCTCCATGAGCTCGCGGATAATCCCACCGTTCTGCACACACAGGGATAAACCCCCGGTTAAATTTAACTTGTTAATCCAACAGAGAAACGAGCCAGCGCGGGTGCTGCAGCCCTCCCCTATCGCCGCGATCTTCCCCACAGGCTTCGCCAGTCAGGCGTCGCACAGAACGGAGTTTTGCCCAGCCTGGTTGAGGGAGACTGGTACCAATTGAGCATGCTAAGCACATGCTAATAGCTTCTCTACTCCCACAGCACAGGCTGACAGGGGAGCATTCATCTGGGACAGCACGCTATTATATTGGTGCTTGATCTCTCCACCAGGGGTCAGGCTTCTCATCTGTGTGCTTTCTGCAAGATTATGAAGCCCTGTACTGTACTTAGAAGTCACTGCTGGTTTATAAGGAGAATGGGTTTCTGAGTTTGAAATAGAAGCTTACTTGCTCGCTATTTGAAAAAATATATGCAATTTTAAATGTTTAAAAAAATTCATTAGTCAATACAATTCTCTTTTTCCCCCCGAACCAGATGATGTGGTATAGCCTATACACAGTAGCCTATACTGTACTATACTAACTGTACTAACTGACATAGTAATATTTTATGGTAGTATGCATACTACCAGTGAACAGTGTCGGTTTATGATCAATGGTGCTGATCAATTTGAATCATTATGAGAAACAACAAAGGAGAGAAAATATTGGGGCTGCAGTAAAAGCATGAAAGGCTATGTGCACTGATAATAAGTATCATATTAGGTAGAATAAAACTGCTCAACATAAATTAAATATTTTGATTATTTAATTTCATAAAAGATAAAAGCAAATGTTTTTCTTTCATCCAGCAATCACAAAGTCACTCAAGTCAACAAACAAGAGGATTTCTTGATCCATAATTTGTGAGATGCTATCTGTCAAATTCTAACCATCATAAGACTAATGTGCTCAATAAAACGCATGACAAAAATAAAACAAAATGAGAACATACAATAAATAAATCTGTATCTAACATTTGTAAAGACTTTCTAAATGTATTTAATATTTTAATTTTCACATACTGTGAATATACTGTATACAGTACAACTTTTTAAAATGTTCAAATGTTATCATGTTTGTGCTTTTGGAAAATTATATTTGCTATCCTTAATTGGGCTTATTATTATTTTACATTTTAGGCTAATTTTGAGCACAAACATTTATTCATATCACTGTCTTTCACGTAACTGATATAATGAAGATGTATATGTGGGAATTACTTCATTGTGACAGCTGACATTTAAAATTGTGTGCAAAACAATCCCGAGTTTTAAACATGCTGTGAAACGGCGTCATTTCCGGGAACAACTCCAGGACAAAAAAAAACGTGACGCATGGTTACCCTGTTGAAAAAGCCTAAAGGTCCGTTCACATCAAGGATGATAACTATAACTATAAAGATATAGTTCTAAAAATCTGATATATAAAAGCATAGCAGAGTACACACCACAATTAAAAAGGTCAAAGAGAAACAATATAGTTGGAATCAGTTTCAAAACGATTTTTTCCAGCTGATGAATAAAAACAATGAGAGCCAATCAAAATCCACCAAACTTTCAAGAGCTCGAGCATTTAAAGTGGCAGACAACAAAACAGAACAATATTGTCTGCTGGTGTGGAAGCTATCGTTCTTGGTGTGAACGGGCCTGTTAGCTGGTCTGACCAATCTGGTTAGGCCAGTCAGTTTTGGTAGTTTGACCGCTTGTCAGCTGGTAAAGCTGGAAGACCAGCTGGCCAACCAACTAAACATCAGTTTGTCAAGCTAACTAAAAGTTCAGGATTATTGTGCACACTAACATTGACAGTTAGCATTTTAGCAGCATCAAACGTCTAATCTCCAAATAATCCATAGGCCTGCTTGCTTATCAAAATCATCACAACATTGAGAAAATCAGCGTATGGTTGCAATATACAGTACGTTTGCTTTATTTTAAGAGTGGATACATAGTGTAGACTACAGCACAAGCATCGCAGAATGATTCTGACCTGCACAATCTCTAGCATTTCATCACGGCTGATGTAACCGTTGCCGTCCAGATCGTACATGCTGAAGGCCCACTTCAGCTTCTGCTCCAGTTTCCCCCGTGATGTCACGCTCAGAGCAATGATGAACTCCCGGAAGTCGATGGTCCCATCGTTGTTGGTGTCAAACGTACGGAAGACGTGCTCAGCGAACTTAGAGGCATCACCGTATGGGAAGAAGTTGGCATAGATCTTCTTAAATTCTTCAACGTTCAAATGCCCACTGGGACAGTCTTTGAGGAACCCCTGTTTAGAGTGAACAACATATATTTCCATTACTGGCATGCTTTAAGTGGCTTCTTTATTAGAATATGACATCTCAGGTCAGAAATACAAGCATTCCAAAACCCCCAAACTCATAATGATGCTGTAATTTTCACTAAGGCTATGTCTGAAGGTTGAGCGTTATTATAATGCCAAATGTCAAAAGTGCATTCTTTATTTCGCATTTTCATCTGTCAGTCATGGAAGCCTATTCTGGTTTATACAGCCAGAAGCGTTTAATACACAATGACAATGTTTAATACAGGAGCAAAGAGAATTCAATTCTAGCACAAGAGGATGGAGAGATTCATGAGTGCACAGGGCAAACGTTTGAGAGGCAATTCATAAAAGAGCACTGCATATTTGAGAGCATGAGTCCAGTTTTGCATGTTAGGAAATCTGAATGTAAGCGAGAGAATCACACTTGTGAATTACATGGATGTACTCTTATGTTACAATAAGGTTTTTATTTTTTTTACATTTGGCAGTATAATAATGCCATAGAAGATCTATTGCTGCATTCACGTCCTCGTGGGAAATCAGAATTATGACATGATGTGTGTTCAAGTGATTTTTTTAATACTAAAATAAACTAGCTGGACAATTCAGTATTTCTTTCTTATTTAATTTCCCAATAAAGACAGGAAACATTTTAGGCACATAATGAAACGCAAAGGATGCACATTAGTTGTGTAATTGTATAATCTGTGTATTTTATCAGTCGTGTGCCTCAGAAAATGATTTGAAATATAGTTTGATTGCACAAGCCTGTCAGACCATAAATTGCATCTACACTACACAAAATGTGTACAAACTACACAAACTAACAGTCATTTTCATCAGTACTTGAATGCACAATATGATCTGAACCTTTTCAGCCCCAGAGACTCCGTGGCTCATGATACAGTAGCTTAAATTTACATACATATGCCCTTAACCTTAACCTTCTGGCACAAGGGGAATTCTGGGGCAACCCACCCTGGGATACATATTTACTGTAAGCCATTTCCCATGAACACCACTTATAGAGACATACACTAAATGCTATATTTAACCTTTTTGGGAAAGGGTTGCTGTTTTCATGTTCAAATATGCATATGGATAAATACCATACACTCTCAGAAAAGAATGTGCAAACATTTTACCTTTAGGGAACTTTGCCACTAATTAACCCGTAAAAGGTTCATGGTATTACCTTAAGGGTAAATATTACTATTATTAATATTCACCTTTTAGGGGTAGATAAGGTTTAAAGTTCCTTTAAGGGTACTACTCCAGTGACAACTGTTGTATCCCTAAAGGTACAATTTTTGCACATTTTGTCTGACAGTATGGTGGAGAGCCATTTGCATGAGACAATATTTCCGTTAACAAAGTCCAATCATCTAACTTCCATGTAGAGTAAACAGGGGCCCAAAAGTGTTTGGAATCAAAGTCGCACATTGCAAAAATGATTTTCCTACTTTCCTACTAGTCTTTTTGTCTTGGTTCTCCAGTACAAATATCTAAACGTTCTCAAACCAAGATACATTTCCTTGAGAAGCAAAACAAGTTGAGATATAGACCAATTTGGTGTGTGCAAACAGCAATGACGCAGAAAATGACAGCTCTGCCGTAGCAGTCTATGGAAGCTGGATTATTTGTAGGATATAAACTTGTTACTTTGTCATTTTCCTCAGAACTGTGAGTTTATATCCTGCAATTCAGACTTTTTTCCCCCTCAGAATGTGGTATAAACTCACAATTGCGAGTTATATAGTCTGAATTGGGAGATATAAATAGATAAAAATGTTATAGGCCTATGTTTAAATATTATTTCATGCTGTAACTGTATTGCTAACACATTATGCCCCTTGTGAACTGCATATGTGAATATTACATAGATCTGTTGTTTATATCAAAGTCTTGCTTTAATAGTAGACTAATCATCGCAGGTTTCATCAGTCCAGTCTGTCCGTTTAATGACTTGGAACCATAAATGTCTGCGTTTAGCTTCAAAAGGCATCTTTGACAATGGTATACTCTATAAAAAATGACGACCATCTTTTATTTGTATTCCGATTCTAACATCCAAAGACATTTCATCTTATTTTGTTGATTTTGCCTGTTCTTTTCCAGGTGTTACCACTGTTTTTCTGCCACCACAATGCGCATGCAGCTGCAAGTGACATAACTGTGACGTCTGCTCCAAATTGGTCTATTAAGCTTTGTTTGCTTAAAAAGTGAATCAAATTGGGGGGTATTGGTCTTATTGGTTTATTTAAAGGAACACGGCGACTTTTTGGGACTTTACCATAAAATTACAATTCACCGTATCCCCCAGAGTTAGATAAATCCATACATACCATTCTCATCTCCGTGCGTGCCATAACTCTGTCTGACGCACTCACCGCTAGCCTAGCTTAGCACAAAGACTGAAGGTAAACGGCTCGAGCTAGCCTACTGCTCAATAATTGTCAAAATGACGCCAACATTTTCCTATTTACATGTTGTGATGTGTATAGTTACATCGTGTACTAAGACCGACGAAAATTGAAAAGTCGCGATTTTCTAGACCGGTATGGCTAGGGACTCTCTCATTCCTGTGTAATATCAATGCGCCGCTGCACCCATGGTAATAAGCGCGGTAAAAGTAAACTGTTTGCAAATAATACATATTTTTAAATATGCACACATTCACTCTTATTTTCGTCTGCCTGATCTTGTCACGTCAAATGTCATATTTACAATTCAAAATGGTGAAATTGGTGAAAAGTAGTTTGCATCACTTGATATTACTGTTGGTCGCTGAACGTTTTTATTGTAAAACAGTTGTCAAATATTAAATGTTTAGCTACTTACACAATTTGGCCATTTCTAATTATTTGGGGGGACTTGTCCCCCTCAATGTCTATGGTGGTTACGGCCCTGCTGGACAACAAGACAAAAATACTGAGTAAGGCCCCAATCACACAGAACGCGTTTTTCAAGTCTGAAAATGCGAGTCACGCCGCACTGCCTTTTTTGGTTGACGTTTTTTAATTTAGAAAATAGCAGTGCGCTGTTTTTTTTTATTTTATGTTTCTAGGCAACCCCCCGAATCCGCTGTGCTGTCAGTCTAATTAAGATAACCATCACCACAACAGAAAGCCCACCTCTCCATTCATTCGATTGGACAATGGGGAAAAAACGCAATGACGCTGGGCGCTTTTCTGAAAAAAGGCACCTCCCGCTGCGAAAACGCATTCTGTGTGATCGAAGCCTAAGAAATTTTTTTTTTTGCAGTGCACTTAAAAATGTATAATTGTCACTGCATCAGATAACTCTATATGTAAATGTAAATAAATGTACTACATCAAAACCAAGTGGCATTTATTATAAAGGATATTTCAAGATGTTCCGACCTTGTACCACTCCTGCAGCTCGTGGTCAGTGAACTCCGTGTTCTCCCTCAGGTCCTGTAGCATCTCGGGCCTGAGTTTGCTGTTCTGTTTTCCCATAATGATACGTCTCTGTATGCGCAGTGACAATACCAAGGCCCCGGGTCAGACCTGTTGACAAAGATGATACGAGGATCAATGAGGTGAGACCCATTTAGAGTAGTTTACGAGTTCAAGTGATGAGAAGGAGTTTTAGTTATAAGGTCAGGGGTCAAGTGATTAGATGCCGTCATGGTATTGTGAACATGAAATTTAAGCTAATTAAAAAACCACAAGCTTCTTCCAAATCTTAACGTGTGTTTGAACTCTCTTGCTCTGGTGTGACACCCATCGAGGCTCAGTGAACTCTAATGTCTCCCCTGACATTACATGGATAATTAGAGCCAATGTGTTGGTGTGTGATGTTGGTATATGTGTGTGTATGAACATATCCATTAGTGAATTAATAGCACCCTTCTGGGCTGACTCATTCTCACATCCTGAGTACAAAAAGTGCTCTGATAAAAATACATAAACGTCCTTATGCTGTTAATAAACGCTGCAAAAGGAAATGTACAAATGAATCGGTCCAAATGTGAGGTAGAAAAACAGCTGTTCTCCCATGATGTTTAGAGAGCACTGCCTTGCCTAATTAATAAGAGAGCCGCCCACAATTACTGCGAGACGGGCAGCGATCCGAGGCCAAGCAGTGCACCGCGGCAAAAACACTGGAGGAGGATGAGTACACACAAACAAGACTCTCCAAGATATATAAAAAAAAGGATCCAGCACTGAGCACTAGGCACATTTATCTCAAATGCAAAGGGAGCGGTGCGCGCTCAATGAAGAACGATTATATGACAGTAGGCCTATGTGATAGAGGCAAAAGCCTGGTTAGAGTTTAAGCTAAATTACCTTACATAAGCATCGAGAAAAAGAACATCCTCCAAACTGTATCACTTTCAGGGAGGCTAATTTTTGCACGATTACGGATGATAGCAGCCTGTCTGATTTGATTTTCCACCCCATGCTGAGTATGCGTATTCTCGGGAGAGAAAAAAACCCACCAGAGAGAGATCAGATGAAGAAAACCTAATTTAAAGCTACTTTTTTAGCTCTCCATAAGCATGATCTGGGGGAGGAGTCATCGTTTTACGAAAGGCCACTGATGAAGTTCATATTAGTTCAGGGGCATGGCAAGGGGTGGGTCTACAATAAGAACAGCCAATAAAAAAACAGTAAAAGTTTCTGCTTAGATTTTCTCTGTACATTTTGTGCTATTTTAAACTCTTGCATTTAGAAGAGGCATGATCAAGAAAATGCAGTCATTATTTACCATCACATGTTCCAAACCTGACTTTATTTTTTCTACGTAACACAAAAGACGATATTTTGAAAAATGTTTTGTTGTCAATTTATTTTGGACCCCATTGACTTTCATTGTATGCAAAAAGCATTTCTTCAAAATATCTTGTTTTATGTTCCACAGAAAGTAAGAAAGTAATGTACAGTAGGTTTATGACGACATGAGGGTGAGTAAATGATTTTAAATAAAATTTTTTGGGTGAATTATAAAATCTTGATGTTTTAAGAAATTAATAGGGATGCACCGATACCACTTTTTTTCAGACCAAGTACAAGTACAAGTACTTACATTTGGGTACTTGCCGATACCAAGTACTGATACGAGTACTTAATAATACCATTACAGTTCTTCTAACAATGTTTTATTTTCATCAGATGTTTTTCACTTTCTGATTGTAACAAAGTAAATACACAAATTGATGCTGTTGCTGACATTTTAATATTCAACTTGGTGTTTTCCTAAACAAACATGGCACTGCTGCCCATTTCACATAAATGTAACTCTAGTGGATTCCAGCACCACTCAACATAGTAGCAGAACAACTGAATTAAATTATTATACATTATCATAGCCATACAGCCCCTTTCGGAAAAATGAGTGGCAGGTTCTTTTTGATGAAAAGAAGCTTCTCTGCATTATCAGCAATGAGCCGGTTTCTGTTTTCATCTACAATGTGTGTCACTGAGCTAACTTAGGGATGTGCGAGACTAATCGATTAAACGTTAGTGCTGACTTGGAAAATACTAGTCGCTTACATTTTTTTGTGCACATTTAAGGTTTTGCTTTATATATATATATATATATATATATATATATATATATATATATATATATATATATATATATATATATATATATATATATTTTTTTTTTTTTTTTTTTTTTTTTTCCAAAGGCTATGTTTAAATGACTGTCGTGTAAATGTTATATCTTGAAATGAATATATTATTTTGAAAAGTGTATATTTGCAGCAAAACAAAATAATTTAATTTTACCTCAGGTTTTGCATGCGTTGGTTTTCTCTGGCGCTTAGATAAATCTCCACTCGGGTGAAGGAGGATTTTGAAAGCTTATACAAAACTTTTCCATTTTCTTCCATGTCATGTCAAACTAGTATAACAATTAAGCTTGCTTAGGATTGTTATAGTACTACCGGGGTTAGGCTAGTCACATCCCTACTAAACAGCCCTTCACTTTCAGCACTCACTACCGAGTGGTATCTGCCTCACGAGCGGTTAAACTGGGTTTATACTCTAGCGTTCGGATGCGCGCGGCAAAAATGAAGCCATATTATGGCTGTCGTGCGATTTGAGAGCGCGAGACCCCTTTGCACTTGGCGCGACGGTGTGCGGGTGTGCACGGCGAATCATGTAACTTTCCGCGCGGCTCCGCATCCGAAGATGCGTTGCCATAAAGTGGTATCGGGTGCGGTTGTATCGGGGTAGTTTTACCAGTACGAGTACGAGTAATTCATAACAGTATCGGACCGACACGGTGCATCCCTAGAAATTAAATAACTATAACTAAATAAATATGAATGCTGTAAAATTGTTATTATTATATTATTTTATATTTTACAGTTAAATATTACAATAGTAATTATAGTTAATATTTATTTGTTTATTTATTATTATTATATCACAAATTATGCAGCCCTAAAAACAAGCACAGCAAACTTAGTGGGTTTTTTTATTATTCATTTTGTTATAAATTATTGTAATTTTTAAAAGGTTTTCCCCTAAATCGTGCAGCCCTAACTTAGATAGTAGTGTTCATACATTTCAAAGGACATTCAAAATCTGTGCCTTTTCTTGCAAACTCCTTGCTACTGGTTTTGTCAACCATCCCCCATCCCCCCTGTCAGGCTCCGAGGTTTAAAAAGTCTTCAACCTCAGCCTAGTCCTGTGATTAAATGTCCCAAAAACTTTATGCTTATAGCTAGAGGCTGATCTCCAGACTTGGCCATTTAGGGTTGAAGCTACAGCAAATGATTTAGCACAGAGATCACAACGAGGCCAACGAGGGAGTGTGTGAGTGTGGGGAGGGGGGTGGTTGAGAGAAAAAATAACAACAATGGCAAGAATGCAGAGCAGGAGCAGCTTACACTGGCGGGAGGCCCAGTGGTGATGAAAGAGCATCACCACTCAGTGTTGGTGTTGGACTGACCAGCAGACGCGCAAATGGCTCTGTGCCGTGCCTGTTGTTTTCATTATGCCGTCTTGAGTTTGTGCCTTAACCAGCCCTGTGGACATTTGCTGGATTTCTACAGGATTTGCGCTCTATGTTGCCCTTCTACAAGAACCAGAAAATTGAGAGACAATGTAAAACTGAAACTGCAGGACGAAGTAATTGTGTCTGCAACTGGGAAGCAGTGCAATGTCAAATGACATGTCTCTCTCTGTGTAGCAGACACCTTGCTGATATACTGAAAGCAGTGCCGTTCCCCAGGGCTTGAATGCCATCACTCACACTGGGCCATGTCACGCTAGTTTTAGCACTCTACACTCATTAGACTTTATAAAAGAAGGCTGAACTGATCCTGGTTTAAAGAAGAAAAAAAAGTCCTTAGCTCCAGCCAAGACGAGTGGAACAAAAGACATCTGGAGAAAGGCGATGGCAATATACTGTATAAAGAATGTAGTGACTTCATCCACTTACATTTTCTCACATAACTGTCCCTTGGCCAATTCCAAAGGGAAAATCACAAGTGAGATCTTGTTTCTCCTAGAGAGGAGGTTAAATATCCTGCCTCTTAGAATTTTCTCCTTTCTCCTCCCTGGTTTTCAACAAACTGATCATGTTTTAACGTGCAAATGTTTAAAAGTTTGAGGTCTGTACTCTGTAGGACTTTTAAAACAGTAAGACAGTAGAAACAGTAATATTGAGAAATATTATTACATAGCTGTTTTCTATTTTAATATATTTTAAAATGTAACTTATTTCTGTGATGGTAAAGCTACATTTTCAGCATCATTACTCCAGTCTTAAGTGCCACGTGATCCTTCAGAAATCATTCTAATATGCTGATCAGTGATGCGCGGGTCAATGTATAAGCAACCCGCACCCGACCGACGTTTTCAACTAACCCGCCCGCAACTCGGACCGCAAAAAAAAAAAGAAGAAAATATTGTACCCGACCCGCTTCCTGACCCGCATTTTTTAAAAGTAGTAAATGCTCATCGTAGCGTCATTGGGCCATTGAGAAAATGTTTCAGGCCCTGACGTGGTGCATTTACATTTTTTGCACCGCAATACATTTTTTATCAGGTTCAAAAGACAGGATTTATTTGAAATATAAATATTTTCTAACATTATAAAAGTCATTACTTGGTGAAATAATGTAGACTACAGAGATGAATCATTCAGAGTAATACCAAGCCAGAGCATGAAGAAAGGAAATGGGATCATTTCTGTTTTCATGTGGTCTTTGAGCCTTTTGAGTTATGAACGAGCAACCTCAGAGCAATAAAATTTGAAAATCTGTAAAAGCCTGCAAAATACAAAAGTGCCCAAAAACACAAATTACAAACAAAGCTTATTTATGACATAGTGGGACAAGTGCTCTTGAAAACCCCTGATGACAGCAAATACAAGAAAGTCGGATATGCCGAAGCCCGCTCCCCCCCCCCACGCAAACTCAAAACAGAATTTCTACTTTTCTTGTTCTTTGCAGTTTCTCTTGTTCTTCCTTCTGGATGTTTGAGCTTAAGGGGTAATCCTCTCTATCTCCACAGTGTCCCACATGTGTTAGTGGTTGTTCTGACTGTTAAAATCCAGGACAGCCTTCCCACCCCATCCTGCAGACAGCTGTTCCTCTCCTCTATGTGGGTCAGCAACATCTAGACTGCTAAACCAGCTGTGGCGGGATGGATGAATGAAGAGGAGGGTAATGCTGTGCTCTCTGGGAAAAAGGCAGAGGTGAAAATTCACCAAGAACTGCACTGTTTGTTTTCCGTTTACACAATGCTGCATCCGCACCACAAGGTGTCCCTATAGTGCCAACTGCAGTACCACTCAGCACAACATAAACAAAAAAGTCTTTAAGCACAGTCCCAAGTAGGCATGTTTGCGCTGACAAGAAAGACTTTATTTAAATAATCAGCTCATTTATTGCTCGTTTAAACCAGATTGCGGGCGGTTTGTGTACCGCATTCAAAAGTGCCACAACTGTTCAGTGAAATCGCCCCAGAGTTGTGGCTGTTGTTGTTGTTGTGTGGGAAAGCCTGAGGGCTGAAGAGGCTGAATATCTGAAACACAAGAGCCTCATTAAAATCCCTGGCAGCAAGAGAGTGGACAGTGAATGAGCCACTGCACACCAGTGAAATAAAAGTGTAAGGCCGAGAGGAGAAAAGAGAAATGAAAGGAGGGAGTTAAGAGTGCATCAGAGGAGGGGAGAAAGAGTATCTTATTCCTGCATCTATAAAAAGGCAGAGGAAAGAGGATGACAGAATTGATTTTTCTCCCCGCTCCTGCATTTCTATCTCTCATCCATTTAAGAGAAACAGAGGTAATCAGAGAATCAATCTGACCCGACAAGCGACTTTTGATCTCTCTAAATCAGCCGCCATCTCTTTCTCTGCCTCTTCCTTTATAATCCGCCAGCTCTATCCATTCCTTCATTTTTTTTTGCTTAAGACCCTTTTAATTCCTCTAAAGTTTAATTCTAATGGCGCAACCTTTGCATGAACAATCTCCCTTTCATATTCTCTCCCTTTTTTCCTGTCCCAAAACCTATTGAGTTGTCTCTGTAGGCAGCATTTTAAGAAATCATAGGCTGTTCCAAAAAGAAGATAGCATAATTAAGATGCCTCTTAATATACCACAATTTTGTGATGTATCCCTTGTGTGGAAGGCAATCCCATAATGCATTGTGTAAAGCTCTAAAAAACTAAATCAAGGCTGTCAAATGATCAACGGTTTTAATCAAATTAATAACATGCTACAAACACCATTTCAATATTTTCTGAGAACAGACCCTTAATGCAGATTAAAAGACAATACATAATTAAAGATGATCAAAATCATGACGATGCAGTTTGGTTCTCACATCACTAATTTTATATTTGCAACATTTAGGTCTGACTTGCATGTGTTTTTATCACATTGTTTTAACTGCTTGAGGTAGCGCTAATGTTAGCGTTCTCTCAGCCTCGTTGACAAACATACATAATGCTGTTCTTTACCTGTTAATGCAGCATCTAGTCAAGAAATTAATTACTTTATAATGATTTGGAAACAAGTACTGTAGTGTTCTGTATTCATACCGTTTCGCTGTCGTGTTTTAAACGCGCATCTGAGGTGTCAAGCTCTCTCCGTGCAGCGGAGTTGTTTACATTCACGTGTGAATGTAAACAAGGCATCAGTGAGTTTTTATTTCGCCTCTAGAGGCTGCTCTCGTGCTATATAATGTCAGCAGGCCCTTCTCAGAGCTCTGTGTAATGGCAGCGCATTTCTCCAGCAACGGACGCAACACGGAAAAACTATCGGTGTGGATTTTTGCAGAGAACCGATTGTTCCACCAATCAGCTATCGGTGCCGATGAATCGGTGGACCTCTAGTATTAGCATTACCTGTAGACTTTTGCTTTTACTAATCTTTTGCTTTTGACTGCAGGTGAATCTCCATCAGTTGTCACTGATGATTGTCATTTGGACATTTCTGGATAACAATCCGCCATCAAAATGATACATTTAATTATTCCAGCTGCTTTGAGAAAAGGCTATAGAAGATCCGCCACCTGCAGCATCCTCACATGCGATGTAGCCTACCCTGGACTCCTTCTTTATGTATACAGACGTGACGTAATGACCAGGGGCGTAAATTTCATCTAAAAGTTGGGGGGGACAATAAACATAACACAGCCAAAATCGTACTTGTAAGGATATGTGTACCACAAAAAAAAAAAAAAAAAACATTTCGTACTTATTTGGCGTTTTGGTGTACTGAAAAATTATCTAATGTCCGTTTTTCTTTTCTCTGTCATTTTATCTGACCAACAACACAAAGCGATAGTAGTTTAAATACGATTAAGGTTCACCACGCAGTCATATTATAATTATTAAATTATCTTGCGTCCTCCACATAGTATTTTATACTATGATATTCAGATATTTAGATATTCAACTGCAGCAAGCCCTCTGATCTGCCACTTATTATCATATTGAGCAAAACCCTGCACAGATCTGACTGAACTTTCGGTTTAGAATTAGCCAATTTTTCGAATTTGTGGGCGGGTTGCTTGAATTTTGGGTTCATTAGCCTATTATTCGTAATGAAAAACACAACAACAAAACAGTACAATGACACACTCCCTTAAATAGGTGCTTTTACACTTTGAAACCAAATCTTCGATAATCTTGTCTGTCAGCTGTTTGCTCGTTCAGCTCGTGCTGTATTGAGCAGACACGTTCAGTTTTTAATTGTTTTGTCAGTTCTCTAACTGAACTAAATGATTTTATTAATATACAGCGGAGCGGGGCGGTGCGGCGGTGGGCAAGTGATGTTTTGCCTAATCTGTATTAAAGAGAAAATAATCACTTCATCTGACGTTTAAAGTGAATAAAATAGCCTTGACAGCTACTTACTGGTGTCTCTCCCCAAACTTGTGTGGTAGTTTTTCTACGTTCTATGGGTAACGTTAGTTGAGGTGCACGATGGATCAAACCACTGTGAGGCAAGGGGGGAGGGGGGACTCAAAATGTTTCTAAACTTAAAACGCATTTTTTGTCCCGTTTGCGTTTGTATTGTTTTACTACTTACACATTTATTTTAAGTATATATTGTTATATTATTTACAATACTCAGCATGGTTTTTAGGGGGGGACAGCCCTCAGATTGGGGGGGCCTGTCCCCCCCCCCCCCCCCCCCCCCGCGCGATTTACGCCCCTGGTAATGATGCAAAGACAAGCGGTGACATGCTCGAATTTCCCGCAAAAAGCTACCAGTACCACTAAAATTATAACACATTATTACAAGCTCACCGTTGTGATAGTTTTGAACACACTGGCTGGTTATGTAGCCTATATGCTCAACAATTGATTTTGGATCATTTTTAACCCCAAAAAGTTACGGACTGCAGCTTCAAATAGTTTGGAAAAATAATCATGCATGTTTTTATGCTTATAGTGCACTGTTAGCTTAGCGACATGCTAATGTCAAAGTCTATTTGTGTGGCTATGAGGTGCTGCTTTTGTGTTCCAAATCAATCACTTCTGAGGTTATATGATGGATACTATGCTTTCTTAGAGGGCAGCTGCTTATAGGCAGTAGACAACGAGGCAGCTCACTACATTTTGGACCAGAGCCGTTTTCTCTTTTCCCCCTTTATAGGCCTATGTGGTAGTGGGGAGATAAATTACAACCTGTTTTTGCACCACATACACAAAATGAATCCTTGTGCTGACATTTTGACAGTATACAAGAACACCTCTCACGAGTCTGTCTATTAAAGGCAGACCTTCTCCTAAAAAAACTTTGCTGAAATCCCCAATCCATCAAATTTGAAGCTTACAGAGGCTAAAGGCTGCCTGCCAATCTCATTCCACAAGTGTACAACAACACAGTAAATCACTATATCTAAATGCAGATTTCAAATCAGCTGCCGATCAATCCTGTGACGTGACATCGGTGTCTGAAAAGACTTTAAAGACATTTCTAGGTTTAGTGTGATATTTGAAGGTAGCGTTAAACAGCAAGCGCTCGGTTCATCCAGCTGTCATGTATAGCTTTTAATAAAGACAGCAGGGGTCGAGCCCTGACCTAAATCAATGAATCTAATTCACATTACTCAAGAGAGTGGGAGGGGCTAGAGGACATAATAACAAGAACAGACAGAGAGAGAAAAAGTATGAGAGAGAGAGAGAGAGAGAGAGAGAGAGAGAGAGAGAGAGAGCAAGAGGAAGATGGAGAAAGGACGCTAATGAAGGAGGTAAAAATAAGAATGAGGCTGTGTCCTCGGTGAGTGAGGTCCCTTCAGTCAGCTCACATTGTAGACGTAATTTCATACCTCTTGCCAACAGAGACTGCAGCTGATCTCAGATGGCTGGGTGTGGATAGAGAGATGCTTGGCCTTTTTACCATTTTTTTATTGATGGGACAGCAGAGAGAGGACAGGAAATTATGAGGAAGAGAGGGGAGAATGGTATCAGGAAATGACGCAAACCACTGTTGTGCCAAATCCAAGTCTCTGTCATAATCCCAGCCTCTTCGAATGGAAGATTCCATGGGCTGAAAGAATATTTTAAAGTATTTGGTGCCTGAATGTTGCATGTTACTGGTGTTTGCTAAGCCCTAGCAAATACCCAGAACACTCTTGCAACTGTACAGTAACACACTAAAAACCACTCTGAACACTTTAGCAACAGCTTATCAACTAAAAACACTCTATTAGCAACAACATAGTAATGCCTTGGAAATCTTGAAGAACACCCTAGCAACTGTATAAAATCACACTGAAAAACACTTAATACACTTTGGCAACAGTGTAAACAGGGAAAAACTGTATAGCAACACACTAAAAGCCACTCTGAAGACCTTGACAGCAGTATAGCAAGTCCCTGGCAACTATCCAGAACACCCCAGCAATTGTATAGCAATGCGCCTAATGGTCCCATGGCATGGCGTTTTTCTATTAATTTATAATGTTTCCTGAGGTGTACTTATATTGTTAGTATGATTTTTACATTAAAAAATGTCATAATTTAGAAATAAAAGGCATTTTTTCTATACTGTTATTACCCCTCTGGCTGAATGTCCTGTTTCAAGGGGCGTGTCTGCTGTGAGACTTCAGTGAAAACACCCACTGTTGTGATTTTTGCATTCGAAATGAGTGTTAGATTATGTTGCGGAGGGGGCGTGGTTTAGCGAGGCACTGCACGCACTGACTGCATGGATGAGAGAGAGAGAGGGGCTGACTGCGCGTGAACCACGGAGAGCTGGAGTTGTTGAGAGCACTGTGCTGTTAGCGCAAGCTTATTTGAGGCTGAGAGTTCTGAATAAACAGTCCCAGTCACATCGACTCTGTCTTCCACCTTATTCTATGAACTTTGTAACACAATGTACAATTATAGCCGTCGAGATGAACGAATCGTCAAAGTGTGGATTATAGCTATCACATGAAAGGCTGCAGTGATGAGCATTGAGTACACAGACAGTCTGTTGATCGCGTGAATACAGTGATCTCGTCATTGCAACACGTTTTCTCTCACAAAATGCTTTCACCACAACTAACAGCAAACACAACATCGACAGGAATACAGTAAGAGCTTTGTGCAGCATAACAGTGTCATTCATTAAAACGGCAGTTTGGGCAAGTGTGCAGATACACTCGCGACGTGTGATTGACAGATTGATTGCCATTTGCCTCCGGTAACCTGGACTAACCACAACACAAACAGGCCGCGACCAAAGACAAAACATAATATGCAGATAAATCCAATAAACATCTATGGATTAATTTATCTGTTATCTGTGTGTGTTTATAAAGGGGATTTGGAAAAAGATGCAATAATGGTGTGAATATGTGTGTGTTATGTATTCTACTGAAGCGTTAACCTGACCCTCATGTGCATCCAGGGGTAGGAAACAATAAACCAGGTGGATAATGGATCAAATGTGTGTGTAAAATGTAGTGCTGCTGTTATCGTGACAGAGCCCTCTGTCACACGAACATTATAAAGAGTGTTCTCTGATCGCTCTCTGTAGTTTAATGACTTAAATAAGGGATTTGTTTCATGCTACTAACAGAAACAATCGTTTTAGTCACTGGCTTGATTCACTGATGCATTACGCTTAGGGCATCAAGACGGCGATCATTAAACGATCTAGAAAGAAAGATTGAGTGAACTTGAATGATTAGCTACACATCAGAAATCACTGATCACAGATCAGGCATTAATGAACACTGTTACTTACTGTTTGTCGCGGTGCTGTCGAATCCATATTGTAAAGTCTGTTTGTAAAGCCTGTGCTGACATAAACTGAATCCATTTTCTCAGAATGCTCTGGGCGGGCAAAGCAGAGGAAGGGGAGGAAACCTTTCCTGGTATGACATCATAACAGGAAAATTCCAGATCAGCTTGTCTGAGCTGTCATTTTCTCAAAGGCAGAGCAAGACATCCAGAACTCGGTTTACACTAGGGCTGTAACGATTTGACCAAAAATAAAAACTTTGATTAATTGAACATTTTACCTCGATTACGGTTAATGAACGATTATTTTTCTTTTTTTTTCTTCTTTATTTGCCCTCATAAGGTTTTTGAGTAAGTTCACTGATAAGGTTTGTACTGTAAATATTTTCAAATATTAAAGGTGGAATTTTCCACCTTTAATCATTTATTTGTGATTTTAAAATACTTGAAGGAAACGGTTCACTTTCAGCAGTTATTGTCTATGGGGCAGATTTCTGTTTGTTGTACATCAGATACAGATACATTAGCACAGTAGGCCTGCATTACATTTATTTGAATGCATTAATGAGAAAGTGATGGTGTGTGTGAATTACTCATACCGTCTCTATTCATTATGAAGCTGTAGTTTGTACTTCACAGGTATTAAAATATATGCCTATAACGGTTGAGTTTCTAAGCTACTTTAGTGACTTTACTTTAGTCACAGGACTGCGTTTCTGCGCTGCTCTCTGCGCGCGATCTTCATCTGATGGTCGAAACTCGCTTTAAATGTTCAAACTGGCAGGGCTTAAACCACATACAAATGACAAGCTTTGTGAGGACACAGGTGAAAAAGGTCTGCCTTCAGGGCGCGCGCGCGGTGTCAGAGACGCGACACGGCTCGGCTCTCTGTGTCACAGAAAAAAGCTGAGCACTGAACGCTTTTGCGTATTGTTGTTTTCGAATAGTGCACAATCGCTTTAAATATTGAAACTGGCAAGCCTTTAAACGCATTTACTTGACAAACTTTATGAGGACGAAAGTGAAAGCGATCTGGCTTCGGGGCTTGCGTGCGCCGTCTGTGTGTGTGTGTGTGTGTGTGTGTGTCAGCGCGTAGGCTATAAGAACAGCAATTAACTTACCTGTATAAACTGTGTAAAACATGCAGTTACTATAGGGATTCTGGGCAACTATAAACACAGATAACTGCTCCTGCATCTCTCTGTGTGCCTGCAAACTGCATTTGATGTGACTGACGGGGCGGGGCGGAGACACATGAAAACCGAAATAACCGATATGGGAAAAAATACGTTGGTTAGAGGTTCTGAATGTCGGTTTCGATTATTTTTCAATTAATCGTACAGCCCTAGTTTACACCCATGAAAATGTCTAGCCACTTGAGGACAATATACAGGCTAGGGGAACTCATATTAATGTTAAAAAACCTCATAAAATGAAATGTTCATGCCATGGGACCTTTAAAAACACTCGAAAGAAATTGGCAAAAGCCTAGCAACTCCCTGGTAACTATGCAGAACACCCCAACAACTGTATAGAAATGTACTAAAAACATTCTGAATACATTTGCAAAAGCATATCAACTCCCTGGTAATTGTACAGAACATCCCAGCAACTGTTTAGCAATGCACTAAAAAACTTGGAAGACCTTGGAAACAGCATAGCAACTCCCTGGTACCTATGCAGAACACCAAAGTAACTGTTTAGCAATGCACTAAAAGCCACTCAAAGGACCTTGGCAACAGCATAGCAACTCCCTGGTACCTATGCAGAACACCAAAGTAACTGTTTAGCAATGCACTAAAAGCCACTCAAAGGACCTTGGCAACAGCATAGAAACTCCCTGGAAACTATGCAGAACACCACAGCAACTTTATAGTAAAACACTAAATACCATTCTGAATACCTTGACAACAGCATAGCAACTCCCTAGCAACCATGTAGAACGCCATAGCAATTTTATAGTAACACACTAAATACAACTCTGAACACCTTAGCAATTGTATAACAATGCACTGAAAAACACTCAGAAGACCTTGGCAACAGCATAGCAACTCTCTGCCAAATATGCAGAACAAACACCCCAGCAACTGTATAGCAATGCACTAAAACTACTCAAAAGACCTTGGCAACAGCATAGCAATGCCCTAGCAACCATGTAGAACACCATAGCAACTTTATAGTAACACACTAAATACCAATCTGAAGACATTGGCAACAGCATAGCAACTCCTTAGCAACTATGTGGAACACCCTAGCAACTGTATAACAATGCACTGAAAAACACTCAGAAGACCTTGGCAACAGCATAGCAACTCTCTGCCAACTATGCAGAACAAACACCCCAGCAACTGTATAGCAATGCAATAAAACACTCTGAAAATCTTGGCAACAGCATAGCAACTCCCTGGCAACTATGCAGAACATCCCAGCAACTGTATAGCAATGCGCTAAAAACCACTCACACGATCTTGGCAACAGCATAGCAATGCAATAAAAAAACACTAAGAAAACCTTGGCTACAGCATAGCAACTCCCTGGCAACTGTGCAGAACACCCCAGAAACTGTAGCAATGCGCTTAAAAACACTCGGAAGACCTTGGCAACAGCATAGAAACTCCCTGGCAACTATGCAGAACACCCCAGCAACTGTATAGCAATGCACTAAAACCACTCAAACGGCCTTGGCAACAGCATAGCAATGCCTTAGCAACCATGCAGAACACCATAGCAACTGTATAGCATTGCACTAAAAACCAATTAGAAGATCTTGGAAACAGCATAGCAACACACTGGTAACTATGCAGAACTCCCCAGCAACTGTATAGCAATGACCTAGTAAAAACCACCCGGAAGACATTGGAAACAGCATAGCAACTCCCTGGCAACCAAGTAGAACACCCTAGCAACTGTATAATGTATAGAAATGAACTAAAACCACTCAGAACACATTAGCATAACAACACCTTGGCAACAACCCAGAACCCCATGGTGACTAACTTTGCATTGTCAAGTATCACTCCCATTGTCGTAAAATTTGAATTACAGTTTTTCTCGATTGCTAAGACACATTTCTTGAAAGCTGCTCTCCTTTTCTCTAAACTGTGAACACAAAACCCAATTTTCAAGCTACATTCACAAAACCTCAGACTCTTCTTGCAAAACCAAACTTTCACCTCAAAACAGTTCAATCTGTGCTCAAAACTGAACTATGTTGTCAAATCGTGCCCCGAGTCAATCAAAATTAAAAACACTACTGAACAGTCACTAAACACTACGTAGAAAAATAGAAAACACAATGCTCAGGACATGAATCTGGAGAAATAAATGTTTATTGTTCACTGCAGGCTAAATGCATGTTGCAAAACAAAAAAAACATGTGCATTTAGCACTTGTACAAAAATACAAAACAGAAATCTTATGCGTTTGCCACTTGTGTACAGTAAGCCCATGTAAAAATAAAGTACAAAAATATACATGGAATATTAGGCCTACAAACAGTTAGACCAACCCGCCATTACAATAATACAGTATATTGGTACAGTGATGTACTGAAACATATATTTACTTACAGTATACTGTGGTACAGTATATAGTATGTCATACAGTAATTGCTGTCAACATTTGCATACTGTACTATAATGTCAAAAAAAGGTAATTACCTGTTCTCTTCTCTAAATCTTCGGATTATGGTGGACACAGTGAATCTACTGATGTTTGGTTGTACCCTTTGTCCAGCCTCCCTCATGCTCATACCATGGACAAGAACATGGTCAATCACAGCAGCTCTGATTTCATCAGATATTACTGTTCTTTGACTTCGCTGACCACCTCGACCACCTTGACCTCCTCTCACACAAACTCTTCCTCTCAGATTTCTATCCATTGTAGGGCCTCAAAAACCAGTGCTCTCTGAACTGGCTTACTGTATATGTTCCCTCACATCATTAGCCACAAGTGTGATCAATTTTGAGTTGTTGTGTTCAAGTGGTGACATTTGTGCTTTAATTGTGTTTGACTTTTGTCACCTGTGCTCACCATTATGCAGCACGGGTGCATCACAATGAAAATGTGTTGGCAAGTTGTGTCTAAACAGGTGAAAAGTGCTTATGGGTTTGCCAAAAGAGTGATTGATTCAATCAGTGGGTTCAGGCAACTGTGCATTTGGTTCAGACAATAGGGTTTAGTGTTTTAGCAATTGAGAAAAACTGTAAATTCTTTATCACATCATATAACCGAAACTCCAAACAATCACATTTTATGTGTTTAAACTAGCTCATGGTTTGCAAGCTAACCACAAGACAACCAGTCTAACACTAGTGCTGTTTTTAATCATAACTATTAATGGGGATGGGGGATCACACACTTATCTCTCAGTCTGATTACAGTAGATTCATATGATGGCATGAGCATTAGAGTTGAGAGTGAGAGAAAGAGAGAGAGAGAGAGAGAGAGAGAGAGAGAGAGAGAGAGAGAGAGAGAGAGAGAGAGAGAGAGAGAGAGAGAGAGAGAGAGAGAGAGAGAGAGAGAGAGAGAGGGAGGAAAAAAGAGATTATATGTGAGAAAAACATGGCATCAGCAGACAGATGGACACACGCGCTATGAGCATCTCCCCCAGCGTTTGACCTGCACCTCCATTAACAAGCTTTCTGACACATCGGTGGTTTTATTACACTATCCAAGAGATGCATTAAGAAAGTCTCGTTATTCATGCAAGCATACTGTAGGCAGATCACTTGATCATAATAGACAAAAGAGACTAGGACCTGCTCTGAGGATGTAAGCCTGATAATCACTGGAGACTGGATGACCTCTGTGACCTAAGCGTGAGTGCATGTGTGTGTGTGCACACGTGTCGTGCATATGTATGCGTGTTGTCATAAGATGGATAGAGTTGCAGATGGTGCTGAAAGAGAATAACTGCTCATCTGTCGTTTATTGTTTCAAGAACAATAATTTGGTTAGACAGTAGCTGCAAAAGGAATCCAGTTCATTTCATACAGTGACTGAGGGTTATTCTGTTCAGCTAAAGACAATATTGACTGGCCTTTAATTAAATGCTTTCTATCAGTGACTCGATGAGTGAGTTGTGTATGAACACAGAATACGAGCCTCTCTCTAGATTTAGCAAAAATCATTGCCACTATGCTAGGGTATGTGGGTGTGGGTGATTGTCAGTTGCTACGGTATTTTTCACATATTTCCATACATTTGCTTGGGTATTTTGTGCGATAGGTGCAGTGCTGCACAATTTGGGGAGAAAAAAATTAAATAGCGATTTTTCTGATAAAAGTTGACTTTGCAATTTAAAATGTTATTTTAGAAAATAAAATAAAAAATTACAGGTTGCTGTGCTTGTTAGTATAAGTCCCTATGAAATCCGTTTTATTTTCTTCAACATTTTCTTTCAAATTCTTCCAATTTTCTGGATTCTGTTTTTTTTTTCCTGTTTTAATTTTTGTGGACTTAATACTAATGGTTACAGTTTTTCTCAATTGCTAAAACACTAAACCCTATTGTCTGAACCAAATGCACAGTTGCCTGAACCCACTGATTGAATCAATCACTCTTTTGGCAAAACCATAAGCACTTTTCACCTGTTTAGACACAACTTGCCAACACATTTTCATTGTGATGCACCCATGCTGCATAATGGTGAGCACAGGTGACAAAAGTCAAACACAATTAAAGCACAAATGTCACCACTTGAACACAACAACTCAAAATTGATCACACTTGTGGCTAATGATGTGAGGGAACATATACAGTAAGCCAGTTCAGAGAGCACTGGTTTTTGAGGCCCTACAATGGATAGAAATCTGAGAGGAAGAGTTTGTGTGAGAGGAGGTCAAGGTGGTCGAGGTGGTCAGCGAAGACAAAGAACAGTAATATCTGATGAAATCAGAGCTACTGTGATTGACCATGTTCTTGTCCATGGTATGAGCATGAGGGAGGCTGGACAAAGGGTACAACCAAACATCAGTAGATTCACTGTGTCCACCATAATCCGAAGATTTAGAGAAGAGAACAGGTAATTACCTTTTTTTGACATTATAGTACAGTATGCAAATGTTGACAGCAATTACTGTATGACATACTATATACTGTACCACAGTATACTGTAAGTAAATATATGTTTCAGTACATCACTGTACCAATATACTGTAGTATTGTAATGGCGGGTTGGTCTAACTGTTTGTAGGCCTAGTATTCCATGTATATTTTTGTACTTTATTTTTACATGGGCTTACTGTACACAAGTGGCAAACGCATAAGATTTCTGTTTTGTATTTTTGTACAAGTGCTAAATGCACAGGGTTTTTTTTGTTTTGCAACATGCATTTAGCCTGCAGTGAACAATAAACATTTATTTCTCCAGATTCATGTCCTGAGCATTGTGTTTTCTATTTTTCTACGTAGTGTTTAGTGACTGTTCAGTAGTGTTTTTAATTTTGATTGACTCGGGGCACGATTTGACAACATAGTTCAGTTTTGAGCACAGATTGAACTGTTTTGAGGTGAAAGTTTGGTTTTGCAAGAAGAGTCTGAGGTTTTGTGAATGTAGCTTGAAAATTGGGTTTTGTGTTCACAGTTTAGAGAAAAGGAGAGCAGCTTTCAAGAAATGTGTCTTAGCAATCGAGAAAAACTGTAAATTAAATTTTAGTCATCAAAAAGTATGTCTAATTAACTAAAATAATGAAACTTATAGAATTTAACAACAATGTATTAGAAGTTTAACAAAAATGACATGTTTAGGGCCCTATGAAATGTTTTTATTTTATTTTTTTATTCAGTTTAATTTTTACTATTTTCTGTGTTTTTAGCTGAAAGTTTTCTGGATTCCATCTTAATGGTTTAGTTACATTTTAATAATAAAAAATTATGTCTAATTAATTGATTTATCAATTTATTAATTTAAAAATAAAAAATTTCAGCATTCAGTTTTATTTCAAATAATCATGCTTGAATAGGTGGTTACTACAGTAGGGTGTTACAGTACTAAATCATTTCTTACAGGTCCAAGTCAAAAGAGTGTCTGTGATGAATGCTTATGAATGTCAAACAAGTTTAGAACGACATGAGTGGTGAGTAAATTATGAAAAAATGGCATCAAAATATGTGCAGTAGTGATGCTTGCATTTAGCCTGGATCCCAGCCGAATTTAGCCCCGCCCACAACATTCGAGGTCGGGAAGTTCGGTGTGGACTTGATCCGTTGTGGAGCAACAATGCTCGAACCAGAGCTGTTCGGACCAATCAAATTGTCAGGGCGGGCTTTATACGATGATGGACAGATGATCAACAGTAACGTAACCATGCACGTCACCAAAGAACGCTTGGGTTGAATTTTGTTCTAATCCTAATCAGAGAACTTGTTTGTATATGCAAAATGATGATTGTGTTGGTAAGTACTCTGTGTATCCTTAAATAATTTTTTACAAAAAGGAAAGTTTATTTATATACCAAATTTCATACATAATGGTAATTAAGTGCTTTACATAAAAATGAGAAAGAAAATGCAAGGTATTAATAAAGTAAGAACTAGAAATAAAATTATTTAAATTACAATTGATTACCAGGAGACAAAAAAAAGTTAATTAAATGGGATGGGAATGTTCTCTTTTATTCTGGATGGCAAGGGCAGTGATTGTCTGTATTTTGCAGTATTAAACACATATTTATAGGCTCTGAAAATTCTTCAAAAAGAACACAAAGAATGGCCTTCTCAGCTGCCATAGTTGCAACTCTTGCGTCATCAGAACAGGGTGTTCAACGCAGCACCGTTTCCATTTAAAAAACGTTTTGCAATGTTTTGTCGGGGCTGAACCTGGTTCGGTTGAAACATGCCTCATAATCACAGCAGTATCAGACTCATATTCTGACTAGAATCTGAGTATGATGACGTCAGGCTAGCTTGCATTAGTATGTGCTACTAAATTGTGAAGAAAAAAACTCTCACTGTTGTTAATACCTCCAGTTATGAAGTTGACGAGATGGAGTGTTTGAAAAAAAGTGGTACGAGGTTAACCTGAGCACGCCTCCTTAGAGAAACTCAGGCTTTAAGAAGCACTTATGGTTACGTTATGTGGGTCACACAGAAAAGGACCAGCGGCCTTCATCCACATTGGCACAGCATCAAGCGTCATGACAGAACAAAAGCACACAAAAACTATTTGACATTCCACTTTAAATTAGTTAACTGGTGCTTTGATTATTTGTAGCAGCATAACTTACTAATGTAACTGAGATGTGACCTATGAAATCAGGATCTGAATGTATAAATCAATTAGGCTGCAGCGTTAACTAAAGCATTTCGCAAACAAGGAACAGATGACATTGAAAGAAAATAGACAGCCACCTATTGGAAAGGAATGCTGTTTATATTCAGCTGTATACTTATGCCCACTATCAGTTTAATTCATTGCACTGGTACTGGCATCAAATGGCATCCAGTTTAGTGAAATGAAAGCAGTGATGCACAATATATCGGTACCATAATTATTACTGGTTGATATTAGACGTTTATAATTATTAGTCAATTGTATTTTTAATTGTGCATGCTTATTTTCCCTATTTTTACATTAAGTCACCTTTGCTGTTGTCACACACTCACTTTAAGTCACTGTGAAATCATCAACCATCCAATCAATTCCTGAAGTCCTGCCCTACAATTTGTCTCTTAAGAGAAGCCGTTTCTCTTAGATATACGTCACAATAAGCGTGGTACCGTGATAGGTTGCCACCTGTGCAGTAAGTCCATTCCTGAAATTTCCTCACTATTAAATATTCAACGGTCAACTGTTAGTGGTATTATAACAAAGTGGAAGCAATTGGGAACAACAGCAACTAAGCCACGAAGTGGTAGGCCACGTAAAATCACAGAGCGGGGTCAGCGCATGCTGAGGTGCGCAGAAGTTTATTCAGAGTCAATAGCGACAGACCTCCAAACTTCGTGTGGCCTTCAGATTAGCTCAAGAACAGTGTGTAGTTTCCATGGCTGAGCAGCTGCATCCAAGCCTTACATCACCAAGTGCTATGCAAAGCATCAGATGCAGTGGTGTAAAGCACGCAGCCACTGGACTCTAGAGCAGTGGAGACGTGTTCTCTGGAGTGACGAATCACGCTTCTCTGTCTGGCAATCCGATGGACGAGTCTGGGTTTGGTGGTTGCCAGGAGAACGGTACTTGCCTGACTGCATTGTGCCAAATGTAACATTTGGTGGAGGGGGGATTATGGTTTAGGGTTGTTTTTCAGGGGTTGGGCTTGGCCATTAGTTCCAGTGAAAGGAACTCTTAATGCTTCAGCATACCAAGACATTTTGAACAGTTTCATGCTCCCAACATTGTGGGAACAGTTTGGGGATGGCCCCTTCCTGTTCCAACACGACTGCGTACCAGTGCACAAAGCAAGGTCCATAAAGACATGGATGAGTTTGGTGTTTTGGCAATATAGTATATTTTGATATGTTATGATGTTGTGATCCCTAAATTCACTTGTAGCATCTAAAATGGTTGATTGTTGTATTTAATTTATTTAAATAAAGTAGTATGGAATTTTTCTATTCTATTTACCTTTTTCTAATCTATTTACCAGTTATCAGCCTTTTCCCGAAAATTTTTTTTTTAAACAGAACATTGCAGGCTGACATTTGTGAAAATATAAGTCCTTACAGACTGAGTTACAATGATTATTAATACATTCTCACTACAACAGAGAAACAAAAAGCAAAAGATATTAACGTTTTAATGTTTGATTTAACATTAAAAACACAGACAGCAGGAAAAGGCTTCTTTCCCTTTAAGATATAATGCACGTATCCAGTACATACTGTTCCACATGAACATGTCTTTCTCGACTGTTTATGTTTTATTTAAGACATAACCTACTATGTTTGCTAGGATACTCGCCAAGATGGGCATGTTGTAGGGTTGGGTACCGAAACCCGATGCCGGTATGTACCGGACTGAATCATAACGCAGATTTCGGTGCCTCATTTCGGTGCTACTTAAAGGGCATATTGCAGGTTAAATTTTTTTCGAGATTAATATATAACCTTGTATGAAAATACCATATGAAAAGGTAGTGCAGGATTTAAAATGTTTTTAAAAGACATAAGAGCACAAATTTAGTAGATAAAGTGGCCATTTCGTTGGCCGCTTGGAAAAAGCGCTTTTTTTTCAACATCGCGTCATATTACGTCATGAGAGGGAGTGGTTCGCCGAGCTCTGCGTTGGCTCAGTGCAGAATAGGTTGGTATTCAGTAGAGTCTGTGTATTTTCGGTAGTTTTTCTATTCCAATTTATCATTGTCATGGTAAATTATTATCCAGCCTGTCAGGGCATCGAGTCCACAGGTTTCCTAAAAAAAAAAAGTTAGGAATTCTGCATGGTGGCGTTTTGTGCAGGTGAAGAAACGGGACTTCCCTTCGCGCATCTGCTTCAAAACACACGGTGGTGTGTATAGTGCTTTAGACCGGAGGATTATCATCCCAGCGATATGATGGAGTCAAGCATTGTTATACTCATGTAAGGCCGGCTACACACTGGCTGCGTGACGTGAGCGTGGCGTTTCTATCTGTAGACCTGCTACACACTGCAAACATGTTAATGTTAACTTTATGTTTAACATAAAATATATAAATAAATATTTATATAAATATATAGCCTACTGATACAGCAAAGACAACGTCAGCACTCGGCAGTATTGACGGCCGAATAGGCTACAAAATATTTTGTTCTGCCTGTGCAATATTTGAAAATCGATATTATATAAATTTTTTTCATTACATATCTTTATTTATGTCAAAACCTAGAGACTTTCACACATAAAAATGTCATTTATTGTATTCGTGTCAAAATGACAAACAGCTTTTCCTATTCTATTCTGCCTGGAAACGCTTCCAACACTCTTGCGTTTCGCATCGGTTCTATTTCTAGCACGCGCTTTCAGCATGGCTCGAGCCGCACGTGTCACGCAGCCAGTGTGTAGCTTGCCTAAGGATGAATAAACATCCACACGCGATGCTTCTTTGCCGTCGTGTTTACATTAATGAATACAAAGTATGTACATTAACACAAATGAATACAGTCTCACACTTTTTCGAAAAAAAGTTCTGAATTATGTGATATTTTATTCATGCCATGTATGCACATTCAAGTTCACTCAAATACATTCTCATAACGTCATACATCCTCACACTAGCGGTGAATCGGCACGAAATAAACCCATAATACAGAATTAATGAATAAAGGATAAACACAATAACACAACGTTACTGTCTGTGGCTCGGCGGCCGGCGGGAAGATGTGACGGTCCCGGATCCGGCAGAGATGCAGCTCGGAGAAAACGTGAACTGTGCTCCGTGGCGTGAGTCTTGTAAGTTACCAAATCAGTCGTGATGAGAAACCGCTAACGTTATATCACATAACTTAGTGTGGACGGATATTAACGAGTGTGACTTTTCCTGATGGTCAAAGCCTATAAGTTTCTGTTATTGGTAAGTAAATCAATAACTTACTAGATGACAATAACGTTACCAGCTTTGCTATTGCCTGATACATAATAATAATCAGTACAGTGTTGTGATCTGAGCACAGTGATCATATCGTTAGCTAGCTTCATCTAGCTAACACTGTTCTCTCTCCGAGACACCTGCCGCTGTTCTCCACTGTTTCTCCTCACACAAATACTCAATCTGTCTCCTGTAATCGTTGTTCTGTCTAATCCTGGTCTGTCCCTAATTGTGTGTCATAATTGTATGGCTGTGGTCTGCCATATGAGTATTAATAAACATTTATAATGTCCTCAGCGTCCGAGCTGTCATTGCGATCCATTGTTTTCCTATCGTTGAGATTCACCGCACTCCCTCTCGTTATGTCACGTCCGGTTTTGGCATTTTTAGATGCGGAAGTAAAATTTTCTCACAAAAACGACTCCAAAAGCCTTAATAGTGTATTTTAAAGTATATTTTAAAGAAAATCTAGTTCCTACATTATTTTTCTATACATTGACTCACTGGAGTCTCTAACCTGCAATATGCCCTTTAAAGGGTAACTTCAGTGATTTAGCATTAGGCTTTGTATCAGTAGAAACCCGGTAGTATATTCAAATTATGGTACTTTCCCCCCTCATATCCCCCTGAGACGAGAGAATTATGCATTTTATTTCTGGAAAAAATCCTCTGATGACTAGCCTTGTTAAAACCAGACCATTCTCAGTAGTAACTGAGTAATGGTCTGGCAAAGCTTCATAGACAAATCATTTCCAAAGGGGCGTCAACCACGGACATCGCTCAAATGCCTCTGGGCGCAATTGGATAGACATAAAACCAATCAGAGCGATGAAGGAGATGACGTATGCAGAGCGACGGAGAAACATCTGAGGGTGCGTCTTAATCAGCTCCCTAGTTCAGTAGTCAGGGCACTGATCAGGACATACAGTAAGTCAATGGGCTGACTCCCTGGTCAAAGGCCTGACTACTGAACTAGGGAGCTGATTGAGACGCACCCTGAGACTCTGGCCATTTCTGGCGTGTGTTCTCAATTAGGAAATGTCCCCGGTTTCCATTTCAGAAATCTGGTCACCTTACCTAAACCACATATTAATGTTTAATATATTATTTTTAAAATGTAAACGAAAAGAGGCAGGGTGATTTATACTTCGTTTTATTATAAATATATAAGATCATCAATGTAAGCCTTGCTACGCGCTGCCTGAACCACATTTGTGTGGTTATTATGTTTAAGATTAGTTTTTTTCATGAAATGAGGCAGTGTTTTATAACATATTTTGTACGCAAACTTCTGACTTGCCAAGTTTGACTCTGGAGAACGAACTCCCGAGGACGGGAGGACACTAGTCCGGTACTCTGATAATCACTCAGTATATATTTATATATTTTAGGCTACAATAAAACTAAATATATGATAAAACACCACTCTGCCTCTTTTCATTTTCATTAAAACATATATTAAACATATTATAGCCACACACATGTAGTGCAGGCAATGCATATTATCTTCAATGCATGTATATAACAAAACAAAATATAAAAAAACCCCGGCCTCTTTTCGTTTACATTAAAAACAAAAACATTAATATGTGTGCATTTATAGGCTATGATTATCACTGTAATAAAATGAAATATGAGCCCAGAGGGCTCTCGCTAAGACCCATTCGTTTAGCCACCAAAGGACCAAGCTGGTATATCAGACTTTTGCCGAATCCAGTCGGTAAGACAGCGATAACATCTTTTTTAGATATGAAGGCTTCGAGTGCTGTTCTTTGCTCGGGTTTTAACGAAAAGGAAAAGTTTAAATCGCTTAAAACAGACGCGATAGCTGATTCGAACGAGTGATGTTCCACGGCTTTGTAATGTTCAAAATCTGCTTCACCGTCGCTGCGCTGTCGTCATCGTGTAAAGTCCGCCCCAACATCTCTGATTGGTGCCGCGATTTCGAAGGGTTTAGAAATGGGCTTGAATGGGCTCTTTGCCAGACTACTTGTAGAGCAAATCTAAATTTGCCAGAAGTTGTCTGGGTTTTCCCAGGCTATCCGATGACGCAAATATCGTCATTTTGCGTCATCGGAGGATTTTTTGGGCCAGAGGCTAGAGACTACAGCCACTAGATGGAGCTGTTCCAGATCTCACGGTCAGAATGTAAGACACAGACGGCCGCACAGACATTCATAACGGTGCAATGCAGAGCAAAGTGAGTGTTTCAACTTTTCAATTAATTCCTGGTATAGTTTAGCTTCCATATGCGATCTGAAAACATACCAGACTGGCGCTTAACGTTACCTCAGTGATTGCTCTTCGTGATGAATGAAATCTGACGCTGCTGCATCTGTGCCGTGACTTTCGTTCAGCTCACTCTCACACTTTATTGAAAACACATGTTCAGTTTTTAATTGTAGTGTTTATTCTCTAACTGAACAAAATGATTGTATTACTATGAAGATCAAAACGACGGTGTACCGAGTGGCCTCGTAGGGCAGCAAAGCACGTGCATTCTGGGAGTTGTTGTCTTTCATCATGAGACAAAAATACCTTTTCTGTCTTTTCTCAGTCTAGAAGGCACCAAATTCAAAAATAATTTCACATTTCTACTACATAAATGACCCAGTTTAAATACAAAGCTTAATGCTAAATCACTGAAGTAACCCTTTAAATTCAAACGCTTTTGCGCTTTGACTGGCGCCGAGCCAGAGACAGACACGCTCAGTGCTCGTCACATATCACAACTATTCAGTGTTTTAAACCACATAATGTTTATTTTAGGTTTCAGACATTTAAATGCTCATTGTCTATGGAAGCGGCAAAAACAATCCTTTCAGACAGTTATAACTTGACTACGTGTTTTATTCATATCAGATACACATTATATAGTAACTATATAGTTTACTCTATTCTTCTCCCAGTTCAGCGGTCACTTATTTTCATTTATACTACGGGGCCGTTGAATGCTTGAATCTGATTGGCTGATGAACGTTCTGAGGTGTGCAATTATTTTCTGGGAGACGCACAGCGAACGTAGTTCCAGGCAGCTCTCTTGACCGTATTACAGTTCCATATCACTTCGCATAGTTAACTGTAAAACGGAAATTACAGGAATAAAAAACAACAATATGACAGACGATTTTCCTAAAGTAAATCTTAATATATACGGTGAATATAAAACGTTCAACAACTGGGCGGCAGCAGTATTAAACAGTCCAGATGAAAACCAACAAACGGAAGCGGACATCAAAGGCAAGCTTTTCTGTCTCATTACTGAAATCACACGTGCTCGCACACACACTACAGTTTGCACAAAAAGGTGTCAGCGCTGCCCTGACGATTTGATCAGTTAGCCTATATAGTGGAGCAACTTAAAGGCTACACGTGACATTTTTTCACTAGCGAGGTAATAACAGCGCTGTTTAGAGACGCACAGAGGTAGCCTAATTCACACAAGCACTCTCTCTCTCTCTCTCTCTCTCTCTCTCTCTCTCTCTCTCTCTCTCGCGCTCTCTTTCTAATAACTTTATTAATAACTGCAGTAGAATGCTATCAACGGCTCAAGCCTTCGTTAACAGCTTTAAAATGACGTTTCGGAACTAGCAAAAGAGCAGTTGGATGAGACGCGGAAGAAATAGTCCTACTCACAATAGCAATTTAAGTACAAAAACCGGACGAATCCCTTTAAATATATCTTCGGATCGATGTCTTGAGGTGTGGTAACCGTAGTATAAGCGGAATAATTGACTCCGGGGCGTTCCATTATTAGAATAATAATGCACACCCGAGGTGTAACGGGGTGTTCGCGTCGTGACCGCATCACCACCTCGGGTGTGCATTATTGTTCTAATAATTGAATGGCCCGTCGTCAATTATTCCTTACGTATTTCGTGAGACGTGAATGAATTTATGTGATGTAAATCCGACAGATCCGATTCTCTGAGGCGCAAACTAACATGGCGCCGCCCATCAGTATAGATCAACTAACACACATTCACTCACACATATTTGAAAATCAGAATATCAGATAGTTCATGACATAGTTTGCAAGTTTGTGAATATTTTGAATAAAAAAGAAAAAGCGAAATAAACCCGATACAGCTGAGCTGTCATACAGCACTATTGTGGCAGCTGTGTGTCATGTGAGAAGCATGACGCGTCGCCATGGAAACAATAAGGCGATGCTCTAAAATATTTAGCCAGAGAATATGGTCATATTTCTGCAAAATAAAGCTGAAGCTTGAAGCTGGTTTGTAGTATACCAAGAATACAGACTACTGCTGTTATTACTGTAACTGTTATTTAGTGTTGTAGTTGGGTTAGGTGGCTTTAGTTTTACTGTGAATTTGTTAAGTAAATTGTGTTTTGTATTTATTTATACTTATATATTTAAGTATACTTTAAACTTGTAATAAAGTTTTAAATTTACATAATAAAATCTCATCCACCTTGTTTTGTGGCTCTTTTTTTGTTGTTGTATCAGTTCAGGCACCGTTTAGGCACCGGTACCATTTTAAAAGTATCGATTAGGCATTGGTATCGATAAAAACCCAAACGATAGATGCACAGCGAACTCTTTTGTGTGAATTTGTCCGTTCAAGTGCAAGACTTGAAAGAGAACTCTATTATATTTCCACGCTATCTGCGACGTGCCGTGTGCGTGCTTCAGATGAGTGCATACACACACAAATCTCTCAGCGCGTGAAAGTTCTCTTTCGCATTTTGCTTTTGAATGTTTACAAGCCAAAGCTTAAATGAGTTTAGTTTAAACACAAATAGCAATGTGTGGTGTTCAGGTCTCACCTGCGCTCGCGCTATCAACACCCAGGTGATGATGGCGTAAATGACTGACGGGTCATGTTCGAGCATACAGTACTCGTATACAAGCTTAACCATTTTGTCCACGCTTTTTGATAATCGCTTTTGTAATGTATTGGGAAGCCAGAATGTGTATCCATCGACAGAAACATACATTTGCCTAACACTGTATGTCTGTTTTACGCATTATTATTTTCCACAAACCATATTATAGATGCATCGTCAGATTTGACATGAACCTCGGTGCAAGTGTGTGCCGAACTGTGGGTGGAAAATGGTACGGTTCGATTTTTTACGGAGAACCGTTACACCCCTAAAATGCAAGTGTAATATGAAGCATTACAGTAAGTATACAGCATTAGAGTACAGTGCACACTGTTGAAATACATATACTGTTCTGTCTACAAAATGTTTAAATGATTGTGGAAATGTTTTTTCTCCCAACATTTGGCTACACCTTTTGACCCACCTCAGCCATCGCAAGGTCATGATTGAGAACATGGTCCGCATTTCATCAGAAACCTGCCTATGTCCTTTGCCTTATCTACCTCTTCCTCTGTTTGCCTCCCTACCCTTCCAACACAAATCCTTCCTCCTTCTTCCAGGCTGTTGACCTGTTTGTTTCCTTGTTGTTCTTCCATTATAAGTAATTATAACTCTGTGTTGTGCTCTGTCCATATATGCTTTCCAATTGAAGATTCGTGACATGAATCTCTGAGTTATTTTATTGAACTGGTTGATCATTGGTTGATCTAATGCTTTACAGCCGACAACTGTACATAATCAATTGCATGAATGTACCAAAGCATTTTCAACTTGTTCAAAAGAATGAGCTTTTATGATCCCTAAGTCCCTAGATGGTGTGGAAGTTGAACAAGTTGTTTTGAGAATTTCAGTTGAGATCTGAGAAACCAAAGGGGACAGACAAATGGTGTGTCAGTGTGTCTCTAAACGAAAGTCTTTTAGAGTAAAGTATTTTTCAAAACAAACATCAACCTTTTTGAATTCACTTAAATACCTTTCATGCCGCAAGCAAAAGCCCAGACGGAAAAGCAGTGTTTAAAGGCTGTGTAATGCATTCAGTTTCAAAGAATTCAAGAGCATTGAGATGTTCGCATTCATGAAAAATTCATTCTCAGGGACTAATCAAGATTCGCCACCTTAGAGTTTCTCGTTATAGATGTGGAATTCAATAGATAACAACGGGATCTCATAAGAGCTTGTTGACCTGAGTCTTTAGCTTTATTACCTGTCACCTTATTGATGTGTACTTGGCAGTAGGTTTTACATCGCAATATAGAGTTTTATATGGAGCCTGCAAGTGCCAATATCAATTCTCTATTCATCTGCCACATACTCAGTCCAAAACATAATTCATTTCTTTACGTCGGATCCCAGACTGACTTTCCTGTACAGTCTGTAAAGATAGCAAACATGCACACACAAATACACACATGAGACACTGCAACAGCGCTCATAAAAGTCAGCTTATCTACTACGCTGAAACACTGTTCCGAAATACTGCACAAGTGAACAACCCCTTGACCTTAAATCTCTCTAAATGCATTTTAAAATTCAGATAAGATGTGCGTTTGCTCTCAGCCAGAAAGTGTTCGAATGGAAGAAATGCTCTGGAGCTGAGAGAGAACCACACCTTTATTGTGCAGTTTGGACCACGACCACAGTTTGACTTACGGTCTCTCAGGATTGACTTACAACCTTCTCAAAGTGGAATTGATGTGCAAGGGAGTGGGAAACAATAAAGAGGTTTAGCATTTGTCTAAGGACCCCTCAGGCAGTGACTTAAATAGAATGAGTATGTATTACGTGCCATTGTTTTCCCAAAGGGTATAGAATGGTGATCTCTTACAGAGTGCCCAAAAGCAACAAATGAATGATGGCTAAATTACCAACACAGGCACTGAAAGTAACATAAGTTTGTTAAGAGATCTTTAATCTCCAGTGAGCATAGAAGGAAAACATGTTGCCATGATAAAGACTCTTTAAAGACAGTTTACTGCATTACATTGTTTCCACTGTCCCCATGTAAACGCATTGCACTTGTGTCTTGCGTCTTTTGCAACATCTCAAGCATGAAACAGCATTCTAAAAAACATGGCGCTATAAGTTAAAAGAACTTGCCTTGCATTTTTTTAAATCCATTGAACTAAGTCTCTACATCTACGTCTACAGCAAACCCTGTAGACTATGTCTACAGCAAAAACACATTCTGTGTGAACCAGCCCTGAGAGTAATAGTTTACACCTGGTATTAAGATACATTTTGGTTGATCAGTAGATGAGGGAGAGACATTCCCATTTACACCTGGTGTTTTAATCCGTCTCTTTTGTCCACTTTTGACCACTTCTGTCCTGATTTATTCGAAGGGAGGATCTATGGGAGGGTTAATGTATGGGCTTTTCAGATCTTTCAATCTAATGGATTAAATTAGCTCGCATACTGTCTTCAGCTGACAAAGTTTAAATCCCGTCTTGCTAGTGCACTTCCCATAATTTTTGCGCATTAAAGGCACACTATGTAGTTTTTCGCCACTAGAGTTCGCCTATACAAAACAAAGGCGCCGCTTGATGATGCCGAGATTGAGCGGGGAATCTTGGGAGGTGTAGTCTTTACCTCACAGCCAGTGGAAAAGAATTGGGATGGGACGTGGGCAGAAATCATGTTCATGGATGAGATTATTAACGTTATTGTAGTATGAAGCAGAGCAGGGCCTAATTCTGTGGGAGCTGAACGAGGTCGCTGAAGCGATTGCTGATGAGACGAGCGTGACACATGGCTCGACAGCAGCTGAACTTTTATTATGTCACAGTCGCCGCTTCCAGTCAAGCATATATGGGGTAACGCAGCACTGTTTCATCATATTAGATACATTTGAGTGTGTTGAAAATTATGCTATAATGTTACTCTGTGCGTTCGCTCCCCGGGTGCTATGAGACACTTGTTGCACACTGCAGTAAGCAAGATCGATATTAGAATATTATATTAATAAATACTGGATGGCTTGTGTTGCTAAATGGTAGCAATTAAATTTAAAACATATTGTATAAAAGAAAAAATGTTGTATTACAGTACAATAATTCGTTTTATGTATATGAATGTCTCCAAACAGTTGTTCCCTTGTCTAATAAGGCATATAATATATTAAAGCGACTTTGGTGTTTCCATGGTTTCTACAAAATAAAACCGGAAATCGAGGATAACGCAGGTATGATGTCATTGATAGGCGATCCGCATCCGAAATTGCAAATTTCTCTGGATTTAAACATTCTTGGAAACATTTGGGATAGTGTAAGTACACAAGTCAACAAAATATATAACACTGTTATATTGGTTTTAAGATAGTTTAATCCAAAAGTTAGTTTAATCCAAAAATCTTACATATTGTGCCTTTAAGTCAGTAGGCGGCCTTTTACAAAAGCAATCCAGTTGAATGTATTTGGATAAAGTGGACAAAAGTGGACAAGCCCAAAACATTTTAGACCCTGTTTACACCTGTATTTAGTGCCGTCCACTTGTGATCGTACATAGACAAACGTGCACCGTAATATCACGTATAAACAGGGCCTTACTGTGCGTTCACACCGCCGCCGGCGAGAGCGTCAAAGTGGCCGGAAGTCATTCATTTTCAATGGGAGCCCGGCGGCGAGCTCCGGCGAGAGCGGCGCGGCGCGTCTTGGACGATTTGGGCGTCGAGGAGAGTTGGAATCAGGTCAACTTTATGGTAATGAGCTATGACGCGGTTCGGCGGCAACCGGCGGCAACCAATGGGAATATAGAAGTGCTCCGCTTGAGAGGATTCCAGAGAACGCAGTGCTGAAAACTTTGGTTCCGACCACATTAGTTCCCCAGCAAAATAGAGGAGAGGTTGATCACTGCTGGTGCAGCGGGTTTGATTAGAAGAAGCGCAACATTATTTATACACCACACAAATGGCTTTTAATTGGTTTATTTCGTTAGCAAACATGTAACTATAATTGTTTAGTTCTTTCCATCGATAAAATTTCACATTTAAATGATCTCATGAGGTTATATTATAAAGTTATACCCTACCTGTGGTCAGTCTGCACAAACGTCGATCAACATGATTGTTTGCTTTGCAGCCCCTTTAAATGCAGTTTTAAAAAATACCAAGCATTCGATCTACGTCAGAGCGGCAGCGCGTCCACGAATCTTTCTACAGCGTCGATGGCAGGGCGGCCAGAGCGAAGTTTGACGCTCTCGCCGGCGGCGGTGTGAACGCACAGTTAGATGTTGATTCAGTAACAAATCTGACTGATTCAGTGCATTAATTCGGTAAACGATTCATCCGTCTGATTTAAACTAAGAAGTTAGTATTTTTTAATGATTCATTAAAAGAACTTGACCATAAGAGTCATTTTCTAATGTCTGTTTTAACTTGCTGTTAATTTGCCAATCTCACAACTCATGGCTAAAATATGTCTTTTTACGATTCTGATGCAGCTGACATCCAATATATCAAGGCCGCTTAAAGCCAATAGAGACCTCTCCACAACTTGTTCACACTTTTCACAATCCAATCAATTCCCAATGTATTAAATCAACTCTCACTCAACCTTTTTATTACAGCATATCCTAATTCACTCAGAAAGGTCAGATTACATAAGTAAAATGGCTTGTGAATGTCATTTCATGTTGTCTTTAAAAATATAATTACATTAGTGCAACCTGCTGTACTGTGCAATTTACAAACTTTCAGCCATCTGAAATGCCACTTTACTCTTATCAACTCCAGGGAATTTGGACAAGATTACAGCACAGTTACCCTAGTTTAACCTCCATGCACATTATGCCAACATAACATCAACATAGAGATATGTCAACTGGATAATCTCCCAGCTGTACAAGCACAGATTAATTCAGATAACACCTTACTCTGCACAGCCTGCTTACACATTCGCACACAGAAGGTCTAGTATTCTGTTATCGTTGATGGATTAAAGATACATGGCAATGCTTATCAAAATATTGCAATTCACACAATTTAGATTCACCCCAGAGAGTTACTTCAGAACCTCTGCAAAACCACTGATGCTTAACAAATTATTCCTTCCTGTCTCAAGCGTAAACCTGCTTGAAGTTGCTGAGGGATCGGTTTCTGAGTTCCTACTGCCAAATTCGGTGGTGGTCTCCTGCCAACCAGTCCAGCACTGGCTGACTGTTCTGTTGGGAGAAGACACAAACACATAAATCACCTCAAAGGGCTGTGGAACCGCCTGCTGCTGCCCATACCTGATATCTCCTTAAACAGTTTCCCTAAAAACAGCAGCCATGTTTTTTAAGGGTTTAGGTTGTGGTAATTTCCTGTTCTGCCATCTGCACATTAGCTCAGGAGAACCTGAATTTGGCGTAATTAGAATGTAACTTTTGTTTCGGATTTTCCATTTTCCCCCTGGGACGTGCAACGCAATGGAGGCAATGAAGCGAAGGCAGCGTATCATTCATCCCTCTGGAGTTACCTGTTGCGCGAGTCCTTCTGCAGCTGTAAATCCCACTGACTGGGATTTGGTCATCAGCTCTCAGTGTACTAGCTCGAGGAACACAAATAGCTTTTCGCAGAGAGTCTGATCTTATTAGTGTAAGAGGTGATCGGGGTTGTGAGCAATTCAGTATTCAAAGATGTCATCTCGTCAATATCGGAAGACACATCAAGTCTTCTACATCCATCCAATATTAAGAACAATATAAACACACCCTAATTTCAACCCTTGTGAAAAAGAAATGTGAACCGAATGTAATGGTTTCAGACACTTAATTGCACGTTATTTACAATTCAATGAAAATGTATTGGTAACACTTTACAATAAGATTGTATTAGTTAACATATTGTATTAGTTAATTAAAACCCAGCTGTTCATGGTTTGTTCATGTTAATACACAGTGCATTAACTAATGTTAACACGATTTTAATAATGCATTAGTAAATATTGAAATTAGCATTAACAAAGATAAATAAATGCTTTATAAGTGCAGTTCATTATTAGTTCATGTTAACTAATGCAGTGAACTAATGCTAACTAATGAACCTTATTGTAAAGTGTTACCAATGTATTATACTTCAAATTTATATTAAATGCAATTAGTTGAACTTTAGAGTGCTTTTTTGACCCACGTATGTAGGACTCTTTAAATGTAATTTAATTTTTTAAGTACACTACAAGTGCACATTAAATACAATTAAGCACATATCTTTTTCACAAGGGAAGAGCAAAACATTACTTATGCAAGGAAAAGTAAACCTTGACAGGTTGATCAGAACCCCAATGCAAATTGTAGAGGGGTTTAAAGTGAAGGGCTTTATCTGAGTTTATCTGCAATAATAACCGGCTGACTGAATATTAATTTTGGTTGTTTTTATTATTATGTAGGAAGAAAGAGAAGAAATTGGTTGCCTGGGAAAACAGTAGTATATTGTTCTTGCACTGCTTTAGTAAACTCAGAAGTTGATCGGTTTTCCCGTAGGCAAAAGAGCAGGTTAAAAACTCAGTCTTCCTGCAGAAAATCACATAAAACCATCAACACTGATTGGAACATCTCTACAGCTCAGCCTGCAGTCACTTGTCTGAGCTTGTGAATCCTGCTAACCTGGTTTCTGGTGGTCTTGAGGCACTTATCAACTGCAAATCACATCTGTTCTTCCAACAGACGCTTGTTCCAATTGCCATATTATGCCAGACTACTGACATGTTCCTTAAGCCTCAATTACGAACATTTCAGAATCCACTAATGAGGAATGAGAAAGCAGACAGTGGAGAGAGGGTAAGCAGAAGAGCACCAGCTGTACGGCTAAATCATATCAGGGTTTTTATGTCATATTTCTAATTCAATTCAAATTTATTTCAACTATATTTAACTATTTTGACAATTCAAATCATTAAATAGAAACTAGAATATCACCTTAAAATCCACGTGCAGAAAAACTCACAGCAGCGACAATAGCAAGGGAAAACTCCCTAAGATGTTTAGGCAAGATCCTTAAGAAACCTTAGGAGGAACCAAGACTCAGCTGGAGAGCTTCCTCAGGCTAGCACGTTTAAATGAACAAGCTTGTAGGTGATCTTTACAGAGCTTTATTTAGCTTTGTTTCGAGGATGTTCCTTTAGGATAGAATTCATAAAGGCCCTTAGTCCAGTGTCATACTGCATTAACTTCAACTTGAGATGCTGAAAAAAGTGTAAACACTGCTAGCCTGTAAGTTTTTTTTTTTTACTTGTCAATATTTTTTAAGTTAGCATTTTCAGGTAAAACATTACATTAAATATTGATATGTGGTATATTTTTGTGGAAATTGATACACCAATTTATCATCCAGATCAATTAATCAGACGATATGCGTATGTATATCTTAAAGGGGTCATTTGATGCTATTTTCAAAGATTGTTATTTGGTGTATTCAGTGTAATATAATATGTTAACATGCTTTAATGTTAAAAAAATACATTATTTTTCACATACTGTAAATTATTGTAGCTCCTCTATGCCCAGTCTTTCTAAAAAGCATTGATTTCTACAAAGCCCCTCCTTCTGAAAAGCACAGTGTGCTCTGATTGGCCAGCTGACCTATGTGCACTCTTAAAAATAAAGGTTCTTAAATGGTTCTTTGGTGGGGTGTATGGCTCCATGAATAACCTTTAATATCCAAAGAACCTTTCCGTTGCACAAAGGGTTCTTTGTAGCACAGAAAGGTTCTTTAGACTATAAAATCATTAGAAAAAAAATGGTTCTTTAAAGAACCTTTCACAAAACGGTTCTTCGGAGATCCAAAAATAGTCCTTCTATGGCATCGCTGTGAAAACCCCTTTTTGGTTCAACCTGGCACCTTTATTTTTAAGGGTGTAGTGATTGGCCGAACACCTCAAGCGAGTCGGAAATGTAACGCCCCTTACCATAATCGAGAGCTTCAGCTTGCAACGTAATTAGAAAGACTGTTTTACCATATCAGTTGGAGCCCAAGTTGGATTCTGAAAATGCAGATGACTAAACCAATCAGTCGAAAGCAACTTTGCAAGCACGACTTCAGCAAAACGTTTAACAGTGGTAGGTTGTAAGCTCAGCTTGAGCAGCCAGTGTGAAACAGAACACGTAATGCATCTATGTTTGTCAACTTTTCATCATAAGTTATACAGAGAACAGAGGATACTATGTTTGTAAACATAAATCCATCTCTGCACTTTTGATCGTAAGAACGACAAACGATATGCGTTACTCTACACTGCACAAAACTCTGGTCAATAGCAAATACTTTAAAAAATAATAAAACATACTTACAGGCTCTGATTCAGAAGCACCAGATTGCCCTAGTAAAGTTGGAATTGCCCCATTATTTAGAAATAGCCATTGTGCACAGCTCGCCTTGTACTCTCCCAGGTTCAGGAACTGTCCTCCATAAAATGTGCTGCACACACACTAACATTTGGGTTGTACTGTTCTGGAACAGTGTTGTAAATAAATTTAATTTATAAAAAATTAATTCCTAATTGCGTCCACTTTCAGAAGGCCAAATAAAGTGCTTTTGCTTTCGCATAGAAACACACAGCGTTTCCACGACATGGCAACAACAACACTACTACGATAACTGAAGCCACGCCTTCTTTATTTGCGTATGCATCTGGGCTAGCCTGACCAGCCAGACCCACATCATGATGTTGGGAACTCACCATTGGCAGGGCTCAATCCGAGGGGCGGGATAAATGGTTGTCTTTCAAATTCCCTCTGCATGCAATAGGATAGCGCTACAACCAACCAGAGCAACGAAGAAGGTGAAGCGGAGCAAGTTGATAGATTAAACTTTCGCTGTATCCGGTTGGCAAAACTCAGAACACATCTTCCTTTCTTAAGAATGACTTCAGTGCCGTTCTTTGTTCTTTTCTCAAAGAAAAGCTTAACTCCAAGTCTTCCAGAGTTGCGGCCAAAGCCGATTCCACCGCTGTTCGCCAGCTTCTTTGTTTACAAGTAGCACGTGGAACCGTCACAATTATGTTAAGCCCGCCCACCGACTCTATACACGATGTGTTTGGCCTGACCAGAGTTTGGTTTTTCCAGATTGCAAACCAACAGAGAGTTGCTAGACTACCCTGGCTGCAAATTAGATTTAATTAGAAAATCTGATTTCTAGGCTACATTTGGGCAGCATTATGCAAATATTTCCACATAGTGACACAGGTATGTGAGGGAGAATTCGATCAAGGCGTTTTGGGTCTGGATATGCCTTCTTTTTAGATTTGAGCTTTGAGCTTTGTAACTTTGCAGATCTTATACAAACACCTACATAACACACTAAAGAAAAAGGAAAACATGAAAATGCATTTTTTTTTTTTATATAATTTTCATCATTTGCCATCATTAAAATATATAATTTAAATATCTAGCTCTGATATATTTTGGTCAGCCTGATTTGAGTTTATTGACCAAAACTGATTTACTGAGCCTTTACAAAGTGAATTGGTATTTTCAAACATTTACAGTGAATTATGATTAGAAATATGTAATATTACATTTAAATTCGTCAACTGAATTTAATTAAAAGCAATTGATAATGGTGAAAGATATCTTATTTGCTATCATTTAACTATGCTACTTTTGAGACTATGTCATATTGGTCTCGCCAAAAACTCAGGCAGCCATAAGTATCGCCCATTAAATAAACCATATCTGTGGACCATCAGCAAGAAATAAATCCTCTTCACATTCACAGAGATATCAGGTCTCAATTTGTTCTGTATTTTTTCTTTCTTTCATGCCACAGAGTACAACGGATTTTGTGGAAGTTTCCATTAATGGAAGCAAAATGTAGCACAGCTCATTCCCATTTTTAACACTACACAGTGAAACGTGCCAGACTCAGAGGACACCCTCCATCCCACATCGTAATTATTCTCACCACACCTTAATTGCCCTGGGCACCATAGTATTCAGGTCAAGGAGAACTGATCTCTCACTTCGAAGGTCTCCAACGAATGAACAAAACAGGCTTCAAAGTGGCCTGAAACAACCAGATATTCAAAAGTGCTGACCCTTATGGATGTCCAACCTTCAGCCCGGTATGCCAGCCTCAGCATGTCCCTTGACAGGACAGCAAGACAAGTAACTCTTTCCTATCACGCCTGCAATTTCGATTCAAACTCTGCAAACTCATGGTTGAGAAATGATAATAGACTAAAGGCTGGCCCACATGAAAAGATTTTTAAAATCGTATCAGATTTTCCAAATGTGAGAGACCACAAACATGACGATAAAAAATTGTGTAACAAATATAGTGTATGGAGTGCCGCGATGTAACCAAGACAGCACACCACACACTAACAGATTCCATTCACAAACAACCAGAGTCCCTGTGAACATAGGAAATCTCTTAAAATCTCTTGCGGTCAAAGGTGACTTTAGAGTAAGCAAACATGACGGACGAAATGGCAATGATAGTGTTTGAAATGCTTTTTACAATTTTCTGTGTTTTCACTGTTATACAGAAGGGGGCGCTAATACGCATCTTCTGAAAGAGTACAGAATCAAAACACAGGTAAAAAATAAACAGAAACAAGCGATAAAGGCAGTCTTGAGGAAAAAACTATTTTCTCAGCTTTTTGTTCAAAATGTTGCTTTTTTCTTACATTCAAGTGTTGATAAAAAAAGATTGAATGGCGCTAGAATAAAATATTTAGAAAATATCATACAACAAAATATTCTGGGAGCCATTACATTTTCGTGAAAATTATCAAAAATGCTGGCGGTGGCGGGAATTTTTTTTTTTTTTACGCTGGCGGGAAAAGAGTAAATAAGACTGTATCACCAACAATGGCTATTTAAATCCATTTGGATTCACTTAAACATGAATTTTCGACACATTAATACACATTACAAGGCTATGACAAATTCGCAATACACAAATCTATATGATAAACCTATATGAGGTCTTCACACTGCTGCCATGACATTCCCAAATAAGGATGAACTATTCCACCTATTGTTTAGTGGGCGAGCTTGGGAAATTGTGTTACGGGTGGGGAGAAAGGGAAACAAAAATGTCTCAAAAAGTATGTTATTTGAGACATTATGGAGCCCACTATCCCATTTCCTGTCGTGATGAGGCCAAGACTAAAAATACACATCCTCTTTCGTCAGAATGCAATTTGCCCCCTCAGCACGAATTTCTCCTTCAACTGCTATCATGTAGCACAGCGCACAGTCTCAGAGCAAGAAGAGAACCCCTACAATCCCCATGCCTGGGATCAAATGTGCCATACGGCTGGCTTACTTTGATCCTATAATAGGTCGTCTGTGTAAACTGTGTTGACCTTAGTCCACTATCATATCTTGACATGACTCAACATCAGTGTGACTCCAAGGGAGTCTGAAGACTAATTGTGTGCACTGACCTTCAACGGTTGCTCTCATTTTGTATATTAGTATCCATAAATCCTTTGAGGATACTCATAGTATGTCAAAGTTATACGAGTCCTTATGATTTACTCTAGAGCAGGGATGCCCAAATCTGCTCCTGGAGGACCAAAGTCCTGCAGAGTTTAGCTCCAACCTTAATTAAACACACCTCAACTATATAATCAAGCTCTTAAGGAGTGTTAGAAACTTCCAACTGTGCGAGTAATATGCAAGTAATTTTATTTTTTAAAAGTGCACTTTTTCTTTTGGCTTCGCTGGTTTATCTTCCTAAATAACTGATACAACATTAGGCTTGAACTTTTTACTGACACCTTGTGGAGTGGATGCTGTATCACATAAAAACAAACGTTTTAGGTTAACAAACGACACTGCAGAAATACTCTTTTTGCCAATAAATGTATTAATAATTCATTAATTCCACAAGCTAAAATGGTGAATATTACAGGGTTTATTCAGTGTTTTTTTCTGTCGAATGCACAACACTGCTTACTTTTTCTCAGTTAGTACAAAGAACCTGTATTTCTAAATTTCCCCTATGAAACTGACTTTATATTTGCTTTTCCTCTTCTTATCTTTGTCTGCAGCTAAGTCATCTCTAAATACCAAATATAACTCATCAAGTTCAAGAGGTCCTCTTAACTCCCCAGCGTCAATGAAAGGTCGTCCAAAATATGACAGTGAAAGGAACTGACTCATCAGGGCCCAGTGCATGTTGACAATAAGCCAGCCCATCTGAACTGTGGGAAGATCCACTGAAAGAGCCAAAACTCTCTCAACGCCACGTACAGAAGTATTGTCGGTCAGAATGACCTCATAGAAAAGGAAACACAAGTACTTGAGACACTTCACATTTCGAGCAGCTTAATATCTCAGTGTTGCAAGCAAGGCCGTTACCATATCTTGGACATTGGGGGGGACCAAAGGCTTTTATTTGATTTTTTTGCATGTGGGAGGTCTATTGTAGTTATGAAGTAATCAATTTAAACTATTTTTCAAATAATATTTTGTTTTAAATTATACACATTCACTCTTATTTGTTTGTCTAATATGTCAAAAACGCAAAACGTTCTTGTGTTGTCAAACTCAGTTATGAATTACATGAACGATGTAAATGATTTTTTTTATTATTTTCAATTCAGGTCGCTGAAAATGTCTATTGTAAACAGTTGTCAAATATTAAATGTTTAGCTACTTACATCTTGCCACAGCTAAAACTTACTCTTTCACTACTAAAACTAAAGCGTCATGTTTGAATTCGCACTTCTGTGAACAGTAAAGCTTGATTTGATTGGCCACCTCTGTCTTCTGGACATTGATGCTGTTAGACTGGCAAACCATCCTAAAAATGTAACTTTTAAAATGCTTTTGTCATCCTAATAACAAACCGAGTGGTGTGTGATGGAGTACAGCAGAGCAATATCAAGAATATACAAATTATTTGTCCCCCTCAATGTCGGTTACAGCCCTGGTTGCAAGTATGCAAGTTACTATACTTAACAAGGGCACTTATGAATTTTCAGGAATAGCCACAGACTTTATATTGCTCTTAAGTTTCTCTGCAGCCTTCAAGCATTAAAAACAGCATGACACTGATTGCATTTACTAACAGACAAAGGCGAACAAAGAAACACTTGAGCACACAAATACACACACACACACACACATCCTACCACAAACACTCTCCTAGTAGAACAACATAGTGTTCTGAGAGAGCTCCTTAGAATCAACCACAACGCGGCTGCTGAGAGTAATTGGCCTCCCTTTCTGCAGTCTAATGGAAGGCGCAGGGCAAGGCTGGAACGGGGTATACTATGGAAAAAGGAAGCAAGAACTTCTCAGTGGGGTGCAAAAGCCACATCCTCCCTTGAAAAGGTTCTCAAACTCACAATCACATCCCACAGCGCAGCCACAATTGGGCTGAGTGGAACGCAGTGGTCAGGTAAAAAGCACAGGCAGGGCTTGGTTACTCACAGTGTTCAAATGAGCGGCATAGCGCTGACTCATAATACAGAGAAAACTGAAAATAAGTATTTTAAATGCCTCTAAAAAACTTTGTAGGCGTTTTGATTGTAGCAACACTAAAAGTCTCCCTGCTGCATTGAAAATAGCGATTTGATTTCCATATTTATATCTTGATGATCTTAATTACAAAGGGCACTTTAATGTATTCTAACAACGACCATGAATTTCATCTTTATCTCAGATTAAGTGCCATGACTAATATTATCACAAATGTCCATTAACTCACAGCTAGTAATGTGGATGTTTTATGGACCAGTGTTTCCACCATAACGTGTGTCATAAAGTTACATTTTATGTGCAGCAAACCACAGCTTCTCTATACCGAGTGCATACACCATCGCTTATTGTTGAAAATGAAGATCCACATTCTATTCAGCCTTTCACCAACGCCAAAGAGGATCACATGCCCTGAGTAAGTGAGAACTAATGAGATAGCTAATGAGACCACAAGATTTCTAAGAGAAATCCAAGAAAAAGCCCAGACAGGAGATTCCGGCCTCACAGAGGCAATGCATCATGTGTCTCAAGCACTGATCCTAATGGTGGTGTTTAATGGCATGCAGAAAATACAGAGCACTTAAAGGTGCCCTAGAATGACTTGAAACAACATTTTAAATTGTTCTCTGGTATCTACATAGAGGGTATATGGCTTATTTAAGGTCAATAATTGTCCAGATATGGTTTTACAGGTCCATTTACAACTCTAGAAATCTTCCCCAGGATGAAATGGTCTGTTTTTGCCTTATTTGGAATGGTCATGAATATTAATGCAGAGTACTGCTCTGATTGGCTGTTTCACTGCACGGCTCAATGATAGCTGACCGTCATGACGATGAAGAGATTAGGCATTCAACCTTATATGTTTGAGACTGTTTCTGACAAAGATGCAGATTTTGAGGAACAACAACATGTTTTGAGATTGGAAATGAACGCTTCTGAATGGTTAAGTCTTTATTTTAATTAGGAACCTGCAAAATCATTACGTCCATACCAGAACTTCAGCCTGAACGATAACTAGCATATAGCATTAAATATACACATCAGCAGTCACAAATTTTTTAGCATTGTAAAAACATTTTAATTATTGTAATGTGTCCCTGTATGATATTACAAAGATAGCTTCTTCACTTTGAATCACAAACTGAACTGGGTAGTGCTTAAATATGTTGTTTGTACAGTAACGTTTGAGTTTGACAGTAGAGTACGGATTTAAAAGTCGATTTATTTAGCCATTTAGTTATGTAAACTACTTGGATTATCCTATTGTTACTGTACTAGCATCTTGCGTTGGATCTAGACAACAACGGGGATTTTATCGTTAATGTTGTCTCACTAAGAAGCTTTCAATTTAATCAGAAATTGTTCAGAGAGTCAAGAAGTGGATAAAATCACTTACTGCTTGCAGGTATATGGTTGGAATTGCCCCTTTCTTCAGTGTCGGACGCTGACCAAAGTCAGCTTGATATTGACCCAGGTTTGAAAAACTGTCCGTGGTGAAATAGGCTGAGCAAACTAACAACTTTGAATTAAATTGTTGCGGTATCCGATTATAAATAAACATCAACCATGCCTGTTGACATGTTTTATCTGTGGGAAGAGTATGAAACGTCTTCACATCCCCTGCACAGCCTGGAACATAACATTTGTTTCCATGATCTGCCATGTTCGCTATCCTCGCGTGACGCTTGTTTACCTGCATAACTCCAGATGATACGGCTGCGCAGTTTCGCCTGACAGTGAACATGTACTTGCATATGCAAATGTTGTGGGCGTACATATTAATGATCCCGACGATTGCATCATTCTCGGTGTTACGTTGAGATTTGCCTATTTTTCCGTGGTGTTTTTCACAAACGAGATTTACATATGAAGGAGGAGGCAATGGTGTTTGAGACTCACTGTATGTGATTTACATGTACTGAACTCCTGTTAATTAACTATGGCAAGGTTAATTCAATTTTTCATTCTAGGGCACCTTTAAGAAAGCATTTTCTTCAAAGAAATGTTTATTATTTACTCACTGTTCCAACCCCATATGGTTTTATTTGTTTTCCATGGAACACAAAAATAGAAATTTGGTGTTCAATGTAATTTTAAAAATTCAGCCCCCACCCACATCTACCTTATGAGAACATAAACAAACATTAAATCTCACACATCTTACGCATGAAAAAATCCCTGACCCCACCCTGACCTGATGTCATAACCCTTTCCATCGATCAATGTGCGTCTTTGAATAAAGTGTGTCCTGAAGGGATTCAGCGGGACCAGAGGCTTGATTACAAACAGACTGTTACAGATGAGCCCGCCTTTCCCACTCTTATCTTCTTACATAACTGTAGTCTTCTCAACATCAATGGCAACGAGAACATCCATTCATATGCAAGCTCAATTTGGATGTCACTTGGATTAATAAAAGGAACAAAATCACATACATTAATTGATTTGTCTAGTTTATTTTAAGTAAAATGTGAGACCCCTTAGATCTTGAATTGTGTGATATTTTCATGTGCATATTAACAGGCCATTAACATATTAAAATGCAAGCAATCAGAACGAAATCACCTAAATATTCACTTTCATTCATGATGACCATGCATTTATTTTCACTGATGAGCAGTCTTTTATAGTAGGGGTTAGCTATTAGTAGGCTATAGCTTTTGCATATATAATCAAAAAGATTAAATAACTAGGTTATTTTAAAAGCATAAAAAATGCGTCATAAAATATACACACACACACACGTGTGCAGTACAAAGGTAAATATGTCACTTTTTCAAGATCGAACTGCACGTCGAAATGCCTTTAGAGTCCATTGCAGCTTTTGGTACAGTATGCTACTATTCATAATAATTCGATTTGCATTGTAGATAATTGCTTCAAAATAATTTTGCATTGGTCACTTTTAGAGCAGGCTAATGACTTATCCCAGCCTAGTGTTGCCTGCGCAGGATCCATGTCCCGCTTCCTCGAGCTCTTCAGAAGCTCGTCAGTTTGAACAATAGCATCGACTGACTGTCCAAACAGAATTACTGGAAGCGCGCACATCCGTCGAGCACGACTCCTGACCCATCTAAACATTCCTTACATCCGTCATAATTACAAAACTATCAATTCATTCATAAAGTACTGTTCACAAGACATGGAGGCTGCACAATGACCCAAATCCTATGTTGTGAACTAGTCACTGGATCAAAAATAATACGGTATTTTACAATCGCGTCGTTCTTTTACGTTTGTTTTGTCGCTTCTTAAAACTAGGCTTCATTTGGGGTCGTTTCCCCATATCTCAAGAGTGCTCGTTATTTCGCGCGTGCTTGATGGGATGCTATTTGACAATACAGAGACTCGCTGCAAGAGGAGAGCCAACGTTCAGTCATTAAGAATTAAAAAATATTAATATTTTACAGTGAGTACGCAGGACGCGTTGATTGGCCATCTTACCGTGTCCAAAAACGCGAAGTTTCCCTCGATGTGTTGATATGTTGTGGAAGGAGATCAGGATAAGCAGCGCGAGCGCCTTCTCTTACGGTCCAGCGATACTGTCTACTGCTGCCGCGCGCTGCACACCATGTTACCGTAGGAACACGAGCCGCGGCGCTGCTCTGCTGGAGGAGGAGGCTGTGCGTCTACGGAACTGCACCGGACGAGCGGATTTAAAAGCAAGGGAGGGTGTTGGTAGGATTACGTGGTGCCGCTTTAATAAGATGTCACTACGCCGAATGGGACCGCTGCTACTGTCTCTAGGTCCTTTTAGAGGGGTTCAGCAACGCCTTCTGGGGGGGCTATCATGAATGATAGCTGACTGTACACATTCGGATAGATAGATAGATAGATAGATAGATAGATAGATAGATAGATAGATAGATAGATAGATAGATAGATAGATAGATAGATAGATAGATAGATAGATAGATAGATAGATAGATAGATAGATAGATAGATAGATAGATAGATAGATAGATAGATAGATAGATAGATAGATAGATAGATAGATATTAGATAGATGTCTGCTGTCTGTTTTACTTTTAAGAGGCCTGATCCCTGATCTGTACTAATCCTGCCCTGACTATGATGGGATATCGTGATAACTGCAGAGAGGTGGAGAATAGCCTATGTGGCTCTAATAGTGTTAAATGGTTAGTTCACCCAAAAATGAAAATGACCCCATGGTTTACTCACCCTCAAGCCATCCTAGGTGTATATGACATTCTTCTTTCAGACAAATTACAATTGGAGTTATATTAAAAAAATGTCCTGGCTTTTCCCAGCTTAATAAAAGCATTGAATGGGGGACGAGATTTTGAAGCCCAAAAAAGCACGTCCATCCATCATGAAAGTAATCCATACGGCTCCGGAGGGTTAATAAAGGTTTGTTTATGAAAAAAATCCATATTTAAAACTTTAAACTATAACTATAGCTTCTGACAGACGGCCAGATATTTTGCCTACTGATATTTTTCTTCGCTTCAGAAGGCCTTTATTAACCACTCGGAGCCATATGGATTACTTATGATGGATTGATGCACTTTTTGGACTTCAAAATGAGGACCGCCATTTCCAAGCTAGGAAGAGCAATGATATTTTTAAAATATAACTCATCTAAGATCATCTACACCTAGGGTGAGTAAATCATGGGATAATTTTTTGGTGAACTATCCCTTTAAGTAATTAGACTTTACAGTGTGTAGAAAACACATTTTCCTTACACTAAACAAATTACTAGAAATACAATAAAGCGAGAGGGATCCAAACCATGAGATCTCTCTGGTGTGAGACTAAGTAGCTTTTAAACTTCTTAATGCATGATCTTAAAGGCTACCAGCCAAGCAGAGCTTTGACAGAGATCCGGCTAATTAACAGCTTCCCAGCAGGATCTGCCCAAGCTGCATGATGACCCACCAGGAAGGCAAACATCAAGACAAAAATCTTCTTTACATTTCTACTGAAGAGAGACACCTACATCTTGGATGGCCTGCCCTGAGGGTGAGTAAATTAACAGCAACTTTTCATGTTTGGGTGAACTATCCCTTTAACATGAATAGTTTTAGAATCAATATCATACAAAACTTCTCATTATTAGACAACAGGGTTCAAAGTTTAACTGAAATCACTCTTTACTTTAAATTAGGTGCAAACAGGATGACGCATTATAATTCAAATTTGCAAGAATTTAAATGGAATAAAATTTAAAGAAATTCACATAACTGCTTTGTCTTCAATCTGTCCATCACTGTTAGTTAATATATCTTTAAATACATTTTAATCTTCAAATTCAAGAGCTGAATTAAAATTTCAATCTCCACTGAAATGAATTGGTAAAATGGCCAATTCTGTGAAATGGATTTAAACCTGCTAAAATGTTTTCTTGTATCTCAAGCAGGAAAGCATAACACAGTAATACCAAGGTTAATGGGTTTGATTCCCAGGATAAACCAATAAAATCTATATCTTGAATTCAGCATACGCCATTTTAAAAAGCATCTGCCAATTGTTTAAAAATATAGATTTTCAGTCCCCCATCCCCCCTCCCATTTAAACCATCCCGATAACGATTTCTAAAATGCCAAGATCAAGATTACATATACATTTCTTTCATATACAAGCAAAATTGACTTTATAGCTGAATTTTAACAGTAGGCAGTAACCAATTCAAATATTAATGTCCACTGAAATTAATAGGGGATGGTCTGTTTAAAATCACACCACTGGTCATTACTAAGTCTAGTCCATAGAAGCATGACTGAAGAGTCTCATGGACAAATAACTAGAAATGACATTAATCAAATCCTGGGAGAATAGATCCTGAGGAAGATCATGTTATGATATGAGAGCGAGAATGTGTGTGTGTTTTGAGTGGCCGTGTTTTACTGGTAGATGGCTGGTTTGGAGGCCAAAGCTCTGACTCAGCTGATGTTGATTGCATTACTGTTGCTATATCATCAACTCCCTCCCCTCTCTCTCTCTCTCTCTCTCTCTCTCTCTCTCTCTCTCTCTCTCTCTCTCTCTCTCTCTCTCTCTCTCTCTCTCTCTCTCTCTCTGAAATGTGAATTATAAAGTGATGTGACTGAATTCCTCCACTGCTGGACTTGAAGTCCCAGAGAATATCACAACAGACTATCCACAAATAAGAAAGCACCTATAAAGTCACTAGACAAAACATGCAGATTGTTCTGCCCTGATTTTTAAAGGACAAATCTATTCAATTCTGTGAAATTGATTTAAACATGCTCATGTTGTACTGTATCTCAAACAGAAAAGCATGACAGCAAGCAATACCAAGGTTCAATAGGTTTGATTTCCAGGTAATGTATAAACCAATAAAACCTATATCTTAAAGTCCTCAAGATCTTATTTACTTTGTTAGCCCACATTACAGGTCTTAGGGTGAACAATTAATCTGTGCAAGTTAATACACAGAAAAAAAATAAAGTTTGCCGTGGTAATCTTTAATCAAAATCTGAAAAGTAACTTCCGGTCTGGAATGGCGTTCCCTTTCCAATGACGCCAGTTTGACGGCTTGGGTTTGAATATACTTAATCACTCGCCTCCAACCGTTAGTCTGCTATGAGTGAGAGATGGAGAGGAGGACCCTGCCCTCTATTCAATATTCCATTTCACTTGGAAATACGTCACAGCACTGAAATAAAATCAATTGCAACTTCCGGTTCACTGGGACTTTAAATCCAGCATCATTTGCTAAAGCATCTATCAATTGATTAAATAGTGCTGATAAATCTTGATTTTCTGGTTCTTTATTTAAACCATCCCAATATTGATTTATAAAATCAAGATTACATATGAATCTCTTATTTCGTATTCAAGCAAAATGGACTTTACAACTGAAATAGACCCAAATGAACCGAATCGAAAAATTTAATCTGGAAATCTTTATCAATATCCAGTCATAAGCATCAATATAATCGGTCTGATAAACTGCCCTGTATAACTTAGCTTTAACAGAGATATAATGTCTTTCATATGCAAGCAAACGTCTCGGGTTATGACTATAACCCTTGTTCCCCGAGAAGGGGAACGAGACACTGCGTCATCGTGACGACACTCTGGGGAACGCCCCTCGCGTTACGCGTCTGAAGAAACAGTAGAATCAGCCCAATCCGATTGGTGTTGCGTGATGACGTCGTATGTGACGGCACACCCGGAAGATACAAAGAGACGTCTGAACGAAACAGAGATAGCGTTCTTTGCGATGAAGCGAGCGCTCTGATGATTGGGTGGACACGAGACGCAGTGTCTCGTTCCCCTTCTCGGGGAACAAGGGTTATAGTCATAACCCGAGACGTTCCCCTTCGAGGGAACTCGAACTGCGTCATCGTGACGACACTCTGGGGAACGAGTACCAACTATCCCGCACCAATCATACCCACCCCAGTGTGAAGCTGAAACCAGGCACAACTAGGGGGCGAGCACTCTCGCGCCAGGCGTCTCAGGGAGATGCAGACTATAAAAACGAATGAAGGTGTGAGGAGTGGCCCACCCAGCTGCCTCGCAGATGTCTAGCATAGAGGCCCCAGAAAGGAGGGCTACCGAGGAGGCCATGCTCCTGGTAGAATGGGCCCTCACGGCTAAGGGTGAAGGCAGGTTGCGCACCCGATAAGCCATGGCTATAGCCTGGACAATCCAGTTACTAATCGTCTGTTTTGACGCAGGCAGCCCTTTCTTGGGTGAACCAAAACACACCAACAGCTGGTCTGACTTTCTCCACTGAGCAGACTTCTCCAGATAAATCCTCAATGCCCGCACGGGGCAGAGGAGGTGAAGTCTGCTCTCTTCCGCCGTCACGTGAGGTGGAGGATGGAATGCCTGGAGAACCACTGACCTTGCCCTGTTAGATGGCACCTTGGGCACGTAGCCCTGGCTGGGATGCAAGATGGCTTTAACCATGCCAGGGGCAAACTCCAGGCAAGTCGGCGTGACCGCCAAGGCCTGGAGGTCCCCCACGCTCCTCAGAGAAGTGATGGCAAGGAGAAAAGCCACCTTGAAGGTCAGTATTCTCGCCTCAGCCGACTCCAGCGGCTCAAAGGGGGCCTCAGCCAGCCCTTCAAGCACCACTGCCAGGTCCCAGGTTGGGACCCTGGAATGAGCCGCAGGCCTCATCCTCCGAGCCCCACGGAGGAAACGTACAACCAGATGGTGCCTTCCCAACGTCGCATCACCTAAAGGTGCGTGGAAAGCCCCAATGGCAGCCACATACACCTTAAGTGTGGACGGGGAAAGACCGGCGGAGAAGCGGTCTTGAAGGAACTCCAGCACTGAAGCCACTGGGCAGTTAACTGGGTTCACCTGCCGCTCTCTACACCAAGTGGAAAATACATTCCACTTTAGGCTGTACAACCTCCTGGTGGATGGAGCTCTGGAACTGAGTAGGGTCTCCACGACACCTACCGACAGGCCCTCTGCTAGGAACTGAGCCCCCTCAGGGGCCAGACCCAGAGATCCCATACCTCTGGCCGTGGGTAGAAAATCGTACCCCCGGCCTGAGACAGCAGATCCCTCCTCAGAGGGACCTGCCATGGGGGACCGTCCAGCAGGTCGATGATGTCGGAGAACCATACCCGAGTGGGCCACCGGGGTGCTACTAAGAGAAGGCTGACGCCCTCCCGGCGGACACGTTCCAGAACTCCCGGGAGCAGAGCAATCGGGGGAAAAGCGTACAGACGCAGCCTCGGCCACGTCTGCGCCATGGCATCCAGCCCCAGAGGGGCCGGATGAGTGAGGGAGAACCACAGCGGGCAGTGGGACGTCTCTCGAGACGCAAATAGATCCACTTCCACCGGGCCCAGCCGCTCGCACATAGCCTCCACCACCTCGGGGTGGAGCCGCCATTCCCCGGGCCTCAGCCCCTGCCTCGACAGGATGTCTGCTCCCTGATTTTGGTCCCCGGGAATGTACATCGCCCTGAGGGATGACAACTTCCCCTGGGACCACAGAAGGACCTGATGCGCCAGTCTGCAAAGAGGGCGCGACCTCAGGCCCCCCTGGTGGTTCAGATACGATACTGCCGACATATTGTCGGATCGTATCAGGACATGGTGGCCGCGGAGGTCCGGGAGAAAGCTCCTCAGAGCCTTGTAGACCGCCAGCATTTCCAGGCAATTGATATGCCAGGAAGAATGCCGGGTCCCCCACAGACCCCTGGAAAAGCGGCCTTCCATGACCGCGCCCCAACCAGTGAGGGAAGCGTCTGTTGAAACGGACTTCCGGCAACACGACGCTCCCAACACCGGCCCCTGGGACAGGAACCAAGGTTTCTTCCACATGACGAGGGAACGAAGGCATCTGCGCGTTACCCTGATCATGCGGAAAGGATTCCCCTTGGGGGAAAACCCCTTGGTTCTCAGCCACCACTGGAGGGGTCTCATGTAGAGCAGACCGAACGGAATCACGTTGGCTGCTGCTGCCATGAGACCCAGCAGTCTCTGAAACTGCTTCACAGTGAGGCTGCGGCCCAGTTTCACTCTCGAGACCATCGCCAGTATGGACTCCACGCGTGCGGGGGACAAACGTGCCCGCATCAGCGTCGAATCCCATACAACCCCCAGGAACGTAGTCCTCTGGGAGGGCGTCAACACGCTCTTCTTCGTGTTGAGTCTGAGACCCAAGCACCTTATGTGGGCTAGAACGACATCTCGATGTCGAACCGCCATATCGTACGACTGAGCCAAAATCAGCCAGTCGTCGATATAATTGAGTATACGGATGCCCTGGAGTCTCAACGGAGCCAGAGCTGCATCCATACACTTCGTGAAGGTGCGAGGGGAGAGAGCTAGGCCGAACGGAAGAACCCGATACTGGTACGCTTCGCCCCCGAAAGCGAACCGCAGGAACTTCCTGTGAGCTGGAAGGATGGAGATATGGAAGTATGCGTCCTTCAGATCTATCGTGACGAACCAGTCCTCGAACTGGATCTGAGTCACGATGGCTGGAATTGTGAGCATCCTGAACCTGTATCTCCTCAGAGACCGGTTCAGGTGCCTGAGATCTAGAATTGGACGCAACCCCCCATCCTTCTTGGGAACTATGAAGTACCGGCTGTAGAACCCGGACTCCCTGTCTGGTGGAGGAATATTCTCTATAGCCTCCTTGACCAGCAGAGAGCGTACTTCTTGCTCCATCACCCGCACCTGCTCGGGACCGACCACAGTTCGAACCACCCCGTTGAATTTCGGGGGAGGGAAACCGAACTGCAGTCTGTAACCCCGTTCCACAGTACGCAGGGCCCACGCAGATATACCCGGAAGGCATGTCCATGCGCCGAGATAATCTACTAAGGGAACTAGCCTCTCGAGGCCAGCCTCGGGTGTTATTCGAGCCTCTACCCCAACGCCCTGAAGCGGCTGACCGGCAGGGTGTCGTCGGGGAAGAGGTCCGTGAGGCGCACGCGGCTGCTGAACTGTCGCAAGTCCTAATGGAGGCGACTGGTTCAGTGCGCGCGCGCAGGGAACCGATGCGGCCCGAAACGTCTTGGACGGCGGGAGCACAGCAACGATTCCCCGAGAGTCCCAGAGTGGAAACGACCTCGATCGCTCCACCCTGTGGGGGACGACTCTCAGCGATCCTGCCGAAGCTAGGACCGCTTGGGAGCCTTCTTAGCCTGGATGACGTCCCTCAGGTCGCTCTTAGGCTGAGAAGGCTTCCTGCGAGAGCGCCGCCTCCTTTGCCAAGCTCCCTCGGGAGGGGCGCGGGAGGCGACACTCTGCCTCTGCACATCGCGGTGCGATGAGCTGGGTGAGGGTCCGGGCTGCCCACCCAGGCCTGCTCTAACTGCAGAGCCCGAGCGGCGAGGGAAGAACTTCTGGAAGGCGGCTGACTGCTTCCTCGCCTCCTGAAACCTCTCGACGACAGTATCCACTGCCCCGCCGAAGAGGCCAGAAGGCGAGATCGGAGCATCAAGGAGAAAATGTTTCTCGCTCTCCTTGATTCCCGACAGCGTCAGCCAGAGATGCCTCTCAACGCATACCATTCCAGCCATAGAGCGGCCCACAGCGCGAGCCGTCTCTTTGGTAATGCGGAGAGACAAATCCGTTGCCTTCCTGAGCTCAGTGAAGTCATCCGGAGATGGTCCCTCGCCCTCATCCAGCTCTTTGAGGAGGTCGGCCTGGTATGCCTGCAGGACCGCCATGGTGTGCAGACAACCAGCAGCTCGACCTGCCGCACCAAAAGCCCTGCCGACTAACTTGGACGTGTCGCGGCAAGGTTTAGTGGGCAGCGACGGAGCCTTCAATGATGCAGCGGCCCCGGGTGAGAGGTGGCTCGCAAGCGCCTCTTCCACCTGTGGCAACGCTGCATATCCCAACTCAGCCGTCCCCAGCACATTAGCAAAATCGAGTACTGGGGGATTAGCTACACGGGCTGAGAAGGGTTTTTCCCACGATCTACACAACTCGTTATGCAGATCGGGGAAAAAAGGAAGACCCCGCCGTGGAGGTTGAACCCGACGCCTGAAAAAGCGTTCATCCAGCTAGATGGTGGCTGGATGTCCACTATTTCTTGTGGCCAATCCAAACTCAGTTTGGCCACAGCGCGGGTTAAAACCTCCACCAGCTCCTCAACAGCGGATGCGTGGGGTGGCGACAGCCCCACATCATCCACCTCGATCCTCAAATTGTCTGATTCCTCAGAATCAGACAGCCTGAGAACCGGATCCTCCGCCCCGCGGGAAGAAGCCGCATCGCGGGCTTCCACACGGGGCGGGAGGATATCAGAATCTTCAGAGGAGGATAGGGAGGATGCCTCAGCAGTCCCATATCCTCTTGACAGATCCCGCTGTGAGCCCCACGATCTACGGCGCCGCGCTGCCTCAACAGACGCAGGCCCAGAACCGCGGGGCTCACGAGGCTGACCGGTCTCCTCAAAGACGGCCAGCCGCGAGCGCAGCACCCTCAGCGGCAGCAGTTCACAATCACCGCAAGCCGCCCCCTCAAGAGCGGCTTGGGCGTGCTGCACGCCGAGACACTGCACACAAAGCTGATGTGTGTCCGTGCCCGTAATGTAGCGCGGACACGGGTGCACACACAGCCTGAAACGCTCGCTCGCCATAATATAAAAAATGCTACTTACACGTTGCAACAACACCTTCAGATTGAACAACAGAGCGCTCACGCTGAAGAGCAAAAAAGCTATCTCTGTTTCGTTCAGACGTCTCTTTGTATCTTCCGGGTGTGCCGTCACATACGACGTCATCACGCAACACCAATCGGATTGGGCTGATTCTACTGTTTCTTCAGACGCGTAACGCGAGGGGCGTTCCCCAGAGTGTCGTCACGATGACGCAGTTCGAGTTCCCTCGAAGGGGAACTGGATATTATGGGCCAGATTTACTAACAGCTTGCACCAGCACAAACCCTATTTTGGCGTTAAAAAAACTACTGTCAGGCTTTACTAAAGACACGCAGTGATAAATTAGCGCTAAAAAGGCATGGACATGGTTATTTTTGCGGGTGACCTTATTGCATATGCATTTGTAGGAGTTTTCCTTTCAGGCACAAAATTCATGGGAGGACAGTAGGTCCCATTTATATTAGGTGGCCTTAACTACTATGTACTTACCTCAATTGTGTTCTTATTGTATTGCAAAACAATTTTGCTGATATTGAGGTGGGATACGGGTAAAGTTAGGGAAAGGTGTGGTGGTATGGGTAAGTTTAAATGTAGACTTAACAACCGGATTGCACATTACATACACAATGGTAATTCAAAGTGCTTTACATAGAAAATGTATTAAAAATAATGATAAAATTATCACAACATATGTATAAGAAATAAAAATACCATGCATAAGAAATATCAATATTTAAAGTGTTCATCTGAGAGCACAACACTTTGAATAGCTGACAGCATAATCAAATTAGCCAAGATATTTAATAAATGAACACACAAAATGCAGAGCATGTTGTGAATTTTATGAATGACTGGAGGTTAAATTCTGTGGGCACAGATTCAGTCATCAATAAGAAAACAAGAATAAATTCTCAGCATGTGTCCTCGACATTCAAATTAGCAAGCCTCCAGTGAGGAAGCCCTCTGTTTCAGAGTATAATTCCCTGGCTGATAGCATGCAGTTCTGCAAGGTACGATCAAAGGAAACCGTGTGCAGGGTTACTGGTGTTACATTTCTGCCTGACTCAGAGACCTGTAAAGCAGACGGCACTTTTACCTGGACACTGTCTCGCTCAGCGACAGCTAATCCTTACGCTGTTCATGTCACCTCTGCTCAGTTAGGGGATTATCACCAGGTTGAGCTATTTCTGGTGAAACAGGAGGAGCTGCCCCCTAATCTTAGTGGAAGCTTGACCAACCCCAACATTGTGGTCACTGAAGACAAGCACACAGGTCTTAACTCACTGCCTCTTACAAGCACAAGGTGATGATTGATTTAATGTGCTTTTCACAGCCTTAATGCTTTTGACTAGGTGCTAGAACACCTTTCACCTCTGAAGAGAGTGGATGTTCAAAGGATTATGAATGGATGCAAAAACCACTGAATGAAACTAACGGATGAATGAGAAGAGCTTCTCAAAGCTCTCTCTGTACTCATGCATTTGGCTTTTTCACAGTGCATTATGTGTTTGAAGAGCAATATTAAATATTATATATAGTATATTCTCCAAACATACTAAAAGGTTCAAATAAACAAGAATTATACAGGTCAAACAAGCTACCAATGTGATTACAGTATGTTTTTGTTTCACAATCGCTGACCTTGACAGATGCTTCTTAGTCTCATAAAGTAATGTCTTCTGTCAAAGCCACCTGTGGCCCATGTGGTCTAACCAAAGGTTTAGGCTAAATGAATGCTGCATGGGCAGAGAGGAGGAAAGTGCTTTTTCCATGTGTTCTCCATGATGTGGAAGTCATTTAGACTCAGCAGCCTCCCTATATAAAGGATATTACTGTAATTACGATATTGGCAGGGCTGGGTAATGTCCAGAGGAGAACATCTCTTTCAACAGGGCAGGGCAGGGCAGAGGGATGTACCTCATGGAGGCACATTAGTGAGAGTGCTCATGAAAGCAGATGAATAAACCTCACACCCTTTCTTTCAATTAATAGAGACAATAAGGGAAGGGCTGGGTTCTTATTAAAAAAAGTAATGTTTTTGCACATGTATTTTTCCACTGAGATGTGAATGGAACACTGTACTAAAAGAGTTTAAACATACGGGTTGACCAGTGTAGTGTAAAATAAGACAAAACAAGCATTAAAATAAGCTAAAACCACAAAAAATCAAGATATTATTAAAGTCCCTTTAAAGGGTTAGTTCACCCAAAAATGAAAATTCTGTCATTAATTGCTTACCCTCATGTCGTTCGACCCCCGTAAGACCTTGGTTCATCTTCGGAACACAAATTAAGATATTTTTGTTGAAATCCGATGGCTCAGAATTGGCAGCAATGTATTTTGCACATAAAAGGTACTAAAGACGTCGTTACAAAGTCCATCTCACTATAATTTTATGAAGCGACAAGAATAGTTTTTGTGCGCAAACAAAAAATCTAAATAGCGACTTTATTCAACTTTATTCTGGGCCTCAGACGTGAACTCACGAAGCACCACGACGCATGTGTGAGAGTAGAGCCGGCGTTCTGACACATGACTCGGAAGCGAGGAGCGTTGCTTACAAGCAGAGGAAGACGTGCCATATTTAAGATGTTGAATTCTACATTGATTGTGCTTTAGGTGCTAAAGTGTGCTTTTCCTGGATGCCCAAACTGTGCTTGACGTCATATTCTCGCGCATGCGTCATGGTGTTTCGTGCGTTCACATCTGAGGCCCGGAATAAAGTTGAGTAAAGTCGCTATTTAGATTTTTTGTTTGTGTATAAAAACTATTCTCGTCGCTTCATAAAATTATTGTAAAACCACTGTAGTGAGATGGACTTTGTAACGACGTCTTTAGTCCCTTTTATGCAAGTTGCATTGCTGCCAATGGAGGCCTTTCTGAGCCATCGGATTTCAATAGAAATATCCTAATTTGTGTTCCGAAGAGAAACAAAGGTCTTATGGGTGTCGATCGACATGAGGGTAAGTAATCGATGACAGAATTTTAATTTTTTGGTGAACTATCCCTTTAAGGCAAGTCATTTCACTCGGCGGCCATCTTTGAAACGTCTCTCGTCACTTTTAATGCACAGGGTACCCCTTTAGCGTCTTTTTCCGACGCGCATGTTATCGTCATGATGAAATTATATATTGGTTATGATTTGGGGGCCACCAGGGGGTTTAATGTTTGAAAGAAATCAACATTTCTTGTTTTTAAAAGTCTCTTCTGCTCACCAAGGCTGCATTTATTTGATCAAAAATACAGTAAAAATAGTAATATTGTGAAATATTATTATAATGTAAAACAGCTGTTTTCTATGTGAATATATAAGTGTAATTTATTTCTGTGATCAAAGCTGAATTTATCATCATTACTCCAGTCTTCAGTGTCACATGACCCTTCACAAATCATTCTCATATGAGGATTTGATGCTCAACAAACATTTATGATTATCAGTGTTGAAAACAGTTGTGTACAATGTTTTTAGGATTTTTTGAAAGCTTTTTATTTCAGAGAAATGCTGTTCTTTTGAACCTTCTTTTCATCAAAGAATCCTGGGGAAAAGTGAGCATATTCAGCATAAGAGACTACTTAAAAAAAATACATATCCCAGTCTGTAGTACTGTAAGGCTTTTGAATATTAACACCTGACCACTCTTGTGGGTTTGCTACTGTCACAATTAAAAACCGTATAAGGGTAAAAACATGACAGCCAGACATGATGTAAGCAACACAGCTACAACTAGCCTACTAACATTGATACTGGGTGTGCGAATTATCAAGAATTGACAATACTCAATCATATTTTTGGCCCAGAGGGGCCCCCAAATAAAATTCTTCTTAGGGCCCCATAAGGGCTTGGGCCGGCCCTGCATATAGATATGGTATGACTTCAGATGACTTGGAATGCAACGTGAGTTAATACCTTTATACTGTTTTTGGTCAGTTTTTGCAATAAATACCTGTGACTGTACTTTTATTTGCCTGTTACATGTTTCATATTGTTTAGAAGTGGGTAGGTTTATGGTAGGAGTGGGGTTAATTGCTCCAAAATATAAAAGTAGTCTATAATATTCATAAAATCATGTCTACTTTTACAAATGCAAAGAATTAAATGTGTCTTGATCGCATTGGGCAAATAACTGAAATCAATGGAGCACCCTGCGCGTCGGAAAATGAAGCTAAAGGGGTACCCTGAGCATTAAAAAGTGACCCCGAGGGGTTCTGACCAAGCGTCAATATGTGACAAGTTGGGAATGAGAACATGTTGTTCGCCAAGCTTACAATTCAATTTCATATTTGAAATCACCAATGAAAACTGACAACAACTGTCTCATAAATTTTGTTTCTAAACGCTTGAATCGTGATAAAAAAAACTGAATTTTTCATGCCGCAACCCTAAACACGCATGCGCAACCCTAAAAAAGTCTCAGAACACTGCCTATTTCTACAGCAACCACAGCTGCAGTGACACAATTACTTTACTAATCAACGATTGGCTCTTTCATTTAGAAGGCGGTGCTTATTCGCCATATTGGGCTTAAATCACAAAGAACTAGAAAAGTGATGGGGCCTTCAAATATTGTTGTGGAGATGGGGAACCTTGGTCTCAAAAGGTTGAGAACCTCCGGTGTAGAATGAATGACTATCATGAATCATTTCTTTTTGACTGAATCATGACAGAAACATACTGCAATTATACTGATTGTATTCCGATTACATGAATGATTATATGAGTTCTTTTTAGTGAATCAAAAACATGCAGAGCAACCAGTAGTCTAATTACTGAAATAATGACTCCAATTAGTTATTTGTATTCTTTGTAGAACTGCGATTTACTGACTGGTTGTTCATATGACAAAGTGTAAGTAAAATTTACATTATAAGTTTTGTCAGTATTTCATAAAAATTAATTTCCACATTGTTTGGCCATTTAGTGTTGTTGTTTAATGCACTCATAAAAGCATCTTACGACATTTACTATCAACCAAATTAAGCATCAACAGACAAAAAAAAAGAGTTTGATAATGGATAATGAATTAACATAATGAGTCATGATAATGAGTGCTGAATTAACATAATGAGTGATGAATAATGTATTATCTGTAATTTGGTACAACAAAACGTTCATTATAAAAAAGATGATATCTAAATGTACCTCAGTCATAATCTGTTTAAAGCTACATCAGTATCAGTTTTTCTCAACCTTGTTTATCAGTCAGGAAATTTTACATATGGCAGGTTTACAATTCAACATGTGTTGCGCAACAAGGACAATCTACATGCTTGACATCAGGATCGATATCGAGTTCTGCTCACTCAGTATAGATTAGGCGATGACATTGGTGCATATTAATGGGCCATGAGCGAACCCGAAGAAAAAGGATGGCCACGGTCACTATAAAAGGTGGCGCCATTCGGCCCATTTAGCATTAGCCTATAAACAAAAGTGGCCAAACATTATCAGTTACATTCAGCTGTATGTGAGAATGAATTTAGAGGGTAAGTGGTAAGAGCACTTGCGGTCAGACTGTTTGAATTATTAAAGTGTTTGTCAATGTCACTCCTGCTATTAGCAGCGGATTGCCTTAAAGGACAAACGTTGATGTAAGGTTGTGGGAAAACCACGAAATATTCCACTATGTGAAGCCAAGAAACACTGAACATCTGCAATGCAGCCCCAGCTCTCATACCAGAGTCAGCCTAAAGTCTTGTATAACAGCAGCTGAACAGCAAGAGACTGAAAAATGAAAAAAAGAAAACAAAGTTAAATTAATAATGATGGTGGAGCCCACCAGCAGCAGGAGAGTGTTGCTGCAATATTGATGAGATCTGAATAGGAACAGTCTGAATTCTATGCTCGTCTGTGCGGAGGCTTAGAATCATTGTGAAAAGCTTGTTATCGGTTTGACATATAATATTACCTGCTTATTAAGCTATATAAGGCTTATTTTTGACAATACCAGGGCATTTAAATGCAAAATCAGCTCACAAACTTCAAACATCAACTTTAGATCCTCACAACACAAGAACAAAATAGGAAAATATTGTTCTCTGGTTTTGATGTCAAAGATATTGCACATTAGCCTGACGTTGTCATACTCAATTCTAGTCAGAATATGAGTCTGATACTGCTCCATTGGGCTGTGATTATGGGGTGTGTTTCAACCGATCCAGGAAAGACCTCAATTAGATAGACCTACAACCAATCAGAGCAACGGAGCGACGCATAAGTTGTCAAATGTCAACAGAACTCAACTGCACACAGTGTTGCCAAGTCCGTTGCCAAGCTGTTTTTCCATGTCCACGGGTTGAAGCGACCCCAATTATGTGATATTTAGACCCAGGAACCCAGGTAACCCAGCCAAAAAACACATATTGTACCCCCCAAACGCCTTTTTTTTCCCGGAGAACCCCCTCCCCCTCCCCCGGAAAGCTATTGGGCTTGTTTTGGGCTAGTTTTGAGTAGCAATTGGGCCGGTTTTGTTGTGAAAAAGAATTTAAGGATACACAGAGTTTACTTACCAACACGGTCATCATTTCTGAGAGAAATAGTGAAGGTGAATGCATATATGAACAAGTTAGAACAAATTCAACCCAAGCACTCTTTGGTGACGTGGATGCTTACGTTACTGTTTATCATCTGTCCATCATCGTCTAAAGCCCGCCCAGACAATTTGATTTGTCCGAACAGCTTCTGTTCGGACATAGTTGCTCCCCAACGGATCGAGTCCAGACCGAACTGCCGACCTCAAATGTTGTGGGCGGGGTTAAATTCGGCTGGCATTCAGGCTAATTGCACATTGAATAATCTGCCAGAATGCAGGTAAAGATTACATGGTGAGTTAAATCGTGGTAATAATGATCTTATTACAGGTTACAAGTGGCATACACCTAAAATAGTTTAAGGTGTTTTCTCACCATTACATTTTGTCAAGTTTTTAATTGGTGTAATTACATGTACTCTAGGATTTTATATTAGGGGGGCTCAGGTCCCAATGAGGGTGTGATTTTTTTATTTTTTATAATAATTTAATATATTGTTTGTACAATGCAATAGGTTCTACACTACCTATTAAGTCAAGGCCTGAATATTAAATTAAATTATAATTATTGAGATGGTGGTCTAGTGGGTTAAACCATGGAACTGATATGCAGAAGGTTGCTGGTTCGATCACAGCGGTCACCACCAGTGTGTCCTTGAGTAAGGCACTTTACTCCATGTTGCTCCAGGGGGATTGTCCCTGTAATAAGGGCACTGTAAGTCGCTTTGGATAAAAGCATCTGCCAAATGCATAAATGTAATTATTCGAATTATTTTAAATAACCAGCTAATATGAATTAATATTCTAAAAGAATATAGACAAACTTTATGTTACTGTAATTGTCTAGATTGATAATATGTGGGTAATTTATTTAATTTTTTTTTACTTTTTTCAACATTATTTTAAACACTCTACATTTGAGCAGTAAAATTAACTTTAAAGATCTTCATTTCTCATTTCTCATTTCTCATTTTCATTCATGGAGATAACATGGAAAACCATGCTATGCTTTAGTGGAGAATTTCTGTCACCTGGTGGAAAACAAAGACATTTTTAACATGAAAATGACATGAAACTACCACTCTAACCAGTAGATGGCTGCAGATGACCACTTATTAGCTCATTTGCCATTTCCACTCTTTTTTTTATTGTTCTTTTTGCCCGTTTTGCTTTTGGATTTATTACAAAATTAATATTATAACAAATTTTAGCAATTTTATTGCACTGAAGTATGAGTAGCAAAAGTAGGAAAAGTCCCACAGTTTCATGCCATTTAGATAAAAGAAATTTAATATAAATAAATAAATACATTTTTGCAAAGCATATCGGCGGTTTTATAGCCCATAGAATCCTGAATTATTTATACAGTGTAGATGGATGAAAGTGTTGATGTAAGAACTGTGAGAAAAGTATTGAGGCAAAAAGTACAAGTTCAGGAATACAAAACGTGCTACTGCTAAGACAGAGATATTCACAAAGGTTTATTAAGATGAACGATGGTGTCTAAGCTGTTTTCCGTGATTTACTCTCTTGCTGCTCTCCGGAGTGTTTAGCACAGACCCAGAAAGCTCCTCATAAACTGTATTCCTCAACTATTATCATTCAAGTAAACAGTAGCCGTTTTGATCAAATGGGTGTAGTGTTTCTCACAGGAGCGAAAAATGGCCACTTGTGACAATGATTATTCATGCTAATGAATAAAATTGACAGGGTAGTTTGTTTCCTCTGTTCGCTCCTTCAATGACACCCATAAGCCATCAGTGCAAACCCTTGATCAACAACAAAGTCACACACACACACACACACACACACACACACACCACACAGGTTTGTTTTGCTATCTAAGTGAGGACATTCCATAGGCATAATGGTTTTTATACTGTACAAACTGTATATTATATCCCCCTACACTACCCCTAAACCCACCCATCACAGGAAACATTCTGCATTTTTACATTTTTAATAAAACATTGTTTAGTATGTTTTTAAAGCTATTTTATATAAAATGTCCTCATATTTCATGTTTACGTCGTAATACCAGTGTAATACCTGTGTCATTATACAAATTTGTGTCCTCATGAATCACACACACACACACACACACACACACACACACACACACACACACACACACACACACACACACACACACACACACACACACACACACATCCATGGAAATTCTCTGCAGGCACAGAAAATAGGAAGAAATTAAAACTGCAGAACACAGGAAAATGTTCAGACTAGTAACTTTATGATCATATCTGTTAGAATAAATCTGTGGTTCAATGTCCATGCACAGGATCTGCTTTAATTAAATAAATAATAATATAAAATATATATCATGACGACAGGGTATATAATAACTCATCTGCACTTCACTGCACACTGAACAAGAAAAAGACAAAATATAGTAATGTTTTACATTTTTAAATTTGTTTGACATGTATATTATTTGATGGATTGTGTGTAGAGATACTAAGCAAAAACAAATTTTCAAATAGTTTTGAATGAAGTGTTTGCTTTTGCATGAGTTGTGTGATGTTTCGAGAAATGGAGCCATAGTTTCAGAAATTGTGTGTAAGCAATTTTTAAAAGCTGTAAATGAATCTGAGACCTCCAGCAAAACTCGCTTAGCACAACACTATTCAACCATCTCATATTGACCAGCTTTCCTTTGGAAGACCTACAGGATATTCAGAGCCCAAATCTGAACCCATTGCATAACACAGTGAAGAAGAACATCATCTTGCCATCAATTAGGCTGTAAGACTGAGTGGTTGGGAATACATTTTTTAACACAAGGCATCTTTTTAAGAGCATAATTAATTCCTGAATTTTCCTCGCAATGTGAATTATTTAAAATGGAATCCTTAAAGGAACACGCCGACTTTTGGGGACTTTAGCTTATTCAATGTATCCCCCAGAGTTAGATAAGTCCATACATACCATTATCATCTCTGTGCGTGCCATAACTCTGTCTGACGCACCCACAGCTAGCCTAGCTTAGCACAAAGACTGGAGGTAAACGTCTCCAGCTAGCCTACTGCTCGATAAGTGACAAAATAATGCCAACATTTTCCTATTTACATGTTTGTGATGTGTATAGTTACATTGTGTACTAAGACTGACAGAAAATGAAAAGTTGCAATTTTCTAGACCGATATGGCTAGGAACTCTCTCATTCCTGCGTAATAATTAAGGAATTTGGGTGCAGCGGCGCAATGATATTACGCAGAGCCTGAAAATAGTCCCCAGAATGCTCTCTGTGCAAGCAGGTTGTCACGTTGGTTATGTTGACGGAAGTTTGCCTATTTTCAGGCACTGCGTAATATCATTGCGCCGCTGCACCCAAGTTCCTTGATTACTACACAGGAATGAGTATAGTTCCTAGCCATATTGGTCTAGAAAATCGCAACTTTTCATTTTCCGTCTGTCTTAGTACACGATGTAACTATACACATCACAACATGTAAATAGGAAAAATTTTGGTGTTATTTTGTCACTTATTGAGCAGTACACTCTAAAAAAAAAAAGGTTCTTTATAGCACCAAAAATGGTTCTTGGCTCGTAATCATAGGGGAACCTTTTTAAGTGCTATATAGCACCAATTTTGGTGCTTCAGTGGTTCTTCAGCGGTTCTTCAGAGGTTCTTCACCGGTTCTTTGACTAAGGTGCTATATAGCACTGCTAACTAAGGTGCTATATACAGAGGTGGGTAGTAACGAATTACATTTACTTCGTTACATTTACTTGAGTACATTTTTTGGGTAACTTGTACTTTTAGAGTATATTTAAAGATGGGTACTTTTACACTTACTCGAGTACATTTCTTGTGAAAAAACTGTACTTTTACTTAGTTACATTCGGTGGCGTTCCTCCACTACTGTCAAATGGTAATAATTATATTATATTTTAAAAAATAAGTCAATATCACTTGTTCGCAAGTCTCGTGAAACGGAGAGGCTGTTTCGCGAGAGGTGGCTAGGCATCACCCGCTTATAATTAGCGTGCGTTTAGTCGGAAGATGATGGCCTAAGCAGAGGAAGATGTGTGTGAGCTACGGGAGGCAGATCACCCGTGGCCTCAAGTTCAGTCTATGTTTTCACTCCAAGATATAGAATAGTTTCATAATGTGATGCATGCTGTGTGCACCAAAACGAACTGACATCTCAGCATACAAGAATTCCACCCTGAAAAGAACATGTAGCGGTAAGTGTCACAATGATGCCTATATTTGAACACTATTAATGGTCATTTGGTAACTATGGGAAATGTTCCCTTATTTTTCAGTACTATTTCACATACTGTCCGAGTATTTTCCTCATATGCGCTCTTGTGCAAGCAATGACAAATCGTTTGAATCCTCCAAACAACACACGTCCACGAACAAACGTTCACATCTGCACATTTACATATCCTCTTCTTCACAAAACGAAACAAATAGAATAGCCTAATGTGACGTCTTGCATTAATACACAAATCCGGACAGATGCCTGTCTGAAGTGTAGAAAATACATACAAATAAAAACTGTATTGTATTTTATTCCTACCTAAAGAATAGCCTATATAGAAATATAAGAACAAAGTATGTTTTAAGAAGAGCTCTGGTTAGCCCAGCACACCATTAATTTACACTGTTTAACTATTAATCACACACAGACACACACACACACACACACACACACACACACACACACACACACACACACACATATATATATATATATATATATATATATATATATTCTACGTGGCATTGATTCAACAAGGTGCTGAAAGCATTCTTTAGAAATGTTGGCCCATATTGATAGGATAGCATCTTGCAGTTGATGGAGATTTGTGGGATGCACACCCAGGGCACGAAGCTCCCGTTCCACCACATCCCAAAGATGCTCTATTGGGTTGAGATCTGGTGACTGTGGGGGCCATTTTAGTACAGTGAACTCATTGTCATGTTCAAGAAACCAATTTGAAATGATTCGAGCTTTGTGACATGGCGCATTATCCTGCTGGAAGTAGCCATCAGAGGATGGGTACATGGTGGTCATAAAATGATGGGCATGGTCAGAAATAATGCTCAGGTAGGCCGTGGCATTTTAACGATGCCCAATTGGCACTAAGGGGCCTAAAGTGTGCCAAGAAAACATCCCCCACACCATTACACCACCACCACCAGCCCGCACAGTGGTAACAAGGCATGATGGATCCATGTTCTCATTCTGTTTACGCCAAATTCTGACTCTACCATCTGAATGTCTCAACAGAAATCCAGACTCATCAGACCAGGTAACAGGTCTTCAACTGTCCAATTTTGGTGAGCTTGTGCAAATTGTAGCCTCTTTTTTGTCTTGATCAGGACCACGCCCCTAAATGCATTAAAGCAACTGCCATGTGGTTAATTAGATAATTGCATTAATGAGAAATTGAACAAGTGTTCCAAATATTGTGACCAAGATGGCGGCGTGAGTAGATCGCGAGACTCAGCGTATCTCCAGATTCTGCAATTTTGCGGTATTTTTCTTGCTCATCTCGGGTCTGTTCGTACAGAACAGTTGTGCCTTTACATCGTACACCCGCGCTGAGCTTTTGGATATTGGTTTGCGAATTTCCGACAGTTTTATGGACAATCTTCGACTCCTTCCTGAGATCGCTAGGACGCCCGAGGCGATGCGCTCAACCCGGCCGGGCGGAAGTGCACGCAGACGGCGGCGTGATCGTAAACAAAGGCAGGGGAAGCGTGGAGGATTGCGGGCTAAGCTAACGCGTTCTCCTCATCGGCTCTCTTTACCCAGCATTTTCCTTGCTAATGTACGATCGCTAGTGAACAAAATGGAGGAGATTCGACTCAGCATCACACACAGTAAGAAACTTTTGAACTGTAACGTCCTAATCTTCACTGAAACCTGGTTAAACAGCGGAATACCGGACACCGCTATCGAGCTAGCGGGACGCCACACACTCCGGGCAGATAGAACATTAGATGGCTCCGGGAAGACCAGAGGTGGTGGATTGTGCATTTATATTAACAAAGCTTGGTGCACAAACTCTGCTATTGTTGGGAGTCATTGTTCAGCTAACCTGGAGTTTCTCATGGTTAAATGTAGACCGTTTTATCTACCGCGGGAGTTCACTTCCACCATTATAACTGCAGCCTATATTCCCCCGGATGCTGATGCCAAGCTTGCTATGAAAGAACTTCACGCAGCCATCAGTAAACAACAGACTGATCACCCTGAAGCTGCGTTTATTGTTGCAGGTGACTTTAATCATTCAAACTTAAAGTCAGTGCTACCCAAGTTTCACCAGCATGTTTCCTGCCACACCAGAGGAAACAAAACCTTAGACCATGTTTACACAAACATGGCCGGAGCTTACGTTGCAACACCCCTCCCCCACCTAGGACAGTCAGACCACATCTCTTTGTTCCTCAGCCCCAAATATGCACCCCTCATCAACCGTGTGAAGCCATCAGTGAAGACAATCAAGGTGTGGCCTGCGGGGGCAGATTCCACACTCCAGGAAAGGTTTCTAAACACAGACTGGAGTATGTTTGCTTCTCAAGCCACCAGTGGCGCTCACACGGACATTAACTCCTACACCTCCTCAGTATTGGATCATATCAATACCACCATTGACAGTGTTACAACCCAGAAACAGATCACCACATACCCAAATCAGAAGCCTTGGATGAACAGGGAAGTACGACTCCTGCTGAAGTCACGCAATACTGCCTTCAGATCAGGAGATGCACAAGCCTACAGCGCATCCAGAGCAAACCTGAAGAGGGGCATCAAAAAGGCCAAGCACTGCTACAAGCTAAAGATAGAGGGACACTTTTCCAATTGATTATAAACCCACCCACTCCACCCCCGCAGCCACTGATGTCAACTTCCTGAACGAGCTAAATTACTTTTATGCTCGTTTTGAAAGAGACAACAGAGAAACTGCCACCAAGCTCAAACCCTCAGCTGACCACCCACCAATCACACTCTCCTCCACAGATGTCTGCAAGGCACTGAGCCGGATCAGCGTGCACAAGGCTGCTGGACCAGACAACATCCCTGGTCGTGTTCTCAGGGCATGTGCGGAGCAGCTCGCTGGGGTTTTTACAGACATTTTCAACCTGTCTCTCGCCCAAGCAGCTGTACCATCATGCTTTAAACGCACTTCCGTTGTGCCAGTGCCGAAACACTCCAGCCCGAGGTGCCCTAAAGACTACCGCCCTGTAGCACTCACACCCATCGTTATGAAGTGCTTTGAGCGGCTGGTCCTGGAACACCTAAAAGACTCTATACCATCCACATTGGACTCACACCAGTTTGCCTACCGCAGCAATAGGAGCACAGAGGATGCAGTTTCCATGGCACTGCACTCTGTGCTCACCCATCTGGACAGTAAAAACACCTATGCACGCATGCTGTTTGTTGACTTCAGCTCAGCATTCAACACTGTCATCCCATCCAAGTTAATTGCCAAACTTGGAGACCTGGGCATCAACACTTCAATGTGTAACTGGATTTTAGACTTCCTAACTGACAGACCACAGAATGTTCGATCAGGATCCACCTGCTCCACGTCCATCACACTCAACACTGGTGTACCACAGGGCTGTGTGCTAAGTCCGTTTCTCTACTCCCTCTTCACCTCCGACTGCAAGCCTGTGTATGGAACTAATTCCATCGTCAAGTTTGCGGACGACACTACGGTGATTGGTCTCATCAGCAACAACGATGAGACTGCCTACAGGGAGGAGATCCAGCACCTGGCCACATGGTGCACTGATAATAACCTGCTCCTCAACACCACCAAAACGAAGGAGCTCATCGTGGACTTCAGGAAGGAGTCAAGAGGCACACACGACACCATCCACATAAATGGAATGGCTGTTGAGCGTGTCTCCAGTTTCAAGTTCCTGGGGATCCACATCTCGGCGGACATGTCGTGGACGACCAACACCTCCAGCCTGGTCAAGAAGGCTCACCAGCGCCTCTTCTTCCTGAGGACACTGAGGAAGAATCAGCTCTCCTCGGCTATCCTGGTGAACTTCTACCGCTGCGCAATAGAAAGCATCCTGACCAACTGTGTGGCAGTATGGTATGGGAGCTGCTCTGTTGCGGAGCGCAAGGCACTGCAGCGGGTGGTGAAAACTGCCCAGCGCATCACAGGGACTCCGCTACCTGCCATCGAGCACATCCAGAGGAAACGCTGTCTGCATCGAGCTCGCAGCATCCTCAAGGACTCCTCTCACCCAGCCCATAGACTGTTTTCTTTCCTGCCCTCCGGCAGGCGTTTCAGGATCCTCCGGACCAGGACCAGCAGACTAAAGAACAGTTTTTTCCCCAGAGCTGTCTCTTTACTGAACTCAAACCACCGTTGATCCACTTCCCTCATAAACTGCAAACTCTCCTACCTCACACCTACATTCACTTTGTTATTTGCACTACCGACTGTTTATTACAGTAACAACTGTTTACTTATGCATTTTGCACCACCATATCTTAACTGGATTATGCTCATTTGCACTGCCGACTGTATTTACAGTAACCATGTTTACATTTGCATTTTGCACCGTACTTCTAACTGCAATATGCAACCACTTTCCACTGCACTTTTACACTTTCTTTCGGATAGCTCTGTCCATAATTTATTGCACTACCTTAATCCACTGCTATATTCCTCATATTAGCCTAACATATTATTGTATACCTCTATCTGTAAAATTCTGTTCAAAGTAATAGCCATCTGTATATTATATTCATAGTACATATTCACCTGTACATTCTGTTTACATTCTGTTTATAGTAATAGCCATCTGTATATTTATATTTATTCACTGTATATATTCATCTGTAAATTCAGTTCTGTTTATAGTAATAACCATCTCTCTACTTATACATATTTATATATATATTCAGTACATTTTTATGCCCTGCACTTACGCAACCATTGTATATATCCTGCACTTGCTGCTATTGCACTTCTGGTTAGACCTAAACTGCATTTCGTTGCCTTGTACTTGTACTTGTGTAATGACAATAAAGTTGAATCTAATCTAATCTAATCTAATAATCCTTTAGGTGAGTGTATATATATATATATATATATATATATATATATATATATATATATATATATATATATATATATATATATATATATATATATATATATATATATATATTACAATAAGGTTCATTAGCTTACATAAGTTAACATTAACTAATAATGAACTGCACTTATAAAGCATTTATTTATCTTTGTTAATGTTAATTTCAACATTTACTTATGCATTATTCAAATCTTGTTAACAAGTTAATGCACTGTGAACTAACATGAATAAACCATGAACAGCTGTATTTTTATGAACTAACATTAACAAAGATGAACTAATGCTGAACAGAGGTGTTGTTCATGTTAACTAATACATTAACTAATGTTAACTAATATATTATATTGTATACAACCTTATTGTAAAGTGTTACCGAGAGGTGTGTGAAAGCTCTCCAAGTAGTCTGAAATTCAGGGTTTTCGCTTCTTATCAATCAGATCGAAAGTAACTAGTAACTAATTACTTGAGTAGTTTTCTCATCGAATACTTTTTTACTCTTACTCAAGTAAATTTTACGATTGTTACTTTTACTTTTACTTGAGTAAATATTTCCGTAAGTACTTGTACTTTTGCTTGACTACAGATGGCTACTCTACCCACCTCTGGCTATATAGCACCGCTACCATATACAGAACTTGTTAAGATATGGTGCTATATAGCACCAAAATTGGTTCCTCTATGATTACGACGAAGAACCATTTTTGGTGCCATATAGAACCTTTTTTTTTTAAAGTGTAGGCTAGCTGGAGCTGTTTACCTCCAGTCTTTGTGCTAAGCTAGGCTAGCGGTGAGTGCGTCAGACAGAGTTATGGCACGCACGGAGATGAGAATGGTATGTATGGACTTATCTAACTCTGAGGGATACAGTGAATAAGTCCCTTAAGGTGGGATACGGTGAATATGTTCCTTTAAGCATTTTTTATACCTTACACTGATCTGATCAATAAGAGATTTACCTAATACAATATACAACCATAATCCAGAAGGCAGATATATCCAGTGGCACTCCAGAATATCAGAACATGTGTAACCTTGTCTTAATATTTTTTTTACCACCAAATAAATCAGTAATTCCAAGAAGTTCAAAGCTTCCTCTGTTCAACTCTTGATCAAAGTATCTTTCTCACAGAGACTGAAGTGATTATCAGAGCACATGTGCAGTGACATGCACAGAGCTGCCCTCTTGCTGTTGCCGATGGCAAGATGTCACAAAGCACTACATGTGACTATTTTCTTATGATAAACATGTTTCATTAGAGTGCAAATTATGCATAAATGTGGATAAGAGGGCTCGCTATGCAGCAGACACCTACAGTACACCAGATTAGTTCATTTGTGTATGACAGTAAATCCTGTTAAAGTGATGCTGTAGAGGAGTAATTGGCTTTATGTCCTCTAACAACAAACTGTGCCAAACGGTAGCTCTGAGCTGCTGCTATATCTCTAGAGAAATGGGTTAATGTGGTCAGATAGGACTCTTCTTGTGATGGGTCTTATTACTCAACATACCCTGAAAGCACCTGTGAATTCAGATCAATTTTGTGTGGGTATCAGAATGTGTTTCAGTAGTGATCTTTGGACATTTGCTGGGCAAAAACAGAGTGCATATCTCTTTACACACGCCTCTCAGCTGTTCAGTGAGTGGAACACATGCCCATCAATTATGCATGTTAAGTAATGCACACTTTGTCTACTGTAGGGTGTTATTGCTAAAAATTGAGAACATCTGAAAATGTTAACATGGGTAGGTATTCATTAAAGAGATTCAAGTACTATTATTTACATTGTTTATTCTCATGTTGTTCCAAACCTGTTAAAGTCCACTTCATGAATAAATAGTTTGGAGTCATTTTCGCCGGTTGATCTATAAACCACAAATCCGGTCTGAATGATTTGCTCTAACAAGGCAGATAGAGCAACCATTTTTTCCCCCTACTATAGTAGTTAATGGTTGCTCTATCTGCTTGGTTACAAAAATTCTTCAAAATATCTTTTGTGTTCAGCAGAACAAAGAAACTCAGTAAATGATGACAGAATTTTCATTTTTTTGGTGAACTGTCCCTTTAAAATTTCACTGGAGGGGAATTATTAGTAAATAACAACTTCATTTTCAGTCTGTTCAAATGTATGGATCATTATGCTCAGCTTTGCAGTCCCAGTTCTCATTCACGTTCATAATATAAAAAAAAGTTGGTGAACATTTCTTCTGTTTCAGCCAATAAATGACCTATATTAAAATTCTATACAATTTTGTCTAAATAAATGAAAAATAAAACACTAAAAACGTAACCTGTGTGCCTGTGTTAATGCCAATTGCATATCTTTTGGCACACGTGTGTATATTGGAATTTTACTATTTCACCCTCTTTTCCTTTACAAAATCAATTTTGCACTAGGTATACGCAACCCAACAGTTCCTCTCAGGACCTTTTGGAAAAACATAGCTCCATTGAAACCCATTAAAACGATTTTTAATCCGTGGGCTATTTAACTATAAAATGATGCAATCCTTGTTAATGGGCTTTCATTCTGTTGGCAAGGCACATTGTACATTTTTACTATTTTTTACCAGATGGTTCCATTTTCTCGGGTTTGGTCAGTGAAGCAAATACTCACTTTATTCCTGTTTTCTGTTTCTGCATAGAGCCAATTATGCAGCTATAATTGTGTGGGCATGTTGGTATGGATGTCAGAGTGTGGTTTGTATGTGTGTAATAAAAAAAGTGTGTGTGCGTGTGTGTGCTTGTAATATTTGAGAGAGGAAAACTGCAAATTACAAATCCAACCACTGTTTATTTCAATGGAGCTTTGCTGGCATATTAACCTCAAATCTGGAATTTTAGATTTATGACTTTGATTTTCTAGCAGTTTTAGAGTTCAACATGTTTAATAAAATATATATTTTAGAAAAAATTATGTTCATAAATAACTTTTATAAACTTAAACCTCTATAACCTTTTTTTGGTTTCAATTGTTGTTGTTTTTTACTTCAACAATAATTTGCCAAGGGTCTTCTTTAAAATGAGACAATACTTATATTTAACAGTGTTATTAATTAGGATTTTTAAAGAGCATTAGGTGGCGGCAGAAGTTAATATGAATGTATATAGGAAAGATACAATACCAAACAATACCAATACATTTAAAATATTGGCTGATCATAACCAATATGATACCAATACATCATTATATCCCATTCACTTTACTAAATCTTTTCTCTGTTTGATGCTGTTTACATGAAAGTCTCCACTGTGAAATCTACTGTAAAAACATCTCTCAGCCTTTCTTCATCTTCGCTATCGCATTTCATTAGGAAATGTCACCACTACTTGTCACGTTGTGTGTCTCTTTTGTATTCAAGTCTGAACTGTCAGCTCACAGCCTGGAACAATCTCACATCCAACACCCTCATTGTGATTCTATGAACAATGGTTTTGACATAATCATATTGACTTTCAGCAAGTGTTAATCTCATCGCCATATCCTTTTATGTACAACTACTTTGTAATTCACTCTGTTTACAAATCTATCAGACTCAGCCTTAAATAATTAAACAAAGAATAAAAGAGGATTCGAAATCAAACCACAGCTTATGGACTATTCCCTAGTGTTATAGTACTCCCAATATACGCTCCAAGACCATCGATTTAAGAGGCTCATGATCAAAGAGCAGAGAGCAGCATAGGCTCTATCTATACACATCAATCACATTTGCACTAGTCCTTCGATTTAAGTCCAATTTGAGACCAGCTTCACATGGGAGCGGTTTTAATTAATGTGGATTGCCCTAATTAGCCTCTTTGTGACTGTCTTAATTACCAGGACAAAAACCGGGACACCCCAGTCTGAATTAGCGTCATGCTAGTGGATTCTGAGCCTTATTTTTATGCAACAAGGTCAAATGTTTCCGTTCTGCTCTCCTTGCATTAATGAGACTGAATTTGCATGTGTATTGAATTAGATTTGACAGATTATTGTTCCTCTGCTAATCTCTGCCATTGGTATCCAGGGAGTACTATTTTTTTTTTCAAAACAAAACTTAATAAAGACTCCATCCATTAACATATTATAGCTGTAAAGTTCCTAGAGGCTTGGAAATGCAACAACTCTGCCGATAGGAAAAGTTTTCATCTGCTTAGGAGAAAGTACGGAAGCCTGTTGTCGCCTCAGAGTAACACAATTTAAATGTGAAGTCGCAATTGTGAAATCTAAGGTCACACTAGGGCTTTTCACACTTGAAATAGTTAACCCTGGGTCATTCTAAACCCTGGTTCCTTCATTATCTTCTTTCATCTTTCACATTGCTCATAATTGACCCGGGGTTGACAATTAATCCTGGGTATTCATATGCTGCTGTTTCACACATTTCTCACTGACATTTTTGTTAATAGAAATGACAAAAATTTCAAATTCTAATTTTATAATTTCTAAATAAAAGCAATATATTTTATATGCACAAAGAACATCCCGGGTTCTTAAAAGAAATGAGAAAATATAAAAAACCCTATGAACTCAAAATTCCCAAGCATTGCCTGAGTTAGAGGATTTGCCGTGTTCTGGAAGTTCGCCAGCCATTCAGAAAGAGTCAAAAACAAACATTACTCGATTGTCATGATTCCCTGTGTCTCTGTTTTATGGACTCTTATTTTGAAATTATTTTGTCTTGCTGTGCCTGTGTTCTGTTCCTGTGGTTTAGTCCTGTTTCCTTGTTGTTATTGCCATCTTGTTAGTTTCCATAGATACCCTTGTTTTTACCATGTCTGTCTACTATTCACCAACACCTGTCCTTCATTTAGCCTCTTGTTACCTTTGTGTATTTAAACCCTCAGTCATTGTCTGTTCATTGTCTTGTGTTAACGTTTCATGCTGGTGGTTCTCTGTGTGGTTGCTAGTTGTGACAGAACACAACTAAAGAAAGGTATGCAGTTTGTAACTGAAAAGAGCCGTGCTGAGGAGAAATTATGCTCCATTTATCAGAAAGGGCGACCATATTTTGTGGAGGAGTTTCTCATTTGTAGCCATATTGTTTCCTGGGATTACGTTACACTTATGGAATGTTTTAGGAGTATATTGGACTATGATTTTAGTCGACTGATGTCAGAAGGTGATTACAACCAGGCTCCAACGGCCTTGGAGCTTGTTTCGCCACAAATCCCTCTCGATCACTGGATCAGTACCGGGATGAAGGAGCCTGATAGCCACTGTGATGGATTCACCTCTGAGGTACGAGCGGCGATCAGGTCTAGTCCAGTGATTTTAAGTCTGGTGGTCTCTGCGTCCCCCAAGTCCTGTGGTCTCAGCACTGCCAATCCGGTGGACTCAATGTTTCAGAGTCCGGTGGATCCAGAGTTACTGCCACTGTTGTATGAGCTATATGTGATGGCTACCGCCATCTTGTGTGTTTCAGCCTCCCGAGGCAGCGGTGACCACAACAGCTCCTCCTGAGATGGCAGCGTCTGCTTGTGAACTCTTTGTTTTACCTGTGCTCCCTGTTATCTCAATTACGGCCAAGAAGGCCGAATAAGAATTCTCTGTCTGCTCACTCACAGCCAAAGAGGCTGAATATGAAACCTTTGTCTGCCCAGTCATGATCACAGAGGCTTACTGTGCGTTCACACCACTGCCAGCGAGAGCGTCAATGTAGCTGGAAGTCATTCATTTTCAATGTGAGCCGGCAGCGAGCTCCGATGAGCAGCCGCGCATCTTGGACGATTTGGGCGTCGAGGAGAGTTGAAATCAGGTCAACTTTATGGTAATGAGTTATGACGCGGTTCGGCGGCAACCAATCGGAATGTAGAAGTCCTCTGCTTGAGAGTATTCCAGAGAACACAGTCCTGTTGTAAACTTTGGTTCCGACCACTTTAGTTCCCAAGCAAAATGGAGGAGAGGTTAATCATTGCTGTGGCGGGTTTGAGAAGGCGCGCAACATATAGGCAACATTTTCGAGCTACAACGCTTTTTTTTCCAGAGGGAATGCAATTTATTTGCTCAAAACAACACCGATTTCACCAATTGTATTAAGGCTACACTTCAACTAGGACAGTTATTGTAATGTAGGCTACACACAAATTAATGTTAATGTTAATGTTAATAAAAGACCCAGGCCAGTAAACGTCATGCATGTTGAAATTAGACTAGCACTTAACCATGAACACAAAAGCCACACAAATAGCTTTTAATTTGTTTATTTCGTTAGCAAACATGTAACTATAATTGTTAAGTTTTTTCCATCAATCTTGAGTGCCAGAGTGAATTTTGACGCTCTCGCAGGCGGTGGTGTGAACGCACAGTCACTAAGAACTCTGTTAGTTCTCTTAAGTTACTGGTTACTGGTCTTCTCCACCTTCAGCTCTGCCATGGTGGTCCTCAACTCTGTCTCCTCCGTGGTGGTCTTCTGCTCCGCCGGTTCCATCCTGGTCACTAACAACTTTGCCCTTGCTCCTTAAACTGTCAGCTCTGCCCTGGTTTCCTGAACTGCCACATGGGCCTCGCCCTACATCACTCCCCCTGTTCCGCCTCCGCTCCACCACCCTCCTGGACTTTCTGTGGCAATTTTGGCGGCTGGAATCTACTCCTTAAAGGCCCCCTGAAATCAAAAATTTTAGTTTTTTAGCTTTTAGTATGAATTATGTTAGCCTTAAGGTTAGGAATAAGCTGGTGTGTTCCAAAACATATGCTTTCAGTTAAGGTGAATGAAGTCTGGTTTCATGTTGGTTTCACGTTAGTTTCACGTGCACCGCAGGTTCAGAGTCATATCGAACCCATTTGAATTCTGCACAGAATGCTGTATTTCAAAGCGATGTGGAGGAGATTATGATGATAATCATAGATTAGGAGGAAACTGCAGTTTTACCAAACAGAAAGGCTCTAGTCAAACTGTGATATAAACAAAACACTATTGGCTGTTTAAAAAAAGGGGAGGAGCTGATTACAGCTGGAGCTGTTTCATGGGAAATTACGTCAACACATTGAACTCTATGCTACAGGACTGTTTTGATCACGCGGACTGGGAGATGTTCCGGTCGGCCTCTGATGACGACATCGAGGTCTACGCTGATAGCGTAACGTGTTTCATCAGGAAGTGCGTAGAAGACGTTGTTCCGACCAAAACAATTCGGCTGTACCCAAACCAGAAGCCGTGGCTAAATGGGGATGTTCGCGCGGCACTCAATGCGCGGACCTTCACTTTTAGTTCCGGTAATGCGGAGGAGCATAAACAAGCAAGTTATGCCCTCCGGAAAACCATCAGAGCAGCAAAACGCCAGTACAGGGACAAGATTGAAGGACAGTTCAACACCACCGACTCCAGAAGCATGTGGCGGGGAATTAACACCATCACGGACTACAAAGGGAACACAAACTCCACCGTGAACACCGCTGCCTCTCTCCCGGACGAGCTCAACACCTTCTATGCTCGCTTTGAGGGAACCAACACCGCCCTCGCGGAGAGAGAGCTCGTGGCTGAAGATGCAGAGGTTAGTTCACTCTCCGTATCTTTAGCGGATGTAACCCGATCCTTCCGGCGGGTGAACGTCCGTAAAGCCGCGGGTCCAGACGGCATCCCGGGCCGCGTGATCAGAGCGTGCGCGCACCAACTGGCTGGAGTTTTCACGGACATCTTTAACCTGTCCCTCTCCCTGTCTGTGGTCCCCACATGCTTCAAAACATCCACCATTGTTCCTGTACCTAAGCAGTCAAAAACCACCTGCTTAAATGACTGGCGTCCTGTTGCTCTGACCCCCATCATCAGCAAATGCTTTGAGAGACTAGTCAGAAACCACATCTGCTCTGTTTTCCCGCCCTCACTGGACCCACTGCAGTTTGCATACCGCACAAACCGCTCCACTGATGATGCCATTTCATCAACAATTCACACTGCTCTCTCCCACCTGGAAAAGAGGAACACGTATGTGAGAATGCTGTTTGTAGACTACAGCTCAGCATTCAACACCATTGTGCCCTCCATACTTGACATGAAACTCCGGGCTCTAGGCTTAAACAGCTTGTTATGCAGCTGGATCCTGGACTTCCTGTCAAACAGACGCCAGGTGGTCAGAATGGGCAGTAACATCTCCTCATCACTGACTCTCAACACTGGAGCCCCTCAGGGCTGTGTTCTCAGCCTACTCCTTGTACACACATGACTGTGTGGCAACCCACAGCTCCAATACCATCATCAAGTTTGCTGACGATACGACAGTGGTAGGTCTCATCACTGACAATGATGAAACGGCCTACAGAGAGGAGGTGCACACTCTGACACGGTGGTGTCAGGAGCACAACCTCTCCCTCAACGTCAGCAAGACCAAGGAGCTGGTGGTCGACTTCAGGAGGAATGAGAGAGAACACCGCCCCATCACCATCGATGGAGCACCGGTGGAGAGAGTCAGCAGCTTCAAGTTCCTCGTGTCCACATCACAGAGGAACTCTCATGGTCCGTCCACTCTGAGGCCGTTGTGAAGAAGGCTCATCAGCGCCTTTTCTTCCTGCGACGGCTGAGGAGGTTTGGAATGAACCGCCACATCCTCACACGCTTCTACACCTGCACCACAGAGAGCCTGCTGACTGGCTGCATCACCACCTGGTACGGCAACAGTACCGCCCGCAACCGCAAGGCCCTGCAAAGGGTAGTGCGCACGGCCAGCTGCATCATCGGAGGTGAGCTTCCCTCCCTCCAGGACATTTACGCCAGGTGGTGTGTGAAGAGAGCTCAGAGGATCATCAGAGACTCTAGCCACCCGAACCATGGGCTGCTCTCACTGTTGCCATTAGGCAGACGGTACTGCAGCATCAGAACACGCACCAGCCGACTCCAGAACAGCTTCTTCCCACAAGCAATTAGACTACTTAACTCTTGATCCATCAGGATCATAACACACACTGGACAGAATATCACTCAGCACAAACCACTGGAGATACACACACATTATATACACATTTATTTATCATACAGCATCTATTGCACTTTGGATTTCAATTTGTGAACATATTGTATACTGTACATTGTATATTATTACTATAGCTTAATGTATACTGTTATTGTTTAATGTATGTTTAATGTATATTGTGTATATAGCTGTGAGAACTACACTCACATTGTGTAAATTATTTATTGTTTATTGTAGTGTATACTGTGCTGTGAGTAATTGTGTGCGCATCAGATGTGTAATCTGTTGTTGCTTAAATGTTGTACATGTCATGTCATGACTACTATGTTTGCTCGGACTGCACCTAAGAATTTCACCTACTGTTGCACTTGTGCATATGGTAGAGTGACAATAAAGTGATTTGATTTGATTTGATTTGATTTGATTTGAATGATGCTGCGCGTTTCAAGGCACTTCAGTAGGCATTTAAGGAGTCTTATTTTGATATTCTTTTGTCTTGCTGTGCCTGCATTCTCTTCCTGTGATTTAGTTCCTGTTTCCTTGTTTCAATCAAAGCCACTGGAAGGCAAGCCTGCAACCTTTAGCCAAAAAAGTGTGACGGGTAAAGCTAATGCTCAGGCTTTGGTGGTATGCAGAGGTGGACAGAAACTAAGTAAATTTACTTGAGTACTGTACGTAAGTACTTTTTGAGTATCTGTACTTTACTTTAGTATTTTTTCTGGAGACTTATTACTTCCATCATTACATTTGAAAGACAAATATTGTACTTTTTACTCCACTACATTTCTATCAAGGTCCTCAAAGTCGAAAGTCGTTTCTGTAGCAGCTTTGAAAGTTTTTTTTTTCTTTTTCTATCAGTAATCACTCTTGTAGGGTCATGTGAAGTTTTTTGAACACTGATCAGTTTATAGCAAAATGGAAGATGGTTCCGCGGCACAGTGTGTGCACCCATGGCCATACTTAGAAAGTATGCTTCAGTTTTCTGAATAGATAAAAAATTAGTTTAGTTGGCATACACTTGATGCATGTCTGAAAAATGTACATGCCTGGGAGAAAGAGAAGAGTAAACAGTTGGGAGAATATTGGATGTGTATCAGAGTATAGGGTCCGTGCATTTGGCCTTAAAGTGACAGCAGTTTTGTAAAGAGCTGTAAAGTATTGAAATGAGTTTAAAGTAGTCGTATGCTACCATATAAGATGGAGCATCACTGACTGGCTTAAACCACCATAATGCCATAATTTGCATTTATACAACAAATAATGCATTGACATAAAAAAAAGGAAATTTACTTTTGATACTGAAGTACTTTTAAAAACAAAAACTTTACAAAAGTTTATAAAAATTATTTATTTATTTGTATTATTATTAATGGATATCAATGGAGGAAAGGCTTCACTATGCTGAATAAACCTCTTTTGTGAAGAAATAGCTAATCATTTAATGAATCGACAGCTATTTCGCTAATCTTCAACATGTCTTACACTAAACAATACTATCGTTGGAAACTATATTTTATCTTGATAAAAAGTTTATTTTTTAAGAGATGGCAGAATAGGGAATGATGTGGTCTCATTTACGGCATTACCACCAGCAAATGTGGTAGTATTTAATAATAGGTGTTGTGCAATATTGAGTGATATTGTACACTCACCTAAAGGATTATTAGGAACACCTGTTCAATTTCTCATTAATGCAATTATCTAATCAACCAATCACATGGCAGTTGCTTCAATGCATTTAGTGGTGTAGTCCTGGTCAAGACAATCTCCTGAACTCCAAACTGAATGTCAGAATGGGAAAGAAAGGTGATTTAAGCAATTTTGAGGGTGGCATGGTTGTTGGTGCCAGAAGGGCCGGTCTGAGTATTTCACAATCTGCTCAATTACTGTGATTTTCATGCACAACCATTTCTAGGGTTTACAAAGAATGGTGTGAAAAGGGAAAAATATCCAGTATGCGGCAGTCCTGTGGGTGAAAATGCCTTGTTGATGCTAGAGGTCAGAGGAGAATGGGCCAACTGATTCAAGCTGATAAAAGAGCATCTTTGACTGAAATAACCACTTGTTACAACCGGGGTATGCAGCAAAGCATTTGTGAAGCCACAACACGCACAACCTTGAGGCGGATGGGCTACAACAGCAGAAGACCCCACCGGGTACCACTCATCTCCACTACAAATAGGAAAAAGAGGCTACAATTTGCACAAGCTCACCAAAATTGGACAGTTGAAGACTGGAAAAATGTTGCCTGGTCTGATGAGTCTCGATTTCTGTTGAGACATTCAGATGGTAGAGTCAGAATTTGGCGTAAACAGAATGAGAACATGGATCCATTATGCCTTGTTACGACTGTGCAGGCTGGTGGTGGTGGTGTAATGGTGTGGGGGATGTTTTCTTGGCACACTTTAGGCCCCTTAGTGCCAATTGGGCATCGTTTAAATGCCACAGCCTACCTGAGCATTGTTTCTAGGCAAGGCAAGGCAAGGCAAGTTTATTTGTATAGCACATTTCATACACAGTGGCAATTCAAAGTGCTTTACACAGTAATTAAGTTAAATTTTCATAAGTGAATAAAATAAAAATTAACACTAAAAATAAAAACCGGGTTAAATTGAAAAAATTAAAGTGCAAGCACTTCGGACAGAGCACAGAGCTCATTCAGTCAAAGCATAAGATAAGGTGCAATCAGTCGGACGTACAGTGGCACAGCTCATTCAGTAAATGCACAGCTAAACAGATGTGTTTTGAGTCTGGATTTGAAAGTGGCTACTGTTGGAGCACATCTGATCTGTTCAGGAAGCTGGTTCCAGCTACGGCTGGCATAATAGCTAAAAGCAGACTCTCCTTGCTTTGAGTGAACCCTTGGTATTTCTAATTGACTAGAGATTGATGATCTGAGTGATCTGTTGGGTTTGTATTTAATCAGCATATCTGCAATGTATTGAGGTCCTAGGTCATTAAGTGACTTATATACAAGTAATAGTACTTTAAAATCGATCCTAAATGTAACTGGAAGCCAGTGTAAAAACCTGAGAACTGGTGTGATATGGTCATATTTTCTGGTTCTGCTCAGGATCCTGGCAGCAGCGTTCTGTATGAGCTGCAGCTGTCTAATGGTCTTTTTGGAAAGGCCGGTGAGAAGACCATTACAATAGTCCACCCTGCTGGTGATAAAAGCATGAACGAGTTTCTCTAAGTCTTGCCTGGAAACAAAGCATCTAATTCTTGCAATATTTTTTAGATGATAGTAAGCTGATTTAGTTATTGCTTTGACATGACAACTGAAACTCCAAAAATCACACCAAGTGATTTGATTTTCCACACCAATTCCTGACTTGATTTTTTGATTTTAGACCTTTAGCCTCAAGATATGCGTTCACCTTGCGAATTTCATCTTTGTTTCCAAATGTAGTGATTTCAGTTTTGTCTTTGTTTAACTGAAGAAAGTTTTGGCACATCCAACTGTTAACTTCTTCAATGCATTTGCACAGAGAGTCAATCAGGCTGTAGTCATTAGGTGATAGGGCTAAGTAGATCTGGGTGTCGTCAGCATAGCTGCCATTTTGTTATTTTTCATCATTTGGTTGAGTGGAAGCATATACAGGTTGAATAGGAGTGGTGCAAGAATTGACCCTTGTGGGACTACGCATGTCATGGATGTCCACTCAGACTTATGGTCACCTATATTCACATAATAACCTCTCCCTTCTAAGTATGACCTGAACCATTTGAGGACCATTCCGGAAAGCCCAACCCAATTTTCTAGCCTGTCAAGAAGTATGTTGTGGTCAACAGTGTCGAATGCAGCACTGTGGTCGAGTAGTACCAGAATTGATGTTTTGCCTGTATCTGTATTGAGGCGAATATCATTTATTATCTTTATGAGCGCCGTCTCTGTGCTGTGATGCGGTCGGAAACCAGATTGAAAATTTTCAAAGTATCTGTTTGAGTTCAAGAATTTGTTCAGCTGACTGAAAACAACTTTTTCAATGATCTTGCCTATGAAGGGGAGATTTGAGATTGGTCTGTAGTTTCTCAGTATGGAGTTATCCAGATTTCTCTTTTTCAGGAGAGGCTTAACTACTGCGGTTTTAAGGGAGTTTGGAAAAGTCCCAGAAAGAAGTGAGGCGTTTACCACTTCTAGGAGATCTGCTTCTAAATAGTTAAACACACTTTTGAAAAAAGAAGTGGGGAGTGTGTCAAGGGCGCAGGTTGATGTTTTTAGGTGCTGTACTATTTCTTCTAAAATGTTACCATCAATTGCTTCAAAATCAGTCATAGTAACTTTCTGAGGTTGTGGTATGATCTGACTCACCCCAGAACAACTCAAGGATGTGCTGATCGCATTTCTGATATTATTGATTTTCTCGGAGAAGAAGAAAGCAAACTCACTACATTTGCTGTCTGAGAGCATTTCATTGGGAATGTGACTCGGTGGGTTTGTTAGTGTCTCTACAGTAGCAAAAAGAGTGCGCGTGTTGTTTATGTTTCTGTTTATAACATTTGAAAAGAAGGTCTGTCTAGCTTTGCCTAGTTCCACATTTACCGCCCTCCAGGTCAACTGGGTAACTTCTTGGAGGAACTGGATATTTTGCTCTCTCACTTCGCCGAGGATGGTACTCCTCTGGTACTGCTCGGCGACTTCAACATCCACCTTGATAAGTCCCAGGCTGCTGACTTCACCACTCTTCTGGCCTCATTTGACCTTAAGCGAGTATCTACTACAGCTACTCACAAATCGGGTAACCATTTGGACCTTATCTACACACGCTACTGCTCCACAGACGTCACTTTAGTTACTCCATTGCACACCTCAGATCACTTTCTCATCACTCTTAACCTCCTACTGACTCCTGCCACAACACATACTCCTCCTCAGATCACCTTTCACCGTAATCTACGCTCGCTCTCTCCCTCTCGTCTATCCACTATGGTTTCATCCTCACTCCCTCCACCTTCTGAGTTCTCAGCTCTGGACACTAACAGTGCTACTGACACTCTTTGCTCCACTCTAACATCTTGCTTAGACAACTTCTGTCCCGTTTCATCCAGGCCAGCCCGCACCACCCCCTCTGCCCCCTGGCTGTCTGATGTTCTTCGCGAACATCGCTCTGGGCTCAGGGCGGCAGAGAGGAAGTGCCGCAAAACTAAAAACACTACTGACCTGACACTGTATCAGTCTCCCCTCGCTTCTTTCTCTACTAACGTCTCCACTGCTAAAACTACATACTACAACAACAGAATCAACAACTGTCCTGACTCTCGTGCACTTTTCAGAACATTCTCCTCGCTCCTTTGTCCCCCCCCCCCCTCCTTCATCAACTCTTACAGCTGATGACTTTGCATCATTTTTCACAAACAAAACATCCTCCATCAGCAGCCAATTCTCCACACCGCAAACCGACACGCACATCTCAAAAACTATCACACATGCGCTTCCCTCCTTCTCTCTGCTCTCCGAAACAGATGTCTCCAAACTCATCCTTTCCAATCATCCCACTACCTGTCCGCTTGATCCTATCCCCACTCACCTCCTTCAGGCCATTTCTTCTTCTGTTACTCCTGCACTCACTCACATTGTTAACACCTCTCTTCACACCGGGACCTTCCCCACAGCATTTAAGCAGGCTCGGGTAACCCCACTGCTTAAGAAACCCTCTCTTAACCCAGCACTTTTAGAAAACTACAGACCGGTATCCCTTCTGCCTTTCATTGCAAAGACACTTGAGCGAGTTGTGTTTAACCAGCTCTCCACGTTTCTTGAACAGAACAACCTCCTGGACAGCAATCAATCCGGCTTCAAAAGTGGCCACTCAACTGAGACTGCCCTGCTCTCGGTTACGGAGGCACTGAGACAGGCAAGAGCGCATCCAAATCCACAGTACTTATCTTACTGGATTTGTCTGCTGCTTTTGACACAGTTAACCACCAGATCCTCCTGTCAACTCTCATGAAGATGGGCATCTCAGGAACTGCTCTCCAGTGGCTCAAGTCTTACCTCTCAGGTAGGTCCTTCAGGGTGTCATGGAGAGGTGAAGTGTCTAAGTCACATCATCTAGCCACTGGAGTTCCACAGGGCTCAGTGCTTGGTCCACTTCTCTTCTCCATCTACATGTCATCACTGGGATCTGTCATTCAGAAACATGGCGTTTCCTATCACTGCTATGCCGACGACACTCAACTCTACTTCTCATTTCAACCAGATGATCCCACGGTTGGTGTTCGTATCGCCGCCTGCCTAACAGACATTTCTGCCTGGATGAAGGAACATCACCTGCAACTCAACCTTTCAAAGACAGAACTGCTTGTGGTCTCAGCCAACCCAGCACTTCATCACAATCTCTCCATTCAGCTAGGATCATCAACCATAACTCCGTCCAGGACAGCCAGGAATCTTGGAGTTGTGATTGATGATCAGCTAAAATTCACTGACCACATTACTGCAACAACCCGGTCCTGCAGATTTGCGTTATACAACATTAGGAAGATTAGACCCTTCCTATCAGAGCATGCCACACAACTCCTGGTCCAAGCTCTTGTTCTCTCCAGACTGGACTACTGTAATGCTCTTCTAGCAGGCCTTCCGGCATGTACTGTCAAACCCTTGCAACTGATCCAGAATGCAGCGGCAAGGGTGGTCTTTAACGAGCCGAAGAGAGCACACATCACGCCTCTCTTCATCAGTCTCCACTGGCTCCCAATAGCAGCTCGCATCAAATTCAAGACACTGGTGCTCGCCTTCAAAGCAACCACTGGCTCTGCACCAAGATACCTAAACTCGCTTGTGCAGACTTACACTCCCTCCAGGAGCTTACGTTCTGCCAGTGAACGACGCCTTGTGGTGCCATCCCAAAGAGGCATGAAATCACTCTCACGGACCTTTTCCTGGACAGCACCCACCCTGTGGAATGACCTGCCTATCTCAATTCGAGCAGCCGAGTCTGTAGCCATTTTCAAAAAACGGCTAAAGACACATCTCTTCCAGCAGTACCTTACCAATCAAGATTAGCACTTAACATTCTATTCATTTTCTGTCTGTCTGTCTGTCTATTAAAAAAAAAAAAAACCTTCTGTCCTATGTGTTCTGTGCTAGATTAACTGAGACTTGTTACAGCACTTACGTACTGTTACATACTGTTGCCCTTGACTGTTCTAGCTGCTTCTATTGCTCTCATTTGTAAGTCGCTTTGGATAAAAGCGTCTGTTAAATGTAAATGTAAATGTAAAGCACGAAGACTGTCTTTATAGATGTTGTAATGGACTACAAGTTTTGTCTTTCGCCACATGCACTCATCTTTCCTGCATTGTCTTTTCATTAATTGCACAGCTGTTGAGTTTCTCCAAGGTGCTTTTTGTTTGCCACTCTTTTTTCTGACTTTCACAGGAGCAATATCATCAATTACACTCTTAACTTTTGAGTTAAAAGAGTCAAGGAGAAAATCAACAGAGTCCGCAGATATGCTTGGTGTTAGAGATATAGCCTTCCTAAACAGCACACTAGTGTTCTCATTTAAGCATCTCTTTTTGACAGAGACAGATCTAGTTTCAATGGCAGGAGAGATTGATATATCAAAGAAAATACAGAAATTATCAGACAGTGCCACATCCTTAATAACTATCGATGAAATGTTTAGACCCTTACTGATAAGTAAATCTAGAGTGTGTCCACGATCGTGTGTGGGTCCGTGTACATGTTGTGTCAAATCAAAAGTGTTAAGAACAGTCATGAGATCTTTAGTTGTACTGGATTCAGCATTGTCAGTGTGAATGTTAAAATCCCCAGCAATAGCAAAACAGTCATACTCAGATGAGATTGCTGATAACAGCTCTGTAAAGTCATCAATAAAAGCTGGACAATATTTTGGAGGCCTGTAAACAATGATAAGCAGGATGCGTGGAGCACCTTTTAGCACAATGCCCAGATATTCTAGAGGCAAATAGTCACCAAATGATACTTTCTTACATTGATAGACATCTTTAAAAAGAGCAGTCTTTAACCATGTCCATCCCTTTATGACCACCATGTACCCATCCTCTGATGGCTACTTCCAGCAGGATAATGCACCATGTCACAAAGCTCGAATCTGTACTAAAATGGCCCCCACAGTCACCAGATCTCAACCCAATAGAGCATCTTTGGGATGTGGTGGAACGGGGGCTTTGTGCCCTGGATGTGCATCCCACAAATCTCCATCAACTGCAAGATGCTATCCTATCAATATGGGCCAACATTTCTAAAGAATACTTTCAGCAATGCCATGTAGAATTAAGGCAGTTCTGAAGGCGAAAGGAGGTCAAACACAGTATTAGTATGGTGTTCCTAATAATCCTTTAGGTGAGTGTATATTGTCTACAGAAAATAAACAATATCGATGTTTTTGATGCTTTGGTTTTCAGGTTTTATAATAAGACTTGAATGACTATGACTGCCATGCACTATGATGCTGATATAATGCATTTTAATGAATTATGGGAACATGAATCATTTAATTATATATATATTATATTATTGTTTAATGAAAAAAAGAAATGTGTTCTCTCTATGGTCACGTGATCCAAGTTAGCTGTTAAACTTTTTCCAATGGTAAGAGCCACCACAGTTTGTCTTATTATTGGGAGATGAGAGATCTCTCAATAATAAGACAATCTCTGATTTCGATTGCCATCTTGTTAGTTTCCATAGATACCCTTGTTTTTTACCATGTCTACAAATCACCAACACATGTCCTTCATTGTTATCTTTGTGTATTTAAACCCTCAGTCATCGTCTGTTCATTGTCTTGTGTTAGCTAATGTTTCGTGCTGGTGTTTTCTGTATGTGTCCTAGTGGTTTTTAAATGTTTCTCATCCTTCAGCATCATGCACCTTTGTTGTGGATTATCAAGTCACGTTATTGACAGAGCTGATGTACGTAAAGTCGTATGCCGAACAGCCTTTGGCAGCTCAGGAGCCTTAATTAAATGGAGATTGAAGAATGAGAAGCTTCGCCAAAAGGATTGAGCTTCCATGGCAACAAAGTTGGAAAGGTTTAATTTATGTGTGAGGATTTTCCTTCTCCCTCTTTCTCTTTCCCCATATTATGGGGAGTCTCAATAAAGCATCAGTGAATAGCAATGACATTTCTTCTATTGGAGGGCCTTGTCACCCAGGGGCTACTCATTGGTCTGAAGATACAGCTCATCAGGCGCTGTGGATTTGGTTATTGGTATGGCCTAAATATAGCACCAGGGCTGCTAACAGATGAGAGCAGACAACTAGTCCCTAGAGTAAAGGAGCATTTTCAGAGGCATTCAGGCAGTGGACATCTAACAGACACTTAAGGGCATACGCACACTAGATACGGTACACTTAGATAGAAGGCAGGAGAGTGAATTCGGGGGTTGAATTTCATTTAAAAGCAATATTGTTGAAAGATTTTCAAATCCAAAGTAATTCACATAATTAATGTATTGGAAAACTTATTGGAATGTGAGCTTAAATTAAATGAACAAATACAAACAGTAAGGACCAAATTTCTAAGTGGCAAATCATGAATTATATTATATGCATACCAATATTAGTAAATGGTATGGTAACACTTTAGTTTAGGGTCCAATTCTCACTATTAACTATGCATATTAGCATGCATATTACTAGGATATTGGCTGTTAATTAGTATTATAAAGCACATATTAATGACTTATTCTGCATGATCATATTCTACATCCCTTAATTTTACCCAATACCTAAACTTAACAAGTTTTATTAAGCAGTTAATAACTGCTTATTAACTGCTTAATAAAACTTGTTAACTATTAATAAGCAGTAATTACAAGTTTATTAAGGCAAAAGTCATAGTTAATAGTTAGTTAATAGTGAGAATTGGACCCTAATCTAAAGTGTGACCAAAGTTATATATTGACCTAGAAATTTGTGCAGAATCTTATTGTTCCTTTTACTGTTTAATGATTATTTTTCAAATTTTCCTAAATTTGTTTTTCAAAAAGAGTTATGATATGATTTCAGGACAAGATTATGTTGCAAAGCTGTTTACCTGTTGATCATGGCATGATAATGGCATATATGTGTTGATCATGGCATATGTGTGTTGTACAATGAGTTTAACATAACTAAAAATCCCCATTTCCAAAAATAACCCTATAAGGTATACTGTAGGTATCCATTTCTGACTCATGTTGACTCTCCATGGGAACTGGTGCTGTCGGGGTTAAATGGGATAGTGGGGTTTCTGATGTAATACATTTGACATTTTTATTGGTATCCCTCATAATAGAGGAATAAACATGATGTTATTTACATTAGACAATGTACTGTTAGACAGTACTTTCTAGAAGGGCCATCTAAACAGATTCTGTGAATTAACCTCATACCATATGATCTGGAAGCAGCCCAGTGCACAAGTAGGTTGCCATGGTGAGCAGTGGAAAGGTTCTCCCCCATGGAGACTGACTCAGACAAATTCGAATGGGCAAAAATCTGTAGCTGTTTGAAAGATGTAGACTGGACTGGGGGACTAATTCATTTACAACAATGCTTTGTCTTGTGAAAAAAGAAAAAAATGTACTTTAGCCTACAACAGGATCAATCTGAAAACAAAAGGCGAGTGACTAAAATAATACATATCCGGGTATAATACAGTCAACAAATCTGCCTTAACCTCCTGAGAACCAGAGAAAAAGTTATAATTTATATATGTTTATTACATTGTTTGAAGCATAATTGGAGAATTTTTTTATTTATTTATTTTGAAAAAAAAAATTGCTATGCTGTTCTCTGTACAGGACACCAAGACTTTAAAATATAAAATAAAATACATGAAAAGACAAAACACATTTTTTACATGGGTAATCCCATTCTATACATCATGGGTCTTCAACCAGGGGTCCGCATCGGTACTGCAGGTCCGCCAATTAATGTTTGATCACAAATAATATTTTGATAAAAAATGTAACATGGGGTTGTAACAACAATTGTAACATTGATAAACATCACAAAGTCAATTTCAAATAAACGCACCCTGAAACAAAAGCAGAGCACCCTCCGTTGATACTGTAATAGTATAATATTATTGGCGAAACATTTTTTGAGTTTGCGCTCTGGAGAATGTGAAAATTTCCAGCGTTTTCCAGTTTTGCAGCGGTGAGAAATGTAGCCAATCATAGACATGCTTGTTGATATCTGGAACACAATGGCCAATCAGAGGTGTTTAAGTTAGAATCCACTCGCTGCTCAAAACGCCAGAGTTTTTGTTTAGTGCTGAGTTCTGCTCGCTCTCGTGAATTCTCTCATTAAAGACAGTGCAAGTAAGAGATTCATTATTCAGTGTAGACGACTTTACTGATTTTAATGGAACGCTGTGAGATCGCGAACTGAGATGAGTGACAGCTTAATTGTGATTGTAAAGTGAGTGCTCTTTCATGCTTTCGAGGCTATATAGCTATAATCCGTTGAAAAAAAGTATAGTTTTTCATGCTGCTAAGAGGAACGATAGCCAATTACACGCTGCAAAGTTTTGGAAGTGACGTCTATTAATAAATGCGTGAGGGGAAATATTAATAATTATTCATAATTCATTATGATTATTCATTATGATTAATTATGAATATTTGAATCAGTTTAATAGATTAACTTGATGTAGATACATTAACATTACAATCAATCCATCATTTCATCCTGTGAACGTTCAGTATTGATTTTTAATTAATTCTAAGAAAAGGATATTTTCCATGGCCACAGAAAAATAATTCTTCCTTTGTATGCGCTTACACCGTGTCCTAACTACACGCGACGCGATAAGATTCCAGCGACAAGCAACTTGTCTGTCCACACCAGACACGACGCGACTACGAGATGTGACAAATCAATCAAAAACCACAGCCAATCAGAACAGGGTGTGGGCGGGCTCTAGCGGCAAGTGTACGGCACCAGAGATTAATCCTGACGGCACTCGCAAGGAAATGGATAATCAAATTCACAAATATCACATCATTTAAACATTACTAAAATACATACTGAGTTACTAAAACAACCTTTGTCATAGAATATACTTGTTTGTTCACAGTTTGAATGTCTTTGTTTCCATTTGTTTAATTTCAAAATCTGAGGTGAATTATTGCTTTTAGTACGACTACATAAAGCTAGGAGCACTAAATGATATTCAATGTCATATTACACGCTTTTAACATTAAATAAAGCACAAAAACACTACCTGAGATCACGTTTTGTGCTGTTGTTCCAGCTGCGATGTCGCAGAAATAGAAACAATTTCTAAAATAGAATCATTGCGTATCGCCGTCACGGCTGGTTAGCACAAAAACTCTAATTAACATGTTGCGTGTACATCACGTGTAGTTAGGACACAGTGTTAGAGCGCATAACAAGATCGATCATTTAAGTGACAATTTGTTTACAGGCAGGGAGTCAGAACAAAACATATGTGCACAAACTTTAATAACTAAATCACGTACAAGACTAAACTGACATAAAACATACATACACAAAACATATACATGGTAAGAGGCAAGGTTAAAGTGGTTGGAATAACTGGGTCAGAACAGATGGATGAAGTTATGGAAAGAGTCTGAAACCTGGGAAGAACCATCATTGATAAGCTCCTTTGTCTGAACAAAGGGGTTTACAGTTTTCCTAACTACACAGCGATTTGTGTTTCGTTTAGCCTGAGCTGTAGAAGACCGTTCAAGGTGAAATCGCAGGAGAAAGTTTCGATGATTCCGTCCGATGGCATTGAAGTGGCAGTCGAGTTCTTCTGCATCGATTGAAGAAGAAATGATGAGCTGGCGTGATTATTTAGTCTCTGTCGAGGTTGAGGAAGTTGCACATGGCGTGAGGTGCTGCTGGCCCACCGGCCCTGTGGTGGCAACGGGCTTCCTGTCCCACACACGCATGGCTCTGTGTGTGTAGACCTTATCGGCCTGGCCTTCTGGCCGGCTGGCAAAGATGAGGTGTCGGTTCAGCCAGAAAGAGACAAGAGCGAGTTTCAAGAGGCTTGAGGTGTTGGGCCTAGTGGCCCACCATGCTTGGTGACCTGCCGGGCAGAAGCCCACAGGTGCAGCGTGTAACAAATTAGCTCTGAGGGGATTTTGATTATTCATTATGATTAATTATGAATATTTGAATCAGTTAACTAGATTAACTTGATGTAGCTACATTTACGTTACAATCATTCAATCAGTTCCTCCTAAGGACGTTCAGTATTGATTATTAATTTAATTCTTAGAAAAGGATATTTTTCATGGCCACAGAAAAAATATTTTTTCTTTGAATTTACCTAAGCGCTTAGAGCACATTAGCAAGATCGATCATTTAAGGGACAATATGTTTGCAGGCACGGAGTCAGGACCCACATATATTGTGCACAAACTTTAATAACTAAATCACGGAACAAGACTATAACTACCAGTAGACATACATATAACAAGAGGTAAGGTTAAAGTGGTTGGAGGGAAAATGGTCAGAGCAGATTGATGAAGTTATCCAGAAAGGACCTTTGTGAAGAACCACCATTAATAAATTTCTTTGTCTGAACAAAGAGTTTACAGTTTTACTAACTACACAGCAATTTCTGTTTCGTACTTTACTTGCATTTAGCCTGAGCTGTAGAAGACTTTCAGAGGTGAAATTGCAGGAGAAACTTTGTGGGTTCCGTCCGATGGCTTTGACGTGGCGATCAAGTTCTTCTGCATTGGATGAAGAAGAAATTATGAGCTTGCGTGGTTGCTTCAAATCCGTGGAGGATGAGAAAATTGCACATGGCGTGCAGAGTCTGGGCCTTCTGCTCCATGGCCTTGTGAGGCCTTTGACTCGGTGTATGTTGAGGCCTGCGATGTGGGCACCCTGCTGGGTGAGAGCCCCCCAGACACAGTATATTGTATCCGTGGAGATGGAGAAGCGAGAGGAGGGACGAGTGCCTTGCTCCTTAAGAAGTCTGCAGGAGGTCACCACCTCCTGAAGTAGACTTGACCAATGAGATTGTTGGGATGTCCAAGCGAGAAAATCTCCTCTGGAGATTTATGGCCCTTTGTTTCAAACCGGATTCAAAAGGGTCTGTGCCCATTTATACTTTAATTAATGCAACAAACACATATTGCTTCTTACGAGAATGTGACAAACATGAAAGTGTAAGTTATGAAGCGAGCATTAATTTGATAGGAGACACGACATATATAAGGTTACCTGGAATAGTAAGTTGTACATAAGACAAGACATAAGTTCATAAGACATACAACGCAACTGACCCTTTACAAGACAGTTATGTGTGTACATACAAGGTGCTAGGGTGCTTGTTCATTTATAGACGGTTTGTCTATAACTTGAGGCAAAAACGTGTGTTTTACAGGCTGTGTCTTTCCCCTGTGGTCTTTCCATGTGGCCACATTCCTTTGGTGTCGCAAAATGTCTTATCAGTTTTGTTTCCAGAGTAACCAAAGATCCTTCTCTGTGGTGCTGAGGGAAGGTCTGTTATTCAGCACAAAGTATTTAAAACATATTTGTTAAATGTAACAGGCAATTAAGTGTCTGATTTTGCTCAATCACTACATAATCCCCCCTTTCGATAGTTGTTGCCCCTCCTATGGACAACAGCGAGCGATATCGGAGGTGCAGAAAGATCAGACACACCCCAGCAGTGTTGGGCTCTGGTTGTTTGTGTCCCCTGGAGTGATGGTCGTTTCACGGCAGATAAGGCAGACAGTAGCCAAGTTCAGGTCTCTGGTGCAGCAGGTGCCGAGGCAGCAAGTGCCCTGATGGTGTGTCACCTGTCATCCTGAAGTCCGTTTGTGTGGCGCAGGTGTCTGCTTGTGGTTTCAGGAAGTGGATAGGGGTCTGTGTGGCCTGAAGAGGGTTTATGACTGACCTAGTGCTGGTGACAGGAGGGCAGCAGGTGGTTGTTAGCCTCTCAGCCACGAGAAGTCTGAAGGATTGGAGTTCTGCTCTGCTCTTGTGGCAGTGCTGATGTGAGCTTGCCTGAGCTGTGTGGGGCAAGGAGTTGGACTCCTCTGGTGAGTCCTGTTCAAGGAGCTAGTCTGCTGGTGTCAGCAGCTCCTGTAACTCTGAAATAGTTGTGTCCAGCTGTCCTTATGCAGCCTCCGCTTGACACCTGTGTGAAGGGTTTGGCAGAGGATGTTGTCGTCGACCGCTGTGGGACATCCTGTGGGATGTCCTGTGGTGTGCGCAGGTTGGGTGCGCTGTCTTCCATGGCTTGTCTGGTGCCTGGGCGGTTGCCCTAGCGACAGTTCTGCACAGGTCCTGTGCTTGCTCTGTCCAGCTGCTCTCATGGTTCAGCAGCCGCCTGAGCCATTTCAAGTCTTTGTTTCTGGTTTGAGCCTCAGTCTCTAGCTGGTTGGTGAGGCTTTGAGCATGTGTCTGCTCCTTGCTGGTCTCTGTGATCTGCTGTGTGAGGTTGTTTTTACCTTCTGTTTCAGATCCATGAGGCGGAAGCTAAGGAAGTGATACTCTTGATCACCTGTCTCGCTGCAACTCTGGCTCGGGTCATGTATTGTTAGTCCTCTTCTCTCATTGTCCCGTTGCGTTGGCTCTGGTGCTGTAGGCTTTCTGCAGCCCTCGGTGGAACCATGTTCCTCAAAATTGCCAGTCAGTCCTTTAAGTCTCCAGCATCTGCAACATTTTGGCACACTTGTTGTTGAGAGTAGGGTGAGGGACCAATGCATGACCCTAAAGAGTTCAAAGCTAAAGGTTCAATGGGTCAACTAGTGATAAAGCATACAGCTTGATGTTTCTGTCATAGCTTGCTATGGAAATGTGTCTGCTGTAATTACTATCTTAGCTGTGGGTGTTAGGATGCTAAGATCTGAGTGGTTCTGAGGGTGTTTCTGAGAGGTGTAAGCAGAGATTTAATAAATGACTTAAGATGGTTCTTATGGTCAAATTATTTCTTAGAATCTCCTAATGGCTCGCACAGGCTAGGTCTCTTAAGAGGTGGAAAAGGAAGAAGAATAGCTTCCCATTTAGATTATGTTTATTACCGGTGCTCAGAACTATAGTTATGCTCTAGTAGTCTTTGAGATTACTGTGTAGCAGGGTCACAGAACTTGGTGCACTCATTGAGAGTAAACAGAATCACAAATAAAAATGTCTCTGGTTCCTTTTGGGCTCTATGGGGAGACGAAACCACACTATATAGCGTTAAAAGGTGGTGCCTATACCTTCAGATATTCAAAAACATGACGTTGTATTCAGTAAGACGCAAATATTGTTTGGCATTTGCGAATTTTACTCATGTAGTCTCTTTCTGCAAGTGCTTCTCTCTATTTAAATAGTAAATAAACTCGAGTAAATAAACAGTTTTGAGTTAAAACTTGTTTAAGCACACCGAATTACATTCGTCTCATGAATGAATACTGATGTTTCTTTCAGCGAATGAAACATAGTATTGATCAACAGGTAGCTATGCTTGTAAATGCAGCTAAAGTTTAGATGAATGACATCGATCTGACTATCATTTCTAAGGCCTTCACACTGTCGACAGGGGAGCATCACCCAAATCTATGTCTACATAACACTGTACTGAGATTCCTTCATCAGAAACAGGTTAAACAGTTTATATGCTGCTGAGCTGAGATTCTTTTGTCAAAACAGACTTACGCTTTAATACTGAAATTAGAGTCTCTTTTCTAAAGTCAGAGTAGCCTTATGCTAATACCATTTGACATATGTTAACATGTGTTAAGACTCTTTCTGTTACAGTAGAGATGTCAATTCAAGCTATCATTTTATCTGCATCTAACAAGCCAGCACTCGCGATCTGCATGTATATCGAATGTAATGTCGTGTCATAATTATCAAAAACAAACCTTTAGGTGGACAGTGGTTTAAGCGCATGGCGCTCGGCCATGCTAGCTCACAGTCTGGGTTTAGCGTTTCCTTTGATAAGCCATTGTTGTGGAAACCAATGTGCAGCTGTGCCAAATCGAACAGTGTATATCAATGGTCTGTAAGTTTCAATGCTGTGTCTAGGCTGTGGACATGTGAGGCTTACACAGTCATTGAAGATTTCTCTTTCAAACAGTACAATTCAAATTTCACTAATGCAGGCTTTTGTGTTTCTGTGAACACATTTGAATTTACTTGGAAATTTGTATGCCCTACGCTGATTAGGAACTTTGCTAGAGGGTGTCTTACATTATGGACATGCTGGGTGCCTTCTGGTGCCCACTTTGGCCTCTGTGTTTCAAAGTTCAAAGTCATTAGGGTTTGAGAACCCCTTCGGAGGGGGCCTTTGTGTTCGTCAAGGCCTTCTTTGTCAAGTCACCTGCATGGCATTGTGTGGGGGCTGGCTGTGTCGCCTACACGGTGACTAACTGGTGTCATAGAAGGTTCTTGAAGCTGGTGTCCTCCTTCCGTTCCAGGTTTGTCTGAGTCTGTAGTAGAAATATAGGAAATTTCATGTCTGACCTGGTCACGCTGCTGGTAGTCGAGTGGAGGTTTCCTGGCTGCTGAGCCAGAAAGCATCGCAACTCTGGGCTGGATGTGATCCAGAGCAGATACAATCTATCCTGGTGGTTCACCCTATCAGAAGACTGCAGGTGAAGGTCAATGTCTCGTAGTTAGGCATGGACGTCGTGGTCTCCTGCAAGCTTTGTAGTGAATTCAGGGATGTGTCTGTCCATTTGCTTGAGGTCTTTAAGTGTCACTTCAGCAGAGGCTTTCAGGAAACTGGCTGGTGAAAGATTAAGCAGAGGGCTTTGGCTCCTCCCCCCCTTGTGTCTGTGTGCAGGGCTGGTTCATTTGCAGTTGGTTGGGCCGTTTAGTTTTTTTTCTTCGGACCACAACACATTAAGCTTGTCTCTAATGCTGCAGGATTGCTGAGTCAGTGTTTGGACTTCAGTTTTTGGCTGTATGCAGATGGCATCCAAGGGCCTTAGCTTTAGTGTCTTTTCTCTTTAAGTTCCACATTGGCAGTTTTAACAGGGTCTTTGTGTGAAACAGTTCTCTTTCAAGGTCTTGTACAGTGGCGTTATCCAGCTGCTCTGTGTGCCCAGCAGCTGTCAGAGCCTCCTGAAGACCAGTGATTTCCTCCGGTAGCTCCCTCCTGTCAGCATCCGTGCAGGTGCACTGAGCATTCTCCTGATGAGCGAGAGATGGTTCCCGGTGGAACTCTGTGACTTACAGCATTAGTTCGTTTACCTTCCTTTTGAGGCCTGTGGGAGTGTGGCCGAGGAGACGATGATGCTGGTCAAGTCTTTGTAGCTCAGTCTGGGTGTCTGGTGTCCACTTGTGTTGTAGTTTTGCCGTTCCTTTCTCTGCCGTTGCAGGTTGAAGGATGCCCATTGCATGCTCTGCTGGGTCTACAGGGGTTCCTGGTGGTGGCAGGGCTGGATGTGTGAGGCATACTGGCACACTTTGTGGGACACAAGAGAGAGATGGCAAAGGCAAATGCAAGTTTCTACAGAGCTGGTAAGCTAACTGTGTAGGAGAACAGCTATGAGGGCCGCATGAATGGTTATGTGAGCCACTTAAGGCGTTGAATAGCTGATGGATGCCACTAGTAGGCAGGGTGTTAAGATTCTGTGTTGTTAAACACAAATTATGAATTTGAGTGTCTTTTTGACGGGTTACAAACAGTCAGCTAATGACTGGCTGTACGTGTGGTCAAACTATTACTCAAAATACAGATGGCTCGTCCGACAGGTTTTCAGAAAATAAACAAACTGAAATAAAACAATAAGATGAGAACAGAAAGGGAAAGGAAAGGAAGAAAGGAGTGTTTTACCTATTTAGTTTTAACTAGGAGATACGGCTAAACAGGTGTCACTTGTTAGTGATGCTGCATTAGATCATAATCCTATGGTTAGACTGGTAGCAAAGCTAGCAGGGACACACCAAACACCTTAAGGTCAAAAGAAAAGAAACAATGGGGAGCGTTTCTAGTTCTATCCGGGGTCTATAGTGCCTTTGCACGGTAACCATACTTCATGGACTAGGCCAGGCACTGAGGAGTGAGGATTGAACCTGTGTAACTCATTAAAGAAACGATAGTTGCTAGAACTATTGTAATCTTATGCAGAGCAGGAAGATGGTGATGGTAAGGTAACTGAAATAAGGTAAAAGCAAAGAAGACCTTCCTTATAGCTTCTAGAGACTAAAAGGAGAAGCATGTAAACAAGTGAACATAATTAAATTTGTAAATTTAATTAGATTCAACTTAGCTGAATAGGGGCATTCATGCTAAACAAAAGTGAGTAAATGAAATACACTAAGAATAGAGGAGGGATAAAGCTGAAATTAGAATTTCCTTATAGCTCTAGACAACTAAAAGGAAAGGTAAATAGAAAAGTTGATTTAATTAAATTTGAAATTTAATCAAATTCAACTTAGCTGAATGGGGACATTCAGACTAAACAAAGTGAGTAAATTAAGTCAACTAAAATAAAACATAAAGGAGGAATAAGGTCGGAGTAGGACAAACACACACAAAACAAGAGCACACTAGCTTAAACCAGTGATGGGTGCCTTTGAGGCCTCGGGGTCTTGTGAAGCTTCGAGACTCTTACAAATCATTTGTCTTCAATCAGTGATTCGAAGCTTGCATCAAATTGTTAAAGTCACGTGATTTCAGTAAAAAAGGCCGTTGAGCATCATAGCATCTTCAAGATTATTTCAAATTTCCATTTGTCATTAAGTCTCGTGAACCGATGTCTATAATTAATATTTGAGTTTGTATCAAATATAAATCTATAAAAATGAGTCCTACATTTTACTGAAATATCACGCCTTATAAGAAACCTCATGTTCATTGATTGTCTTTAATTGATTATACCTTCAACAAAGCATTTGTGAATGGTTTGTTGAGGAAGCGGAGCTTCCTGTTCTGACCAACAGGGGTCAGTGGATTGTGGCACTTTGAGTGGTTCAAATCAGTGAATCATTTGTGACACAATTGATTCGTTTGATTCAGAGCTTCACAAACTCCAGATTCCCCGTCAGTGGTTCAGAGTTCCTTAGTCTAAAGGGTCTCAAAGTATGTAGTGTCTTTGGTTCGAATTTTACACTATACGCTCAAACGTGTCTCGGTGTTAGCAGGGTGCTAACAGCTTTAGTTGAGGTAAAGGGCTTTAACTTATACGTGTAGGTTTGCTTACGAGTTAACTTTGGCTAACGCAGATCTGTGTTTACACCAGGGTCTGTGAAGTGTTGCACTGTCTGTTATCAGATTGAACCAGACAGGGGTCTGCTCAAGCCTACCGGGTCATGCGTTGCTAAGGAAACCAATGCATGCTCACAGCCAGCAAAAATAGAGCAGTATTTGAGCAGCGGTGAGCCAGCATGGCAACCCTGTGACGTATGCCACTCTTTCACCAATCAAAACAGTACATTCACTCACAGACAATGGCGAATTTCTAGTTAGCTAGGTTAGAATTTACACCACTAATTTGACGTGATTGTTTCATATGAGCAGTTTGCCGCATCAATATCAATACGATGACGTAACAAATAATAATAATAAGGCCTTGATCAGTGACTGAGGAACATCGCTCAATCACCATTACAAACACTATAGTGAGATTTCTTCGTCACACAGGTTAATTCATGCTGCTAATTTGAGATTTCTTCGTCAGGAGAAGACTTAGGCATTCAAAGCTGAAATTGGTGTTTTCTTCACCCAAGATCAGGATAACTTATTCTGGTAACGTTAGTTACCATTTATACATGCTGCTTATCTGGGATTGCTTCATCAGAAAAAGGCTTACGCTCATTTAACGACTGGAATTATGATTTCTTAGATAATTTCAGGTTAGTTTCTTATTGTATGATTCAAACATGCATTCTAGCATTGGTAGACTTTCTGCTGTTCGCAGGAAGGCGCACTTAAGCTATAGTTTTGCTGATTTTATCAGACGCTTGTACGTGCATTTATGGCGTTAATACAATTTATGGAACAACACATGATTGATTGCTGGGTCCGTCTGCAAACAATTGTTTAAAATGATGCCGCGTTCTCTGCGTGACATCAGCAAACCCCTCACCCACACAACGCCATACATGCTGTCTGCCATCTGCAGTGAAAACCTGGATTCATCCGTGAAGAGAACACCTCTCCAAAGTGCCAGATGCCATCGAATGTGAGCATTTGCCCATTCAAGTCGTTTACAATGACGAACTGCAGTCAGGTCGAGACCCCGATGGACGAGCATGCAGATGAGCTTCCCTGAGACGGTTTCTGACAGTTTGTGCAGAAATTCTTTGGTTATGCAAACTGATTTTTGCAGCAGCTGTCCGGGTGGGCTGGTCTCAGACGATCTTGGAGGTGAAGATGCTGGATGTGGAGGTCCTGGGCTGGTGTGGTTACACATGGCCTGCGGTTGGGAGGCCGGTTGGATGTACTGCCGAATTCTCTGAAACGCCTTTGGAGATGGCTTATGGTAGAGAAATGAAGTCAGCATGGTTTATTGGGTATATATACAATAGGTCTCTACAAGTGATCTTGTAGATGAACATGACCATCTTCACCGAGTTATACAAGACTGAAGCAAATGTGAATAATGCTACCACAATTAACATCATGTAGAACAACAATTTAAACTATGCTGTTTACCATCAAATGTGTAAAACTGGAAGACTGATAAACATCCAGTTTCCAATAGCTCTCAACTCTCTAGTGACTCAGTGTCTCTAAATGATGACTGGTTTAAAGTGCATAATCTGTGCGACCTCAGAGGAGACGTGTTGTGTCTGTGCACCCAGGGTCCCTGTTATTACATTACTGTCTGTTTAAAGTCACAGAGAGAGAGATGAACACGGTCATTTGAGTCTAGGGCTGCATCCTGACAGGGAGCGGAGATCAACAGTGTTTGGGGGTGGGCTGTTGTTCAGGATCAAACTGACAGAGACATCAAATAACTCTGATTTCCGAGAACAAGCATTTCACACATAGGGAGAAGTGTGACTCAACAGTTAAAATGTCACTGGGAGGTGAATGAGTGACCTTTACAGCACATTTTGTTTCTAATGAAAAGCTACTAAAATTAGGCCATCAATATTGGAAAACAGGCACACATCTGGAGGCAGTCTGAGTCTAGCAGCTCCTTCCTTCATGGGACCGAAGAGACTGGTTGGTTTTTATTTGTTTAGCACCACTCTCGTCTCTCTCTCCTGGTTTTGGATCATCACATTAAAATGCCGCTGTAAAAATAAATCTAAAAAGACTTTGTCAAAGACAACATTTGACATCATGAAAATCGTCACTGCCTTCAGGTTACAAATGGCACACATCTTTGTGGTTTTAAATACAAAATTAATGTGTGTCTTACAAAATGTTTCTCTGTAAAACATCCATGATCATAACAGATGATCTAAGGAATTCAATGCAAAATCCATGTGGATGCACATATTCCCGAGGCGCTCGATCAACCAGCTGCTGAGTGTAACATCTGGATATGTTGCTGATGGGTGCAGTTAACTTCTTCTGCATCATCAGGCTGCTCCTGATGTGAACAAATAGATGAGAGCTCTTCAAAATACAGTAATATATAGTAATGCGTTGGATTTTTGGCAGTGTTATAGTTAAGGTATGCACACTAGCTATGTTTCAAATGCTCCAGCTTTCAAACACTTCAGTGTGCTTTCAAACGCTCCTGTGCGTTGATCATTGTAGCCAATCACAGACATATCTGATGAGCGCGTAAGCAAAATGGCCAATCAGAGGTGTTTAACAGCACTTAAAGCGTCACATTTTTAAAACTTCAGTAACGACTTGGTACCGAAGTGGTACTTCTGACAACACTAGTCACATGATAATGATTTATTGCACTTCGTCTGCCCGTGAGACATTTATGATGTAAGCAAAAGACAGCAATTTACATTTTGCGCCAATTACCCAGGGAGTGATGATTTTGTTCTCTTGAATGCATGATGCTTTATTTGCTAATGTTTTATGCGATATTCCAATTTTGCGCATAAGTTAAGGTGCCCCTATTATGCTATTGTAAAGCCTCCTAATTTTGTTTTGGAGGTCTCCTACAACAGGTTTACATGCATCAAAGGTCAGATAAGAGTTTCATTTTCTTATATATAATATACATTGCACATCACCACAATGTTCCACCACCAGGGGTATTGTCTTTTTCTAATGTCTGCGGGGTCTTGGTCTAAAGCCCTACTGTTTCCTGGGCATTATTGGGGAACATTGTCTGTTGTTATACTTATGATGTCTGTCATTTATTTAATTTATGTCTGAGAGTTGTACCAAGACAAATTCCTATCAACTTGTTGACATGGCAATAAATGTATTGAATTGAATTGAATTGAATGTTCAATGATTCTCAAACAACCAGACGGCCGAGTCTGTTGTGATCGCTTACAGCACATGTTTTGGAAACTAAACGCCCATCACCATAACTGAACTTCAGCTGAGGCTTCCTCAGTCCTCAGCTATTGTACACAGTGTAAAGACAGTAATGATGACGTCTGTTTTTTCATATCAATCCGAGCGTGAGTCCAATGATGAAACATTGGAAGAGATAGATATTTAACCCGAACCTCCATCACAAGGACGACTTGAGCAGGACATTTCTCAGTGATACTCTACTAATTTTGAGGTACATTATGAGATGTTGCAATTGTAATTCCTCACCATCAGCATTAACAAGAGTATATCCATCAACAAAATTATGTGAATATTTATAATTTATTGCGGTGCACATGCGGGAACTTTTGTAAAACAAATCTTGCTCCAAGCTTTATCTTTACTCAAAGTAGTACTACAGACAATCTGCATTAAAAGACACATTTTTAGGTAATAGTGGCCCACAGCTGCTTAGCAGAAGTATTTCAGAAAGACAGTAATAACGTGAATTAGCCGGAAACTTGCAGAATATAAAACACAAAACTATGTACAGGTGCTGGTGATATAATTAGAATATCATCAAAAAGTTGATTTATTTCACTAATTCCATTCAAAAAGTGAAACTTGTATATTATATTCATTCATTACACACAGACTGCTATATTTTAATTGTTTATTTATTTTAATTTTGATGATTATAACAGACAACTAAGGAAAATCCCAAATTTAGTATTTCATAAAAATTGAATATTTTACTTAAGACCAATACAAAGAAAAGATTTTTAGAAATCTTGGCCAACTGAAAAGTATGAACATGAAATGTATGAGCATGTCCAGCACTCGATAATTAATTGGGGCTCCTTTTGCCTGAATTACTGCAGCAATGCGGTGTGGCATGGAGTCGATCAGTTTGTGGCACTGCTCAGGTGTTATGAGAGCCCAGGTTGCTCTGATAGTGGCCTTCAGCTCTTCTGCATTGTTGGGTCTGGCATAGCACATCTTCCTCTTCACAATACCCCATAGATTTGCTATGGGGTTAAGATCAGGCGAATTTGCTGGCCAATTAAGAACAGGGATACCATGGTCCTTAAACCAGGTACTGATTGCTTTGGCACTGTGTGCAGGTACCAATTCCTGTTGGAAAATGAAATCTGCATCTCCATAAAGTTGGTCAGCAACAGGAAGCATGAAGTGCTCTAAAACTTCCTGGTATATGGCTGCGTTGACCTTGGACCTCAGAAAACACAGTGGACCAACACCAGCAGATGACATGGCACCCCAAACCATCACTGACTGTGGAAACTTTACACTGGACCTCAAGCAACATGGATTGTGTGCCTCTCCTCTCTTCCTCCAGACTCTGGGACCCTGATTTCCAAAGGAAATGCAACATTTACTTTCATCAGAGAACATAACTTTGGACCAATTTTTTTCCTTTTTGTCTTTAGAACAGGCGAGATTCTTCTGGCGCTGAATGTGTCAGCTGAAACCCATGTCTTGCATATGTCTGTGCGTAGTGGTTCTTGAAGCACCGACTCCAGCTCCAGTCCAGTCTTTTTGAATCTCCCCCACATTTTTGAATGGGTTTTGTTTCACAATCCTCTCCAGGGTACGGTTATCCCTATTGCTTATACACTTTTTTCTACCACATCTTTTCTTTCCCTTCGCCTCTCTATTAATGTCCTTGGACACAGAGCTCTGTGAACAGCCAGCCTCTTTTGCAATGACCTTTTGTGTCTTGCCCTCCTTGTGCAATCTGTCAAGTCAGCAGTCTTTCCCATGATTGTGTAGCCTACAGAACTAGACTGAGAGACCATTTAAAGCATTTGCAGGTGTTTTGAGTTAATTAGCTGATTAGAGTGTGGCACCAGGTGTCTTCAATATTGAACCTTTTCACAATATTCACAAGATTCTATTCTGAGATACTGAATTTGGGATTTTCCTTAGTTGTCTGTTATAATCATCATAATTAAAAGAAAAAACGTTTGAAATATATCAGTCTGTGTGTAATGAATGAATATAATATACAATTTTCACTTTTTGAATGGAATTAGTGAAATAAATACATTTTTGATGATATTCTAATTATATGACCAGCACCTGTATTTGAACACCAGGTAGAAAAAAATGTATACAGTGCAAAATTATATGAACATTTTATGTAAATGGGCAAAAGTATTCAGACCCCCGAAAATGTTTCACTCTTTGTTATATTGCAGCCATTTGCTAAAATCATTAAGTTCATTTTTTTTCTCATTATTGTACACACAGCACCCCATATTGACAGAAAAACACAGAATTGTTGACATTTTTGCAGATTCATTAAAAAAGAGGGGGGTTTTTTTCACCAGCATGCTTCACTGTTGGGACTGTATTGGACAGGTGATGAGCAGTGCCTGGTTTTCTCCACACATACCGCTTAGAATTAAGGCCAAAAAGTTCTATCTTGGTCTCATCAGACAAGAGAATCTTATTTCTCACTGAGGAGAGGCTCCCGTCGGGCCACTCTGCCATAAAGCCCCGACTGGTGGAGGGCTGCAGTGATGGTTGACTTTCTACAACTTTCTCCCATCTCCCGACTGCATCTCTGGAGCTCAGCCACAGTGATCTTTGGGTTCTTCTTTACCTCTCTCACCAAGGCTCTTCTCCCCCGATAGCTCAGTTTGGCCGGACGGCCAGCTCTAGGAAGGGTTCTGGTCGTCCCAAACGTCTTCCATTTAGGGATTATGGAGGCCACTGTGCTCTTAGGAACCTAAAGTGCAGCAGAATTGTTTTTGTAACCTTGGCCAGATCTGTGCCTTGCCACAATTCTGTCTCTGAGCTCTTCAGGCAGTTCCTTTGACCTAATGATTTGCTCTGACATGCACTGTGAGCTGTAAGGTCTTATATAGACAGGTGTGTGGCTTTCCTAATCAAGTCCAATCAGTATAATCAAACACAGCTGGACTCAAATGAAGGTGTAGAACCATCTCAAGGATGATCAGAAGAAATGGACAGCACCTGAGTTAAATATATGAGTGTCACAGCAAAGGGTCTGAATACTTAGGACCAGTTTTTCCTTTTTTTTAAATCTGCAGAAATGTCAACAATTCTGTGTTTTTCTGTCAATATGGGATGCTGTGTGTACATTAATGAGAAAAAAATGAACATTTTAGCAAATGGCTGCAATATAACAAAGTGAAATTTTAAGGGGGTCTGAATACTTTCCGTACCCACTGTATAACCCTAACCCTAACCCTAACCCAGACAACGTGCAACATAGGCAGGCATTATTCAAATGTCTTTTCTAGTGATGTAGAACCGTCACGCAGTGGGATTCGCAACAAAAAAACTTGTATAGGCAGTCTAGAGTCAATTCTTTCTTTTGGGAGACAGTAACTTTATTTATCGTGACCTTTCAACTTTACAACTTTGCAGAACATTTACATTCACAAACAGCTATATTACACACTGCATGAAAGGGAATATTTGAAAAACCATAATAGCACTTTAAATTTGCAACTTTGGAAGAAAACATGGCTAATGTTAATTGTTAAGCATTATTTTAACTGGATTTTCAAAAAGAAGGTCTACACAGCATCTTTATCTAGACAGAGTGGAATCACTGCAGAACGGATGGACACTGGGGACCTAGAAACCCAGAGCAAGCCACCCACCCACCGCTGCCCCATCCACCCACAACCTAACCACAAGGTTGCGTCAAGGTGTCAGTGATGCATCCGAATCAAGCTTACCTTGCGCATTCAGTTACACTTTCCAATGAGCTTGTATGTTAAACATTAGTTAATGCAGTAGGTGCCATGAACTAACAACAAATAATAATTTTAGCAGCAGTTATTCATCTTGGTCATTGTTAATTCATAAATATAGTTAATTTTAGTTATGTAATGCACTAATGTTAACATATAGCCTACAACTTTAAGGCCTGGTTTCACAGAAAGGGCTTAGACTAATCCTGGAGTAGGCCTTAGTTCAATTAGGACATTTAAGTATCTTTTTTATTTAAAAAAAAAAAAAACATTACTGGTGTCCTACTGGTGTTTTAAAACAAAACAATGGCACTGACATATTTTCAGGTCAGTGAAAAGTTGCTTTCAGTTAAAACAGCTCAAACATGGATTTTAATCTGTGGTAGCATAAGCCTTGTCTGTGAAACCAGGCACATAGTGTTAAAGATGTAAAAATATTATTTTTTTAATTCTTAATTAAGAAAATGGACTTGAGAGAACAGTTTGGAGTGGATTTTTTTTAAACAATCATTTTGGGTTCGACATTACGGTGGGTAGATGATACATTTTAGCCTGCATTTTAGACAAACAAAAATTGTGTTTACCTAAAAATATAGCAATTTAATTATTAAATACACAATAGACCATTTTCACTTTTTTTGGGTTTCTCAGAGCGGAAGTCATCATGGGTTAACTATTATAGTTGTGAATGAGAGAATACATTAAATATATTTTTTGTGTTCCCATTTGCTCAAATAGCAAAAGAAAAACTACACAATAGTGATTTCACAACTTTCAAAAAGAGAGAAAAAATAGAGTGAGATTGATGACGGCAGTGAAAAGTGAGAAAGATGTTAATTTTACCATCACTCCCATAGATGCTGTATTAGAAACCCTCACAGCAGCGGTAACTTTTTCTTTTTTTTTCGTAAATTGATGCAAAAGTAATAAAATACAAAGTATTAGCGTTATAAATGTACATACATTTAAAAAAGATGAAAATACAAAAAACTTTGCAGGATTTACGACCGTTAAAACATTATTGGATATTATCTATTGTTTGGAAGTTGCATTAGTATTAGTCTTCCTGGTCTTCCGTGTCTGCAGTCCTTCTCCATCTCCAAGTCTCCCTCCATTCACCATTCCCTTCACCGAGGTGTGTTCTCCAGGCTCTGTACAGCCTTGCTTGCGTTTGAATCTCTATTTTGATATATTTTCTTTGTTCTACTGCTAAATATAACTAACTCATCACCATACATTGTTTAAATATTGCCTATCACGTTAAATTTGACATCAAGCTTTTAATCTAAATCACCATCACACGTTAGCATTTTGCTAGCCTGTTAGCTTGTCATCTCTGCACCCGGGTCTCCTGCTCTCTGAGTTCATTAGTTGGATTAGTAAATAGTGTCCAGCAAACAATTGTGGTAAGTTGGATTAATCAACAAACACGGTAAGTCATGTCATCTCCTGTCATTGTCACTTGCACCGCATGCTGCATGTTCAGTATAGGCTTCTCCGCTAGCGAACAGGGCTTCACATGTGATAAAGTGTAAGGAGATAGTTAGGCTGACGGAGAAGATTTCAGAATTAGAAACACGCATCCATACTTTATCTGAGAGTAGTGAGGATGTAACAGCTTTAAATACTGATTTGGATGTGAATAGCTTAGTGAACTCTGTACATTCTTCGGTTCCGGCTGCAGGGCCCCCACAGCAGGGAAACTGGGTAATGGTGAGACGGCATAGTCGCGGACCAAAAAACTGCTTTTCCGTTCCGGTTAGAACATCAAACAGGTTCTCCCCTCTCAGTAAAGCACCCACTGAGTATCCTGTTGAAAGTGCCCTAGTCATTGGTGATTCTATTACACGGAACGTGAAAATGGAGACACCAGCCACCATAGTCACATGTTTACCGGGAGCCAGAGCGCCTGACATCAAAGCAAATTTAAAAGTGCTGGCTAAAGCTAATAGTAAATTCTCTAAGATTATTATTCACGTTGGCACTAATGATGTTCGACTTCACCAGTCGGAGATCACCAAAGTTAACATTAAAGAGGTGTGTGAACTCGCTAGTACGATGTCAGAGGCTGTTTATTGTTCTGGACTGCTCCCTGTTAAAAGGAGTGATGAGATAGTTAGCAGACTATCATCACTCAATGGCTGGTTGTCTAAGTGGTGTCCGAAAAAATAACATAGGGTTCATAGACAATTGGAAAAGTTTTTGGGGCAGACCTGACCTGTTGAAGAAGGATGGCATCCATCCCTCCTGGCGTGGTTCCGCTCTTCTCTCTAGTAATTTGGCACATAGTCTTAGAGCTAAACCTTGACTCACTAGGGCCCAGGTCAGGAAGCAGACAAACTGGCTAAACCGACCGTCTGCTAGCTGTCTCACGTCACTGGAGTCAGATAAATCCCAGCACATAAAGACTCTTTCACCTAGATATTATCATATAGAGACTGTGTCAGTTCCCCGAATTAGTAAATACAAAAAAACATCAAAACCATTCAACAGTAAAAATGTAATTGATGTCCAACAATTAAACAACAGATATAATACAGATGAACAATTGATAAAGCTTGGGTTGCTGAATATTCGATCCCTTTCCCCAAAAGCGCTTATTGTTAATTATATCATTACAGATAATAATCTAGATGTGCTGTGTTTGACAAAGACCTGGCTAAAACCTGATAACTACATTACTTTAAATGAGTCCATCCCCCAAGATTATTGTTATAAACATGAGCCGCGTCTGAAAGGTAAAGGGGGAGGGGTTGCTGTAATTTATAATAATATCTTCAGTATTACTAAGAAGTCTAGTTTCAAATATAATTCCTTCGAAGTTTTGGTGCTTTATGTAACGTTATGTAGTGTACATAATAAAACCCATTTAACATTTGTGTTAGCTACTGTATACAGGCCACCAGGGCATAATACAGACTTTATCAAAGAATTTGCTGATTTTCTATCAGAGTTAGTATTGGCCGTAGATAAAGTACTAATTGTTGGTGATTTTAATATCCATGTAGACAACAAAAAAGACGCATTGGGATTAGCATTTAAAGACATTCTAAACTCTATTGGAGTTAGGCAACACGTGTCAGGAGTGGACCCACTCATCGCCATAATCATACTTTAGACCTAATATTGTCACATGGAAAAAATGTTGATACCGTTGAAATTCTGCAGCAGAGCGATGACATCTCTGATCATTACCTAGTATCATGTTTACTTAATTTAGCTAAGGTTGCAAAGCCGCCCCCTTGCTTCAAAAATGGCAGGACAATCACTGCCGCTACTAAAGGTTGCTTTTTAAATAAGCTTTCTCATCAGTATCATCTCCTCAGCATCCCAGATAGCTTAGAAGAACTCGATGTTGCAACAGAAACTACTGACTCTCTCTTTTCCAGTACTTTAGACACAGTTGCTCCCCTGCGCTTAAAGAAGATTAAAAAAAATAGTCCAACGCCGTGGTACAACGAGCACACCCGGGCCCTTAAAACAGCAGCCAGAAAAATGGAGCGCAGCTGGAAGAAAACAAAACTAGAGATCTTTCATAATTCGTGGAAAGAGCACATGATCGCATACAGAAAGACCGTAAAAACTGCTAGATCTGCTTATTTCTCGACTCTCTTGGAAGAAAACAAACACAACCCTAGGTATTTATTCGATACAGTAGCTAAATTAACCAAAAATAAAGCTTCAACTTCTGATGTTTGTAAACAGCACAGCAGTAATGACTTTATGAACTTCTTTACATGTAAGATTGATAATATTAGGAAGAAAATTTTAACCATGCAGCCGTCTACTACAGTATCACATCAGACAGAGCATTGTAGTGTCACTGAGGAAAAATTACACTCATTCACTGCTATAGGAGAAGAAGAATTGGCTAAACTCGTTAAATCATCAAAATCAACAACATGTATGCTTGACCCTGTACCGATCATAGATCCTCTTCTTAATATCCTTAATTCATCTTTGTCATTAGGATATGTACCGAAAACTTTTAAGTTGGCTATTATTAAACCACGTATTTAAAAAAATATATATATATTCATTAGTCAATTACAGGCCAATCTCAAATTTACCCTTTCTGTCAAAAATACTTGAAAAGGCAGTGTCTTTACAATTATGTTCCTTTTTAGAAAGAAATGGTATCTGTGAGGATTTCCAGTCAGGATTTAGACCGTATCATAGCATTGAGACTTACTTATTACTTACAAAGCACTAAATGGTTTAGCTCCCCAATACTTGAGTGAGCTCTTAACATATTATACTCCATCACGTCTACTGCGGTCTCAAAATTCTGGCCAGTTGATAATACAGAGAATATCCAAATCAACTGCAGGCGTTCGATCCTTTTCCTATTTAGCACCTAAACTCTGGAACAGTCTTCCTAACATTGTACGGGAAGCAGACACACTCTGTCAGTTTAAATCTAGACTAAAAACACATCTCTTTTCTGTGGCATACACATAAAACACTTTTTCAATGAATTGATTGTTAGGCTGCATTAACTAGGTCAGCCGGAACCGGGAACAATTCCCATAATACCTGATGTACTCGTTACATCATCAGAAGAATGGCATCTGCGCTAGTCTCTCTGTTTTATCCCGAGGTTTACTGCAGTCAGCCGGATCTGGGCCATATCCAGATCAGATGGTGGACCTGCGCCCAGAAAAGACCAACGCAGGACCCTGAAGTGTCTGCAGAGACCGTGTCAATTAGACTCCCCCTGAAACTGCCTCATCGATATGTCATCCTCAATAAACCCGTCTCCGGCGTGTTGCCTCCAATCTTTCGAATATTCCGATCTATTATGACCTCTTACCTGTAAAGTTGCCAGAATAATAATCATATACTGTTTGTTAATTGGCCAGAGGAGAACTGGCACCCCGACTGAGCCTGGTTTCTCCCAAGGTTTATTTTTCTCCATTAGGTCACCTGATGGGGTTTTGGTTTCCTTGCCACTGTTGCCTCTGGCTTGGCGTGCTCAGTTGGGGACACTAAAATTTTCAACTAAATATGCAAATAAATCTAATTAGTAAACTAAATTAACCATATAAACTAAGTTACTGATCTAAAGCCCACACTGTCACTGTATGATAATTGATATAAACTGATGACATCACCGTTTTCTCCAGAATGGCTATACGGCTGAATAAAATTATGTTGCATTATTTTCCTGTTTAACACTGTAAAGCTGCTTTGAAACAATCTGCATTGTTAAAAGAGCTATATAAATAAGGTTGACTTGACTTGACTTGACTTCCATCTTCGTCGCCATCCACGGCATCCTCATCCATCTTCAATGATAAAGACTGTCAGTATTCCTATTCTCCATTCATCTGCTTTACATCTCATCTGATATACTCACCATCCAGTCTGCATATATTTCAGCTGTCCATAAAACTGTTTTTATTAATATCTTCCTTGTCTGTGTCAGGTATTGGACAGAGACAGAGGATGAGGTGAACTAAAAGTGATATTTATTTAACAGAGACCCGAACACAGGTTGAACTAGGAATAATGGTGAGGATGAGATCAAGCACTTCAGAACAGTCACTTAGCTGTGGATAATGGAGTATGTCGATTGCAGGAAATGAAACACAAGGAACGAGGAACTGAAGACGAGGAATCAGTCGTTGGATGCTCAGGTGAGTAATGGGTAAGGAGTCCAGGTACGTATCCCAGGATGTCCTTCGATAAAGAGTAGGGGTGTAACCCTGGCATCCTGGCCAAATTTGCCCATTGGCCCCTCTCCATCATGGCCTCCTAATCATCCCCATATACAGATTGGCTTCACAGCTTCCTCTCCACCAATCAGCTGGTGTGTGGTGGGCGTTCTGGCGTAATATGGCTGCCGTCGCATCATCCAGGTGGATGCTGCATATTGGTGGTGGTTGAGGAGATTCCCCTTCTATATGTAAAGCGCTTTGAGTGCCTAGAAAAGCTTTGGTGAGAACTAAACAAATATTTAATTACTTTATTAGTAATTTCGCGTTAGAAATTACATCAGAAGTGAAAAATGTTGGTAAAAAACATACATTTACACACAAACTGACCAGCAAACGCAACTTTTGGTATGGAAGTAAAATAATGCCAAATGTTTTTGAAATAAAAAAGCCTGTTGAATTGCACTACTTGAAAAAAATATGCATTGCATTAACCATGATTGCATTTTAATGCATTGTATTTTTAGGGCTTGCATTTATATGGGCTGAAATTCAACATGGTTGTATATTTAAGCTGTGAATATTTCAATTCAAAACATTTCAAACACATTTTCATTAATAAAAATTCAATAATCCATATTCTCCTTTCATATTTCACTTCCAAAATATTCAAACCGTTTAAAAATACAACCTATAATATTCAACAGGCAATTTTCGGTCCGTTTTATTTCGCTTTACAAATTCGCTCCACAATTCAGTGGTTCAAATTCGACGGCAAATTCGATGGCAAATTCGACATTGAATCAGGGACTGGAGGAAAAGCAATAGACTACCGATGCATTATATCTATCTGCTGTTAGTCGCCCTCACCAGTAGGTGGTGCAAGCGCAACGCGTGTTGACAACATCAAAGCAACAGACAGAGACGAGAAGCCTTCATAAAACATCATTTGCTGAAATGGACCGAGCGGTGAGTACAAGTTATTATGAGTGTATATATAGTATATAACTTACATGTTGAAAAGGCTGATTAAGACACAAATCATCACACGAGCGTTTACTCAAGTGTCTTATGATACGACTTTTTTTTGGTCAAAAGTGATAAAAGGTGCCTTGCTGATCTCAGCACTTCATTGTCTCCCTTGTATAACAAAGTTAACATGAATTAAAGATAGAGAGTAGCTTTAAATATATCACTTCATCACAGATGTCAAAATATTAATGCAGATACAGAGCTGCGTATCTCAAAAGCATTGTGGAGCTATGTTGATTGTTTAAGACTAACGTTATTGGTGCTTGTTTTTCTACGATGCTTTTGAGATAACGTTACACGGAGACAATTCACGTTTAACTTAATCATATACCGTAACATGAAGATGAACTGATATTGTGGTAGAAATGTACCATTTTAATATATAATTGCGGAATTTAATTTATAAGTAGGTTGTATTTAATCATGCTATATCTAAATAAAATTAACTTTGCCATCATTTAAACCCATCCATCGAATTAGTATTCTGTCATTAGTGACTAAACCAAACAGTACACATGCATTAGCGTATAACAGTTGTTTTACTAAAATTGTATCCACTTTGCAGTCATGTCACTACCATGGATACCTGGCGGGCAAAAGGCAAACACTGAGAGAATGAAGTACTTGCCAGCCAGTACTAGTGACATCACGTGCAAAGTATGAATTAATAGGATCTTGCCAGGACGTCGCCAGTATTAATATACAAAAGTTGGTGTTTTGAGGTGTAAACGATCGTCGCCTGCATGCCAGATAGTTGTGCGATTGGATGCACAATAACCACATTTTGTCAGCGTTTGTTGCCGCGCCAGGTAACTTATCCATGTTAGTGACGTGACTGCAAAGTATTTAGGCCTATATCAATGCTAAAGGCGAGGGAATTCTGGATTAATCAGAAAAATCACCTTCCTTTTGAACGCTGTAAAAAGTCGTATCATAAGACACTTGAGTAAACGCTCGTGTGATGATTTGTGTCTTAATCAGCCTTTTCAACATGTAAGTTATATACTATATATACACTCATAATAACTCGCTCACCGCTCGGTCCATTTCAGCAAATGATGTTTTATGAAGGCTTCTCGTCTCTGTCTGTTGCTTTGATGTTGTCAACATGCGTTGCGCTTGCACCACCTACTGGTGAGGGCGACTAACAGCAGATAGATATAATGCATCGGTAGTCTATTGCTTTTCCTCCAGTCCCTGATTCAATGTCGAATTTGCCATCGAATTTGAACCACTGAATTGTGGAGCGAATTTGTAAAGCGAAATAAAACGGACCGAAAATTGCCTGTTGAATATTATAGGTTGTATTTTTAAATAGTTTGAATATTTTGGAAGTGAAATATGAAAGGAGAATATGGATTATTGAATTTTTATTAATGAAAATGTGTTTGAAATGTTTTGAATTGAAATATTCACAGCTTAAATATACAACCATGTTGAATTTCAGCCCATATAAATGCAAGCCCTAAAAATACAATGCATTAAAATGCAATCATGGTTAATGCAATGCATATTTTTTTCAAGTAGTGCAATTCAACAGGCTTTTTTATTTCAAAAACATTTGGCATTATTTTACTTCCATATTTTGGACGCCATCTTTTTTTTTTCCAGCTCAACTGTCACAGAATGGAAAGCAGAGGATTGTGGGATATCTAAGGCAGCGAAGGATACATTTAGGCGGCCTTCAAAAATCGATCAGATGAAGGTATCTCAGGAGACAGGAAGAGAAGCTAACATTAGATTTGGATGTACCTTGATGCCTTCCTACCTTGAAATGTGTCCTCTGAAGGCAGCATTTTCCAGGTTTCGTACACAGCCATAGTGTCCGTGATGATGGGGTGCAGGTGCAGGTGCAGGTGATTAGTATTCAGGGGATTGTGAACGAGTGGGCGGAGTGTGGAGATCTGGTGACGATGCATGTGCGTTGGTGGGCGTTGGCTGTGACAGTCTGTTCCATAACAGTATTTTAATATTATATTGATGTACTAATATTATTTATAGTATTTATTATTAATATTTTGAATTAGCTTTTGCTTTTATACTTTCTGTTTTCATTCATTTTAGTTTACGTTTTAGTAATTTTGTTTTTTAACTTTAATTTATTTTTGTTTCAGTAATTTTAGTACTTACACCTACATTTATTTTACTAAGTTGCTAAGGCAACATTTCTCATTTTCATTTAAGTGTTTTTTATTTTTTTATTTAGGAGTGCAAAACTTACAACATAGGGTGAACACAGAACACAACAACAAAATACAAAAACAACAATAAAACAGCAGTAATAATAACAGCAATGAAAATTAAGCAGAAATGACAGATAATAATAGTAATAGAGGAAGAATTTAAATAGTAAACGCATGTATAATAATAATGATTACTATTTTGTGATGGTGGCAACAGTAATATCAGTAATAATAATAACAGTAATAATACAATAATGATACTAAAGATAGTGATAAGTTGTGTTGACGGAAATAGTAATATCAATAATAATAGATAACATTGATAATAATGATAATAATGATAACAACAACAGTAGTAGTACTCATACAAAAAAAAAAAATAAATATATATATATATATATATATATATATATATATATATATAACAATAGTAATAAAAACAATAGCAATGCTAAAGATGGCGACGATAACATTTCGTGAGGACGGCGACAGTGATGTCAATAATAATTACAGTAGTAACAATAATAACAACAATAATAACAACAATAACAATGACAAAATGACAATAGTAACAATAAAATGATACATACCTAACACATACCACACCTCTACTAGTTTCTGTGTCAGTGTGCATGTTTTTTTTGTTGTTTTTTTCTCTTCTTTTTCTTTTTTTTCTTCTCCCTTTCTCTTTTTTCCTCTTCTCATTCATAGTACAGTTTCTATTTGTATGTATGCCTAAGCTGAGGTGGTGCATTAAGAAGGGTAAGAAGGGTGTAGTGCATTAAAATCATGTGTGGTATATGTTAAGTGTTGATTTGATTTGGTTACATTTTTATATTTTAGATATTTATATCATTATCATCATCATCATCATCATCATCATCATCATCATCATCATCATCATCATCATCACTTCATTTATTTATTTATTTATTAATATTTTTTAAATCATTTAAGATATACATTATACCATTACCGTCCTTATATCAAGCAAAATGTCATCACATCGCCCTCATTCATCACCGCTAAATGATTTTCATTTAAGTTGAAAAACTTTCATTTATTTTACTGCAGCTTTATTCAAATTGCTGAAGTTTAGTTAACAAACAACACTGTCTCTTACGGAGACAATTAAGGACAGTATTTTCATTTTTGGGTGAACTAACCCTTAACTAACATGAGCATACTGCACGACCTTACTGCAAGTGTTACTTGCTGCCAATTCTTATTATAAAACATATTCAATTTTCAGTTGAGTTCTTGACTTGAAAAATCATGAGTGTCTTTATAAAGGTGTTGATTAATAAAAAGAACCTTGTTCTTGTGCGGAGCCCAAGCTAAGTTATGCATGATTGCACTAATGGTGCTACTTGGGCACTGGTTACTATGGAGACAGCAGTAAGCTGTTTCTAATTTAATAAATACTGTAAAGATTGACCATAGATTGGCCACATCGAGGGAACACTTCACCCTGTTGCCATGGATACCTCCTGCCAACCACTAAGGCCAGGTTCAGCACCGGCGAGATGTAGAAATAAATAAATGAACCGCCTTTAAATTGTAATAAAGGATAAACATTCGTCTTGAAGTTATGTAAAACTTTTAAACATTACAATCAGCATGTAACCAAGATGTCATTGTTAACTAATTAAACTAATTCTTCTCTGCCTCCATGACTCGAGTTTCACTCTGACGTCTGCGGGAAAAAAAGAAATCACTGTTCTTTTTTTAGACACAGGTAGAAGAATGCGTCTAACTGTTGCTTTTAGTCACAACGGAAATCAATGCCCGGCAGTGTATGAGCTTATCGATTAGATCTGCATGCTTGCTTAAGGAGACATTTCAGTAGAGCTGTCGCTAAGGGAGCAGGGTTCTCTACCGATACTTGGCTTCCACCTCCCTGTCATCTATTCAGACCTGTCATCCAGAACTGATGGCTCTGGCTGATCAGAGGCATTTAGGTGAAGCTTGATGGATCCGTCAGGACTCATTCTCTTTTAAACTGGGTTGTTGTTCTTGGTCTATGAGTCCAGACATTGATCTGAAGAAGAGATGTCTGTGTTATGGCACATAGTGAGACAACAAAGGGAGAACTAGGAGACAAAGATGCGCTTGAGTTCATTTTGTATATTCCTGCTAAATAACAAAAACTGGTCTAAAACTAGCCTAAACTTGTTTATTGGTCTTAGATTGATTCCCAGCCTGGCTAAGAATTTATGCTGGTCATCTTTTAAAGGATTTCAGGTATTTATTTTAATAAGTGAGAACGCTGTCATCCGAACTCTGGTGCGCACCAAACAAGCAGACCGAGGCCGCTGAAAAGATGGGTCTCGGCCCGCTTCCAAGCAAACTCTGGTGAGTGCGACACGGACCAAAGACATGTAAACGAAACAAAAACAGGAAAATGATAGCCTAAAAAGGACAGAATGCTCACGCATATCGTTTTTTTCTCGTCATAGTCGCAGTGTTTCCCATCACAGTTTAGTACAGGCATCAGTACCACGTCTCCACGTATGTGACGGAGGGATTCCTGCCACTGTTTTCACTCCTCCACACATTATAAGCTCTTCACAAGTTCTCAGCTGGTCAAAATACCATCATAGACTACGCACATACAATAAACACATTTATCCCAGCACACAGAATTGTTTTGGATGTTTCGAAAGTTCCGTCTCAAAAACGCAATACGTCTGTAATATTAATGGCCAATTCACACGGGATAAGAAATCTCAGTAAAACTCGCAAAAGTGGGAGGGGTAACTCAATTTAAGCACCGCCGCCACATCCCTGTCATCATGTGCGTTTTAAGTTGCTTCCTGATATCATGTGTGCAAACACATATAATCTTTATATAACCTACATATAACACTAAGGTCCGGTCAAATGATTTATTCATTTCATTTATTTAAATTCTGATTGGATTCTGTTGGTAATACTTACCTAAAGCTAAAGAAGTTTTGTGCCTCTGACAAGTACTTTTGTTCTTTTTTTTTATCTGAATGGTAAGCAGAAAACACTTGAGGTTTGCCACATTTTTGTCCCACTGCCTAGAATGCACCTGAATGCTTTTCAAGCGCCTTCATACTTGAAAAAAACGCTGTTTAAACTACTTTTAAACAGGAAATGATGGAATATTTACGTACATATTTACAGCGGGTCTATTCACACAGGATTAGCACTACCTGAGGAAATTTTTCCAGACCTTTTTCCAGAAAAAAGTCTGGAATCTTTACTGACATTACTTTACCCCACCTCTCAAAGTTAAACTAATCCCGTCCGAATAGGGCTTCAGACAGACATCAGTCACAGAGCACCGCAACCAAAACAGCAGTCATCTTTTACAGTTCCTCCTGAACCAAAACAACAAGCTTATGCTGCATTCACGTCATAACTACTGTAATTTGCAAGAGAAACCCCTGACGTTATACTCAGAGCGGTGTGCGACTCAAATATATGCCTTTCAATGGTAGCACTATCAAAGCCGAAATGAATCTGCAGCAGCCAGGTGGTACAAGCTCTTTGAGTTGTTTATGTGCTTTGAGACATGAGGTAGTTTAACACTGTCTCTCGTGACACTTTGCAAACGCTGATGTGTGTGTTCATGTGTTTTACATTTACATTTATGCATTTGGCAGACGCTTTTATCCAAAGCGACTTACAGTGCACTCACTCTCACTCTCACGGACCTTTTCCTGGACCGCCCCCATCTGGTGGAATGACCTGCCTATCGCAATTCGAGCAGCCGAGTCTGTAGCCATTTTCAAAAAACGGCTAAAGACACGTCTTTTCCAGCAGCACCTGATCAATCAAGAATAGCACTTATCACTCTATTCATTCTCTGTCTGTCTAATTTATTTAAAAAAAAAAAAAAAAAAGTCCTGTGTGTTCTGTGTTAGATTAACTGAGACTTGTTACAGCACTTGCATATTGTTGCCCTTGACTGTTCTAGTTGCTTCTATTGCTCTCATTTGTACGTCGCTTTGGATAAAAGCGTCTGCTAAATGACTAAATGTAAATGTTATTACAGGGACAATCCCCCTGGAGCAACGTGGAGTAAAGTGCCTTGCAGTCACTGGTTGTGACTGCTGGGATTGAACCAGCAACCTTCTGCATATCAGTTCAGTGGTTTAACCCACTGGACCACCATCTTCTCTTTTGAAGAAGGGTGGCTTTGGAGAGCGCTGTGAAGGGATGGTGGGATCTTATATTTTTAAAGCTAGCTTGCTATTGCTAGCCGCTGCGAAAATTGGCTTCCCTACCTTTAAATCAACCAAAACCAGAAGAAAAAAAACAGCAAAGAGTAGGTTAGTTTAAGTTTTTCTCAGCAGGGATGTTAATGGATATTGTCTCTTTCTTTAGTTGAGGAATAACTAATTAAAATAACCAAAAAACATAAATAATTGTTCAGTAGTTCAGTTCCAAGTTACTTTTTGCAACGACTACCTTGGCTTTGTAACTAAATCTATGTTGCTGCCTCTATCGCTATAAAGACCTTTACAACCGAGCAATAAAGTGGGGGGGGGGGGGGGGGGGGGGGGCAAGAGGTTTACCTGGTTGACATGGCCTTGTAAGCCCCTGCTGGTGATCAATCACATAATAACAACATGTGGTTCTAAAAACATCTTTCTCTCCATTTTGACAGACAATCAAAATGATCTGTGTGTTATTAAAATTCATGTATTTAAGCAACATATAGTCTATATCGCTAACGTTTTCTATATAGTTAAGTAGATGTTTTACCATTGTCCAATTCTTATTTACACCCACTGTCTGAAAGCGTAAGTGTTGTTGTGTCACAAAAAAATCAACACTTTCATAATTTCGTCACATGACATTTACAGCTTGGGCTATTGGGCTACTTTTACATTACATTTTGTTGTCACGTGTGTTGTTTTTTTAGTCCGCGGGTTGAAGCCACTTGAGCTAGTTTTGACCGTGATTGGGTGGGTTTTGAAACCTGGCAACCCTGGTTATTGATTCAAAAAGGCTCTGTGGTCTCATGAACAAAAATGTCAGAATTCAAATGGCATAGCCAATCCTTACGAAAAAGAAGTTTATTCAAGTGTTCTATTAGTATACTTCGTTTAAACTAAAAATAACAAAGTATACTTTCAGTCTACTTTTTATATACAGAAAAATACTTTATGTTCTTCTCAGAAATATACTTAGCATTACACTTAAGTATACTTGACTTGTACTGACAGAAAAGTCTAAGTATATTTGGCCTATACTTGTACTCAATCTTTTGACCGAGATAAAAGTATAAGTAAGTATTCAAAGTATAATTGACATGTAATTGTGTTTAATTTTTTGATTGAGTAGCCTATGATTTTTTTTTTTTACATAGTTTTACATACAGTCTTATTACACTTACATTGTTTGAAAAATATTGATTAGAATATTGATATAAAACAGATATGTTCCTAATTCTGCGTATCTGAATTTTTGTGTAGGCTAGTCCACTGGTAGTGTACATAGGAATTTACTTAAAATATTCTTTACTCTTTCTACACCATTGACTGAATTTCCCAGCTATCCATGTTTTCACTGTTATACGGTAGGGGGCTCTATGACACATCTTCTAGTACAGAATCTCCCGATCAAAATACAGGAGAAGAAGAAGCAGAAACAAGTGTTAGAAGATTGTTCACGCAAATGTAAAATAACGTGATCATCAGACGTTACACAGCATGTAAATCAAAACTGGCTAATATTACAAAATGAAATGTCGCCCCACTACGAGCCACGGACGTCACTAGGATTGGAAGACAGGTGGGGCTTAGCCCCCAGGGTATTTGTAACCTGCGTTTGCACAATCTCACATCTAGAGCTACACTTATGTCAACAACCAGTCAAGAAACCAAGATGTTAACAAGTAAAACGTGACAGACATATCCTCTTCTTCCATTTCTACTCTGTTAAAGAAAAGTTACTGTAGCCTAATGTTAGCTTTTAGACACAACAAAGCTGCATGGGAATGTACTTAGGCCAGACTTTGCTCCTGATGAGTTACTATTAGCAATAATTTAAATGCTATCTGTCTGCTCATGTAAATGTAATAGCATACTATATCTGATTCCTCTCTATATAAGATAAGTTGTCCACAGAATGCTATTTAATTACACAGAACCGCATGTATTCAACCCATTTTTCAGCTAAAACAAATATACACCTAAACCTAAATTGAGCTAAACCTATACAAATACCACACCTACAATTTTCACACCCTATACTAAATGCACAATAGCCTACTCATCTGATACACACACACCCTCTCTCTCTCTCTCTCTCTCTCTCTCTCTCTCTCTCACACACACACACACACACACACTCATCTGGACTGAAGCAAACATTCAGTGTAAGAGTAAACTAATGACATAACATTATTTAATATAACATCTTCATCTTAACATCGTCATAACAGGAAAATTCAAGATCAGCTTGTCTGAGCTGTCATTTTCAAAGGCAGAGAAAGACAGCCAGAACTCGGTTTACACCGATCAACATTTCTAGCCACTTGGGGACAATATTCAGGCTAGGGGAACTCATATTAATGTTGAAAAACCTCATAAAATGAAAATGTCATGTCATGGGACCTTTAAAGAACTTACAAGTATACTTGCAGTATAAAACTACTAAACTAGTAGTTTACTGAGTACACTTCAAAGTGTACTTTCATAAACAAAAAAATGCACTACTTGTATTAAAATAGTAAACTACTAGAATACTTATAAGTTCACTATAAAAAAGTAGGCCAATTTAGTCATCAATTAGCAGTATTGAAATTGTACACTTACAAGTTTACTACTAGTACACATTGATATGAATATACTTACTACAGTAAGCATACTTAAAAATATACTTGAACATTACTTAAGTATACTTCATAAAATTTACTTGAAGTATACTTCTTTTTCGTAAGGGTTACTACAAGTGTCCGATAGAGATTATAATGCTCTGAGAAAATATATCTTTTTAATGGACCTTCTTACGAGCTGTTCTAAATTGAGTTAACTCTCAAATACGTAGCATTCAATCAGAAATCCGATTCAATTAATCGATTTGTTTGAACGGTTACTACAAATGATTCACCGATTCGAGTCCCTGTAAAATCAGTTATTAGTTAAATTTGCTTTCTATGTGTGAATTGTTATACCTTTACGTTTATTGCAAAAACATTATTGTTGGATAAATGTTAAAGATTTATCTATTCATCGATTAGCATTGTAAAGATAATGTTCTGGTTGCAAAAATAAATAATATAATCAGATTTTTTTTTCTTAATAAGCCATCTTAATTAATTAGTCATCTTAATTAGCTTTAATGTATTTGCTTTGTGTTGTGTAACTTGGCTAAAGATTAAAATGTAATTTGGAAAATTACAAAGCAGCTTCCCCGACACTGCTCCCAAATCTCTCATATCGGCATGGAAATACCAATTGTTCATGTTCATGCATTCTTAATGACATCTGTTATTTTATGATAGCATATGGTTCATGTAGAGAAAATCATAAAGAATGGGACAAAAACAACAGCAAATTTCCTTTAATTCCCAATTCTGTGTTTAGTCGTGGCACTGGATTATAATGATGATTAACTCCCCGGGGCCATACCCCATCCAATCTCCCACATTTTCCCTAATGAATTCCCGCAGCTGCTGATAGAGACTAATTATTGTTATTAGTTCAAAGTCTGGCAATTACCTCACTATTACCTCATTGCCACAAAGGCCAATTCATTGGCTACCATCAAAGGGCTATGAGGCTATCGATTTCAGACAGGATATTAAACATTAGGTGTATACAGAACCTGTTGCAGCCTATCTCACGAGAAGATGTTTTTCCTGTGGAATATATTTGCTAAAACATTGGTCTGAATACATATAGCCATATCAGCAGTGGAGACCATTATGATTAACTGAAGCGAGGCCTTGCCGAGGGAGGGGGCGACCTTGTGTTGTGGCAGGCAGATCATACGAGTTCACGGCATTTCTATCCATCTGTCTGCACCAGGTTCAGCTCTCTAGCTCATAATAAATCGGTCATAATCTTCCACCCATCATATCACAGCTGGTTCAACCTAATACTACAGGATGTAACGGTGCAAGTACAGCACATACATACTGCCAAAACATAGAACCGCTAACAGTTGTGACTAAAATAAGGCTTTTATCCCCACATTGTGCATTTTTACAGCCGCTCTAGTTAGCTAAGCCTGGCAAATGTCATAACAGAGCAGCTGTCAAAAGTATCTAGCGAGCTCCGGTTTGTTTGGTCTTGTGCGCATGCTGACCTAAGGTTATTCTAAAAAATTCGGTGCTCATTATTTCAACATAAAATGCCTCTGACAAAACAGGCTTATCAAAAACCACAAATTTGCCTCGACTCGTAATGTTCCACTCTGTGAGACCTTATCAAGCCAGCGCACAATGAACCGACTTCAGGAAGGAAGTAAAAGTGTTATGAATTTATTTTCCTGAGGGCCTAACTAGCTACATGGTTTTCCCCAAGCAGCCAGACTAGTTTCAACACCACCATCGATCTGCAGGCAGAATTCAATTTCCGCGAGCTTTATCCCACAAAATCGATTCGAAGCTCCTCTATCCATAGGCAAAGTATTGTATCCACGTTCATTTAAATGAAAGAAACAGCAGCAGTTTTACATTTTGTTCATCTTTCATTTGAACATTCAAGCACTTGAAATGAAGATGCTGTTTAAATGCATCCCGAGGTGGTTTTCTTAGTCAGTTTATAATAAAAAATAAATAAATCAAATGCCTGTATTATTGAAAGTCTGCTTAGCAGAAGACTTTCATTTGATTATTTAAACAGTGTTTGAGTGCATTAATAAAGTGAGCCAGATGGCCGTAATCCCTCCCCAGTACTTCTCCGAAGTAATAAAATGGAAACGATCTCTGATCAATCACTACACACGGGGTGGACAACGATGGCCTCATTACCACGATGGCGCCTCAGAGGCCCAGTTGCTTGATAGCCCTCTAGTTTATCTGTGCCTGCATTTGGCGAGCCTTCTGGGTAATTGGCACCAGCAGCAGCAATCAACAGAGAGAGCATTCATTTCTTCTCTTTTTAGTTTCAACAAGTGCTTGGACACACTGACCAATTCTAGGCCTGTTTTTAGATTGAAAACACCAGCAAATCTGAGACATTACATAAGGATGATGCACAAAATAATAACTCGTAAAACTGTTTCTTATTTATAAATGATTTCAGATTTATTTTGAGATTATGGTTGATTCAGCTTTTCGGGCTTCTGCAGTCATTGAGGATAACATAAAGCATTGCTGCCATCTAATGTAACGCCGAGGAAGTGCATGTCAGAATTACTAAAATATATTCTCTAAAATATTATTTAAAAAAAAAAATGAACAGCTGAAAGACTTTTATGTAATTCGTCTTTTGTCTATACAGCATTTGCAGGAGAATTGTGCTGACAGGGAAACTGATAAGACCTTTTTTGTGCCACGTTGCACATTGGCACAAAAGTTCTGTGCATGTCCTCATAATATTCTGCACTCCTTGTAATTTTACCTTTTGTTCAAGGTAGATTTTCACATTAGGTTCTAAATGCAAAAGCCATCAAATAAAATCATTCCGTCAGAACAGAATGTCCTGTTGCAGTAAGTCCAAACAGAGAGCAATATGTTCTCCATCACCATTATATAGAGAGAGAGCACAATGAAAGCTGAAATTTACTTCCCAAGAGTTATAGCAACCTTAATAAGCTTTATTATTTTCTATTTATTCGCAAAAGCTGATAATTTAAGACATTAAATGTTATTAGGTAGTTTTCTTAGAATCAAAAAATAGCTGTGAAATATTGTTTGGCAAAATGTATTATTATTATTGTGACTAATAGGGTGAATTTACATGAATTGGGCCCTCTTTTGACAATCATCACAATGTACAAAAGTGGCCCAATTTGCCTGAATGTACTTGGATATCATTACATAAACTATCTTTTAAATCTAAACAATAATTATTGCATTATATACGTTTTGTCCTTTATAATATTGATGTTCTCGTACCATATTATCCAGAGAACAACAGCACAGTGACAGATCTCTGCAAATGAATAGACAGTTATATGAGGAGACAGCTAACCTGTCACTTTTTGTGTAGATTTAACAATGAGAGGTAATTTAAAGCAGCAGACTAAACACTGATATCAACACAATTTGTTCCAATAATGTTTATAGGACGGATGCTGCAAAACGTTACTAAACAGCACGGTGACACATGTGAAGAAACATGTGAATAAACCAGTATATCATTAGCAGGGAAGTATGTCTTATAATATAAAAATCGGATGCCAATTCTGGATAATGATGATAACCTTTATTTGTGTGTTCGATGCCAAACCGATGATTATGTGTAACAAGAAAGGACATTAACTGCATGACAAATCTGGAGAGAAAGTATGGCATGTAATGTTGCTCAACAGAGATATTGCACAGTTTAGATGTTTTGTTTCCACAAATTACCTACAACGGAACCATTTCTTTCTTTGTCTGTCAGACGTATATCTGACCGCTTCTTTTCCCTTTACATCACATACAATAATTTTCTGTCAAAAGATATACATACACTAACGTTCAAAATGAGTTTGGAGTTGGTAATATTTATTGTTCTTGAGAAGTCTCTTATGCTCACTAAGGCTACATTAATTTGATCAAAAATACAGTAAAGACAGTAATATTATGAAATATTATTACAATTTAATAACTGTTTTCTGTTTTTAATATATTTTAAAATGTAATTTATTCCTGTTATGGCAAAGCGGAATTTTCAGCATCATTACTCCAGTCTTCAGTGTCACATGGTCCTTCGGAAATCATTCCAATATGCTGATTTTCTGCTAAAGAAACATTTCTTACTATCAATGTTAAAAACACTGGTAACACTTTACAATAAGGTTGTATTAGTTAACATTATTTAATGCATTAGTTAACATGAACTAACCATGAACAACACCTCTGTTCAGAATTAGTTAATATTTGTTAACGTTAGTTAATAAAAATCCAGCTGTTCATGGTTTGTTCATGTTAGTTCACAGTGCATTAACTTGTTAACAAGATTTAAATAATGCATTAGTAAGTGTTGAAATTAACATTAACAAAGATAGATAAAGTCTTTATAAGTGCAGTTCATTATTAGTTCATGCTGACTAATGTACAACCCCAAATAAGAAAAAGTTGGGACAGTATGGAAAACGCAAATAAAAAACAAAAGAAGTGATTTCTAAATTTACTTTGACTTGTATTTCATTGCAGACAATATGAACACAAAATATTTCATGTTTTGTCTGGTCAACTTCATGTCATTTGTAAATATGCATCCTTTCCTGTCATTCAGACCTGCAACACATTTAAAAAAAAGTTGGGACAGGAGCAATTTAGGGCTAGTAATGAGGTAAAATGGTTAAATAATGATGTGATTTGAAACAGGTGATGTCAACAGGTGATTGTAATTATGATTTGGTACAAAAGCAGCATCCAAGAAAGGTCTAATCCTTTAGGAGCAAAGATGGGCCGAGGATCGCCAGTTTGCTAACAAATACGTGAGAAAATTATTGAAATGTTTAAAAACAATGTTCCTCAAAGAAAGATAGGAAGAGATTTGGATATTTAACATTCAACAGTGCATAACATAATTAAAAGATTCAAGGAATCTGGAGGAATTTCAGTGCGTAAAGGACAAGGGCGCAAGCCTAAGCTGAACAACCGTGATCTCCAATCCCTCAGGCGGCACTGCATCAAGAATCGTCATTCATCTATAAGCCATATCACCACATGGGCTCAAGACTACTTTGGCAAACCTTTGTCAAGTACCACAATACGTAGTTACATCCACAAATGCCAGTTAAAACTGTACTGTGCCAAAAGGAAGCCCTATGTTAACAGTGTCCAGAAGCACCGTCGACTTCTCTGGGCTCGGAGGCATCTGGGATGGACCATCACACAGTGGAAACGTGTACTGTGGTCAGATGAATCAGTATTTCAGGTATTTTTTGGGAGGAATGGACGCCGTGTGCTCCGGACCAAAGAAGAAAAGGATCATCCAGACTGTTTCCAGCAACAAGTCCAAAAGCCAGGGTCTGTCATGGTATGGGGTTGTGTCAGTGCCCTTGGCAAACTTCTGTGAAGGCACCATTAATGCTGAAAAGTACATAGAGATTTTGGAGCATAATATGCTGCCTTCAAGAAGACATCTTTTCCAGGGACGTCCATGCATATTTCAACAAGACAATGCAAAACCACATTCTGCACACATTACAAAGTCCTGGCTGCGGAGGAAGAGGGTACGGGTACTTGACTGGCCTGCCTGCAGTCCCGACCTGTCTCCAATAGAGAATGTGTGGCGCATTTTGAAGAGCAAAATGCGACAACGAAGACCCCGTACTGTTGCCCACCTTAAGACTTGTTTGCAGGAAGAATGGGACAAAATTACACCTGAAACACTTCATCACTTGGTGTCTTCAGTCCCTAAACATCTTTTAAGTGTTGTGAAAAGGAATGGCAACATTACAAAGTGGTAAATGCTTTACTGTCCCAACTTTTTTTTAAATGTGTTGCAGGTCTGAATGACAGGAAAGGATGCATATTTACAAATGACATGAAGTTGACCAGACAAAACATGAAATATTTTGTGTTCATATTGTCTGCAATGAAATACAAGTCAAAGTAAATTTAGAAATCGCTTCTTTTGTTTTTTATTTGCGTTTTCCATACTGTCCCAACTTTTTCTGATTTGGGGTTGTAGTTAACTAAAGTTAACTAGTGAACCTTATTGTAAAGTGTTACCAAAACACTTTTACTGGTTAATATTTTTGTGAAAAACGTCATGTTCTTTGATTAAAAGAAAGATTTTTTTTTTTAAATAGAAATCTTTATAAATGTCTTTACTGTCAAATTCAAACTTTTGATCAATTTATTGCATCCTTGTTGAATAAAAGTGTTAATTTCTTTCAAAAGTATGTACTCACCCCAAACCTTTCAACAGTATAGTGTATATTGAATCCATAAGAAAAACAGAAAATTACACGTAAAACTTTAAAGATGAAAATATACTTTCTATAGATTTCTATATATTCTGAATATTTAATTCTCTCAAATGCAAAATATTATGGATTCTTATAAATGTAGAACATTATATTACAGACTAACACTCCATCCATCGTATATACGACCACATACGTTAGACTACGTAAAAGAGTACTGTAGTTTTACTCACACAACACCATCTACAGCAATAAACAAGGACGCCGTCACAGTCAATTGCTGAATTATACAGTGCGGTTCAAAACACACACTGTGTAAACACACGTTTCAGTGTCCTTTTCCTTTGTCACTTTACATTTAAGAATAGCAGCACGCATTCAATTGTAACAGTAAGTTAATGTCATGTGTTTTTTGACAAACTGTCGCTGAGAAGCGTATGTTTGGATGAAAATGACCGTTCGTTGCAGTGCTTCACAAGAGGCACAATTTCATTATCACAATGCATCATATGCATATTTGTACAGAATAACTCCGAAAGAACAGCACTGGGTTGAATCTTTTTTGTGGCCTTGCACGGCTCACATGGAAAAAAGACGATACCGTGATCCTGATCCAATGAATGCACAACTGAGTTTAAAAAAAGAATGTCTGCAACTTGAACGTCACATCCAAAATAAGAACATAATGTACCTCTTCATATCTTCCCTGTCTTTGTTATTTTGCTGTATTGGTGCTTTTTTTATAAGGGGATTTCTGTGCAATCCCATAGGGCACGTGGGCAGCGATGGCACCCATTTCTGCGGCACCTTCCACGTGGAACATCTGGTCATCAAAGTAGATGTGGGGCCGGATTTTCTCCAACATGGGGCCTTTTGGTGCACCGGCCAGGAAAAGAGCCTCGTCTATCTCTAGCCCCCAGGCACGGAGAGTCTTTAAGGCACGGATGCCTGAACTGGCTGCACTGCGGGCCGTCACGAGGTAGGTGCGGATGGGACAGTCCAGACGGAGGCCTTTAGCATAGAATTTCTTCTGAAGCTTCCCAAGCAATTCTAGGAAACCCTTCAGCGGCCCCTGTGAGGTGGACAGATACATTATATACATATTGTAGAACATACCCACTAAATTGAAGAACAAAGACCCTCAGGGGTTTTATATAACATATTATATCTGCTAATTTAAAGTCAAGTGTGTCATTTTGTACTCCACTAGTGGCAGCAAGTGCAAAAATAATCATTTTGTTTTCTAAAACGTTTCCTCCACCCATATGCCATTTTAGCAGAAAGTCCCGCCCCAAACTCATGCCATTGGTTGAGCCAATAATGCTATGTCAGACAGATTAGTATCTAGTAAGTTTTCAATTATTAGCAAAATAAGTTTTAAAAGTGCCACGCCGTGTAGGCCTATATATATATATATATATATATATATATATATATATATATATATATATATATATATATATATATATATATATATATATATATATATACAGTGAGGAAAATAAGTATTTGAACACCCTGCTATTTTGCAAGTTCTCCCACTTAGAAATCATGGAGGGGTCTGAAATTGTCATCGTCCACTGTGCGAGACATAATCTAAAAAATAAAGTCCAGAAATCACAATGTATGATTTTTTTAACTATTTATTTGTATGATACAGCTACAAATAAGTATTTGAACACCTGAGAAAATCAATGTTAATATTTGGTACAGTAGCCTTTGTTTGCAATTACAGAGGTCAAACGTTTCCTGTAGTTTTTCACCAGGTTTGCACACACTGCAGGAGGGATTTTGGCCCACTCCTCTACACAGATCTTCTCTAGATCAGTCAGGTTTCTGGCCTGTCGCTGAGAAACACAGAGTTTGAGCTCCCTTCAAAGATTCTCTATTGGGTTTAGGTCTGGAGACTGGCTAGGCCACGCCAGAACCTTGATATGCTTCTTACAGAGCCACTCCTTGGTTATCCTGGCTGTGTGCTTCGGGTCATTGTCATGTTGGAAGACCCAGCCTTGACCCATCTTCAATGCTCTAACTGAGGGAAGGAGGTTGTTCCCCAAAATCTCGCAATACATGGCCCTGGTCATCCTCTCCTTAATACAGAGCAGTCGCCCTGTCCCATGTGCAGAAAAACACCCCCAAAGCCTGATGCTACCACCCCCATGCTTCACAGTAGGGATGGTGTTCTTGGGATGGTACTCATCATTCTTCTTCCTCCAAACACGTTTAGTGGAATTATGACCAAAAAGTTCTATTTTGGTCTCATCTGACCACATCACTTTCTCCCATGACTCCTCTGGATCATCCAAATGGTCATTGGCAAACTTAAGACGGGCCTTGACATGTGCTGGTTTAAGCAGGGGAACCTTCCGTGCCATGCATGATTTCAAACCATGACGTCTTAGTGTATTACCAACAGTAACCTTGGAAACGGTGGTCCCAGCTCTTTTCAGGTCATTGGCCAGCTCCTTCCATGTAGTTCTGGGCTGATTTCTCACCTTTCTTAGGATCATTGAGACCCCACGAGGTGAGATCTTGCATGGAGCCCCAGTCCGAGGGAGATTGACAGTCATGTTTAGCTTCTTCCATTTTCTAATGATTGCTCCAACAGTGGACCTTGTTTCACCAAGCTGCTTGGCAATTTCCCCGTAACCCTTTCCAGCCTTGTGGAGGTGTACAATTTTGTCTCTAGTGTCTTTGGACAGCTCTTTGGTCTTGGCCATGTTAGTAGTTGGATTCTTACTGATTGTATGGGGTGGACAGGTGTCTTTATGCAGCTAACGACCTCAAACAGGTGCATCTAATTTAGGATAATAAATGGAGTGGAGGTGGACATTTTAAAGGCAGACTAACAGGTCTTTGAGGGTCAGAATTCTAGCTGATGGACAGATGTTCAAATACTTATTTGCAGCTGTATCATACAAATAAATAGTTAAAAAATCATATTTTGTGATTTCTGGATTTTTTTATTTAGATTATGTCTCTCACAGTGGACATGCACCTACGATGACAATTTCAGACCCCTCCATGATTTCTAAGTGGGAGAACTTGCAAAATAGCAGGGTGTTCAAATGCTTATTTTCCTCACTGTATATAAATGACAGACATCACCTCTAAACATGCATTTGGCATTTGCCCTGTAGCTTATTTCAGACATAAACAGTTCAAATGCACACAGAAAAAAAGGTGTCAAAATTGTACCTTTAGGGGTACAACAGCTTGTCCCTGGGGCAGTACCAAGCCTGCAGCACTCCTGTAAATAACTGAAGCCTACACGCCTCGATCGCCCCCAGGTGGTTGGTCCCAGTATAGGTCATAACCCCCGCCCCTCCGTGGATTCTAATGGACGCGAGATAAACTAAACAATCAAATTACACTTCATATAATTTTTCCCCAAAGTTGGTTTCTATCATTTTAGGCAGTTTTTAATCACAATGATTTCATTTCAAGTGTTCGTTTTTTAAATAAGTTTTGTTTTAGTTAGTTATTTGATGCTATAAAAACGAGGGGTATGACGTCATGATTGACATCTGAGATTGACGGCTTCTCTGAGTGAAGTTGTCACTGAGGCACCAACAGACCTTTTTCGGGAGGAGAGTGGAGCTTTAGCTTTAATTTCTACTTTCCATAACTCTTTATTTCACACCAACATAATTAATTGTTCTGCATCTGCGAGAGTGTAGGCGGCTGTACTTCTTGCTCTCTACTGCGCAGATTCCAGTACCAAGATCACTACTACTCAGACTCTGTCCCAAATCTGTGCAAGATGTCAGCGCCATATTCGGACCTCCGGAGGCTTCACTTACTTCAGCAGAGGCCAATGAAGTTGCGTCGTCCATATTTTTTTACGGTCTATGGGCAGTACCCTTAAAAGGACATCTTTGTACCTTTTTTACCCCAAAAAGGTTCATAGTAGTACCTTAAAGGGGGGGAGGGAGGGGTGAAACACTCGTTTTCAGTAAATCTCATGTAATGAAATACAATGGAATCGATAGCTAACAACACAAAGACATCTGAAGTAGTTTTACTCACCCCCTGCTTCCAACACACGGCCGTTAACCTTAATCGCTGGGATTGCTCCATCTTTCAGCATTAGACGAGCTACAAATCCGGAGTTGAACTGTACCTTGTTTATAAACCATCGTCGCCGAAATTCAGGGAACAAACAAATACTTGCACAACTCCATTGCTGCTCCGGAAAAACATGATTGTCTTGCCATGACAACCAAAAACACACATCTTTGGTGACATTGTTGATTTTCGTGAAGTCCTGTGACTGCAGCGCAGCCAGCTTCCCTAAAGCGTTTGCTCTCTCGCTCTAGTCGCGTGCGCGCCCTTCCGGGAGAAGAGCCCGTACAGCCCTTACAAAGACATTCCGCCCCATCTGACGTCACATATACCCATACTCGAAAAAAACTTTCCGAAACTTATGAGAAACCGGAAGGAGTATTTTTGGCTCCATCAAACGTCCAACTTTTTTTTTTAAACTTGGTCCATGTTTAGGATGGGAATCCAAGTCTTTAACAGTGTAAAAAGCTCAGTATGCATACAGCGTTTTATCCCCCCTTTAAGTTAGGTATTTGTACTCTAAGGTACTAATATGCACCAGGGACAAGCTGTGGTACCCCTAAAGGTACAATTTTGACACCCTTTTTTCTGTGTGTGGGTAACAATGAAATTGCATACATGATCTAACAATGTGTTTTCATTCTCCCTCTCATGCTCGAAGAACTTGTCCAGGCCGTGGGCTTTAAAAATACGCTCAGACTCATCGGAGAAGAGAACAGCGTCACCATCAAATGCCACTCTCAGCTGGGTCTCGGATACCTCGATTTGTTTTTCTGACATAAACATGGTGGCTGCTGCAATCCCTGTAAGAAAACACAAAGACAAAGGTAAAGCTCTCCAGCCCAAAGGAAAAGCAGTGTGATGAATGGCATTTAAAGCAAATGTTAGATTAGGACCCATTACACCTCAACAAACCAAATAGGTCATTGGATTGTTAAACATTCAGTCGATCTGGAGTTCAATGCTTTCCCCCATTTCAGTTAGTTTTATTTTGAGTATTTTATACAAATTTATTTATGCAATAATTCATATACCATATGATGATGATGATGTGAATCTGTGATACTAAACTAAGCAACATAGTGCTCATGTCCTTGGAGGTTAATTTACTCACATAGGCGATCTGAACCGTGCCCGAGCACATTTGATCCCCAATGTCCAGTTCGTTTGTCTAGTGTGATCGCTATATATGTACCGTGCCCTGGCCCACTTGAAGTGGTGGGCTCGGGCACTGGTCAGTTGGACTCAGGCCCAGTACTGTGTAGGCCTAGTGTGACCATGCCAGAGAACGGAAAGGCTATTACTTGTCTGTGTGCTTCTGTCATCATTACAACAAACAAACATATTCTATTACTACCTGGTTAGTACACTTTTTAATTCATTTGAGTATATTTAGGTTTAAGCGTGCTCAGGCATGAAATGCTAAAGTGCAATGTGAGTGCAGACCAGCGGGGGAGGGAGGGGGGGGGCAATTGTGCACGGCCTCTGTACAAGGCAACCGTGCCTAGTGTGAGTACACCAAAATGATCTTTAAATGGCAAACTGCAAGAGCAATTCCTTTGGAGGCACGTTGACCACTAAGTAATTTGCCACTTTTCATAATTCAAAATCTTTGACAGGTTACCTCTCAAATCGCTATCTAAATATACCACAAGACTAATGTCTGTAAAGCACACCTGTTTCATATGTTTTTTCTTTGCTGTGCTGTGTCAGTGAGACTATACACCGATCAGGCATAACATTATGACAGGTTAACTGATTATCTCTTCATCACGGCACCTGTCATAACCTGTCAGAACACGCACCAGCCGACTCCAGAACAGCTTCTTCCCACAAGCAATCAGACTACTTAACTCCTGATCCATCAGTATCATAACACACACTGGACAGAATATCACTCAGCACAACCCACTGTAGATACACACACATTATATACACATTTATTTATCATACAGCATCTATTGCACTTTGGATTTCAATTTGTGAATAATATTGTATACTATACATTGTATATTATTATTATTATTATTATAGCGTAATGTATATTGTTTAGTGTATGTTTAGTGTATATTGTTTAAAGTATATGTATATTGTAAGTATGTGTATATTGTTTAAAGCTGTGAGAACTACACTCACATTGTGTACATTATTTATTGTTTATTGTAGTGTATACTGTGCTGTGAGTAATTGTGTGCGCATCAGATGTGTAATCTGTTGTTGCTTAAATGTTGTACATGTCATGTCATGTCATGACTACTATGTTTTCTCGGACTGCACCTAAGAATTTCACCTACTGTTGCACTTGTGCATATGGTAGAGTGACAATAAAGTGATTTGATTTGATTTGATTTGTTAGTGGTTGGGATATATTTGATGCGTTAGAAGCAGGAAAAATGGGCAAGGATTTGAGTGAGTTTGACAAGGGCCAAATTGTGATGGCTTGACGACTGGGTCAGAGCATCTACAAAACTGCAGCTCTTATGGGGTGTTCCGGGTCTGCAGTGGTCAGTATCTATCAAAAGTGGTCAAAGGAAGGAACAGTGGTGAACCGGCGACAGGGTCATGGGCGGCCAAGGCTCACTGATGCACATGGGGAGCGAAGGCTGGCCCGTGTGGTCCGATCAAACAGACGAGCTACTGTAGCTCAAATTGCTCAAGAAGTTAATGCTGGTTCTGATAGAAAGGTGTCAGAATACACAGCGCATTGCAGTTTGTTGTGAATGGGGCTTCATTGCCGCAGACCAGTCAGGGTGCCCATGCTGACCCCTGTTCAACCACCGAAAGCGCCAAAAGTGGGCACGTGAGCATCAGAACTAGATGGCTGGGTTCGTGTGTGAAACAACACGTCACCAGGATGCACTATGGTAAGAAGGCAAGCCGGCGGAGACAGTGTGATGTTTGGGCAATGTTCTGCTGGGAAACCTTGGGTCCTACCATCCATGTGGATGTTACTTTGACACGTACCACCTACCTAAGCACTGTTGCAGAGATGCAGACCATGTACACCCTTTCATGGAAATGGTATTCCATGGTGGCTATGGCTCTTTCAGATAATGCATACAAAGCATGAATGGTTCAGGAAGGATTTGAAGAGCACAACAAGTTTGAAGTGTTGACTTGGCCTCCAAATTCCCCAGATCTCAATCGAGCATCTGTGGGATGTGCTGAACAAAAAAGTCAGATCCATGGAGGCCCCACCTCGCAACTTACAGGACTTGAAGGATCTGCTGCTAACTTCTTGGTGCCAGATACCACAGCACACCTTCAGGGGTCTAGTGGAGTCCATGCCTCGACGGGTCAGGGCCTCAACGGGTCAGGGCTTATCATAATGTTATACCTCATCGGTGTATATTTGTACTTACATCAATTCTGCATCACATAGGTCTACTATAACTTTTACTCACCATTTGTAAATCCAACTATCCAAGCAACTATATTTTGTCATTCCTATAAATATTATATTAGCATAATATCAATGGTCTCTTGTAAGTATCTGTAAAGGTGAAATGTGTACTGCTTGTTGCACATTAATGACACATTTCTCTTGATTTACTGAATGTAAATGACAACGAGATGAAGTACTTGCTGCATGTGTTATCTCTTATTTACTAACCTTCAGCAAGGGCTTCCTGAACCTTTTCAGCATCGGCAGACAGGTACAAGTTTGTTTGCCACGCTTTCAGGTACCCAATGGGGCTGCTACCTCCTGTCATGACGAACCGCTCAATGAATAGATCTGGGGACAAGAAAAGAATATTAATCAACGATTAACATTTTTGTGAGAGCCATTTATTACTGCACTGATATTTATGCATTTGGCAGATGCTTTTATCCAAAGCGACTTACATTGCATTCAAGTTATTACTACACATTTGATCAGTTATTATCATAGCCAGAACCCAGTTTAATGCTTATATATATATATATATATATATATATATAGTATATAGTATTGGTATGGATATGTGACTGTATATTGATCAGTAGAAAGTAAATGTGGCTGATTTGGCATTCTATGATTTATAGTGACCCCTAGTGGTGTGAATGCAGTGTCAAGCAAAAAAAAAAGCCTTTCAGTTATTAATGCCATAATAGAAATGCTCTATTAACAAAAACAGCATGTGACTAAAGAAGTATGTCCGAATTCATAGTACTCATAAAAGAGTAGGCAAAAAGTTCTGTCGAGATTGTGAAGGGTGCTATGATGGATATTTTACTATTCTATGAGGCCACATGAGAGGATTTGTGAATGGCAGTGACGCGACGCAATTGACGCTGGTAGGTGTATGGATTCATACTACACTCATTCATACTACACACATTCATACTATATAAAACATACTTTTTTTAGCGGTTGTGAAATAATTAATTTTTAAAAACGAGTAGGCCTACCTACTCGAAAGTATGCGATTTCAGACGCAGCCAAAGTGAGTATTATTCAGTTGGTCATGTAATGTCAAAATGGCCGTCCTGTGACCATTTCCATGTGAAATAAAACAGCTTTTATATGACTGGAGTCTTCCCCTCACATGAGTTTACATTTATCTATTAGCTTCTTTATCTGTAAGTAAGGGTTTCCTCAATCAATGTGGCCATTTCCATTACACCAAAAAGGAGGATACTTTGCCATTTAGTGAAGCAAGAATAATTGCATAGAACTCTGGTGTAGGCTACTCGTAACTACAATACAATTTTGTCCATCATATCGATGGTAGCCTATCATGATACAGTGATTCTGAAATAGCCTACTCTATTCATTGCCAGACCATTTGATCTACAATATATATAGGTAGACCTATGTGTAAGAGGCAAAAAAGTGGTTATTCACAGTATTTGTATCTGTATTCAAGACAATGTGATGTCTGTTTCAAAAACTGACCACTGATATGAACCTGTCTTGCAAAGTGTACAGTGCCTGAAAACATAACATTTCTGGACTTCTGGAAATAAAAGAAATACATAAATAAACATATCAGAATCTCGTACAGTGCCAAATCCATGAAAAGTGTCTCTACTGTTTTTTTTTATAAATTTGTGCAAATATTAAAAGAGGTCTGACGTTTCAGCATGTTGTGGCCAGCACGTCATGGAGGCTTGTTTATGTTTTTAACCAATGATATATCAGATATTTATTTGACACCGCTCTCAGGCAATCATTTGTTTGACCAGAGACCTTATGGCATTAGACGCTATGCTCCTGCTTCCCAATAAAGATTCTAGAGCGGGGGGTTTTTAGCAACCTTTCAGCGCAAGTCCAAAAAGGAGGACAAATGAGTGTCCGGCTTGAGGCTGCGCCGGACAGGGGGCTTAAAATCCGGACTGTCCGGCCAAAATCCGGACGTATGGCCACCCTATCAATGATTTCACCATTGAGACACCTCATGAGCTGTTTAACAGATAGAAAGCTTAGACTGGTGAGAAATGTTGGGGTAATGTGCCCCTTTTAGCCTTTGACACATTAGTGCATGAGTGCCAGCTCAGTAAGACATTTGCAGCAGGTTTGATTTACATGACATGTCAAGCCAAGTTTGCCCAGGAGTAAAGTAAGGGATAAGGTGCAGTCATCTGATCATTGTCGTAAAATGAACCCTGATCAGGATCCTGATGCACACTGGTGGGATCTTCAATCATCCCGAAGGGAGTTATTTTGCATTAATTATACAATAACTGTACATTATCATACTTATTGTATGGCTATTCGATATGTAATTTTAAGTTATTTTATCATGTAAAAAGAAACTGCTGAGTGCAATGGAAGACATGAAACTAGCACCAAATAGGAGACTGATAGCCTTGTATACTGTTTAGCCTCCTTATACAAAAATGAGCAATCAGAATCGAGTATTTCTGAGAGCTGTTACATTACAAGATATATGCAGGTCAGAGCCTAATGAACCAAAATCAGATAAAAAGGCTCAGGTTATAGGAAATACATTTCAGTGCCATCCCGGAGAGCAAGGTGACATTGATACAATGTTGAGGTTTGATCCAAACCATCATTTTGGCTGAGATTCACATTTCAATGTTTAAAGTATGTCGGAGTTCCACGAGTTCATTAAAGTATACGTTCTGTGCAGATCAATCAGTGTATGCAATCAAAGTACAGAGAGAGAGAGAGAGAGAGAGAGAGAGAGAGAGAGAGAGAGAGAGAGAGAGTCGGCACTGTGTATGCTTTTCACACTCTTGCAGTACTCTAATGTCTTACACCGATCAGTCTGTGCAGTGCCAATCAAGTCAAACACACCTTATATCTCTGCAGAATGCTAGTAGTTGTTAGCCAATCAGTGGGATGATTACAAACCATGATTTTCAACAGCTTTACATTTGTTATAATCCACTGGGGGCTTGGTTTAGATGTGGGCCTTTGGGTAAAGTGGTTAAAGAACACTCACTGTAGTTTGAAAATGCCCACTGATTAAGGAATGATCCTCAACCCTGGGCCTGGAGGACCCTCAACACAATATTTTGAAAGTCTCCTCTCTGTATGCGATTTCGGATGCAGCCAAAATCAGATGGAAAGATTGGACACCAGTGGCGGCTGGTCAATAGAGGGCGCTGGGGCGCTGCCCCCATCAAAATTCCAGAAATATACATGTATACAAAAATGATATAAAAAATAAAATAAAAATAACATGGTTTACACATAAGACATGTCGCCTGTTAGTAGGAGCCTCAGCATTTAATAAAAACTGGCTTTGATCGGTTAACTATTTTATATGTTCTTCAATGTATTTCATGCGGTTTCATGCGTGAGGGACGCCGGAAAAATGGATGTCCAAAAATCTATGGGCAGCATGTGACCTGAAGCTGGTCTCTAATTGGTTTCTTAAAGATCCTGGTGAATCAGAATTGGATGTGTGTTATTTTATCCAATCTGATTGGTTCTCGTCACTTGTCATTCAACTTTACGCAGTCATTCCGACTCCGCCAAAACCTTATTAGGATGATCACTTTCGTAGAGATGGCAGCAGTTAAACCGAATTCTTTCACAAGGCGTTCGCTGGAAGAAAACAAAAGGATAAAGGATCCCGGACCAACGCGATTTACAAATCCAGCAGCAGGCCAGTGACAGAGGATGAAGCTACACTCGGAGCTTCACGCGCTTGTTTTGAGAAACGTAGGTGGCTGGCTGGATGTGTTGTTAGCAATGCCCTTTACTGCTTTCCCTGTCTTTTATTTCAAAGTGTTGGTACTGAAGTTTTGTGGACAACAACGGGGGTAAGAGACCTCAAATATCTAACTGTAATTTGCAAACATCATGACACTACTGAGATGACTGACTTTGATCAGAGAGTCATTGAGAAATTCTTTCTTCAGAAAGAAAGGAGAGCAAAATTTATGTTCAAGTAGTCAACATGCTAACGTTAGTCTGTTGTTGCTGTTTTCTTTTGTTTTTCCTTTCCTCATTCAATTATATGTGGGAAATGAATGCGTAAAAAGATAAAAGTGAAGACATTGTTTTCTCTAATGCTTGAATTTAGTCAACATGCTTCTTGATACTGCCAACCGCCATACCCCCCCCCCCCCCCCCCAGTCAACGTCCATGTCCCCGCTGAATTTTTTTTTACAAAACTTCTTTTTGTAAAGTGGTAGAAACCATATTGATTTTTGATCAAATGTTTTGTTGTATTCTTTTGTATAATGTTTGCTTTCTTCCTTGCAATCATGGGTTTTGGACCATTCGACTCACATTTATCTTCTACAAACATCTAAAAAAAATTGTGGTTCAGAACACAAAGTTCTGACTTCAAATGGCTCTTGAAACATCAGTCCATATCCGCATTTTTGTTTTTTTTGTCAGAAGAAAGGCCAAAAGATGGAGAGATGTTTGTTTTTTCTTCAGTTAGCCACCGGAACGATCAAAACCATTCCAGCTGAGGCGCTGCAGGGAACCGAGCAGGAAGTGACTGGTTTGTGCTACAAAGGTTAGAGGTGTCACATGCGTCTCTGTGGGAAGATATTATTGGCCAGCTGGAGATTTATCTTCTAAGAAAACATTTGCATTTACAGTTTTTTGTCCTCAGAATCATGTAATTACTTTCCATTCCATACTTTTTAGCTGATTGATAGCAGTACGCTTTACTCACTCTTAAAAAATGCTGGGTTGTTTCAACCCAAATTTAGGTCAAATATGGACAAACCCAGCCGTTGGGTTATATTATTAAATTAAATGTTTAACCCAACGATTGGGTTTGTCCATATTTGACCCAAAAATGGGTTAAAACAACCCAGCATTTGCCTTATACTATCAAAGCATATGTAATGTTCTAATATGAATAACAATTTTTTTTTATTTTTTATATGAAAATAAATATTTTTCTGCCGGCATGTGCCTAACCATCAGACTTTTCAGGTGTTCACCTGTGACATCATTTCTTATTTTCATTAGTTCTTTCTGAGAATTGCTTACTCTTTCTTTAAAGGTCCCGTTCTTCGTGATCCCACTGTTCAAACTTTAGTTAGTGTGTAATGTTGCTGTTAGAGCATAAATAATACCTGTAAAATTATAAAGCTCAAAGTTCAATGCCAAGCGAGATATTTTATTTAACAGAAGTTCCCTTTCAAAGCCTACAGCGAACGGCCGGTTTGGACTACATCCTGGTACTTCCTTCATAAATGACGTCAGTAGAACAGTAGAACAGACTAACCTCCGCCCACAAGAATACGCGAAAAAAGGGGCGTGGTCTTGTTGCTGTCCCACGTGGAGAAGAGGACGGTCGCGTGGAGAAAAGGAAGTGGTGCGTTTGAGTGCGTTTGTCGCCATGTCGTCGAGACGCTGTTATTTTCATCCCGGAGTCAAATCACATTTGTTTGGCTTTCCCAGGATAGTAGAGATCATTAAGCGCATTCATCTCCCGTTAAGAGGCGTGACCTTTCCATGCAAGTTACGTGCGCTGTCAAATCACAACACAGGAACCGTGCCATGTGCGCTAAGCTGCTGTCAAATCACAACACAGGAACCGCTGGCACAATCAGAACTCGTTACGTATTTCTGAAGGAGGGACTTCATAGAACAAGGAAGTCATCAGCCGTTTTTAGGAGAGTGAAAACAGCGGTGTACAGATAAGTAAATTGTGTGAAAAATACTGTGTTTTTTTACACGCGAAACATGAACACATGTTATATTGCACACTGTAAACACAATCAAAGCTTCAAAAAAACACAAAGAACGGGACCTTTAAACAAATCCAACCAATATTTAAATCTCTAATCAATTTTTAAATCTCTCAATTGCCTTTGAATGCTCAGATGTGTGTCTAGACAACACAATAAATACAATGTAGCTAGATCTAAAAACCAATGGATCGCTTGTATCATTGTTTTATATCATCATATCGCCCCGCCCTAAAATGTATATGGTAAAGCACTAAGTTATGACATAACTGTACAACTTTCTGTAAAGCTGTTTTCAAATTATGCGTATTTTAAAAAGCGCTTTGGATTTTTTTTTTTTTTTACTTGACTTAATATAAAGATTTCAGTTTTTGCAACAGTTAAGAACTCTCATACAAATATAGTTGATTATCAGCAAATGTTTAAAACACATCTGCCAATTAAAAAAATAAAATAAAAATCTGCCAGTGCGGTCAGAAAAGTGGGGGCCCTTTAAATTGTTTTTTTTATGCATTTTCTTCAGAAAACAAGACCTAATATTTATGTTGTCTCGCTTCTTGATTTAATAATGTTAAGATATCTGTACTAAAAACAAGACACAAATACTGCATTCATTTTATTAAAAATACAAAAAAAAAAAAATTATATTGTGAAATATTGTGAAAAAAATAACTTTTCTATTTGAATATATTTTCAAATGTAATTTATTTCTGTGATGCAAAGCTGAATTGTCAGCATCATTACTCCAGTCTTCAGTGTCACATGATCCTTCAGAAATCATTCTAATATGCTGATTTGCTGCTCAAGAAACATTATTATTATTATCAATGTTGAAAACAGTTGTGTACATTTTTTTCAGGATTCTTTGATGAATAGAAAGTTCAAAAGAACAGCATTTACTTTAAATAGAATATTTGAATGTCTTTAATGTCACTTTTGATCAATTTAATGCATCCTTGCGTAATAAACATATTAATTTCATTAAGTTATTTCCCAACAACAACAAAAATATTCTTACCGACCCAAAACTTTTGAACGGTAGTACAATGTTGCAAAAGCTTTCTATTTCAGATAAATACTCTTTCTATTCATCAAAGAATCCTAAAAAAAAAAAATGTTTTACACAACTGTTTTCAACACTGATAATAATAAATGTTTCTTGAGCAGCAAATCATCATATTAGAATGAATATTACATTTTAATAAAATTTCACAATATTACTGTTTTTGTTTTGTTTTTTGTTTTTATGAAATAAATGCAGCCTTGATTAACATAAGAGACTTCTTCTAAAAGCATTACAAATCTTAATGATCAAAAACCTTTGAACGGCAGTGTACATGGTTATGGATAGTAAGAATCCTGGTTATGGGAGGGTCAGTAAATACACTTACTGTGATAGTTGATGGTGTTGATGAGTCTGACGCCTACGTGGGCATGGTTGTAAGTTACCAGCACAAGGTCAAAAAGCTCCTCACTTTCTGGGTAAAGCTCCCGCAACTGGTTATTTACTGTCTCCAGTGCCTGAGAAAACATGCCAAATAAGGTATCTATTCAATAATGAGGTGTACAAGAAATCAATATGGCTAAAGCAATGTCCTTTTTGTTTAAAATTATAACTTAATAATGCATTATATTTTTTAGGAAACAGTAATTAAATATCCTTGTGTATTACCTTAACAAATGGGAATGCTGGACCAGGAGCAAAGGGCTCATTCTCGTGCTCCATCTGATACCTGAGGTACTCCTCTATTCCGTGCTCCTCAAACACCTTCTGTTCTTTCTCTGTGCGGAACAGAACCCGCGATGACACTGCAATGGTGACTGCGTTCTCTGGTTTGGGCTGAATAGGGATGGTGAAAGTGCTGTGAGACATTCATCACAAACACAAGGCAATTTTGAGCACATACCTGGTTCTTCTGTTAGCTAAAAACATGTGCATGTTTTTCATAAAAGTGGTCTATATGACTTGTGCACAATAGACGTCTTCTGAAGACACATGATAGCTTTGTGTGACAAATAGACGTATGTTAGTTTTCACTAATAACTTCTCTATTATCTGTTTGTGGTAGAACTTTATTTTACATGTTTCGCATGAACATACTTTGTACTAATTGTAGTAATGACACTAAGTACTGACCCTGAACCTACCCCTAACTTAACCTATGTTACCCTACACTATTCAATACTTTTGTGGTAACACATTGAAAGTGCACGTACTGTAAAATAAATTTCAACTCTGTTTTCACTAAAATCTTTTTCTCAAAAATGTAATTTGTGTGATTTGAATTTGCACATCTTGCTTTAAATCTTGCCTATTGCCATTGGATATCAATGTTATTTTAGTATTATTTATACACTTATAGAATTTTTAAAATGAGCTTTTATTTTTAAAATGTTTTGTAGATTATTTAAAAAAAACAAAAAAAATTATCTTGAAATGGCTCTTATTTTTACATTTTCAGTTTTCATTTAAGTTTTAATAATTTTGTTATGTGGTTTTGTCATTTAGAATGTTTTTTTATCATTTTTAAATATTTCTATTTAGCTTTAAATATATATTTATTTCAGTTTTATTTTAAGTACTTTAATTTCTAATTTGCAATTTTTTAGTTTTTGATCTAATATTTATATTATTTTATTTATTTCACATGTATTCACTTAAAAACAATAACAACACTGTTGGATATAAGAAACAATAATATTTAGTATGATTTAAAGGGGTCATGAACTGGCTTTTTTTTTTTATTATTATACTGTTGTCTGAGGTCAACTTATGACGTTTGTGTGGTTTTTACATTCAAAAACGTCATAATGAATAAGTAATAGGCTATTTTCCACCCTGGTTTTGAGCCTCTCTCATGGAACACTCGTTTTTATGAGCGTGCCGCACTGAAAACTTGGAAGTAATCGCCCACTGCTATGATTGGATACGTTTTGCATATTATAATGAGCGATCGGCTCCCACATGAGGACACATGAGGAATTGTTTTGAAAGTGTGTGGCAAACAGCAACCAGAATAATTCGTCCCACAGGGCTCGGAAAAGGTCTTTATCAAACAAACACAATGATTTATCTCTCATCCACCCGCAATTAATTGGGATGTTATTTTTTATTACTTGGCCCGCCCGATCGGTGGATATAAACGCAAACCATGCATCACTAACACACACACATGCAAGCACAAGCCTCACTGCAGAGTCAGCATGATCAAAACTTCTGCGATTGTACACTTCCTTAAAATATCAAGTCAAGAGAGTGAACAACACACATCAAGAAAGGAATGTTATGTCACTATTTAAGATAGCCCATCGCCAGGCCGTTTTGGTAGCCCGTCTGGAAAACACATAGCCCCGGGACGTTGGGCTTTGCGAGCCTTGGCCCATAGGCTACATGTCCAAGTCTGATCACGAATCGCAGCACAATGAACCAACAGCACCTGAAATAAAGGATTCTCCAATCTATCAAGTTATTTTCAGTTAGACACGTAGGCTACACATAATCAATATATATCAAATTATCTGTAACAATGCAATACTATCACATATAAAAAAAAAAATTACTCACATTAGTGTGTTGCTTCATTCATTCATGTAATCTCAGCCTGTCTGCAAATCCAGTCTCTTGTTTACAAACGAATCCGCGGTGAATTGAAGGAACAAACGCTTCCCCACGTGAGCTGGATCTTCATTAAAAATAAAGTTCATCCATGCATTCATAATATCGGAATCCGAATAAAGCTTATGCGGCATGTTTATTGCTTGGAAGTTCAATCCGGTTTAGCTCCACGTAGGCCTATTATTTATCTATAACATGTCAGGCATGAGTCGGTGGGTGGGGCTACAGAATCAGGCGTTGTTGTTCTTCTGTTGAGGCGGTGCTTCATCACACGATGATGTCAAGGTGTGGCACATTCTGAGATTGATCGTTTTCTGGGCCTGGTGTCAATAAAAGCTTTTCTTTGACTAACAAGGAAGTTTTAAGCTTTGAAACTGAAGGATAGTCTTATATTACCATGGCCTTTTATATATCAAAAGCTCAAGGGAAAGTTGATTTCTCAATTCATGGCCCCTTTAAAACCTGGCTAGACATTATGAAGAGATAGTTCACCCAAAAATGATTGTCATCATTTACTCACCGTTAAGCCGTTTTTGGGTGAACTATCCCTTTAATGTGGACACCAGAGGACACCATATTTGAATAATCATACATGAATGGAGAAATTTCTGAATAAGACTGTTGCTTAGGTATCGTTTTACTTCAGTTCACAATCCATATAGACCACTATTATAAAAGTTTAGCATTCTGCTAAACATCTTCTTTTGTGTTCCATGGAATATCATAAATCATGCTGATTTGAATCATTATATGGGTAAGACAATTATATACAGAATTTGACAGATACAGCAATCAATAGAACAGTGTAAATGTAATAATAATTTCTCCAAAGCAAGCAACCATGTGTCATTACAGATTATCTTGTTATGTGAGAAGGCAAGAATACCGTGATTAATAAAGAGCATATTAGGATCTCCGTTTTCAGAGTAGATTAGACAGGACCAGAAGATCTGAGATTACTGTGGCCATCACAACAGCTCTGATCCCCAATTTTGTTATTCAGTCAGTATTTCATGCTGTCACGTATAATGAGAGTGATCCAGTGATCAAACTAAAATTCATTTCCAAGTACTGTTTTAAATACGTGTTCTGTTCTGAAACTGCTAGTAATGTATCAAATGGTGTAGTTTGTAATGTGATTCCTAGCAACAGAGCATAAAACATGCACAGTGTGTATGTCACATGGCCCACACATCAGCTGACTAATGGCAGCTCAGTATGTCACAGGAAACCACCAGGAAGAGCAGGGCTAGTTAATTTTGGAAAGGGGCTATACCGTATGACGCAGCCAGACCGCTGTGCGTGCTCTTCAACATGCCCGCATCCGAGCGACTATACCCTCCAACCAGAGACATGTACTGTCTGGGGGGTTATGGGAAAAGGACAAGCCTGTGTAAATTGATCTGTGATGAGTTAAAAGCCAAGAACCGGAGACAGATTTGCCATTCCAGATGAGCCATGTCCCTACTCTTGGTCATGCTGGAAGATCCTGAGAGGTTTGAGCAGGTCTGGGAAGTTTTTGAATGATAGAGTATTTCAGGGAATTCCAGTCATTGTGGAAATGAGACATTACCGGGAAATGAGAGTGGATAAGTGGCCACTGCACAAAGGAAATGGGCTGTAGGGGCAATTGGACCAGAATTTAACTACTCAGCACAATGTTAGATGGAACATTGACTCTAAAAGCCTTTTACAGATCAGTAAAAAGTGAACATTGACCTGCTCTTTAGAATCTGTCGTAATTGTCTGAATTGGAACTGTAGTGCCCACTTACCATATGTGTTATTTTACCTAGTACTACAGACATTAGTGTTTTCTGAACCAGACAGAAACATAAGGGCAAAAACAGAGGAAAGAAAGTTACACTTTTAGAACATGCAAACATTTAGGATGTCTTAGGAAAATTGTTGCAAAAACAGTTAAAGTAGAATTATTAAATTAAGACTGAATTTATTTATAAGTGGGAAAAAGTCTGAAGTGTCCTAGTGACCAGTGCTTCTCAACTATGGGACCGGGGCCCACTAGGGGCCTCAGCACATTTCCAAGGGGGCCCAAGAAGACTTAAAATGGGCGGAATCACACAGACCAAAACAGACATTCCGACACCGAATGGACATTTCAAAGTAAAATATCTGACTGTAGCATTGTTTTTTAGAGAAGCTAGTATGTGAACTTAGCACGCTTCCTAAATATCTGTAAACACATTATGGTATTTTCATGCTTAAGTACAGTCAAAAAATTACATACAGCACCTTTAAAGGGTCAGATCACCACATTTTACCAGTCATTAATTACCCACCCTCATGTCGTTTTTTCAAACAAATTAATGACAGAAATTTTGATGATTTAAAAAAACACATTTCAATCATTTCTTCTCTTCCATGTCAATCTCCTATCCGTTCACATAGTAAATACAGGGCAGCACTTCTGAGTTCTACGTTAGAACGCCGGCTCATTATTGGCTGATGCTGTTCACGTAAGCACAAGGACACATCAATCAAATCAAAATCAAATCACTTTATTTGTCACTCTACATATGCACAAGTGCAACAGTAGGTGAAATTCTTAGGTGCAGTTCCGAGCAAACATAGTAGTCATGACATGACATGTACAACATTTAAAGCAGCATCAGATTACACATCTGATGCGCACACAATTACTCACAGCACAGTATACACTACAATAAACAATAAATAATTTACACAATGTGAGTGTAAACTCACAGCTTTAACCAATATACACATACTTACAATATACATATACTTTAAACAATATACACTAAACATACACTAAACAATATACATTACGCTATAATAATAATAATAATAATATACAATGTACAGTATAAAATATTATTCACAGATTGAAAAATTGAAATCCAAAGTGCAATAGATGCTGTATGATAAATAAATGTGTATATAATGTGTGTGTATCTACAGTGGGTTGTGCTGAGTGATATTCTGTCAGTGTGTGTTATGATCCTGATGGATCAAGAGTTAAGTAGTCTGATTGCTTGTGGGAAGAAGCTGTTCTGAAGTCGGCTGGTGCGTGTTCTGATGCTGCGGTACCGTCTGCCTGATGGCAGCAGTGAGAGCAGCCCATGGTTCGGGTGGCTAGAGTCTCTGATGATCCTCTGAGCTCTCTTCACACACCGCCTGGCGTAAATGTCCTGGAGGGAGGGAAGCTCACCTCCGATGATGCAGCTGGCCGTGCGCACTACCCTTTGCAGGGCCTTGCGGCTGCGGGCGGTACTGTTGCCGTACCAGGTGGTGATGCAGCCAGTCAGCAGACTCTCTATGGTGCAGGTGTAGAAGCGTGTGAGGATGTGGCGGTTCATTCCAAACCTCCTCAGCCGTCACAGGAAGAAAAGGCGCTGATGAGCCTTCTTCACAACGGCCTCGGAGTGGACGGACCATGAGAGTTCCTCTGTGATGTGGACACCGAGGAACTTGAAGCTGCTGACTCTCTCCACCGGTGCTCCATCGATGGTGATGGGGCGGTGTTCTCTCTCATTCCTCCTGAAGTCGACCACCAGCTCCTTGGTCTTGCTGACGTTGAGGGAGAGGTTGTGCTCCTGACACCACCGTGTCAGAGTGTGCACCTCCTCTCTGTAGGCCGTTTCATCATTGTCGGTGATAAGACCTACCACCGTCGTATCGTCAGCAAACTTGATGATGGTGTTGGAGCTGTGGGTTGCCACACAGTCATGTGTGTACAGGGAGTACAGGAGTGGGCTGAGAACGCAGCCCTGAGGGGCTCCAGTGTTGAGAGTCAGTGATGATGAGATGTTACTGCCCATTCTGACCACCTGGCGTCTGTTTGACAGGAAGTCCAGGATCCAGCTGCATAACAGGCTGTTTAAGCCTAGAGCCCGGAGTTTCCCGTCAAGTATGGAGGGCACAATGGTGTTGAATGCTGAGCTGTAGTCCACAAACAGCATTCTCACATACGTGTTCCTCTTTTCCAGGTGGGAGAGAGCAGTGTGTATAGTGGATGAAATGGCATCATCAGTGGAGCGGTTTGTGCGGTATGCAAACTGCAGTGGGTCCAGTGAGGGGGGGAGAACAGAGCAGATGTGGTTTCTGACTAGTCTCTCAAAGCATTTACTGATGATGGGGGTCAGAGCAACAGGACGCCAGTCGTTTAAGCAGGTGGTTTTTGACTGCTTAGGTACAGGCACAATGGTGGACGTTTTAAAGCATGTGGGGACCACAGACAGGGAGAGGGACAGGTTAAAAATGTCCGTGAAGACTCCAGCCAGTTGGTGCGCGCACGCTCTGATCACACGGCCGGGAATGCCGTCTGGACCCGCGGCTTTACGGACGTTCACCCGCCGGAAGGATCGGGTTACATCCGCGACAGATACAGAGAGTGCACTAACCTCTGTATCTTCAGCCGCGAGCGCTCTCTCCGCGAGGGCGGTGTTAGTTCCCTCAAAGCGAGCATAGAAGGTGTTGAGCTCGTCCGGGAGAGAGGCAGCGGTGTTCACGGTGGAGTTTGTGTTCCCTTTATAGTCCGTGATGGTGTTAATTCCCCTCCACATGCTTCTGGAGTCGGTGGTGTTGAACTGTCCTTCAATCTTGTCCCTGTACTGCCGTTTTGCTGCTCTGATGGTTTTCCGGAGGGCATAACTTGCTTGTTTATGCTCCTCCGCGTTACCGGAGTTAAAAGTGAAGGTCCGCGCATTGAGTGCCGCGCGAACATCCCCATTTAGCCACGGCTTCTGGTTAGGGTAAAGCCGAATTGTTTTGGTCGGAACAACGTCATCTACGCACTTCCTGATGAAACACGTTACGCTATCAGCGTAAACCTCAATGTCGTCATCAGAGGCCGACCGGAACATCTCCCAGTCCGCGTGATCAAAACAGTCCTGTAGCATAGAATCTGATTGGTCCGACCAGCACTGGATGGTTCTGAGGGCGGGTGCTTCCTGTTTGAGTCTTTGCCTATATGCGGGCAAAAGTAGGATGGAAGCGTGATCCGATTTGCCAAATGGTGGGCGCGGGAGGGACTTGTAACAATCCTTGAAGGGAGAGTAGCAGTGATCTAAGACGCGGTTCCCTCGCGTGTTGAAGTTAACATGTTGGTGGTATTTAGGTGCGATGCGCTTGAAGTTGGCTTTGTTAAAGTCTCCGGTCACAATAAATGCAGCCTCAGGATGCCTGTGATGCTGATGCAGGAGCTAGCCAATAATGAGCCGGCGTTCTGACGTAGAACCTGGAAGCGCTGCACTGTGTTTACTACGTGAATGGCATAGGAGACTGACATGGAAGAGAAGAAATTGTTGAATAAAGTCATCATTTTTGTTCGTTTTTTGCGCAAGTATTCTCGTCGCTTCATAACATTAAGGTTGAACCACTGGAGTCACATGGACTATTTTAACGATGTCTTTACTACCTTTCTGGGCCTTGAAAGTGTTTATTAAATAGCTGTCAATGGAGGGGTCAGAGAGCTCTCGGACTTCATCAAAAATATCTTCATTTGTGTTCCGAAGATGAACGAAGGCTTTACGGGTTTGGAACGACATGAGGGTGAGTAATTATTGACATACGTTTCATTTTTGGGTGAACAAACCTTTTAAATACTGTAGGTTTATAATTAAATATGTGATCATTTAATTTGTCATTTTTAAAAAAAACTAAATAAAAATTATTTTCAGTTATTTTTGTTCCCAGCCTCAGACGTTTAAACCGCACTGTGTGTGATATTGTGGTTATACCACTTATTCGGCTTTCATTCTGCCATTTTTATCTGTCTCTCTTGTGTGGTCAATATCAGAAAAGAAATAATTGATGTGCATGTGCAATGCATTCAACACTTTAAGGCATATATATATATATGCCGTATATACTGTATATCATGCCTTCAGTTAAACATCACTGGCAAACACTAATATATCTAGGCTACTGTAAGCAGGGCTTGACATTAACTTTTTTGCTCACCAGCTACTGTGGCTAGTGGTTTTCTTAAAGTTACTAGCCACTCAACATTTTCACTGGCCACAATTCTGACATCAATACCATGGGAAAAACTGCCATATCCGTATATATATATATATATACATACATACATACATACATACGGTACATACAGGTGCATCTCAATAAATTAGAATGTCGTTGAAAAGTTCATTTATTTAAGTAATTCAACCTTTAAAGGTGAAACTAATATATTATATAGACTATTGCATGCAAAGTGAAATATTTCAAGCCTTTATTTGTTACAATTTTGATGATTATGGCTTACAGTTTATGAAAACCCCAAATTCAAAATCTCGGAAAAGTAGAATATTACATGAAATCAATAAAAAAGGATTTTAAATACAGAAATGTCGGCACTCTGAAAAGTATAATCATGCACATGTACTCAGTACTTGGTTTGGGCTCCTTTTGCATGAATTACTGCCTCAATGCGGTGTGGCATGGATGCTATCAGCCTGTGGCAATGCTGAGGTGTTATGGAAGACCAGGATGCTTCAATAGCGGCCTTCAGCTCTTCTGCATTGTTCGGTCTCATGTCTCTCATCTTTCTCTTGGCAATGCCCCATAGATTCTCTATGGGGTTCAGGTCAGGCGAGCTTGCTGGCCAATCAAGCACAGGAAACACATGGTCATTGAACCAGGTTTTGGTACTTTTTGGCAGTGTGGGCAGGTGCCAAGTCCTGCTGGAAAATGAAGTCAACGTCTCTATAAAGCTTGTCTGCTAAAGGAAGCATGAAGTGCCCTAAAATGTCCTGGTAGACGGGTGTGTTGACTCTGGACTTAATAAAGCACAGTGGACCAACAGCAGCCGATGACAGGGCTCCCCAAACCAACACAGACTGTGGAAACTTCACACTGGACTTCTGGACTTCAGCATCTAAGGCTGTGTGCCTCTCCATTCTTCCTCCAGACTCTGGGACCTTGGTTTCCAAATGAGATGCAAAATTTGCTCTCATCAGAGGAGACGACTGGACCACTGAGCAACAGACAAGTTCTTTATTTCTTTAGCCCAGGAAAGCCGTTTCTGATGACATTTGAAGCCCATGCCCAAGATCCGTCTGTGTGTGGTGATGGTTTTCTGCACAACTGTCAGGTCAGCATTCTTCCCCATGATTGTGAATTATACTGAACCAGACTGAGAGACCATTTAAAGGCTCAGGAACCCTTTGCAGATGTTTTGGGTTAATTAGTGTATTAGAGTGACACTTTGAGCCTACAATACTGAACCTTTTCACAATATTATAATTTTCTGAGATTTTGAATTTGAGGTTTTCATAAGCTGTAAACCATAATCATCAAAATTATGACAAATAAAGGCTTGAAATATCCCACTTAGCATGCAATGAGTCTATATAATATATTAGTTTCACCTTTTAAGTTGAATAACTCATATATATATTACATTTTGGAATTACATTTTGTCGACTCCGTCAAACGTCTACTCCGTCATGTTTTATTGTCTGATGGTTGACAAGTGCTCTCAAAAAGTCTGTATAATGTGATTTAATGTTTTTTTGTTTGTTTTTTTGCATATGGGGAATTCTTCTAATGCTGTTTCATGATTCTATTTACATTTACTGTATATTTGGTGTCAGCTCAACCTTTGTCAACATCAGTATTTGTCAACTTTTGTTAACTTTGAAAGAAATGTCTTGTTCTTTTTTCAATTTACAGTGTAAAAATGTTAAAACATCAGTGGGACTACTAGCCTAGAAATCTAGACACACCCTAGCGGCAGAAAATGTATTTTGCAGCGAGTGTAGTCTAGCAACTCTCAGTAGACCTGAGAGCTGGAAAAACCAAACTCTGGTCAGGCCAATCACAGCGTGTGTAGAGTCGGTGGGCGGGCTTAACATAATGAAGGCACGTCATGGCAGAGTTGCGGAGGCTCCGCATGCTACTCGTAAACACAGAAGCTGACGAACAGCGGTCTTTTGAATCGGCTTTGGCCGCGACTCTGGAAGACTTGGAGTTAAGCTTTTCTTTGAGAAAAGAACAAAGAACGGCACTGAAGTCATTCTTAAGAAAAGAATATATGTTCGAAGTTTTGCCGACCGGATACGGCGAAAGTCTATCAACTAGCTTCACCTTCTTCTTTGCTCTGGTTGGTTGTGGCGCTCATGGTGCTATCCAATTACATGCAGAGGGAATTTGAAAGACAACCGTTTATCCCGCCCCTTGGATTGAGCCCTGTCAATGGGGAGTTTCCAGACCCAACATCTTGATGTGGGTCTGGCTTGTCAGGCTATGGGACTACATGATATTATGTCTTAATTACCTAAAAACATTATATGTTTAATATTAAAAGGAGGGAGGAGACTTTTGTTCATAATAGCGTGAAAAATAAACAGAGAATGTATTTTATGATTTAGATCCTTTGCTGAAAACCAATATTACATAATTGAAGATTTTCCATTGTTTTTGGATGGATTAAATTAGCATGCTTTTTAGTATGTCTGGCGGAGTTGACACAAATTAAGTTATGGAGCGAATAAATATACTTTTTTAGAAAAAAATATTTAGAAATAAGCCTGTTCCCTTACATGGTTCATTATCTGAGACCTTTGTCTACAAAAATACCAATTTTTAATAATGTAGTGTTAGTTTTTATTTTTTAACATCTAAAACATGTTTTGTCCCTTATCTCAAGAATCAGTGATATATATACATATATATATATACACACACACACACACATCTCATAATTTGGCAGCAGGTATATTAGGCTGCTATCACTTTAAGACCTGACACACCATGTACTGTTACACATTTGCGTTTTCTTTTTCAATTTTACGTTCAGTTAAAACATAACTGACTGTGACTACGTAAATATATTCATACCGGCAGTTTGACATTATTTTGTGTGTAATTGACTGTTTAAGCGCAATAAGCAGCGAAAAAGAACTAAAATTAGTACTGAGAGTTAATGTGCATGCACTTTGGGTGAAAATCTGCGGAATAAGTAAAATGATGCGCAATACGCACAATCCCACACCGAAATTCAAGTCCTGTAACACTAACAATATTCATCCTGAGCAAACGAAAAGAATCAGTGAGTGAGGCAAGGCTGGTTTGTGTGTCAACTCGCTGTCGGAAAGATGAGAGAACAAAAAAGCACAGCTGGTATCGTGTTTCTATTCTGTGGAAAATTAGTATCGGAAGCGTTTCAGATATCTCAGTATCAATATCGAAAAATCTATATTTTTGACAACACTACATTGTGCTTATTTTATTATTTCAGGTGCCTTTTTTTAAAAGACTACAATTTAAAAATGTATATATATTATATAGCCTATAAAATTCAACACACCAAAGTGGCCACTAGGAGTGACTGCGTTACGTGCCACTGCTGAAATCCACCCGCATTTGGTGGGTTGGCGGGTGTTAATGTCAAGCCCTGACTGTAAGACAGAAAAGGATTTCGAAATGACTTTTCTTTGCACCAAGTAATGTCACTTAAAAACATTGTCAAATGTACTGAAAGCACCATCAAACTGTGCTCTTAAGAATGCATTAACATATTTGTTTGTCCATATTTTGGGTCAAAAGGTCATGCGTTTAGTAGAGCCAAGCAGAACAGATTGTTAATGAAACGGCAAAGAAGAAAATCTGCATGACCCTTTGAAAATACTTACAAAGAATATGCCTCCCTCCACCTTCCTGGCCCGTCTCACAGGTCCCTTCATAAAATAACATTTCATATCAACCTCCATGTCACAGTATACAGATTTGTCTGTTATGTAATGCATATAACAATACATATATGTTCTGGTTGGAAAGGAATTGCCATGATTGGAAAAAAAAAAAAAAACACAGCTGGGACAAAATGCTAATATAACAACTGAACCTTGTTGAGAACAGAACCGCCTAACCATCCTATCATGATGACAGAAAAACCTACAGCCATATTGGTAAAATTGCTTCCGATTTATAAAAGACTCTGTATTTCACTAAGACTCATTTGGCACTTTGGAATGGATGTTACTATAGAGGGTTTTAGCTCTCCTGTGGTGGTGTTATATAAACCATGCGCTTGGAAAAGCTCCTCGAATGCTTGCTCAGTAGTATGTGATGTTATTCATGGTTCAAACTCTTGATATAGAGACACTTGAATTATAATGGCACAGATACAGTTGCAGACAGTATGGGGGGTGTGGGAACATCTCAGGAAACAATCTTCCGGTAAATAAACTGTGTTTTCTTTCCATTTGACCAAGCGGAAACAGAAGCTCAACCTCTGATCTTTTACACTGCATCCATTATTTTAAAAAATATAAAGTGAGCAAAGAAAGACACCATCCCTCTTTAAAAAATATTGTTCTGTTGTTTTAAATCTCATATGATCAAATGGAATTGTCCATTTTTATTTGGAAATTGGGCCTTGAGATATCACATTATAGACCGGTTGATGGAAAAAAATCTTTGATGAAAGATTTATATTTGAACTTAAGTACCACAGATGCTTTGCAGTTGTGTTTTGGGTCAATGCAATGTTGAAAGGTTAACCATTTTCCCAATCTGTGTTTATTAGCTATGAACAAGCTTTTTGATGCAGAGTTCACAAGTGGACAATGTGAAATCTGTAGAAACTTTGAGGCATTTTTAACCAATGTTGTTCAATGTTGTTGTTTTTTCTTATCGTTTTCAAATTCAGGTCAGGCTGTGTTTTTATTGGGCCAAGTTGGGTTGGTAAGATTTTTTTTGTTTCTGAAAAAAGTCTCTTATGCTCCCCCAACACTGTTAAAAAATGTAGGCCTCTCCAATTTAAAATTTTCTAGTGACTGATCACATCTAAATTTTTCAGTTGGCCAAATATAATTTCTGTGAATTGATGAAATTTAATTAACAGAAATTCAATTTGGCCAACTAAAAAATTTAGATGAGATCAGTCACTAGAAAATGTTTAATTGGAGAGGCCTGAAATTTTTCACAGTGAAGGCTGCATTTATCTGATTAAAAAGAAATACTGTAAAAGCAAAAATATTAAATAGTATTATGGTTTAAAATAATTCTGTTTTAATATATTTTAAAATGTCCATTTATTCCTGTGATGGCAAAGCTGAATTGTCATCATAATTACTCCAGTCTTCAGTGTCACATGATCCTTTCATGTATAATAATCTAATATGCTGATTTAGTGCTGAATAAACATATATTATAATATATGTTGTTGTTTTTTCAGGATTCGTTGGTAAGTAGAATTTTTTATTTTTTTATTTTTTAATACTTCCTTAATAATTAAAGGTATTAATTTATTTATTTTTTTATTTTTTTATTTTTTTTAAACCCACACTGTAAAAAATTAAAACGGATAATGTACTGGTAATTTTCTGCCAGTACATTATTCACTAATTTTACGAAAATTAAAACACAAACTGATGCAAAGTGTAATTCAAAATACAGGTAAAACACCTATAAAAAACCAATACGGGAAAAAAGAATTATTTGCAACATTTATTACTTAAAAATGTATAATTTAAATAAATGAATATATTTGTATATGAACTTTTACATGTGACTGTTTAATTGCTGGTTCCCATTATGACAACACTATAATGTACATGCAGTAAATTAACTGTACCATCTTCCTAATCAATAATGCCAGAAAATATTCAACAGCTTTTTTTAATGTCAAGACTTAAATGTATGTGTCAAAAACAACAACAACAACAAAAACACACTGAGATATATTCAATCACTGGGGTAAAAGGTGTAACAACTAGCCCCGGGCTCCACTACCTGCACACATATAAGTGCAATTGAAAGTAGGGTTTTTAAATCAAATGTTTTTATATTATTTCCATCACTTGGTTAATATGGGTTCATACACGTCAAAGTGGCAAAATTGGGGGTGGTGACTTTCTGTACCCACTACATAGGTAAACTAGTAGACACTGCTGGAAACAAGAGCCATAAATCCTTCCTGGGTCAGTCTGGGGCAGCCAGTGCAAGTGTTGGAAATGGGAGAATACAAGAGGATAACAAAGAGGAGAACGGCATTGCAGTTTATTAATAGATCTGGAAAAGGCCAGTGACGCTTAGAGTAAGTAGAGCTAAAGGCTACGGCGGAGAAGGGAATTATTTGCATGGTGCTGACCAGCTGCCTGTTGCACATGCTGAAGGAGCTGTTTTTATGTGTTAAAGTGACTGTGCCATCCAAAGTGTATTTGATAACACATTTAAACTTCTCTAATATAAAAAACCCCAAAGCACTAGGGCAGACAATCTCTCCTGTTATAAAGTTCTGCCCTTACCAGGATTGTCACCATTTTATTCGCCACTTCATATGACAGATGGCATTTCGATATTTTTACGGCGGTGTTTGTGGAGTCTAAATAAGCTGCACCTGCTGCACCTCTGCTGGCATTATCTCCTTACATTAGTACTGTTACCTAATAGTGCCATCACCCCCTCCTTTCCCATGAGACCTGTTCTGTTTCTCTTTTATAAACACTGACACCACAACCAGGCATCACAACATGAAAGGCTACGCTTCTCTTTGCAGTTAAAAGCAGTTTTTTTATAATCATATTTCATGTAATTATGCTATTCTGACAAACTGCAGGTCTCTGTGGAGGGAAAAGTGACTGCAGATGTGTAAGACTGACTTCACAGCGCCATTGAAACACGTGCACTAACTGTATGTAAACATTCCACACACTAAATAGCCAGCAATCACATCCCAATGAATATTAGAGTTATACTATGCTAATTTCCATCTGATGCACAAGTACAGTGTGAAACACTGATCACAAATTGGACACTTACTGATTTGGGCTTCTTTGTAGAACCCATATTTTCATGGATATCCTTGCTGTCCTCCCATGATGCTTTGCTATCACCGTTTGAGGCTGGCGGACAGGTGTTGGGCATGGGGTCTTGCTCCTTCATGACCTGAACAGGGTCAAGACTCATTCTCCCCAATTCTTCTCATTAACGACACACTGATCCAGGGCTGAATCACACTGTGCTGTTCTCTCGGTGCGACATGCACAGCCTCTGTTCCACACACAGTGTATGTTCCCAGCTTTAGGCACGACAGTGCTGTTGGTATCCAATGCTATATCCCCTGCTTCAATGTCTAATGACAGGGCTGGCTTTGGTTCTGTGCGGCTATATCCTCTCTGCTCTGACGCTCTGCCTGCAATCTGCTGCTGTGACGCGGTATGTGTTGATATCTGGCCCCTTTTCTCTCTCTCAACCCTCCCTCCCTCCCCACTCATCCCTCACTCATGCACATACTGTCCCCCTCCCTTTCCCTCTATTACAAGCTATCATCTATCTGCATGTGCTCTCTCTCACTCTTAGTAAACTGGACAAAATATCAGAGATTCTAACTGGATCAGCATCTTTCAGCCAGTGATTAATGGGCAGCCCTGACAGACAGACAGACAGACAGACAGACAGACAGACAGATAGATAGATAGATAGATAGATAGATAGATAGATAGATAGATAGATAGATAGATAGATAGATAGATAGATAGATAGATAGATAGATAGATAGATAGATAGATAGATAGATAGATAGATAGATAGATAGATAGATAGATAGATAGATAGATAGATAGATAGATAGATAGATAGATAGATAGATAGATAGATAGATAGATAGATAGATAGATAGATAGATAGATAGATAGATAGATAGATAGATAGATAGATAGATAGATAGATAGATAGATAGATAGATAGATAGATAGATAGATAGATAGATAATCTGTCCCCACTGTCCCTCTGATGGCATCATAACCCAATAATCAGTTGCTGGGCAGCACTTCGACCCTGTAGGACATTGCCAGAGATTGGCTGCTTAGTTGCAGCCCTGTCAACTGCCTTGTGGCCATGAGTGACAAACTGTCCACACTGTCCATGCATTGATAGGCTGCCCTCTTCTGGGTGAGGGAGGAACTACTTAATCTTTGCTCAGAGGGTACCACACAGGGCCTAAAATTAACACTGAAACACTTGTCAAGCTATTTGATTTCCGGCAATTTGATTTCGCCCTGCAGCTCAGGCTGGAAACCTGTACATTTATCTATCCAGGGCTGCGTTCAGCCCCGACAAAACGTTTTTTAAACAGAAACGGTGCTGCGTTGAACACCTTGTTCTGATGACGCAAGAGTTGCAACTATGGCAGCTGAGAAGGCCATTCTTTGTGTTCTTTTTGAGGAATTTTCGGAGCCTGATGAAATCGATATACGTGTTTAATACTGCAAAATACATGCAATCACTGCCCTTGCCATCCAGAATAAAAGACAACATCCCAATCCCATTTAATGAACTTTTTTTATCTCCTGGTAATCAATTCTAATTTTATTTTATTTTATTTCTAGTTCTTACTTTTTTAATAGCTTGTATTTTATTTCTCATTTTTATGTAAAGCACTTAATTACCATATATAAAATTTGCCTTGCAATGAAGCTAAAATATAAATAAATACATCATCATGTTGATATATATATACTGTGTGTATATATATATATATATATATATATATATATATATATATATATATATATATTTTATATACGACAATCATGTCTTCTAATATCTTCAATTGTTGCGTATACATACTGAGCTGCAGCGGACACATTTGTAAACAACTTTACTTGGACCAATTGTGTGAACTGTCTCTTTAATACCGCGTGGTTTATATACATGTTGCTGCTGATTGGGCTGACATTTTTGACACACCCACCAAACGAGATAAAACGCATCTCAAACCTGTTGCACACCGTTTCCAGGAAACATGACGTTCAACCGGAAACCGTAGCAAAACGTTGCGCACCGGTTTAAAAAATGTTTTGTTGGGGCTAAACGCAGCCCTAATTCTGGTTACCTCGAGGGAAGTTAGTTTGATTTTTATTCATTACTTGCTTCTGTTATGTGTGAGATGGTGGTCCAGTGGGTTAAACCATGGAACTGATACGCAGAAGGTTGCTGGTTCGATCCCAGCGGTCACCACCAGTGTGTCCTTGAGCAAGGCACTTTACTCCATGTTGCTCCAGGGGGATTGTCCCTGTAATAAGGGCACTGTAAGTCGCTTTGGATAAAAGCGTCTGCCAAATGTGTAAATGTTTGTTATTTCTTCCTGACCATCGTATACATCGATTTTCTGTTACTTTGGAAATATGAATTCAATTTACTTATATTTATGTTAACTTTCTTTATATTAATAAAACATGTATCTTTATTCTTGAATTTTGGATTTATTGGTTTAATTGGTCTAACCCTAGACAGATCGTAATACTGGTGATAGCCAGACAATTGTCAAGCATCAAATGTGAGTAAAAATCTGCGATTATATGGCCGTTAACATTTTTACGAATAAGGCAATAATTTTGGCAAGGCAATGTTGTGAGAACATGAACGTGAACGAAGCTCAGAACATTTGACGGGCCAGTGATGCATCATCACAAAAATGTAAGCCTTGCCAATTATTCAAGCGAAAGGGAACTTCTGGCGCGCTATGGGAAGTTTTCTGTGCGCAAACATCCGAAAGTTGCGGCCAGAAAGCCGTGTCTTAAGGACAGCTTAAAAAACAAAAACAAGCTTGAAACTATTTACATTTAAACACCACATCTTTGCTTGCATGTTTATCTGCCGGCGCCACCATCTTATCAAATAATATATAAAAAATATGACGGTTGTTAATGGCGACGCAAAGAATTGTGGGTTATCTGCAGCAGCGAAGGATACACCTCATGCACCGCATTTGAAAGAAGGCCACATTTGAAGGTCGTATTCGGAGTGTCCTATTTACTTTTCTGAAATGAGACAGCCTTGATGACGCATGCAGCCTTCGAATGCAACCTCTGGAGGACGCAGCCTTCAAATGAGACACAGCGGGTTGTTAATGTTAATCATACAACAAAGAGAAAATCTGCTCTCTAACTGCTCTTGTCTGAATTTTTTATTTTTTTTTACTTTAATAAGGATTAATCTGTTTCATTTATACGGTGAAGACTATGAAGGGATTATTTTACATTTGATTACTTCAGTTACAGTTCAGTTTGCTTCTTTGTTCTGTTGTATATGTTTGTGCTACTGACTGTTTATTTGTCTTTAAAGGTCCCGTTCTTCGTGATCCCACTGTTCAAACTTTAGTTAGTGTGTAATGTTGCTGTTAGAGCATAAATAATACCTGTAAAATTATAAAGCTCAAAGTTCAATGCCAAGCGAGATATTTTATTTAACAGAAGTTCCCTTTCAAAGCCTACAGCGAATGGCTGGCTTGAACTACATCCTGGTACTTCCTTCATAAATGACGTCAGTAGAACAGTAGAACAGACTAACCTCCGCCCACAAGAATACGTGAAAAAAGGGGGCGTGGTCTTGTTGCTGTCCCACGTGGAGAAGAGGACGTGTCGCGTGGAGAAAAGGAAGTGTTGCGTTTGAGTGTGTTTGTCGCCATGTCATCGAGATGCTGTTATTTTCATCCCGGAGTCAAATCATCTTTGTTTGGCTTTCCCAGGGACGCTGTAGAGATCATTGAGCGCATACATCTCCCGTTAAGAGGCGTGACCTTTCCACATGCGCTAAGCTGCTGTCGAATCACAACACAGGAACCGCTGGCACGTTTGCTAAGCTGCGGTCAAATCACAACACGGGAACCGCTGGCACAATCAGAACTCGTTACGTATTTCTGAAGGAGGGACTTCATAGAATAAAGGAAGTCATCAGCCGTTTTTAGGACAGTGAAAACAGCGGTGTACAGATGAGTAAATTGTGTTAAAAATACTGGGGTTTTTTACACGCGAAACATGAACACATGTTATATTGCACACTGTAAACACAATCAAAGCTTCAAAAAAACACGAAGAACGGGACCTTTAATAATGTTTTAAATTTATATTAGTTGGGCTAGTAGTTTTAGCTGTAAAATTGGAATAGAGAATCGTGAATTTTTACTGGTATCTAAAATGTTGGTGTCATAACTGCCTGTTTTTGCAAAAAGTCTTAAGTAACTTAAGTCATTTCTTACATTTCCATTGGGAGGTGTGGTAAAATGTTTTAGGCACGGATACCACAACCCCAGTTCAAGTAGCCTATATGACATGTTGTTATTCAGCTTTGTAGAAAAAGCGTGAATGTGATATTGCTGAATATAACTGTTCAATAACTGTCCTTAAAAATGGTCATTGCTCACATACCGATTCTGGTTTTTAAACGAGATGACTAATGGAGTGATAAGGCGCTGTCTTGTCAACTTCAGAGAAGTTGTTTTCTGAAACACTGTTCCGCCCAACAGAGTAGAGAACAGGAACGAACTAACTGAACACCATAAATGTCCGATTTCACAGACAAGATTTAAACCTAGTCCCAGACCAAAATGAGCTTTCTTAACTGAGAGCAACTTGCACTAATATGTCAATGCCATTTTTTTTTGTCTCAAGATGCACATCAGTAATGTTTTTTTTATAAGTCATGTTTATAAAAGCTACTTAAATGTCCTTATTGAACTAAGGCCTAATCCTGGCTTAAATATCTTAATACGAAACTAAATTAAATCCAAAAGTAAAACTGGCTTTTGAAACGATTCATGCTGTAATATAAACGTAGATATAAGTTATTTGTTAACACTGTAAGTGAAAGTCTCCATCATTTCAGTCTTACTGAGCGACATAGTAGTATACATAAAAATATATGTAACCAAAGTTCGTATTTTATAAAGAGTCGTTTTTCTACCATAAACGATTAAATTCGCGGGACTTTTATTTTGAAGTACAGTTCACAATGGAAAATCCCACACGTCAGCGGGCTTCACGTCGTTGTTAACGGTAGCGGCACGGAAAGACGGATAGCAGTGCTTCCTGAAAGTCCAAACAAAACATGCGTTATTGTTTTTTTCTTTAGGTTTTAAACAAACAAACTGTTTGAAATTAATCGGAAAATACCTATTCATTTTGAATAACAAGAATGGAGCATTCGGTGCCCAAAAAGTAAGTGAAATGGCCAACTCGGCTAACCAGTTATCAACCAAGCTAATATTTACAGGCCTCATCTCCCCAACCGAACTGAAACTTCTGATCCTTGAACAAAATAGAAGAAATTGTGTGGTTCATAATGTCTTGGTGTTCGTAGTTATATCTACAAGATTAACGCTTGAATGTAGTCAGTTGTTGTTTTAATTTGTATATCTAAGTTTGGGTTACATTATAACTGCGAGTGTCTGAACCCATGACGTTTTATGCATTAAATAAAGTACGATTGTCTTGTTCATGACAGTAAGCTGAAGAAACTCAGTGAAGACAGTCTTACCAAGCAGCCAGAGGAAGTATTTGATGTCCTTGAAAAGCTTGGAGAAGGGTGTGTACCTCTCTTACACTTAAGTGATATTAAATACATTTTGTATGAAATATTCACATAATGAATGCTTTTTGTTTCAGATCATATGGCAGTGTTTTTAAAGCCATCCACAAGGAATCAGGCCAGGTGGTGGCCATTAAACAGGTTCCTGTCGAATCAGACCTGCAAGAAATCATCAAAGAGATCTCCATAATGCAGCAATGTGACAGGTAAAGATGCACATGAATAAATAATAGCATTTTATTTATATGTTGTTATTGGCCTTATATAAAGTACTTCTCAATAACTCTATCCTTTTGACAGTCCTTATGTGGTGAAGTACTATGGCAGCTATTTCAAGAACACAGATCTGTGGATTGTGATGGAGTATTGCGGCGCTGGATCGGTGTCTGATATCATCAGGCTGCGCAACAAAACGGTAAAATATGAAAATATTAACTATTGACAACTACAAATGCCCTATCCAATGCTTAAAGGGTTAGTTCACCCAAAAAGGAAGTTTCTGTCATTAATTACTCACCCTCGTGTTGTTCCAAACCCATAAGATCGTTCATCTTCGGAACACAAGATATTTTTGATGAAACCCTAGCTTTCTGACCCTTCATAGACTGCAACAAGGTAGTAATGACATAGTTAAAAAAAATAGTCCATGTGACTGCAGTGGTTTAACCTTAATGGTAAAAAACGACAAGAAAACATTTTGTGTGCTAAAAACATTTAAAAACATTGACTTTATTCAACAATCTCATTGCTGATTAAAGTTATTTTTGTTTGTTTTTTATTAGGGCTCAAGCCTGAAAGGGCGCAGAGCCCTATTGTTTTCCTTAGGATTATTATTATTATTATTAGGGCTCAAGCCTGAAAGGGCGCAGAGCCCTATTGTTTTCCTTAGGATTATTAGGGCTCAAGCCTGAAAGGGCGCAGAGCCCTATTGTTTTCCTTAGGATTATTATTATTATTATTATTATTATTATTTTTTTTATCGACTAAATGGGCACTTTTGGGGCCCTTACCATGCTCAAAAACTCTTGAAACTTTGCAGATACGTCAGAATCTGCGGCCATCAGGGCCGGGCTGAAGCTGATACCCGGGCGTGGCAGGGGGGCTCAACAGCGCCCCCTATTAAAATTTGGTCTATATATCAAACACACTTGCACGTACATGTATGAAACTCGGTACACATATAGACCTCATCGGGCCGAACAACTTTCGTGCTCTAAGTTACGCGTCAGCCCAACAGGAAGTGAGCTATAATGGGTTGTTCGGAAAACCCATGCTCTGGAATTTAATATACTCCTCCGAGGCCATTGTTTCGATCATCGCCAAACTCGGTCAGCATGAAGTGAACATATTCAGGATGCTAAATTGCGAGCGGATTTGTGATATCTCAAACGGTTTGGCCGTGGCGAAGCAACGAATTTATGGCGAGAAAAGGGAAACCGGAAGTGTGTTATAACTTGTGCAAACATTGAATGATTTGGATGAAACTTCAGCTGTGTGTTCGTTGTAAGAGGCCGATCACATGGATATGACTTTTGTGAGTCAAAGTTATAGCGCCACCAACTGGCAGCAGGAAGTGTGTCACTTTCAAAAATGCTTTAAATCACAGTCTTATTTACACCCGATTGACTTCAAACTTCATCAGTATAATGTGAAAACATGACAGATAGAGACATATGAAATGGATTCCTGAAATTTGAAGTACTGTTGCCATGGCAACGTGTCAAAGTTTAATAATGTTTTTGGCTGTTTTTGAGACTCTTAGCATGCTTGAAACTGCTTGAAACTTAACACACACATCAGAGATGTCAGTCAGTACACATGGGCAAAGCCTCAGAAACGGGCGGGGATGAGGGGCTCTATAGCGCCACCTTTTGACAAAAGTGGGGGGGTTAGTTTTATCTTCAGTCCCCAAACTCGGTACATATATTATTCTCTTCGAGGCGGACAACTTTCTAATTTACAGTTATTAGCTTCGACCAACAGGAAGTCAGATATTTTGGTTTGAAGGTGAATATTTGTGTAATTCAGGGTCTGAGTTTTCACGTTCTCCTCGTAGGCGATTTATTCAATCTCCACCAAACTCTGTCAAAGTGAAACAAAGATACAGAAGATGCTAAAATGCGAACGGATATTGGATATCTCAAACGGTGTTCCCATGCCAAGGGATTAAATAAGGACAAAAAAGGGGAACAGAAATTCTCTCATATCTTGTAAAATCATATTTTTATTTCAATTAAATTAAGATTGTATGTTTGGTAATTGAACTTAGATTAATTTAAAATGACTGTACTATTTTTCAGATCAATATATTTATTTATTTAAAATATTTCTATCAATAACCTATTCTGTCTCTGTGTGTGTGCCCCTCAATGAACACAAGATGGCAGCATTGTATTAGTTTTGAAGCAGGATATAAAAAAAACTGGTTTCTCTCTCTCTCTCTCTCTCTCTCTCTCTCTCTCTCTCTCTCTCTCTCTCTCTCTCTCTCTCTCTCTCTCTCTCTCATATATTGTTCTCCTCGAGCCGGACAAATTTCTAATTTAACTAATCTAATTTAACTAATTTAAAACTTTCTAATTTTAAATAAAAACGTCATGTGCTGTGTTTGCCAAGATCACGTATGATGCATATTGCAGGGTATATGCAGGAATCCTGAAGTAAATTTTAATACCTTTTTAAGACTTTTTTAAGACCTTCTCAAAATATTTAAAGACCTCATCGGCGATGAGAACTACTGTTGAGCAATAAAATAAAAATATATAATCATAAGCTATGACAAAAATATATATTAAATTAGGTGAGTGGATAGTTAAAAAAAATTGCAATTACAAAAAGTAATTCTTTAAAAAACATCTCTGGACTAATTTTATAAAATCTAAAAATGTTAATGAAAAGGTACAAATTACTTTGTGTTCTTATTAAATACATTGATAAAAAAAAACAATTTATATTTAATTTATATATGAATGTAAATAATTATATGGGCCTACACAAATAATATAACATTTCAAGATTTATAGTTTATTGTAAACGTAATGTGCAGCTCTGTAAAGGGGCAACAAATATATGATAGATACGTGAGAACAAGATTTTTTTTAATCATCTTTAAGTGCACAAAACTATGAAAATATATGAAAGCGTGGCACAATGCGCTTATGCGCATCCCGGGTGCAGAATGATGCGCTTAAAGCAACATGGAGTCAGAGGGCGCAGTGCACCGCGAGTGCACATTAAAAAGTTCACGGCATAAAGAGACGATGAGCGTTGAGCGCACAAATCCTAGTCTACTATGTATATCGGTCGGTTTCTTCACAGTTTTAAATTCCGGTTATTGTGCGTGTGATGCCTTGTGTTGTCACCCGGGTAGGGAGCACAACATCGTTCAGAAACCGCTAGATAAACTCCAGGAAGATAAATTATTTTATCTACATATCAAGTATTATAACGGGAATATATCATCTTGGAGTGAGCTTTACCGAGCAGCTGACTGACTGTAACCAAACGCGACGCGCAGTTTGAAACTCAACACACACATCAGAGATGTCAGTCAGTACACATGGGCAAAGCATCAGAAACGGGCGGGGATGTTTTAACAATGTTTTAATAAAAATGTAAAAATGCAGAATGTTTTCTGTGATGGTAGGTTTAGGGGTAGTGTGTGTGTGTGTGTGTGTGTGTGTGTGCGATATGTAGGCTTAGGGGTAGTGTAGGGGGATAGAATGTACAGTTTGTACAGTATAAAAACCATTAAGACTATGGAATGCCCTCTGCCTGCCTTTCCCCTTCCCCCTCTCTATCACTCTCTCTGTGAGTTTATGTGTGTGTGCCTTTCTCTCAGTCCTTCCCCTCCCCCCTCACTCTCACTCTATCATTGTGTGTGTGTGTGTGTGTGTGTGTGTGTGTGTGTGTGTGTGTGTGTGTGTGTGTGTGTGTGTGTGTGTGTGTGAGACTTTCTCTCTTGATGATGATAATTTAACCCTTTCATATAGGCTATCACAAATAACTATCACTTGAAATAAAAACATCATGTGATGTGTTTGCTAAGATCACGTATGATGCACATGTCTTTAAATGAATTATTTACTGATATAATATAAATGTATTAAAACATAAATTTCACATGATTTTATAAAAGTGGCTATTTATAATAAACTTCCATAAAATGTAGACACGCATCTTACTCTTACCTGACACTGATATTAAAATCATCTTTGCAGTTTCTGTGATTTGGCTCCATTTATACATTTTTTTATTAAATTTTTTTTATTGGACCACCCATATTAAAATGAAAGCACGCTTTATGGTGCATAAGATTGGTGCACAAACGGTAGCTAAGGTAGCTCAAAAACACATGAAGAGAAGTGTTAGAATAAAACAACATCAGCATTCGAATGGTATTCTGAACTCATTCCAATTTGACCTTTGACATAGTCTGACATGAAATTCATATAAATTTAATTGATCTCATAGATGTGGTTTGTGGTCATAGCAGCACCAACTACTGCAGTTAATGTGGTGAATTCAGATGACTTTGACATAGTCCTTTTATGTTTTCCCATTTTAAATGCCTATTACCTGCAGTGCACAGTTAAGCTGATGCCACCGGCGTGGCGGTGCCACCGGCTTGAGCCCGTCATCGCTGCTCGCAGCTTTAATTATTATTATTATTATTTTTTTTTTTTTTTTTAGCGACTAAATGGGCACTTTTGGGGCCCTTACCATGCTCAAAAACTCTTGAAACTTTGCAGATACGTCAGAATCTGCGGCCATCAGGGCCGGGCTGAAGCTGATACCCGGGCGTGGCAGGGGGGCTCAACAGCGCCCCCTATTAAAATTTGGTCTATATATCAAACACACTTGCACGTACATGTATGAAACTCGGTACACATATAGACCTCATCGGGCCGAACAACTTTCGTGCTCTAAGTTACGTGGCAGCCCAACAGGAAGTGAGCTATAATGGGTTGTTCGGAAAACCCATGCTCTGGAATTTAATATACTCCTCCGAGGCCATTGTTTCGATCATCGCCAAACTCGGTCAGCATGAAGTGAACATATTCAGGATGCTAAATTGCGAGCGGATTTGTGATATCTCAAATGGTTTGGCCGTGGCGAAGCAACGAATTTATGGCGAGAAAAGGGAAACAGGAAGTGTGTTATAACTTGTGCAAACATTGAATGATTTGGATGAAACTTCAGCTGTGTGTTCGTTGTAAGAAGCCGATCGCATGGATAGGACTTTTGTGAGTCAAAGTTATAGCGCCACCAACTGGCAGCAGGAAGTGTGTCACTTTCAAAAATGCTTTAAATCACAGTCTTATTTACACCCGATTGACTTCAAACTTCATCAGTATAATGTGAAAACATGGCAGATATAGACATATGAATGGATTCCTAAAATTTTAAATAATGTTGCCATGACAACGTGTCAAAGTTTAATAATGTTTTGGCTGTTTTGAGACTTCTTAGCATGCTTGAAATTGCTTGAAACTGCTTGAAACTCAACACACACATCAGAGATGTCAGTCAGTACAAATGGGCAAAGCCTCAGAAACGGGTGGGGATGAGGGGCTCTCTAGCGCCACCTTTTGACAAAAGTGAAGTGCTTCGTTTCATCTACAATCACCAAACTCAGTATATATATTGACCTCATCGAGCCGGACAACTTTCTAATTTACAGTAATTAGCTCCGTCCAACAGGAAGTCAGATATTTTGGTTTGAAGGTGAATTTCTGGTTAAATCGGGGTCTGAGTTTTTACGTTCTCCTCATAGGCAATTTATTCAATCTCCACCAAACTCGGTCAACATGAAACAAAGATATGGAAGATGCTAAAATGCAAACGAATATTGGATATCTCAAACGGTGTTGCCATGGCGAGGGATTAAATAAGGACAAAAAAGGGGAACAGAAATTCTCTTATATCTTGTAAAATCATATTTTGATTTCAATTAAATTAAGATTGTATGTTCAGTAATTGAACTTGGATTTATTTAAAATGACTATACTATTTTTCAGATGAATATATATATTTTTTATAA